>OY804524.1:19386212-20586212 GCA_963680855.1 Lepeophtheirus nordmannii | reverse complement strand
AACCCTAGATGGCGGAACTCTCTATTTAATTAATTGAAAAATGCCGCTAATATTTATGGTAGAATTGGACGAAAAGTATCTTATAGAAAAAGTCAAATTTATAGAATAAATTATCACAAAAAGTAGGATTCCAGGATCTTTTTATTCTGCCACCACACATATGTGTCCATAATGTAAAATAAGGCTTAGGTTGCTACTTCTACTATTACTATTGCTAGTAGTAGCAATAATCCTTATCCTCATGCGTGCAATGTCCCGTTTGGCACAATCATTTGTCCCATGTTTCTAAGTACATGACTCCCTTATCAGTCATGCCCCCTCCAGATACGTACGACTACTCCAGCTATACTGTAACCTATACATAATAACCATGAACATGGCAATTATATTATGCACTTAAGCTATCCAATTACGTAGATATTGATCGTTTATTGGTTATGATGGGGTAATATTAAACAACAACAACAACAAGTAGAAGGAATAAAAGTGAATATACGTATAATGTTTTATGAAAATTAGCATTTTTATCTAAGCAATCCTAGAGCCTCTTTGTATGTACATAGCAGTAGCACTAAGGGAAGCAAAAGATAAGACGGAACAGATTACATAAAATAAAAAATAAAATAAAAAAACCATCATCATCCAGAGATCATGACTGCCCTTTAATCTGATTCTCCTGCATATATTAAAGCTTTATACAAGTTGTACTCATAATTTATTGATCACGGACAGTCGAAGCACTGCTGCATCTTAATCATAATCATAATGCTATATACAAGTATGTATGTACATAATATCCATTCCACTCTGTCCTTCATTAAGTATTCAAAGCGGAAATCATTGGCCTTCAAGGGGAGCAAATCCGTTTGCGCATCTCGTATTGGTTTAGGCGGGAAAAAAAAGAAAATAAAAAAAAAACCGGCCAGATTTTCAATCCCTTTTCAAATAATAGTTAATTAATTAATTATCATTTAAAGAATAAATGTTTTAAGCCCTGGAAAAACGTTGGCTTCGTCTCTTGAGGAACTGAGCAGAAAAGTAAGGTTGAATCCAATAATTGATCTTAAGGGTGATTTCACTCATAACTCATAGTCCAGAAGGTTTCAAGGCATGAAAATTGTATTTGATAAGAAATAAAGAAATGGAGAACAAAGTTAACTAAAACTTCAATCTCAAATTCGCTCTAAAATGGATGTTTGACTCCATTTAAGTATTCATATTAAAACTTAAGTTTATTCAAATATATCCACTTTTTGGGTAGATGTCTCTCTCTCTCTCTCCCCCCCCCCCTTGGACAAAAATGTGAACGATAGAGCACATACCGTACAATGGAGAAGAAAAATGCTCAAATTGGGACGAAAATCTATGGGGGTATGTAATTGGTCCCATTGAGCCGACTATTATTAGATCCTAGAACCTTATCAATCACTCATATTATTGAAAAAAGTTTGTCAAAGGTTAAATGTTTGTAACTTGAGGGATCCCTGTTCCTTACCTTTTTAGTTCTGCTGACGTTTTATTAATTTAAAATAACATCTCTGCTTATTTGTGACTTGATATGGCAATCAAAGTAATTCATTATTGAAGATTGACTCTATGCAAAAAAAAAAAAAAGAAGAAGTATTTATAAAGACTGGTGATTAATAAAGATTTTTAACGTCACATTGTACGCCAGGTTTCATTTTACTTTGTATAACTGTGCATATGTGGATAAATAATAAACGATAAATCAACTGACCGATATCCCAATATTATATAATTGAGTATAATTAAGCATCTTTGTATATCAAATGCTGTAATAGGTAACAAAAGAAACAGACTCGGAACAACAGATAGATATTGAATTGTTGGTTTAAACTCAGAATATCCTGCAAAGGACTCAGTGTGTTTGTATTGTAGTATCTCAAAAACAAAGCAATGCAGACCTAATAAGGAACGACCTTGTGCTCAGAAAGACTAACAAATATGAAATGACCAAAAGTTGTAAATTACAATTCCACTTCCCCCCCCCCCCCAAAAAAAAGCCTAGAACTATGTACAAAATCCCTGTGATACAGAATAACGCTTTCTGTATGTGAATGCAGGCCCTCAATATTCACATAAATTGACCCTCAATTTTTTTCTATTCATGATCCAATATCCCAAATAAATACATCTAGTGTTCCACAGTAACATGAATGTGTTATCAGATATCACAAACAAAGAGAAAGACACAAATTTATAAATCACCATCATCCATGATCAATTAATATAATTAATAATAAGCCAAACTACCAATTCCTGTAACTACAGGAGTAGGCTGAAGGAGAAAAGATTCGAACCACTTCTTCCAATCAACAAGACTATAATGCGTTACCCCAGAGTCATAAAAATTTACACCTTATTCTCTTGACTTCTCTTCCCTTTATTAATGATCTGCATGTTGATGGGTTTAACTTGAAGTAGCTGTGTTTCAGCTGTAATGTATTCCCTACTAAAAGAATAATTGAAAATGATTGGATCAATGCTACCATTTGATTTTGAGGCCTTTTTCCCCCTCTCTTTCTTATTGAAAGAAAGGTTGCGAGATACAATAAAAATAGAGGCTCAAATTATTATGACCATATATGGAGATTTTTGTGTATTATTATAACTCTATTTGACATAGCTAAAACCTAATGCATTTAATGTAAGTAAATATTCTTTAAAAGTTCTTGGATATTATTTGAGAAGGCTTTCAAGGCTTGTATCAAGAGGTATTCCCATTCCTTGGGAAGATAAAATGGGACTGAACACATACGTACATACAATCTGTACAAATAAATTATTCGTAGATGCATAAATAAATATACAATGAATATAGATTTGAATGGTCTCATTGCAGATCAAGGTGTAATAATTCATTCATAAAAATGGTTGAATGCATTCATTTGGATATGAAAAACATTTTAAAAAAAAAATATCTGCATAGCTATTACTAATTAATGCTCCCCACATTTATTTGACTATCAGATCCAATTTGGTTTTACTCTTCAATTAATTCAATTAAATTGTTTTTGATTAATTAAACGGTGCAGTAGTCATTAACAGTTTCTGTGGTAGTATAATTTATTTATTTATGTACATATTTTGTGGTGTATGTAAATGATGATAAATCACATGGCCAAGGAGATCAAACTCCTCAAGGAAACTCGTGATCTATGTACATAGATACATGTTGAATATAAATATGTGCTATGTTTTATTAATATTAAAATGAGCCAGAAAGAGTCCCTCATAAACGAAACACAAGCAGTTAAGCAAAATGTACATTTTCCCTTAGAAAGTATTTATTAAGTATTAATTATGATAATTAATAGTCAGGTCATGACACGTGTGTTACATCCTATTATCACTCACACTCACTACTCAACCTACCATTACCATAGACATAAACCTGTACTTGTGACGTGATTCATGATCTTGAAATTTGGGACTTTTGTTATAATATATCCATGTTTTGTTTTTTTACATGGATTTATGATTAGAGTGTCAAATTAGTCTGAGTAGGTAACCGTCCAGAAAGTTTATATATATACTTTTTAAATGGGATTTCTTATTCCAACATTAATAATTTAGCAATGACTCAAAAACAAAAAACTACATGCAACATGGCTCAAACATTGGGCTTGTAAATAAATACGGGCTAAATGTTTGAAACCGATTTGCCATCAACTGGATGCAATGGTTTAAATAATATATGAATAATGCACCCACTCTAAATATAGAATATGTACGTAGATGGAACCGTTAAGGTAAGCCTGTCAGTTTTGCGAATTAAAAGGATTAACTCCTCCCGGATCTTATATAAACTATTTACAGCTGAGTGTTCACAGAAAGGGCAGGCTGCAATACAGAATACAATATATGTACATTTGTATGTATGATGAAGTAACTTATATAATTAACTAACTAATTAATTATTAATCATAATAAAATTTGTGAAATAAAATTTCTTTTCTCCTCGAATAAGGAAATGATTTGGTCATTAGTTTTTATTATCCAATTTTATATTCCTATGGTCCTATGTAATATGTATAACACTTTTTAAATTTGGAGAGAAACTCTTGTGGATCATAAATTAAATTCACGTCTAAGCCCATAAAGTCTTGCCTCTAATGAAAGTGAAAAGAGAAAGGAACTAATAAAAAACCCAACCAACTAACCATCCAAGCAACCAAGCAAACCATTATTAAATCTCCTTACAAGAGATTAAAAAAAACATCCATGATTTATAGTCATGTAACAAAGTCTGTTTAAGTTGGGTGGAGGATTTAAAGTTGCAGCCCCAAGAGCTTGCGAATCCCTTCTTTTTTTGTCACCCACATCTTTGTCTTAATTATGTATGTACAATTATTCTTCTCTAGATTTTGACCACTAATAAATCAATTTTTATTATTTAGGGAGTCGATAATTATGGTTTGAAAGAGATATTATCAAAAAAAAAAAAAAAAAAAAAAAAAAAGAAGTTATCCCACGTAGATATATGTATGTATTCCCTGCATTATATGTAAGTAGTAAGACCATAAAATATGATTGTCTAGAGAAAGAAAACTTAATTTGAAAAATAATAAATATTTTATTTTTCTACGAAAACTTTTATATATATATATATATGTATATTATATATAATGATATAAAAAAATGATTTTTATTGATCAATTAATATCCTTTTCTAAAGAAATTGTAATGTTTGTTAATTATAAAAATTAAAAATTCAGAAAAACGTGATTTTAAAACGATTACATCTTGAAATATCTAATTGTATGGACGTACATACATACATACACGTCTTTTGAACATTTGTCAATACATATTCTATCTTGAATAATAAGGAAGACACTTGATCCACACTCTTTTTGTTCCTTATATGCACAATAGCCCATGTTGCATACCTTTATATACATATATATATATATATATATACATATATATATATGTGTAATTAGTAGATATGAAACACTAATTACAGATATAATTATAAGGGTATCAAGTAACGCACTGATTTGCAATCATTTAATAATTCAATTCATTATCCGTAACTTTAATTATAATAAATTATATGATTCCTCCTCACATCTTCAATTAAATATTTTCAAAAAGAAGAAAGGTTACAGAGGCTGAAGAAGGATAGCCTCTCATCCTTCAATATTCACTAAGATTAAAGGTGTTCTTAATATATACATATATGGGACTTAATCTCCCGTCCCTGTTAAACAAAATCATCCTTGAAAAACAAACTTGACTTAAAAGCGCCCCCTACTAGCCGGCAGTAACACTATGTATTAGTATAGTACAGTTGAGCAAATAAATTTGTTATTTGAAACTATAAGTCTCCTTCATTTCCTATTCCTACATCCCTAATATTCACTCAGTGTTCAACATGTTCCTTCCTAGCTACAAATCCTCATTTGTATGTCAACAACTAGCTTTGCAACCTCAATTTTAAAAAAGAAAAGGAAAAATTTAACACAAACAAAATGTTGGAGTAGCAAAGTAAGTGTTGATTATTGATGCTATGGTACCCTTGAGCTCGCGTAGAAAATTATAATGCTCAGCAGAGTCAACGGATGAAAACAGCTGAAGTACTTTGTTTATTCCAAATAGATTTGTGATCTAATATTTATTTAACAAACTCTTCTATTCTTTGTCAATTATTGTTCGCCATTTTATTTGTTTGTGTGTAACATGGTCTTCATTGACAATTTAATTATTGATTTATAGATATTTACTTATTATTATACATAGATATGTAATTCATTCTGCTCATTTAATTGTAGTGTTTGTATGTAATTTATTCATGACTGGGCAAGAAAGGTGTGAGGTATTAATAAATACGTCAATAAATCAAGCAAGACACGGACTTGTAAGGAGGAGTTGAGGAGGCGTCGTCTTCCCTCACCCCATTACTCTAATTTATAGATGATAAGAGTTACTTTTTTTTATCATTATTATGATATTGTATAAGTACGCGTTTGTATTTAAGAATAGACGTAGAGAACATGAAAAACAAAAACAAAATGGTTGTACAGTTATGATGAAGTGCAGTTCCTATTATTTATATGAACGAAAATAATAATATTTATCATTTCGTGCTTACAAAATGATGATTTTTTCGTTGAATTAAATTAAATTATATTCAATTCTTATAGAGAACTCTGAGTATTCCTAGAAGAAACGATTGCCTCGCCAAATAATAATAATAATAATAAAAAAAAAACTACATAGGCAGGAACAATATATGTACTTCAAAATGAAGGAATGCAATGGTACTACGAGGAGCCTATGCAAAGGCTTCCAAGTATGTAAAGTCTACATACATAGAATCTCTCTCTCTCTTTTTAAATTTATGTATTGCACAAAAAAAAGAAGAAAAAAAGACTTTAGTTATTTTTTTAATACATATTTTGCTATTTTTAGGAGGGGAATGTGTGCAACGAAAAACCGAAGGAAAATGAAATTTGATATTTATACATTATTTTCATATATTTAGAGCTTACAAAAGACCCTCTGAATTAACTTGCTTCCAATGTAGTTCTAATATAACAAAAAACCTTTTTTTGCCTCCAATACATAGGAGGGGCGGAGTGTTCCTGTATCAAGTACATTTGAATCTATAATTAGACAGAAAGGAATAAAATTCCTTTATTTTCTGTCAAAGTACACAGGCAGGAGGGGTATCCAAGACTTTATTCAAATATTATATTTGACCTTGCAGCCTTTTGTGGTCTTTGATTATGAATCCATGTTTAAGAAAATCTAATTTTGTGGTTAATAGGGTAGAATCCCGAAACTCGACGGCCTTTCTACTCGACATGTTCGGAGTTTGATATTAAATGTCGAAAAAAATTGGCTTCTGAGCTCGAATAAATCTTTGGCCTCCGACATGACAATAATCAAAAGTCATTTTGTGTTATTGGTCATATACCAACTAGTAGGGGACCCGACTGCATCACTTCTAGACGCTCCTTTTGAAAGTATTTTATTATGATGTATGTCAAAGGTCATGTGCGGAAAGAAAAAGAAAAAAAAAGTTGAGAGCCACTGATGTTTGAGTTAGCACACTTACATTGTAGAGGTAGCTATTCTCAATACACGATTCACATTACTGGATATAATTTAGATACTGTCATAATTATATGATCCTATGACTCTTTTTCAATATGAAGAGGTTTTGTAACCCAAAAAATTTTCTTGCCTATGAAAGGAAATAGTCACTTTGAGTCAGAGGGGTGTTCCTACCATTCAGAATTTTTCATTTTTACTTGTTCATTTAATTTTCTTTGTTAAAGAAGCAATAATAGCATGAGTCACAAAACCTCTTTGTTTTGAAAAAAAAAAAAAAAGAAAAGGAAAATTGTTACAATTTAAAGATCAATAATATGCAGTCTATAAAGTTGAAAAACCCACATAATGGTTGTTTTTTTTTTTTTTGATCGAATAAAATTACATTTGAAAATGGATGTTTTTTTTTGTTTTTGTTTTTTATCCATTAAGATAAACCTTTTATGTGAATACTTACAAAAGATTTGATATCTAAATTATATACATAATTGATGTATCTCACAACCTCTCCTACAATAAGAAATAAATAAAAATATAAAGGCTTAAAATTAATTTTGTACTTGGTTTTTAGCCAATGACGTAATTATACATATACACTAATAAATCATTGGAGGGGAGGAGGGGAAAAGCAGTTGAAATTGAAGAAAAAATATTAGAATTGTTTAATTTTCTTTTATATGGTCAAAGTAAGTAAGGACGGTGTTTGAGGTTTGACTGTGTAGTTTTATACTCATAATAATTTGTACAATTACGTATTTAGCACTTTATAAATTACCTCATTACCATAGGTCATTAAATAATTTCTAAAGTCATGGATGAATATGCGGCATAAAAAAGAAGGAATTATAAATTCAAGGTACAGCCTACGTTTAACTTCCTTCCCCCCCCCCCCCCCTTAAATAATGCATAAAAGATATAATTTCAAACGGAAAAATAATCATCCGTATAAAAGTCTTTGCAAAAGTTATAATCATTAGTAGTATACCTATATTAATATACATATATACATACACTAGGGATTGGTAAGACTATACTGTCTTGATTGTGTAGAAGATTCCTCAAGTTTACATTGTACATGGATGTCAAGTATAGGGGCTTTAAGTCCGATCCGGAACTCCCTTGCAGAATAAATTTGCCAACATTATTAACAAATACTTTACTCTAAGTAAATTAATAACAATTGTTAACAAGACTGAGAGTCTCCTGTAACATTAAAAGAACCAAAATGATCATTTTGACCATGTTTTGAAATTTGAAAATGACATAATTTGGTGAATTACATAAATATTCTTAAATTGTATTTACTTCCATTTAAATCCTTTGTAAATTAAATTACACAGATACCATGAGTTTTACCTTTTATTTCGACCAAGATCGTTCAATTCGAACCAAATGTCTTATAGCTATCCAAAAGTTCATTTTTTTATAGGATTAATATATGAAATTTTGCCTTATTTTGTGATACTCTGGAGAATAATTCAATTGATTATTTTGCTAAAATGATAAGGGAGAGAGAGGTTTTGAGATTTATTGACACCTCAATAGATAATAAAGTAAGATAGAGAGAATTGATATTTGAAAGATGGAGCTTAGAAATAACTAAGGAAAGAGTTACAGCTGATATGATACTAGGACAGTAAACAGTTGAGAGGCATTTTGATGAGTGATAACAAATTGTCTAGCTTGCATACATAAGGTCAAAATGACCACCTATGGCCGTTTGAATATAGTGAAAAAAACTGATCCTGTTAGGGCTTAAAAAATTCAATTTCCAAAAGGAATTTAACGCCTTTTGATATAGAGCAGTGGTTCTTAACCTTGTTGGAAGTACTCAACCCCACAAGTTCATACCATGCACTCATCAAACCATTTGCAATTGAAAAAATAAAATGTGTTTTTTTTTTTCCAAAGCCAAGCAGAGCGCAACGTCACAAATCAAACCCCCAAACCCTTGGGGTTTGATCGAGCCCAGGTTAAGAACCACTGATATAGAGAGAATAAATTCAAATTCCTTCGTAGATTGATGTTTCTCTGTATATCCATAAATACGTATCCATTTATTTATAAAATGGTATTGGGATATTTTTTAATGGACATTTTTGATTGTCTGGGATTGACCCTTTTCTTTTCCTTTTTTAGGTAGCATCAATCGACCTATGCAAAAAAAAAATCATCAATTTTTTTCTCTGTCTGTCGTCATTTCCAATTATGACTCCTCATAATTAATGAAACACTAATTGGATTTGTTGACATTTACCCATTTGTTAACTTTTTTTTCTTTTTTTTTTTGCCATCATTTTCTGATATGATTATCCACGCCATAAAGTTTGCAAAATCTCAAATGATTCCACCTCATATCACTATTAATTATAATCTAGTTAATTAATATAACAAAAGGTAGCCCATTCGTTATGGTGTATTTGTGTATGTACATGCACAGGGTATCCTCCATTTTACATTGCATCAATCAAATAACCATCTATTCAAGTAAAACAAACCATAAAACACAATTGTTCTCTAACATTAGAAAGAATACAGTGAGCCCTTTGCGTACGAACGTTCTTTCCTATGCCTATACCTATGTATTCAAGTATATTTATTCATAAACATGTGTTACATACTTCATACATAATATAAATAGACTTTTCCATGTACATATAATATACATACATACACAAATAAAGCATTAAGCCCTTATCATACGAATGTTGTTCCTGTATTTCTTAGCTGAAACTATGCTTTAAATATCTAAGTATACTTACATATTATGTGCTTATAAGTAGCCATTAAGTAATGCACGACTATGAGTAATGACTAATTCATGGGTTGAGAGTCTACTGAAAATAAACTTTTAATGTGATTTTTAATATTATTATAGGAATAAATTGTATCAAATTGCTTCTTTCTTTCTTTCTTTCTTTTTTTTATCGAAACTCCGCTCCCTGCATAACTTCGATACAAAATAACAAAGTACTCAGATAAATTATCAGATTATTACTTTCCATCCTTTTACCCATGTGTACTTTTGAGGGGTAGTTGATATAGTACTCAATGAGCACATTTCCAACTACAAAGGGATTTGAACCATTATTTCCTCTTTTTTAACATTAACAGTTACTTATTGAAGTAAATGTTTCATACATACATCGATAAGCATTGAAATCATGCATGGGGCAAATTTGTCATGCAAAGACAAAAACATAAAATTATTATGCGGCGAAATGTTTTTTACGAAAAAATGTTTAGAGTGAGAAACGGTAACACACCCTTTAGCAACGGAATGTTTAACTCCTCACTACATAATTATATTAAACCCTCTAAAACCATTTAAACATACCTTAAGTCTTCTGCATATTCATTATATTGTACCACCATGACAGCATAGTCGTAGATTGAGGGTTCACTGTACTAAATCTCATCACTACCGTCTTTTTATGTATATATTTACACTGCCTATATTATGTAAAGTATCCTCTTTGCATCCCTGACTTCTAAAAGACATTATAAACCGAATACATAAGTATGTAGCTATCATGGTCGTGCGTTCGAATTGATGAATGGTTGTACTTACATACAATCAGATGTAACATGCCATCATTATCAGGAACTTATCTACATAAATAACTTATAAGTCTGAATGACAAGACATTTCACTTTTATTGACTTGAAAAAATATTTAAGTCAACAATAAAATACACATGTATTTGACTGACTGACTGACTGACTTGACTGACTAAGTACGTGTTTCTTCCTTTTTCTTCTTCTGGTTCCATTATATTTCTTTGTTTAATTATGTCTGGAAAACATCATGGTGGTTACTTAATAATAATGATTAGCCATTATCATAAATATATATCAAGTTATAGCCACTTCATGTGGATTGAAGAAGTCAGAGAAAGAAAAAAAGTAAGTAACTTTTAAGAAAGTTTTAGTTGTTGTTATAACGAGGAGCTACAAACAACAAGAGATGGACGGATCTAATGGACGGAATAACCTCTTTTTTTTATTATTATTAAAAGATATACATAATTAATACACATTGAGGGAAATTGCATTTCAATTCATTAATGGAGTTAGTATTCTATATGTATGTATTTGGGTTCTTGGGGAACAACCTAGAACAAGGAATTGTCTCCAATCACCATTGTGGTGTCTTTATGGTTCTCTAAGCTTTCATGGGGGAGGGGGGGAAACCCTCATAGGTCAAATTGTGTTCCAATTCATTTGATTAATGCATTTGAACTTTCATGCCTTCCTTAAAAGGAGTTTATACTCCAAGAGATAAATGCAATGTTGATCAAGTTTATTTGGTTTTTTCTTGATTTAGTGAGTTTTGATTGATGTACATATGTATGTGTTCTTTTGGTCTCTTATAAGGCTCTTAAAAATTGCAAGAAAACAACATATAATATGCTGTTCAACATTATCTGTATTTGGACCCCTTGAAATGAGAGTTTATATTTGAGGAGAAAAATATTAAAGTGATTACTGGCAAATGGATTTGAGAGCAGTTTATAGATTGTCATGTCTTCATAGAGCCCTTAAAACATAATAAAAGTCTCATGAAATTACAATGTACTCTTTAGAATTATTAGATACTTTTTTGTAAATTCTTTTGTCTTCCCTTACCCATACAAAGTGAGACCCCATTCCGTAGGAAACAATCATGAAATGGTAAGAATATAATTGATGTATATATATATATATATATATATGGTATATTGAATGCAAATTGGATCCTTTTTTTTCCTAGGCTCTTAAAAATCCAGGCTTATCCAGCATATATCTTCAAATTATGCACTTTACTATTCCTTAGCCCCTTCAAATTTCCTTTAAATTGAAGAAATTGAACTCATTTAATTTCCCTTTTCCACCTTACAACAAATAATTAGTTATTGAAAATAATATTTTGTCAAATAATGTATAGTTTTGTGTGTAAACATTTCCTCTTTCGCCATTTTGTGCAGCTGTTGTGTGTGTTAAAAATACATTATTTTCTTTAATATAAACATTTGTTGTTATTGTTGTTGTTGTTGTTGTTTCTTATCAAATGATCACAAAAGTTTACGTGCCACTGATACAACAATGAGATATCTGGATCCTGTGGTCAATAGCACGCAGGTGGAACAAGCAAGCAAATAAACTTGTATACATACATACATTTTTTTTAATTGATCACCACCCCTTTGCAAACAAATGAAAAATCGTTGATGTCGTCGTCAAATCCTTTGTAACTTGATAAAATCATCTTACAAAAAAAAATTCGGAATCGCGCTATAATATATTTTGATGTGTAGATATTTTGTAGTTTCTTCATTTTGCATATTATTAATGGGCATACTAACTTATAGAGATATTTTATGTGTATACAGTTTTGTAGCAAGGGAAAAGGATCTACGAATTGACAAAATAATAATACCAATTAATTAAACTTATTTGCACAAAAAGCAGCTACTTTTTGGCGTTTTTGTAAAAGATTTAATATTATTTTCTTTAATGTATGTATATTTGAAAAAGACAGACTCTTCAAACTTATTAGTTACGTATGTACATAAAATTATGAACATAGAGGGAAATGATGATCAAGGTTTGAACAGTGAGACCTCGGTTTTGCAGCTACTATGTTATTATTTTGTTAGAGAGAGAGAGAGAGGTCATTTTTCTATATATATAGGACCTTTAAATACAAAATAACGTCTTACTTCTTTACGCATAATAAGTATGTTCATTTGTACAGTTTGCGGTGTGAGGTTTCACTCCTCCAGTACTACTTTTGTAGATAGAATAGAGTGTTTGGTGTATATACGTAGTGAGATGTTATCTTGTGTTTTTTCCGTCTTTTAACTTGAGTGTAGATACATTTGTATTAAGTTACCTGTCATTTAAGGTTCATATAGGAATTTCAAAAAAAAAAAAAAATTGCAGACATAAATTCATGCCAATTCATCACTTTGACTTTTCTATCCATTTAATATTGTATATATGTATGTATGTATATATATATCTGATAGCAGCAACAGCAACAACAACAACAACCATCCATGTTTAATCAACTCAGAAATGGGAAGGGAGTTTTGTATTTTTTTATTGGTCATTGCTCCTCCATTTCACTTGATACTTGATTATTTTATTGTAGGTAGTTTTTGGTAGTGAGTATAAGTGAGCAATTTAGCTCTTTAAAGCTACACGCATCATCCTCCGTCACAATACATAAAAGAAAAACTAAAGTTGACCGTGACCTTTTTCATGACCTCTTTTACTTTCAAAATTCGATGTAACTACCTTTTAAAAATATCATCATAGATAGAATAATTATAAATATGTAGTGCCTTACAGTTGAATAGTTTGGAATTATGGATACGAAAATACACGTAGTAATAATCTGTTTTTTTTCATGAAGGGAATTATTTGCTTTTGACTCAATTACATGTGGAGTAGATTGTAGTTAAGTGCACATAAATTTAGGACAACATACTTAGATCTACGACAAGTGGGCAAAAATATTTGATTTCTTTTTTTTTTTTTTTTTTTTTTATCAATAATAATAACACAGGTCAACAAATTTGAAATGAATAAAATTTGAATTTGAATACAGGTTTGAAATCAGTGTGCAAAACTGAATGACTTTTATGATACTAATACCCCTTAGGGTTCTTGACTGTTGATCAGTGTAATAATTGGAATGTTGGTATAAATTTCATAGTCATAATCCCGAATCTCCCCTTCATAATAGTATGGTCCCACCTGCACATATACGAATCAGGTGTCACTTGATCCTAAGAGCCTTGAGTGAATGAGTGTATCATTCAATATACATATACTATGAAGGTATGTTATTAGTATGAATAAAGTGTCTTTATTGGTTTTGCTTAGAAGATTTTTATTTTTTTTTATTTTTTTACCCTTCATGGAATTCTTTGTGATTGATTTTGAAGACGAATACGAATCAAATCGTGAGCACTCATTCATCTTTTCAAACTTGATTGAATCTTTGAAAGGAAAATCACTTTTACAATATTAGTTTGTACCTACGTATATGTATTGTAATTTTTTTATTTTTTTTGGGTGGGTTGGTTGATTGGTAGATGCTAATCAATGGTTATGGATACTTAAATACTTTGATTTAAAGTGGATTTGGAATATTTTATAGAATAGGTTGGTTGTTGTTGTTGTGTTTTTTGAGTTAATAAAAAACCGGATTACATAATAAATAATTACAATAATTTAAAGTCTGACAATTTATTGGCAAATCTTACCCAATAATTCATAGAGAAAAAAATAGATAACAACTACAAGTGCTACAACCATTTAAAATCAAATGAAGGGTTGGTGAATCTCCTCCTTAAACAGGGCAATTACTTATTGCCTATTATTAGTTATTATCTATTAGCTGAGCTATCACATCACGGCTATAAATCCCTTAATTGTAGTAACAAAAATATATTAAAAATATACTCATATTTTAATGATCATGTTGTGTTACAAGTTGTATTTAAGTACATGCCTAGACTGCACAAGTTGCAATCAGGAAGGAATGTGAAGAAGCTTTTTTAATAGATAGACAAATTGACACCGTTCTTATGACAAGTTAATCTATGTAATATACATATACTAGGATAAAATTCTCTGAGTTTTTTTGTCTGACATTACACATTCATGTATCATATGTAAATAGAGGTAACGCCATGTTGGGACACATATTGGGTTATTTATTAAGCAAAATGAACATATTTATAAAATAAATTTGAAAGGAAACTTTATTAAATGGAATGACGGAAAAAAGACTCAAAATTTGTCATGTAGTTTTGTATGAGTCAAAATACCGGTAAATTTGATTTTTTACTTTTTGAGGTGGGGATGGATCTGACAAGGTTAAATATTTTTGAAACCAAACAAGTTACAATGAATATTCCAGATTACATATCTACATATAGCATATCGAAACTCAGTAGTTATTGTACTCTAATAATTATTATTGAGTTAATACAAATTTTGTAACTTTTTTGGAAATGGGAAAAAACTTTGACAAATGTGCATTGAATCATTTGATGGGAATGAAATGAATTTTGATTCCCACTATTTTTTACCCATTGGTAGAATAATAGAACTTGATACGAAAGAAAAATAGCGATATTTGAGTAAAATCAAACTATAAAAAGGTATTGAAAACTCCTATAAAAAATGGCTACATTTTTACAATTAACTTTGTTCCGAATGGACTAGGGATTAAAATTGAACTACGACTGTAGATCCTTACAATTTTAATAGTCCTTAAATGTGAATGACTAATGATGTAACAACATATTTTTATAATATATTCCTTGGGGTTTGAAATATGGTTACTAACAAGGGATGTTTGAGAGGCACCAAAGGTTCTTGTACCTATTTGTTGGTCCATCTGTAACATCATTCAAAATCAGGACTCTAATTCACCATTTTCCTTCATCTTAAAAAAAAACAAAACTTGAAGGGTTTTTATTCATATAGAAATTTGATCGTGTATTTCAAAATGGCTGACAGCGATGACGTCACATAAAAACACTCCACTTAGTATATACCTTTCCCACAGTTTCGTCACTTGTACATAATATGCATTTTTATATATGTAAACGAGACATATAATTATAATTAATAGATACAAATAAAATTATGATGACATAAGTTAGTAATAATGAGTAGTTGGTATTTATAAAAATAATCGCCGGTGTTATATATAATTTAAAAAGCTGTGTTGAGACATACGGGTATCAACTTTTATATACAATCTGTTCGTATATAAGTTAAGTTATATTTGTATATAAAACTTGTAGATACAAAATTCCATTTGGTACACAGTCTCTATGTACATATAAATAAAGATTTTATCAGTACTTACATATTTAGTGTGCATTAGAGAACATATGATATTAACTAGTTAGATAGGTCAAAATGACGGAATGCAATGCAAACTTCCATTTAAGCATCTATTAGAGCACGTGTCCCATTTATACACGTTTGTTTGACCAATATTCAAGGTCAGGCAGGAAGACCCGGGAGGAAGGGGAAGAGTGGACTAAAGGTAACTTGACATAGCCTATATAATGTCGCACTAAAAGGTTTCCCAAGGCTCCATGAGGCTGATTTTGAAATTAAAATGGGATTTGAAGGCTTAGAAGGCCAAATCTGAGGTTGTTATTGAAGTTTCAGGAAATGGTTGGTTTAGGGGGTTCGGATAAAGTTAAATGATCTCAACAAAGTCAACCGAGTTCGTTTCTTGTATGTTTTCCTTCCTCAATCCTGTCAAAAATGCTTTATTCATGTCTTTTCATTAATATGGCTGCTCAGCAGCAAATTGTTTTAAGGCTAGTGATGAAAGAAGGTGTAAATTATGAAGTTAGCATTACATAGTTACCTATAAAATATCGTCAAATCTAAGTGTGTGTAAGGATAAAAAGTTCATCTTGCGACTATGGGGGTTATGCTCCCCCCCTCGAAACTATGCTTGAGCATAGTCATATATATTTTCCCCTAAATGCACTTCATAAAAAATTTATTCGATTCAAACTCCAGAATTGTTACTTATAATAATAAATATTTCTCAAAGGAACATTTATTGGCAAAAACAGTTCAACTTCCTTATCTAAAAACAGAGTAAAAATGTTACAATATCCAGGTATTTCTTTGTATTAGTCTGTTGGTATCAAGTCATCCTTTCATATGTCAGCTGATGTGTTATGACATAAGTAAACAATAAACAACCGACTCGTTCATTTTCTGAACTTTTATGTTCTGAAAGTTCTTTCTTGAAAATGCAAAGCAAGATACGCAATTTAAAAAAACAAAAAACAGAATGTATGTATACATATCTACATACATTACATACAATGGTAAATGCTTTAAAGTCATGACTAATTAAAAAAATTAGTGAAAAATTAAAAAAACTCTTCAATTCCATGTTTACTAGTACGTGTTCAAAACCATATTATGTAGATGATCTATTAACTGATTACATCGACTCCCTGGGAGTTCCCATGTCTGATAGATCTTCTGTGAAGTTTGCAACATACGTAAATAGACATGTGCACATTCTCTCAGCTGTCAGTTGCAAATATCTAGGGGATTTTCGGAAGGACACGTTCTGGAATAGAGGGAAGGAATGGCTAGAAATGAGTCTCATAACATCTGTCTAGCTCAAAAGTACATACATGTTCCCAGCTATGTGTAGTACATAATTTTGCCGGTTCATTTATATTATACAAGGAAGTACTGAGTCAGTTTTGTATTACACCAGGACTGGCTTGTATGTGAAGCTCTTTGATGATAATGAATCTTTGAGAGATGAAGCCCTTTCACTATGTCCAACCTCAGTATGGAAGAACTTCTATTGCTTCCATTGTGGAAGCATTCAGCAGAGTTCCTTGTTTCCTCCCATTTGAGGATTTCTGTGCTCTTTACATCCTGGGATTTACATAGTCTGATCATAGATTAACGTGTATATATATTTACGGAACTAAACAAGAAAGCAATTTCTTAAGGTTATGTACCTTTGACTCCTTGTTGGTGGTGCTCTATCCAGACATATGGAGATATTTATTAAAGACAACTGTACCAGCCATGGGTTTCTGCTGTTCCGCCACCACACTGATTTTGTTTTTTAGCCCTTTTATATGTCAGTGGCTTGGGAAATTGTCCTCAAACCAAGTTATAGACACTGGGACATTAGAGCTCGCCATCCAAAGTTTGTATTTATGTAAATTGCGAGTGACTTGGAATCAAAGAATCAGATTTTATAGGTGGATTTACGGACAGTTGTATGCGGAAGCTTCTTTTCTGGTGACTAAGCACATTTATAATTATTAGTGAATCATAAATAGAGTGGTTGATAATACATTTCTAAGAAGCAGGCTACCAGTCACGTGAATATGAATCCTTTAGTAATTTGATTCAAATGTATGAACATTGCAAAAAGTAATTTTCAGCCTCACCCATTCCTTTTTTGGCAAATTTATATTATTGATAAGAATGATACTACTGTTTATATAGATACCTGGAAGGATCAGCTTGACTTTATTTGTATGTATTTGTATAGATACGTAGAAGGTTTAATTCCTTCTTTATTGTTTTCATAGTAACAAGAAGTTAACATTACTTTTTCTGGGTATCATATGCAGTAATAATTATAATTACTATTATTGTTTCGGATAATTGCATTTGAGAGCTCCAAGGACGACACTCTTCTCCGTATGAGTGCAAAATAAAAAAGCAAAGAAAACAAAAGCATGGATGAACAGAATGAATTGCAGGAGCAATTCTCTCGTACTTCGACCTTCAAATCCTTCTTACCAAGTAAAATAAAATCCATTCAAGAGTCATGAACCAACATTTAAAATACACATAGATATATATATATGTAGATATAATATATAATTATAATTCAAATGAAATTTGATGATGACGTTACTTCTTGTCTATATATATATGTATATGACAATCCTTGTTCCATATGGGTATACTCTATGGCCTTCAAAACATGTCAACAACTATATAATATGTACCTACTTATAATCATGTAAATCTACTTTTTAAGTACATACATCTATTTATCTAAAAATGGTCAAATAAATTTGATCCCTTGCACTTGTTTTGCAAAATATTATTATCATTCCAAAAATGTCAGAAGTGGTGTCTGTTCACAATGTTCCTATTCACCCCCTCCCCCCGCCAATTTTTTTGGAATATACAAATACACTATATGTATTCTTCCTTTAGCTTTTTTTCATCAGTTGACTCTTCTAATTTAATGTAGCTGACTCTACGTGTATGTTCACGTCGAGCTTTTTTGTCCACTCGCAACCTCGACTCACAAAAGGGAAAGGAAAAATTTGGAAAAACAACTGGTAGCTACTCTTCTGTATTTTCCATGTTGCCAACTTGTTAATATTTGGCAGAATTTATTATTTAGATATACTATATAATTATAAATTTTACCAATCATAAACCAATCGTTACTACTCCTAATATATTCAAAATTCAAAAAAAGGGCGCGCAATTCTTGATTTAATATATTTTGTATGCATCAACATCAGAAATAATAATAATACCCTTTTAGAGTTCATATTACGTAGGTCAGCTGCTTTAAATCAAAGGAGTCAAATGATGAAAATCAGCTGAAGGGAGAATACAGTGTGTTTTTGTTTATCCCAAAAAGCTCGTCGTGGTTATGTACTCCAAAAGGGTATTACCATTAATTATGATTTTGATGTATAATAAAAAATATATTAAATCAAGGACTGCGCGCCCTTTTATTTGAATTACTGAATAATAAACAAGTATTAACGGTTGATTTGTATGTTGATAAAATTTATAAATGGTTAGTATATCTAAATTATAACTTTGTCCGATATTAAAAAGTTGGCAACAAGGAAAATACAGAAGGGTAGCAGCTACCAGTTGTTTTTCTAAATGTTTCCCTTCCCTTTTGTGATTCGAGGTTGTGAGTGGATAAAAAAGCTAGTCGTGAGTCCTTATTTCTTGTATTGACAGCTGCAGATCTATTTCCTCTTGCCTCAAATTATTTGTGCCCTAAATCTACAGAGCTCGAAGTAAATTATGTTTAGTTGTGTCAACACTATCAGTTAATAAAGAGAAGAGTCCAACGTTTTAGGAGGGCAATTGGCAGACTATTTTCGGCCCTTTTTTTTTCTCTCTATAGGAAGGAAAGGTTGAGAAAGACTCTACGGGTCATATCAGGATTTTTGCTTTTTCATCAGCTGTCGATTTATCTATCATTCCCAGATAACATTGATTTATTTAAACTCAAATTATTTTGTGCTGCGAGGGATATGATATATCCTTATGGTTCAACAATTGGGAAGCTTGGGGTATCACAGAGTGACTTCATGTGACGTCATTATTATGGAAGTCGGTCACCTTGGATGAAGTATAAGGAATTGCGAAAAAGTTTCTTTTTTATTAAGGGAAATAGTGAATGTCTGTTTTGAATTTGAATGTCACACTGAGACTGACAAATAAAAGGACTTGCACCTTTATTGTGTGTATATCAAAAATACTCTCCAGGTACTAATGTGTTCTAAAAGTATGTTATTACGCCATTATACATACATTCAAATTTACAGTGTGTTGCGAAACAAATTAAGAATTATTTTTACAAGGATAAGATATTTTTCTCATATTATCCTACTACTTTGCTCATTCCAAATCCATCTAGATCAAAATTATCTGTTAAAATCTCGACATTCCATTGGGACATTATCTATCAGATATATGTACATTGTATTTTAATCAAATATTATTATTTATTTTTTTTCATTTTTAAAGTCATTTGATGAAGTTTTCTTTCAGATTTTGTCCATTTTAATTAATAAATAAATATATCAACTGCATAATATTGATTTAGATTTATAATGCAATCTATGCCGTCAGTGAAAATTAGCTTTTGGCCAACATTCAGGCCTTTTTTCCCTTTCTTTTTTATGGTAAAAAGATTGGGAGACTCAATAAACATGTATTTGGAGCCTAAATAAATAATGATTATAAGAAATTTTTCATTTTTGGAGCCGATGGATCTAATGAGGATTGATAGAGACTCAAAGTATATACATTTTTTTTGTCAATGACTAAATAGTTAGTTAATAGTAAAATTATAACGAATAGCCATTATGTATATCCATAATACACAATCAAAAATATCAAGGATTTGAAGAACATTGTTTACTTACATATGACGTAAATTAAATCATGAATTGGATATGTCAATTATATTATTATAGTTAATCCAAAAGTTAATTCGATTCTACTCATATGGGTATTTATATTAGACATTTAATAAAGCTTTGCTGGCAATCAGATTAGCTTATGTATTAAGAAAAAATAAATTCATGCAAATCTACCAAGAACAAATTGTATCTATTCAAATCAACGCAACTTGTATAAGTAAATTGGTGGAAGAGATATGAGCAGATATTGTCATACTTATATTTGATAAAAAGGAAATATAGTTATGTCATATTGTGTTGTATTAAATGAGGCTTAATTCCTTATATATATATACATAGCTATGCATGAATTACAAAGGACGTACTACTTAGAAGGTCCTATTGATGCTATCAAATCCTTGTATGCACCCCTAAATAAATAGGTATATAATCGCCTATTCAAAATGTTCATTCATCACCCTGATAGGAATCTACACACTCATGGAGATGAAAGAACGTGTTTTGGCTATCAGGTGTTATGCATGCGACTCTGTATAGTCATAGATCATTCTTATCAATCTGGGGACCCATTCTGCAACGTTTACATATCATATCATAGTCATAAATATTTTGTTAAATGACTGGTATGTTCGTTTATCGCTCGATAGAGTCATTCCTACTATAGTAGTTGTAGTGATGGAGTGAGTCGAAATTTGTTTGTTGAAGCCAGGAGCATAATATAGTGGATACGTACTAAGATACACAGGGAATTCTCACATATAAAGAGCAATTAAAAAGCTTCCACAACCTTTCTATGTAGTTAGTATTATTGACCCACGAACCAGAAATATTGTTAGATGGCCACCCTTGTCCCCAATGAGGATGTCGTAAGCACATATGGTCTTACGAGTCAAGATTTGAGTCATTGGTAGTAGGTGAGCATGCCTTAAACACTCTTGGCAAAACAGGTCAATTCATTTAACCACCTTAATCACTGGTACAAGAAGCATTCAGCTTCTCATGACGTCACACCTATTCCCTAAACTTTAACAATTTCAACTATTGATTTCTCTGATTTTACTCTCTTATCCGTATTCTGGTGGTTGATTTGTCAAGCCTGTATGTATACTACTCTGTGATTGATTATATTAATTCCATTAAAGAATTGAATCAATTACGATAAGTGCTAATTGTAATTATCATCAGATTCCGGGTCATTTCTTTCTTTATTTTTTTGAGTGAAAACTTGAGGCATGCAATCAAAATTTCATTGAGGTCTCCTTTACCATGCCATCCCTAAAATATCAGCAACTCTTATGGATATTTTCTTTAGACAGCTATTGATTTGCTTACCCTTGCTCCTGATCCGTCATGATTTGAACTTTGATTTATTTAACTACTTTTTTGCTCAGTAAATATCCTATTTTTTTGGTTGTCTAAAGAGTTTCTTTTTCACTCCTTTAAGAATATATATTTCCCGCGGCTTTTTTTAAATATTAAGTACGCAGCAATTAGAGCTTAAATTAAAGTAGATTTTGTGAAAAAAGTCTGGACATTTTCTTTACATTTGAATTATTTTACTTATCAATTTATTCCTTTCTTTGTCATAAATGCATTACATAGGATACAATGATCTTTTAATTGCTCAATATATATATATATATATTTATATAACGATTCAAGGACGTTCTTAGCCATTTTATACCATAACAACGACTATAGTCGAGATTAGGGCAATATTGAATTATAGACTCTATTTTTTTTTATTACAAAAACATGTTAATACACATACGAAATCCTTGATTTCCCGACAATCATATGTAATAAAAAATCTTCAATGAAATCCTCCTGATTAATCATACTCAAAGCTTACATCAAACACAGACCAAGAAGGGATGCAATATATTTTGTTCTCTATCCAAGCCCATTATTAGTGGCCGGAACATGTATTTTTTGTACTCAAATTATCTGTTGTTAAGCTGTACACAATTATCTACCGCATATTAGATAATATGTAATTGTTCAACAGTTGTGAAGAATGACGTAAGCAAGGAACTTCCAACTGATTTTGGACCTTTGTCTTTTTCTTTTGGAAAGAGAAGTATTGAGGATTTCATTGACTAGATGAAAAAACACTCTTATGATAATTGGCATGAAAATAATACTTAAAAAACAATGAATTTTATTGTTCCATAAGTATTTTATATTTATGCAGAGCAGAGCTGGAGACTCAGATTTGAATCAGACTTAAGGCTTGAGTCTCACTCAATTACTATTTGTGTAATTTAGGGACCATTTATCTTTTCATATGATTTATGAAAATCTGAACTGGAGACTCAGATGGGGATTTGAAAAAACAAACAACCAGTTTTTAGTATATGACCTAGAACATTAACAAATTTACTAACTCATTTCCCTAGGTGTAAGATTTAATACTCCAGTCTGCCTAATTGAAACTTTAAACAACCTTGTTGTCTCAATGTTTTCTTCTTTTTTTTTTTTTTTTTTTTTTTTCACTTCTGTTAATTACTACAAGGACTCAAGAACTTGTAAACTTGACTTGAACGCATGTTCAATGACTTGCAACTAAATTAGAGCTTGTCTCTCACTATGAATCGGATTCATATCGGTAATATGATATTTGACTCGGCAACTTGACTCGAGCGTATCTCTCTCAAGACTTGGAATTGAGTTCATAGACTGAAGACTTGACTCTGATGTTGTAGAAAATGTTATGTATGATAAAAAAAAACAGTGAATTTCTTTGTTTTAGTCACTCACATCTAAAAGTTTCACCAATGAGCTGGGAAGTCAGAAGATCTAAATTGCATCTCTGAAGGAATATATTGTATTACCTACTATAGGGAAAGAGAGAGCAGAAATTTTGAACTTTGACCCTTAAAGATGGTTTTATTATTAGGTTTAATAGTGAGGGAAATGCCCCTTCTGCCCTGCCAATGAGTTATTTTAGTCAAATTACTCTTGCAGTAATAATAATCTTTCAGTTTTCAAAACAGTTACAAAATTTGAATTAAGTCAATGATTACAAAACATTAATTGTTAAGTTTAGATATGCTATTAAATTAAAAATAAAATGGTCAGTTTCTTGAGTTCTAGGTTATGTATCTCGAGAAATTAACCACAAATTCTCAAAATTTAAAAAAAAAATAGGGTTTGGAATATTCATTGTAACTCTTTTGGTTTGGACGGTATTTATCTGCATTTGAGTCATCATCTTTCAGACGTTTTAAAAAACGAAACATTTGATTTTAGCTTGCTCACATTTGGACACGTATTTCAAACACTAAGGAATATTTTGACGTGTCATTTGGCACAGATGTCAATAACAGAAGTGCAAACTTTAAAACAAAAACATTTACATATCCCTATCAGAATCCCCTCAAGAATAAATTCAAATTTCCGAATATTTTTTTTGCACATAGTAGTAAGTGGTATCCGTTTAAAGACGACTATGAAATTGTATGTAGTCCACGCAGATATTTCACCAAAGCAGTTCTCAGATTGTTTTGGATTAGAACTATTTAACAGCAGCTAGGTACAAGGTTTGATTTTATATAAAAATACGTTTATTGGTCCTATTTATGGAGTACAACTAAATATGTACATAGAGGTCAAGAATGTAAGAATAAGTTCTCGTAATTAGAATTTCAATGAGTACATAAAATATTGAAAATAATAACAGGCATTTAATAATTAATTATATGTTTAATATAAATTTTTTTGATCCGTCTCCCCTCCTCTAGGTGGTAATCTCAAATAACTTTTGAGATTTTGTGTTTGTAAGCGACTTTAATCAAGGGTTGTCTTAATTTATTGTCCTACGTGCGGGACGGAACCTATCCTACCCGGCTACTTTTTTTTTTTTTTTTTTCAATTAACTTTTTTGAAGCTCAAGGTTTGTTTTCCTCTCTTCTTAATATTTATTATATATAATAGGTATAATGTATTCCGGAGTGGATTTATGAAAGCTTCTTCCACACACTGTGTTTGTATGTAGGTATGTATGTATGTACATGAGCGTCATAAACTCATACTCTTAAATAAATTACACTTCCTTGCAAGTTGTAATTATACATATATGTAGGTCGTCCTTAGAAACTATGCCATACTGTCAAGTGAGCCTTGTTCATTTTGATGTGCATATTGAGATGTCGTATTTACATACATACATACATAGTATATTGTGTACATACATATGTGACCTTGTGCTACAAATCAAATTTTAATCCCATTCTTAGAAACCTTTCCTTGCTTTTATTCATTGAATATATGTATACGTAACTACGACACGTAAAGTATTCAACTTTCCTCTTCCGGATGGGGGGGGGGGGCAAGTCCACTTTTTACATTTTTACGTCTTGGAACTGCTTCAAATGTCTGGGTTTTTTATGTGAAATAAGTAGTGTAGACAATGAAATTGATTTATGTTGTGTATAGAAAACTTTATATGCATGTGGTGCCTAGTTGTAGGTGGCTCTACTGAGCTCAGAGCTATGCTTCATAACATTAAGTACCTAATAAAAATAATTAGCTGTGCCTTTTAGGGGCACAGTTCTGTAATATTGCGTACTCGAGGAAGAATTATGGTATACATACATAATTCCAAATAAAAAAGGACTCGTTGATGAATAACCCAGTATGTACAAGAACAAAACACTGAGTCAGGGTATTTGAGTCTAAATCTAGGTGTGTTTCGCACGGTAGTGCACAGTTTATACACATAAAATTGGCATTGATATTTATATAATTGAATTATTTAAGGCGTAATATTTTTCACACACTGAGAATTTTCCATTTTTAGATCTTCTCTATTAGTCACGTATCTTAATTTAACTCATTTATCCGCCTAGAAAAAACGTCTGTATTTTCAATTTATTTGCATACAATTGAATCAACATTTATACAATAGTTTTAGTCACATTTTCATGTATAAATAATAAGTAGAGTTGCCAAAAAAAGGGGGATTCCCAGCGAGCGTGAACCACTTCAACATTGCATTAAATTTGCATTTATTGAATACAAACACAGTTGATTGATCTAACCTATTGTAGAGTCATCAACAAAACCACAATCAAAATTTAATATTACTTTATTAGTATATTACATGATTTCCAAATATGATAAACTGACACTGATCGGGGCAAGACCTGTTCTCTTCTTTTGGAAATTAAAATAAGGTCACCACTCTAAGATACACTCCCTCATGTTCCTATATATGTATGTAAATTCTTATTTGATTGTTTTGTTTGTCATTTCTATTATCAATTCATTTTATATACCAATTGCTAATTGACGTCACTCATGACGTCATGCAAGGAGATTATGCCTAAATTTGGGGCAAAGTATTTACCCCATATGAGTATTGATTTGGGTCAAATTGTAACTAATTTTTTTTTTGTGTTTCCCTCTTAAAACCTTTCTCCTGTACCTTTGGTTCACAATGAAGGAATCTTCATGGCTCCATTAAATACTTTTATAGCCTCTACTATCTACTCTTTCTAGCTACCCTTAAATGTAATGTATAATTCTTTGTCATGATGTATAAATGGTTTTATAATTAAGAACAGCTCACCATAGCAACATATTTGGTACATATTCACAGACCAATAGTATGTACAGTATATGTACCTCCGTCTGTCTCATAATATGTATAAAGATATTTGGCACGTCTTTCTCTATGGATCACGAAGAAGTGAATCCATGTGATTACATACATTCACTCAAATATCTATATTAAGAATTCAGTATCACGAATTACATATTAAGTAATGAAAAAATTCATTATAAAAAATGTCAAAAATAGGAAATGTTTTATTTATTTTTTTGGAGATGTACTATTCAACTCTCATAGGATGATTTATCTATATACAACGTCATTCCCAAAAATAAATTAAAAAAATGAATTAAATGATTGAATATCATCATCATTTCTTTGTTTGTTCGTTGATCAGATAATAATAATAATAATAATAATTAATTAGACATTATAAATACATACATATATTTAAAGACGGAATCCCTGACACATTGAAACAACAACCACTCATGGCTCATGCAAAAAACTAATCCCAGATTTGCACACATGAAAAAAGACACGCACCATGATGATGATGATGTGATATGCATTATTATCCATACTTAATTAAAGGATCATTCTTTAAAACGTCTTCATTATGAGGAACTTCAATTATATCTCGGTGGAAACATTTCATTTCCTGAATGGACTGATGATGTTCAATCTAACTTACAGCCAAACACCACTTATTCATGGTCACCATCACATACTATGATGGTCCCTAATTGAAGACAGATTAGGGGGAAGATTTTTGTCGTTAATCATCATTAGCCCAAAAGGGATAAGCAATGATCATCATCATCAGTATCATTTTAGAGGAGGTTTATGTAACTTAAAGAGGTCCACCACTTCTGTTTGTTCGGAGGGAAAGGACTTCTTCTTCTTCTCATAAATATACGTATTAGGGTTGCCATCATTTGACTCGTCAAACCAGTTCAATTAAATACTATGGAGCTATTCAGTCTTCATTAGTTATTTATTATGTAGTTCCCCCTCCTACCCTTTAAGAAAAATTAAATGACTTGATATCTCCATGAATCCCCCTAGGGATCCATTTCATTAGCAGGAATACACATTTTTATCAGAAAAATAAAGCATAATATAGCAGATGAATTTCCCTAGTAGTGAAGTCAAGAATATTGCAGAATATTTTGACAGGGCATTTCTTTTTTATAAAAACAGAATCAAAATGTATCTTTTGTAAAACAAAACAAAAAAAAAAAAAACAATTTTGTAAACTTTTAAAGTTTTCCATTGAAAAATGCTCTCTGTGAAGGTTGAGCCAGGCCAATACAGTTTGTTAAAGGTCAGTGTTTAACAGATATCATTGATTTGATTTCACAAAACACGTGGATCTGCTGATCTGTATATTCCACTCTTCAAAGAGAGAACAACTAATTGACAGCTATTAATATATATTATTTAGCTATTTGATTGCAACTTTTTGAAGGGTTAAGTTACACTCTTTGATGTAGCATTATGTTGATTTAAAAAAAAATTGTATCACTCCCCAAAAAACAAAAGCTACCAATTTGATAGCAAAGCCGCCCGCATAATTTATATCATAGGGTCGATTAAAAACTTTGGAATTAATAAACTGGTGATAATGGTAGCCAACAGATTTGAAGGGATGGCAGTGATCACTCACTTTTTAAACAAAATCAAAATCCAAAAAATGTCTCATGATGTAACATTTAGTTAAATTATAATTTGTTGCGGATGAGAAGGAAAATAAAAATATTCATGGGTTCATTTAGGACAATTCACTTCCTTACTTTTTGGGACTGAAAGGATTGGATAAAACTATAAGGAGCTCTAAATTAAAACACAAGACACAAGAACCAACAAACAAACAAACAAACACAGAAAAATTCGAGTTTCAATGCTCAAATCCACAACATTCCATGAGGAAATTCTTTGCAATGTTTGTAATTATGATTTTCAATTTCAGGTAGGGTGCTCAAATCCTTCTGGTTCTGTGGAAATGAATGGTATTGAGTATATGCATGAATATCTAAAGGTCATGAAAAAAATGTATACATTTAATTATAGGTACTAAAAATATTGCTATGGAATTATTTGAGATAATTTGTTGCTATAAAACATAAAATATGAGACCTGAGTAATTTTAATCAATAATTATTATTACTATCTTACTAGAGGCCCTTTAGAACCAAATAATATGAACTCTTTTGAAAATATATATATATAGATAGAGTAGACCCATTAATAATAATTTAATAATAATTATTTACGCTTCAAAGTAGACAAGCCAAATAAAAAGAATGAAAAATAAGACGTTGCTATTCTTCTTCAAAGTAAATTCTTGAAAAATATCACTTATCTACATAATTATGTGGAACGTTGACATGACATTTTCTCAGGATTGAGTTATCTCACTCAAAGTATTATTAATCCAGTAGCTGTATTGAGAATTAGCATTACATTATTTTTTTGCAAAAGATATTAAGTTTGTTGTCAAATGTACATATTTCTATGTTGGTATACAAATGCAATCTGTAAAAAAATGTCTCAATAGAAAGTTGCAAAAATAAATATCCAAATAGTATACTTACATATACATAAATGCTGAAAAAACCAGACATGATACATCAACAATCATGCATTGGTAGGGTGGAATAAACTCACTCATTTGCAAGTCAAAGAGCAGCCTATGGAATCTCCTCATGACTTTACTTTGAGCCTTGGACACACTAATGATTATGTGTATACAATAGTTCTTCCAGGATCTTGAATTGTTTACAGTCCGTTTTCAAAAGATGGATCTGACTGTTGGGAATTTTTCATGATGATAACTCATTTTGGTGATTTCAGAGACATATTACACATTTATCTATAATATTTATTTTATATTGCTTTGAGTTTCAAACAAAAAATCTGTTTTTTTACTTTGTTGAATAATATGTCCAATTTTGTGCCAAATACGCAGCATTTGAAAGAGGTTTTATGTTTCTGCTTTAATTGGAAGAAAAGTGCAGATGAAGCGCATCGAATGCCTGTAAACGTTTGTGGTGACACTGCCCCAACTGATAAATTATGTAAGGACTGGTTTCGAACTTTCAAAAATGGTGATTTCTACGTTTCAGACAAGTGTCACACTGGCCAGCCAAAAAAATTAGAACACAAAGAATTAAAGACATTACTCTATACAGATATATAAGTCAAGCGCAAGAGAAGTTTGCCAATTCATTGAAAATTACGCAAAGAGCCGTTACTGTTCGATTGAAATCCATGGGTATTACTCACAAGCAAAAAACCCACAAAAAACGAACTAAACTATTTTGTACTCTCAATAACTTGCTGGGGAAGTTAATTATCCACCTATGTATAGTAGGGATATATAGAAATTAGGATATAAGCTACCTTTCAAGTAGAGTGTGATCTTTATTTCTAATCAAACTTGTAATTCTTATAAACTCCAGGTCAAAAATTAATTTTTCCCCCTTGGATATGGAAACAGTGGCATGAATCCATTTTCCGTCAATTCAATTCAAAGTTCAAGCATTCACAACTTGATTAGAACTCTTGTTCAATCATATCAATACAGAGGTAGATAGAAAACAAACAACAAACGACTGATTCATGAGTTACGGGCTGAAGTATTAATAAATAGAATTACCTACTAGGTCGTTTATAACCTTTAAAAACCTTGTACTGTACATACATTCCAAATACTTGTTGTTGACTTGAATATGTATGCATATAAAATTTTGAAAAAAACAAACAATGTGGGACTAAGAAAGAAAACTAATGAGGGATATTTTGTCATTAATAATAATCCGTCACATACCACTTACCTGAGTGGAACCTCAGATCACACCTTATAGAAAGTGTACCGGGTGTCACAGAACTATTGTCCTATTTTTTAAAGCAAGATTACGCGTGATTGCATCAGTCGATTGAAAAATTTTTTCAACATAAACAATAGTCTTTGTTTATTTCTAACCGCAGATTGATATAATCAAGAGAGACAACCGAATTAAAGTTGCTGAACTTTGAGCAGAAATCTTTCAAAAGAAGATGAGTGTTGTTCTCAGGACGGTTTACCGCACCGCAAAGTGAATTGAAGCTAAGGAATCACTCAAAAGAAGATCTGGAAAAGGTTCAACCTGTGATGGGTTTTGTAGCTTCGAATGGGCTGAAGCTGCCACTCATCTTGTTTATGCTGGGATACAAGCTCACTGCAACTGATTATCTTGCCAAAATTAAGTCGGAATTGTTGCATTGGGTCAAAACGAATTTCCTTGATGTGGTCCTCAAACAGGATGGTGCCCCTGCGCACACTGCTAATTCAACCCAGGGCTTTCTCCTTGATCTCCATACTAACCAGATCCAAATTCTTGGGTTTTTTTTTGCTTTTTGGGCATACATATAGACCACGACCTGCTGCAAACGCCACCCCAACATTGAAGCTCAAAAGGCTTCCATCAATGCAGAATGGGAAGCCATGGATGATAACTTGGTCAAGAGGTTGTGTGCCGCATTCAAGTGCAGGCTGGATGCCATAATTGAAGACAAGGAAGGTTATATTGAGATGTAAAGTTGTTTGTATCTACCTATATGCTGCAATAAGGAAAATAAATATTTGTCTAATTAACAGATTCCCGAAATAGATCATGATAAAGTTTAATTTTTGTGATTGGATAATAGTTATGCGACACCCGGTATTTAAGAGGAAAATAATATTTTTTTTAGTTTGAGATAAAAGGCTTTTAATATGTTCTGTCAATTTATCTTAATAGTTAAATATTTTTTGTTTAAACTATAGAAATCTATTTTAGTTTCTAACTAAATAATAAAATTTCTCAGTTTAAGTATATAACTGAAAGCAAAAAATGACCTGACAACCCTGACAATTTAATGAATGTTTGGGAGGAGAGCAGCGTCAGCTGTCATGACTTTTATATTGTATACACTATTGTCATACCCTTTTACGTTCTGTGTGAGGAAATATGGACAAATTCATACCTATCAAAAGATTATATCAAAGTTCACTTGATTAGACGTTTTATTGATTACTCCAGCACACGTGGAGTGTGCAACAGGTTCTCTCCTCAAGAATTAAGGAATAATGATAACAATTTTGGAAAATAAAAAATACTCTACAGATAGTCAACCACTAAAAACATTGCACACAAAAATATGCTTATGATTTACAGATATTGCTATACGTCAGTCATAGGGTACCAAAAATAAGGAAAAAGGGACAAGGAACGTATATTGATGTAGTAAAGTTCCTATATTTAGACTATAAATGATGCTTGATTGGACATCATTTGCAAAGGATTCATCATCAAAACTTTAAGGCAAGTGATTCTTCAATATATTTTAACTTAATGAAGCCTAGACTATGAAATAATAAAATCCTTAATTTCTTTGAAAATTAATATTTCCCAAAGGAATTTTCTGTACAATGTGCAAAGCCCCGGTAAATTCCGGGAAAACAGGATCCTGTATATATATTTATATATGTATATATATATATATTAAGTAGCAGAAGAAACGGCTTTAAAATATCAACTAACATACATATAATACTTGTTGATTGATTCTTATGTTTTGTATATTCAGGTTAGTAGATATCTATATGTATGTATATATGTTACTCTTCTGATGTTATGAGTCGATAAAAGAAGTGCATTTACTTTTTTTGCAAAAACAAACAAAAATGAAACGAAACGAAACACAATCCCATTCCTGTCATTATGATGATGAGTATAATTACGTTGGTATCTATGTACATAGTCAGAATACCACTACTCAAATGACTACAATTTGTAGAGTCAATATTGAATTAAGTAGAAACTACATTTTTAGAGAATAGTTAATAACCACCTACTATACTATGGTAGGTATGAGGCAGATATCAAATTTCAAAAAAAAAATTAAAAATAATTACATTACATTGGAAATGAGGATACGAATATATTACATAGGCACAACTCTACCTCGGATAGCAAACAGTATCCGTATCAAATGCATAAAAGAAGGATCCACTCAACGTCTATGCAATTCAGAGCTTGCCTCTTAACGATACATACATAATTTCTTCATCAATGGTAAGGAAGTAATTGTCATTCATATAAGAATGGCTCTCTTCACAACGTGCTCTCTCTGAATGTGATCAGAGTCACTTTGGAAAAGCTAGAAACCTTTTTACCAATCCTAACAAGTCAAGACATGTCTCCTTCAGCGTATGGTCAAAATTGACATCGGAAGTACTCAACATGGACTCAAGCTGTTCAAAGATCAAAATTAATCAAAAAGGTCAAATAATGTCTTGACCTATAGTGTAAATTATGAAGTGCTAAATAATTGAAACTCTGTATCAATTGAATAATTGTTTCTTTTATCATCATCCAAATTGAAATTTTCTACTCAGGTAGGTACTCCAAATCCCTCGCTAACCAAGGTGCACCTCTCAATTTGAGAACTGAATGCACATAGGAATTAAAGATATTGAGTTCCTGGATTGAAAAAAAAAAAAAAAAAAAAAAAAAAACGGTAGATGGTAACATGAGAAGAACGTTTTGTTTTGCATTATGCATTAAGGTAAGACAAATCCCATAACTCTTAATTAAGATGTTGCTTTAGACAAAGGAATACCAAAAACAATAGATATCTGATTCAAACTATTGATTGACTCACTCCTCTTGATATGTATTATTGAGTTGAGTCTTTCCCATCAATAGCAACTATTGGGGGATGGAGAGGGCGCCAAGTAGAATCTGAAAATACTTACATGAAGTCTGATGTTTCAGTTTCCCTGTTCCCATGAATATAAATGGAAAAATAGTACAGGTGGAAGTCAATCAAAGAATGGCAACAATTTATTTCTCTTTGGAAAGATCAATGATTAGGAATGTATGTACCTCTACATAGATTGTCACAAATAACTTGGTTCTTGTAAAATGTGAAAGATCCAAGAGGGTTTTGAATGGATCTGTCATTAAAATATGCCAGTCCCTGGAATAACTTGAGAGCTCCTTTTCCTCTGTCCAAAAATTTACATAAATTATACATTTTGTCCGTATTTTTAGCTCTGTTCATTCTAATTATATTATTAAAGGAAATCTAAAGATATATTTAGATATAAGTTCATAACGAATAACTTTTTAATCATATTTAAATGTGATTTAATACAAATAATTAATTAATTGAATGAATGAATGAATGTGTATTATCTGTCTATTTATAGATTATACCTCTTTCAATAAGAGGTATCCAAGTTTTAGAAGTGAAATTCTATTTTTCTTTCTCCAAAGGTTGATACGTAGCTACATGCTTTAATTGGTGTTTAATGTAAATTAAGGCATGACACGACTTTAAATCAGTCTATTGACCTTGTTTGACAAAAAAGGAGTTAAGATTGTACTTGAAACCTTTTTTATTGTTTTAAAAGAACCGTAACTTTTCCTAAGGGAAGGTTCTCATAACACACGCCGTCCACAAATCACCTTTGAAAGGAACCAATAGACAATTTATATTGAAATATCTCTTTTCATCTTTACATTTCTCAACAACCTTTCTTCCTAAATTAAGGAAGTTGGAAAAATAGCTTAGAGATAATTGGTTCCTTCTCAATTACATATGTCGTTATCCCCAACAGTTAGGCTCTTCGTGTAAATCTTGATTTCAATCCTTTCAAAGTCTTGACCTAGGGCAGAGCAACTAAATAATTTCAATCCCTCAAACTTCTGCTTTTGTCACGATCTTATTTAAAATAATTTGACCTCAACACTAAGTTCTTTTCTATTCAATAATAGGGACTTTAACAGTTGAAAATAAGCTTCAACAACCCCTCTCCCCAACCCCCAATCTCCCCTCCCAAAAAAAAAAAAAAAAATTCCAGTTATAATTTGCTCATTCTGCCTAAAATAATAAAGATTGTAAATAAAAGTATCAAAACTTGGAAATTTGCGGGTAATTCGTGGACGCAAACATAAGTATTCGTTCCATCACTAATGATCCAGCTTTATAAGTATATTATACATTTATTTATTTATGTTTTTGTTCATTGAAGCAAATGCAATTTGATGCAGGTAAAATTCAACATCAAACACTTTTCAACGAGAGCGGTCATGCAGTGTTGTAGAACTTATATTAATGAATTAATTAACTCTTTGCTTATAATAAAATTTGTAAAAACAAAACACTCCATGACTAGACGTTCTCTCCTTAGAAAAGTGTTGTATGTTTGACGTCATCCACAAATTTCATTTTCACCACATACTCTCAAACAAAGAAAAATCTCTTCCAAACCCTTTTTATAAAAGTACATTGCTTCTTAAATATAAAATTAAAATTTGAGTTCCTTTTTAGATTGATAAATTGTGCTCATAGAGGTCAAAATGAAGGTCAAAGGCTAAATACTACTAGTTCAGAAGATGGAGTTCCACCTTGGTTGTGCTAAAAGTTGCAAAATAAAAAAGACACACCAAAAAAATTCCCTCCATATTGAATGCACTTATTGTGTTAGTGACTATTCGTTATAATGATTTGAATGTGATTCCTTAGCTCCACAATGATTATAAGATAGTGACACAAAGTTGAAAGGTTAAAAGTAGTCCTGTTCCTATTAATTACTATTACTATTATTGGAACAAGCCTTCAATCTTAAACAGTGCTTCTTAACTCCGTAGGAACAAACTAAATGATCATGTTTGTGCCAACACGACAAAGAACATCATTATATGACTCCATACATTCCTTCATTTTGAGCTTCAAGCCTTTTCCATAGGGCATAGCAAGCTCAATTTCATATCATTAGAATTGTATCTGTTGGTGCATTACCATCAAATTATTATTTTATTAAATTGATGGGAACTTTTTAATTGAGTTGTGTGAGTGTTTTTTGTTTGTTTTGTTTTTAAAGAAATGGGCCGAAAGAGTGTGAGATACATAGTGTTAGAGGTATAACCCTTAGAAAGAAGGCCTACATATGACGTTAGACATTGAATATTGCTTTTAAAAAAATTGTGCAATGGTAGAAGAGCAAATGAGTTCATTACTTTTTAAAAATACAGAGAACTATTTTCTAGTACATATTTTCGATCCCTCAAACTACTCCTTGTCTCGTCGTGATCCACGGTGAAGAGATCTTAAAGTCTTCAAAACACTAAATTCTTCCCTATTCAATAGTTGAGACATTTATTTATATCTAAGAACAAAAAAAAAGAAGAACAATGTATAATGAATAATGATCATCCACGAGGCACACGATGATACTCTCCTTCATTCCATGGCTTTGACTAATGAAAGAATATACTACTATGTGCAAAAAATTGCGGGAATTCGAATTTAATTTGTATTTGAATTCTGATAGGGATATATTTTTTTGTTTTTAAGTTGGCACGTCTGTCACTGACATCTGTGCTAAATTACAGGTTTAAACATCCATTAGTGTTTGAGATACAATACGCGTCGTCCTTTTGTTAACAGATAAGATATATTTTTTGGTTCTATAAAATGTCTGAAAGGTGATGATGCAATTTGTCATGAGTTACAATGAATATTCCAGATTAGATATCTATGACATATCTAAACTCAGTAGCTATTGTGATGTAATTATTATTGAATTAATACAAATGTTGTAAATGTTTTGACATGCAGACTACTTTGATATGGGAACGAAATTAATTTTGATGATTGAATTAAGATTTTATGAGCCCACAGTGGAGCATTGACTTGCAGGTTCTGCATACTCCTTCTCCATAACAGTTTCAAAAGGTATACATACATATTTTTGTTGTCTGTTTCTTCAAAAATATGTATGTATGTACACATACTAACTTGGTTCATGAAGAAAAAGAGATACATGAAAAAGAAATAAACCTCATTATTGAATCGTGTTTGACCCTGCTTCTTCATTGAATTGACCCTCATAAAGATGATGATGGAAACATAACGGATAGATAGGACGGGAAGAGGGGTAACCTCTCTGTTCTGTACAGTAATATATAGTATACATACATATATATATATATGCATAATATGTAAGATCCATTCCTGAATGTTTGTCCAATCTATGTATGTAAGGTGTCCTTGAAGGAAGGATAGGCCGTGCTAGGACTTAGTACTTAGTCATTTAAAAGTAATTTAGTTACATTACTCCTAAGCAAAAGTAATAATTTTATTTTACTTTAAATTGCTTCATTTTCTTGGATGAATGGTATAATTCATTTTTGATAACGGAGTGAATAATTTCAATAAAACATTTAACAGACTAAGATTTACTCCCTTCGGTAAAGTAACATCGTTACTATGTAATATATGACTACTCTATGTCACTGATACTAAAAAAACTTTGCCTCAAACTTAGAGCTTTACCAATATTTGCTTTTTGAAATAGATGCCAAATTTTTTTGAGGGAAAAAACACTAACCGATTTCTTTAAATAGCGGATGTTTTTCTTTTAACAATTTTCATAATTTTAATGACCCTTATATATAAAGGTAATTTACTACAATACCTACTTTTCATAGGTATTTCAAATGCCTATAAATTATAATATCAGTAGAGCTGCGATAGTCAAAAGCCCTCCCCCCCTCCCTTCATTCATTTTCTGAGTGGAATTATAACAACGTAATAATAATAGCAATAATAATAATATCAGTAGTTAATTCGTTATATTATTGGAAAGAGTAATTGATTACGTCATACGTAATGAAAATGTTGAAATATATATATATATATATATATTGTTATTACCTTTCCTTATCATTAGGTACAAATTAAGTACCCATAATCATAACAATAATAGATAAAACAGGTAGACAAAGGAGGGAAAATAATGTCGGATGGGATGCGGGTGATGATGATAATAAATAATAATGATATATAATCGATTGCCATATACATTTTAAAGCCTTTTTCATAATGAAATGCTTTGCAGATACCAAGTTGCTCCCTAATAATAAAATATAAATTATAAGCAGAGATCTCCTATTAATCATGTGTTTTTTATGACGTTATAAATACACAGTGACCCCCCCCCCCCTTCCATCAGCTAAGTTAAATTCAGCCAATGAATTCCACTCAAACTCAAGTCTACATTAGACCGCACCAAATCTATAGAACAAAGTTGCAAAGTGTTCATAATATTAGATTGGAGAGATTTCTACCGTCCATTATACTTTTTTTTTCCGCAAGATGTCGCTTTTGAAGTAGATATACATATATGTCTTCACTTTGCATAATTTACCTTGCTTTAGTAAGACCAACAATTGGTTATGAAGTAATTCAGCACCCCCTAGCGAACAAAAAAGTCAACTCTTGGACAAGTGAATTAGACCAAAATTTGATCCTGTGATCGTCGTTTCACAATTTTGTGTCATCGGTTTAGACCGTACCTGCCTATGTACATTCTACAGATGTGGCCCATGCCCCCCCTTGCAATAAAAAAACAACATATGCAAACAATTGTACAGTTCTAATGCCTACATTTGTTGAGGTCAATCCTCTAATTAAAAACTGCATTTATATGCATATATATATATATATATGCAATCAGGCATATGCCGTTATCATCTTCTTCAAAGGTCCTTCGTCGTCTGCATGGATACGTGATAATTAATTAGTTACTACGTACAAGTTACATAGGTGCCTAACTCCACATGAATGCCCGCTTTAAAACTGAAAATGACTCAAAGGACAATAACCTCAAAAGGTGAGCTCAAAAGTATTTATGTACATACATACATCAAATATTATATATATATATATATATATATATATATATATATATATATATATATATATATATTAGGAAACGAGTCAGACGATGCAAAAATAATAACGATAACTATGTTATTAAAGAACGTATGTGTGTAACTTGTCACCCTTTCTTGAAGGAGTAGGTAAGTACATTTATAATTATAATAATTAATTATTAGATTCGGACTTGAAGGATGACTGTTAATAGAAGTTACTAATTAAAAAATAATATGTACGCATCAAATCATTGAGAACTATGTACATACATACTACTCAAATGATATGAGTAAATTCCCTCAATCCAAGTAATTAAATTCAATTTATATTACGTGAAAGAAATGTTAAAAATGATGAAAAAAACATTTGCAGGCATAGCCCATAGGTGTATATATATATAGATAATTAGATATATTCTCTAAGACTAAAGAGAGAGAATCAGATAATAATTTTACCTCATTAAAAAGACAGGTAGCATCGCTTTTTGCATCCAATTAATTAGATATTTGTTTGATCAATATATGTGTTTTGTATTCGTTGTTAGAGACTGGTGATATTGTCTAAAAGCACTTTGTTCAAACTATTTTTTTTTTTTTTTTAAACCCTCAAAAACATTCATTCATAATAACTACATTAGTAGTTAGGGAAGTAACTTTAATTACTCTAATATGGTTCGTTATTGTAACGAACGAATAACGATATTATTCTATCAAAAGTATAATAAATCATGCACATAAATACTTTACTCTATCAAAGTACATAAAGATATTTTTCAAATCATGTTCAATTGAAATATTTAATTCGTTCTGGAAGGAGCATACAGAAGCCATGGAGTCGAGTTCCGGATCTACCAGATGAGTTATGAGTCAATATTTAAACTATAATTATATTACACGGATGGATAAATGCCAATGTATCCTGAAATTCTTTAACAAAAATCAAAGTTGAATAGTTGGTCAGCTCTGATTGTATTTTATGTTGCAAGGATAATGAATCTCCAAATGGAAATATTAAAGCAGAGTCATAAATGTAAAAAAATGAGGTTTTTGTTTTTGCAAATTTTTTCTTTTGAAGTCATTAATTCAAGATGAAAGGAATATAAAGTCAATTAATAATTTTACTTTTGCTCAAAAGTAAAAATTAGTTAAGTAATACTTCTCAACAGAGTTCATTATTCAAACTTAAACCGGACAATCAATATATAAAATATTTAAAGTTAATGCAATAACACACACACAAAATATAAAAACAAAAACTGAAAGTAAACTTGAAACATTCAAAGAAATAAGCAATCATAAAATAACAAACTCAAGATATCTATCAATGAAAGAATTATTCAAGTTCCTTAAATAACTTTGATGTGTAATTCAATATTGAGTCTGAGAGGATAGAGTTTTTCTTGGTTTTGTTTGTGTATAGGTTATTTTTTGACTTTTGGTTCTTACTCCTTACCACCATGGTGTCTTAAAAGTTCATCTCCATCAGTTGATCATTCGATATCCGTCCATACACTTCTTTTAAAAGTCCACAGTACCAGGAGAGATGATCTTCTGTAGTCTCGCTTGCTTCATTGCAAAACAGGCAAAGACTTTAGAATTTCTCCTCTCACCACTAAGCGATGTTTGAACTATTTTTCAGAAGCCGTTAAATATTTATTGATGTTTCTCCTTCTTAAATGATAATTACTAAATGATCCCATAGTGGATTTTTTTAAAACACCTTCTGATTTCTGACGTAGAAACCGTCAATGTTTTCATCCTGATCGGCACCAAAGAACTTTGGATGCCGATCCTTCCGTCTTCCCATTAGTATAAATCCATCATATTTATCAACTCTTTACTTGGAAAATGACCTAACATTGATTTAAAGGCTATTAATAAGGTCAACCAACGGAAATCCGCGGTAATATCACTGGAGATTAGCATGTAGCATAGCCAATATTTAACCATTACTTTTCCATGGATCGGATATCTATACCCAATGATCCTACTTTGCTTGTCCCTAATCGATCTGGAACAAAGTATATTATAAAAGTCTAGTCATTTCCAGTTGCATTCAATACAGGCCATATTTAGTTGATGTTGTTATTGTGATTTTCCTTAAGATTTTGTTTTGGGAATTAGTTCATTTTACTTGATAAATTTATAAGCCCCCATATATGTATGACCCCAACATTACGTCGTCACTTAGATTTATGTCTGTGAAGACGCACTATTAATGTTTTAAATATTTATGGGTTGAACTCAAATTAACTCTTGTTAAGCTGTGAACTAGGATCTACAATTACAAAATAAATTAATAATAATAACATAGTCTCATGGCATCAGATGTGAAATTGACAAGAGTTGGCAAATTTGTAAGCAACTACCAACTGTTACGCAGAGTCCTTTATGTTTCTTTTTTAGAAGGAAAGGTTTTGAGATACAATACATACAGTATATGTTCTGTGATCCGTTTTTAAATGAACCCTTGTCGTCTCCTTTGCCTCAAATGCAATTAATACTATAATAGATGGTTCTAATTGCTCATACTATAGATAGGTATATATAAAATACATATATTTTAAAATGTTGAAAAATTAGGATTATATTTAACGAGAAACAAAAAAAAAAAAGATTTAAGAATGGATGTTTGATCATTATAATTAAGAAAATATTTTTTTTGAGCCCTTCCGTCTTTCCATTAGTATAGATCCATCATATTTATCAACTCTTTACTCGGAAACGCAGGAGTGACCATGGATCCAGGGTGTTTTTATGTACACATTTGAGTCAGCACATCCAGGCCATGGAAATAGTAATACCAGCATACTTGATACTGATAAGTATATAATTCTTGTCGATGTTCGATAATTATTATTTAAGGGTGTAACATTTGACTTTATTGATAGAAAGGACTTATTAATGTAAAGCACTCAAGGGGCTCAGTTCTATCACCCGTAAATGAGCTATAAATGAGTAATATCAATAAATCAATGAAATGAAAAATAGGTGTTAATTAAATGGCCGGTGCTATAATTAAATTAGACCTTATGTGACATCTCAGTAATGCACGTATGGGTGTGTTTGAAGGCTTCACAAATATGATTAGCATATTGTATTTATCAAAACTTTATAAAATATCGTCACATAGTGATGATTACTTCTTCTCCAAATAAGAAAAAAAGGGTCTGCTCCTTGCAACTGACAAGTATTGATCATCTTAACATATTGTGGCTCCTATGTACTTTTGAATACAATAATATTGGAGTGTGTTATAGAATCTAAACAAATCATGTACATCGTCAATTAGATAGGTGCATACTGTAGTTTATCTCCTAGGGACCTCTTTTCTCGGGATTTTACTCCAACGAGAAATCTTTTATTTAACTATTTCATGATGTAAGCTACCGTTGTGTATTCAATAAAAGATTTTAACGATTTATGATGTACAAATGATGTATATTAGGCATCGGCAAAAAAAAAAAAAAAATTCTGCAAAAGAAGCAGTAAAATTTTCATTCTTGTATTAGGGACTTCATTTATATTTACGTTGTAGTACTAGGTAACATTGTCTTCTATTTTTTATAAAATGAGCTACTATTCCTAAATAGGCCTTCTGTACTACTTAGATACTTTACAAGTATTTGAACAAGTAACTATCAACTATTGTAATTAACCATACATATACCTATAACTGATCATTCTTATAAGTACAAATATCTTTTCAATACATTAAATTTCCTTGGATCTTTCACGAATGTATGTATATGTAAGACTACCGTTTGAACGTAATATAGCTGAAAATTGAATTACGTTTACAGCCGAATAAATATACGAGGCTGAGAGGTAATATAATAACTATATTTACAATATAAATACTTTAAAAGGACATTACTCTCAGACCCTTCTATTAAAGGGATCCTATTTTTATAACCAAACGAACCCCTCGTACCCATAAAGAACCCCCCCCCCCATGGATAGCCCAAGTATTCTTTAGCTATGTTAATTTCCTATCAGAGAAAATAAAACACCATGTATTGTATTAGAAGTATTCGAATTTACAATTGGCAATTTTGAAATTTATATTTTCTTATAAAATACGTACAGAATTTAGAAGTATTTATTATTTACAATCTCATTCCGTTAGAAAATGGTTTCCTGGGAAATAAGAAGCCCTACTACATATTCCATCATCGATAGATGATCTTTTTGACCTTTCTATAGTCTAAGATTCTCTACTCCTGAATTATCCGACGACTAACTTTCAAGTCAATCAACTCAACAAAAATCAATGTCCTTCATTAATGCACGTATGACTCGGCTCTAATTTAGTCATGAAATACTCATCTGTAACAATTATTTATTCTTAGTGGCTAATGAGCAATGGGATGAATGGAGTTCTGCAATAAGGAGTAGATACATCGACTAAACTCAAACTCCATTGAAATGGGGACTCCATTAATAGCCAATGATCCCTTAGTATAAATGATCCAATGAGATCATTTCATTTGAATAATGATTGATTTTATATCAATTTTATGCTTCATCTCGAAACATAATACATATTTTATGTATTTGAAACACACATGCAAAGGTTCAGTTGATAAATACGTTCGCATGGCAATAGAGTTTCTATACTGTCAATGAATCAAAATATTGAGATAGATAAAAAAAGTAGACACAAGATACTCTCACTTTGCGACTTAAAATCAGAGATTGAGCACTTTGTATCTAAAAAAAATGAAAGATAATTATTACAGTACGAACAGCATTACGGATGTAAGAATTTATGCGCCTAATTAGTAATGACTATTAATTAATATTGTAGAGTAGTATAGCGACAGAAATTACTTAAAATTTGTAGCCAAAAATTCCATAAGTGAATAAGCACCTTGAAATTTTAATATGCTATGCAAATTTTTGCTATCTCGGATAAAGCGTCATATAATTTATGAATGATATCAATTGATTTAATATTGTTCGAGCAGAGATATTCCTGTATCTATCAAGGCCTGAGCAGCTGATATAATATTATGATGAATTTAAAAGGTTGCGTGAATATATATATTATGATGAAGATTGCGTGACTCTGTTTATTCCTTGGCGCTTTTTTTCCCTCTCTATTTACTATATAGCTCATCTTCATTTCACCTTCCTTCATGTATTGTATTTGTATCATCATTCAGTAGTTGTTAAGTATTGCTCAATCATAATAATAAAGGAATCGAGGATGGCTGAGAAACCTGAGGACCTGAACTTACCCACCTCCGTTGTGACAAAGATCATAAAAGAGTCTTTACCAAGTCATGTCAAAGTCTCTAAAGAAGCAAACGTTGCAATCGCAAAGGCAGCCTCCGTTTTCGTTCTCTATGCTACGTCTTGCTCCAATAACGCAGCCATGAAGGCCAATCGAAAGACAATTCACGGGAATGATGTTATATCCGCCATGGGAGATATGGAGTTTGATAAATTCGTGCGTCCTCTTGAAAACAGCCTTGAAAGTAATGATTTGTCGTATTATTGAATTAACCTAATTCATAAATAATATTTGACTAATTATCTCATTTCCTCCTTGTTTTACAGATTGGAAAAAATCTCAACAGAAGAAAAAAGACACGGCCGCTGCTAAGAAAAAGGCGGATAACGAACGAAAAAGTGATATTAATCCATCTTCCTCTGAAAATCCCTCTGAAAATAAAGGAGATGATGAAGAAAATAAGGAAAACGAGGATGAAGAGGACGAATAACATCTCACTCCCCCCCCCCCCCTTGATGAGTACTTCTTCCTTGAAGAATGAATTTTTAGACTTATATATATATGTATATTTATTTATATGTCCGTCGAATTAATTTATATCTGTGTTGCATTTAAAAAAGTACAAAATATTACGAAACGAAAATTCTATAATCCCAGACGTTGTTCTTCATGTTTAAGAGAGAGGTCATACGACTCGAACAAATCAGAAATTCATCTCTAATTTTCCATCACTTGCTATTTCCACTATTGACTATTTCGAGTTAGAAGTTCAAGCGTACATCTATTTCCCTTCCTTGACCGCTAATGTAAATCCTCTTTGTCTTCAAATCTGTTCATGTATCATTTGTCTCCGTCAGAATGATGTATCTTGACCAATAATGAGACTTAATATACATATACATAGTAACAACTAAGGCTCACACTTTATAAAACATTTATTTCATGGTAACATCTAACATTACAGTACAACCTATAAACTCATTCTCAAATTAGGTATCCTTTGGTCTTCTGACGGTAATTGCCATCCTATCATAACTTGATATATAAAAACACCTAATATGGCTCCTATATGCGTCGCTAAAACGGGTGCCATCCAAAAGTGCTTCGCATATGAAAAAGGAACTAATCCCCAACCGAAAACTGCAGTGAATAATCGAGGTCCTAAATCTCTTGCAGGATTCAAAGCAGCCCCAGTATTAAAACCATAGCACATCGTTATTACAAATACCACGAGTCCAATTAAAAATGGTTGAAAGAAGGATGGAATGTTAAGATTCTTTTTATCAATTATAGCACACACTGACAATAATAGAAGGGCTGTTCCAACAATCTCATCAAGGACAATTCCTGGAGCTGTGATATGAGGAGCAGGGTATGTTGCAAATATTTTTGCAGTTTCATTGTTGAGGCCAGCTTTTTGAAAAGCTTCATAGTACGTAAGATACACAACTGCTGAACCAAAAAATGCTCCCAAATATTGGGCCAACATATAATGAAAACATTTATGCCATGGTTTTAGTTTCCCAAAGAGCGCAAAAGCAAGAGTCACAGCTGGATTTATGTGGCCTCCTGATGCTTTAGCTGATACCATTACTCCAATCATGACTGCAATCCCAAACCCCCAATTTGTAGATATAAATGTGCCTGCAGGGCTCTTGAGGATGCCACTGAGTGTAACTTGAGCAACACTCCCCACACCAATTGTAATAAGGAGCAAAGTTCCTAGGAACTCGGCCAAAAATTCCCTTAGAGGACGATTAGGAATAAGGCAAGGATGGTTCATCTCGAATGGGATTTCTTTATAACTATTAATTGTGTTTTGAACTTCATCATAAGAGCCTGAAACAAAAGAGAGTATCTTTATTAGTTAGAGGTGAGAAGGTTATTTCAATCATTCTATGAACCTGAGTTATTAAATATGTTAATTGTTAGTCGAGAGTGATACGGTTGATCCAGATCAGAAGACATTTTTAATTTACTTTGAGGATATTTAGAGCCTTACAAAAAATACTTGGTTCTGGAACGGATCATACAATTTTGATAAAACACAGAATTATTTACTTCACACATTTTTTTCTCATTATTATTATTATTTAAATCCTTGGGTCTGAATTATACAAGTTTTAATATAACTTTTTATCAATAAATTATACATTTACAAAAGTAGATGGATTTGACCATTTAGATGAACTAACCTTCTTCTTTCGACATGTTTCCCTCTTCTATCTAAAAAAGCAATTAAAATGATCTACATATGTGTTTGTATAAATTGTGTTTTCAAGAATGCTGATAATTGTAAAGTTCATTATCTAATTCTTTGAGGGATGCTGATAATATTATATACTGTAAAGTAATCATTAATATATACAAACTAATTTTTTAACGAGTTTCTCTCATGACTTGTCTTTGGGAAAAGTTCACAGTTCTTATGTTTGCAGCGGATATTATCAAAGAATTTTTTTTTTAGTTTTTTGAATTGTTATTCATTGTAATCCTTGAACGTAGTAATTCAATTGATCATTCTTTAATTTAATTATAAAGACCCTAAATCCTAAATTTCAAGCTTTAATTTCCTTTGATTTATCCCTAGTTTTTTAAGTCTAATTAGTCAGTTAATCTATGTATATTTATTTGAGGCCATTCATTAATTAGTTACTGACTACACAATTATTATTTTTCTGTTTGCATGGGAAAACTGCTTTCTGTACATAGTGTAATATTATATATCTAAATAATGTTTACATGAAACAAGTGATATTATGATCGATTAAATGCATCATGTATCAATGAATCTTTAATCTAATATCAATATACTTGAAGTTAAGATCCTAAAAGCAAATACATTATCATTCGACAGAATAATATGTAAAACTATTTACATATTTGGGGGTTTCTGAATACATTCTATGTGGATTTTTTTTCTACAAATGTTAATTGACTCATTGTAAAGTGGAAATAAACCTGATTTTTTTTTTTTTTTTTGGCTTTATGGATGTAACAAAAATGTGCTGAATGGGAATAGTAGACGCAATTCACGTATGCATCATTGTATAACCATCAAAACTAAGCAACTGTAATGCTTGTCTTCATAACTAAGTTATGTTATATGAATCTACCCTCTTTATGTAACCAAAAGAATTTTTTTAAAAATTGCATTGTATGAAAATAAATTATTTCAAATAATAGATTCATAGGTGTACTATATTTTTAGGCAGGTATTAATTTAACTTTTACACAGGCAGCTCACACACTTTGCTCAATTCTGAATCGCGTCACATTTCCTTTTGACGTAGTCTCCTTGTTTTGTATATAGAAAGGTGTATTTTTTTTCCATTACCATGAGCGTGTTGTTGAGACGGATTGCTCGGTCTGCCAAGGACCTTCGATACCATCAATGTCGTTCCATGATGCATTATCCTATTGATGATGTAGTAAATGGTTTAACAGATGATCAAATCCAATTTCGAGAGGCAATCTTTAATTTCTGTCAAAAGGAGTTAGCTCCACATGCCACCGAAATTGATAAGGTGAATGAATTTAAAGACAGACAAGACTTTTGGAAAAAGTTGGGCGAAATGGGTCTTTTAGGGATAACTGCGGATCCAGCGTACGGTGGAACTGGTATGGGCTATTTTGAGCATTGTATTGCCATGGAAGAAATGTCTCGAGTCTCAGGAGCTATCGCTCTCAGCTATGGTGCTCATTCAAACCTTTGTGTAAATCAATTAAATCGTAATGGTAATGAAGCGCAGAAAAATAGGTATCTTCCTAAACTTTGTTCTGGAGAATATTGGGGCGCTTTGGCTATGTCAGAGCCAGGCTCTGGTTCTGATGTTGTATCTATGCGAACGACTGCCATTGAAGATGGAGATCACTATGTTCTTAACGGTTCCAAATTTTGGATCACGAATGGACCAGACGCCGATGTTTTAATTGTCTATGCTAAGACGGATCCTAAAAATCCCAAGCCTCAGCATGGAATTACTGCTTTCATTATCGAAAAAGACATGCCTGGATTCACCACAGGCCCTAAACTTGACAAACTTGGAATGCGTGGCTCAAATACCTGTGAACTCATTTTTGATAATTGCCGAGTCCCTAAGGAAAATATACTTGGCGAATTAAACAAAGGAGTTTATGTTCTTATGTCAGGCTTGGATCTTGAGCGGCTCGTACTCGCAGCTGGTCCTGTTGGTATCATGCAAGCTACTTGTGATGTAGCATGGTCCTATGCTCACGACCGAAAACAGTTCTCTACACCCATTGGAAAATTTCAACTCATTCAGGGGAAAATGGCTGATATGTATACAACCCTTAATTCAAGCCGTTCCTATCTTTACAACGTTGGCAAAGCGTGTAATAAAGGTCATGTGAGTCCTAAGGACTGTGCTGGTGTCATCCTTCATTGTGCTGAAAAAGCAACACTGATGGCCGTTGATGCTATTCAAATCCTTGGTGGTAACGGGTACATCAATGACTACCCAACTGGAAGATTCCTCAGAGACGCCAAATTATATGAAATAGGAGCGGGAACCAGTGAAGTACGTCGTATGATTATCGGCCGTGCTCTCAATGACGAGTACCTCAAGTCATGAATCTCTTAGCCATAAAGCCAATTATTATTTACTCATTACTACATATTATATATTCCCGTAGCTACAGATAATTTTTAAGATGTTTTACAATAGTATCTATTTTACCTATATTATAATATTCGATACAAAGCATTCATTCTTAAGGAGTTTAATTTTTTACAAAGAGTAATAAAAACTATTAAAAGAATTACAAGAATAATGCATAACTATGACTTTTTTTATTTACAGAAATGCTAAAAATAAGAAAAATAGGGTAAAATATTACTGCACATAACAATTAAGATAAATATTAATGAACACTAGATCAATCCCATCGCTTATCCTTGATCATTCCTAGTCATTAAAGAAAATCTGAGATCCTTACTGTTCGCCTAACCGCATTGTTGTAACCTTCTTTAAAAACGAAAATTACGCCACTAGTCAATACATTATTTTTCTTGTCCTTTTCTTTGGCCTCAATGATCTCTCTTGGGATTTTACGATTAAAAAAATCGACGGGATCCACAGGGATTTCTTCTTTTCTAACAATTTCCTTCTTTTTTGTTTCTTCTTTCTTTTGCACCGGAGCCTTTAAAGTAGAGGATTCATTCTTATCGCGTCTTCTCATTTTTTCGATTGAAATTTCATGTGACACAACTTGTTGAACAGAGTAGGATAAAGTTGAATGCTTAATTCCGGGGAAATGGGCAACCTCGTCCAAGGAGGGATCATATCGATAAATGTATTGTCCGGTTGCCGATTTCTCTTGAGCATAAGTTATATTATAAGATATCATAATAGAAATAAGCTCCCCAAACACTTTCTTCTCGCGAGGAGAGTACAATTGAGTGTTGAGAGATCTTAAGTCAGGATTCAAAATTTCAAATAGACACGGCAGAATGTCTCGAATCTAAAAAGAAGATAAAAGCAAATAATTCTCTTCAAATCCAATACTTTTTTTTCTCTTTTTCAACTTACTAAAGTATCATTTGATATAAAAATCCTAACAAGAGGACTCATTTCAGACATGCACACGGTAGTCAAATTGATGGACCTATTCAACTTATTTAAATGTTCTTTATGAGCTACAGGGAAATTAATTTTGGTTTTGGAATGAGAGGCAAGTGCAAAGTGAGCTCCCAAAAAGGGAAAAGCTGAATAACTCATTAGCGTATATATTTGACTCTGTTGAATGCTTCTCTGACAGATATCAAAGAAAACCATCCATTCATTTGCCTTTGATACATTTTCAAAACGAGTGTCTCTAAACTTCATGTCCAAGTAATTATCGAAAACACCATTCATAAGACGATCATAATCGCCGAATCCATTAACAATTTGAAAGATTGAAGAGTATCGTCCCTTTGAGGAATCATCCAATGCGTCGTCAGGTTTGTGGGATGATCTTTTTCCACCTCTGGATAACTTAAAAAAAAAAAAAAAAAAGAACAAAAAAGCATAGGAATCGAGTGCCAAAGAATTATCACAATTTCACATACTTGAAAGATTTTCTCCCAAATGAAGAAATTGGATTTATTCATATCCTTCATGCCAATGCTTGCATTCTGCACATCTTTTAATTGAATTCTTTTAGCACCACGGCCCTTGAAAAACTGTAAGGTGGACAAGCAGGAACGGATATCATTGTTTGTTTTCTCACAGAGAACTTTGAGAGTGGATTGATCTGTAGTGAGCTTTTCTTTAGTCGAAATGAATTTGAGCCGTTCGACAAGTCGATGTGAGGAAGTTGGGGGAAACATGATCTGGAATGAGGAAGCGGGTTATTTATTCATTAATCATACAAAAATAAAGGAGCATCCTCACCACTTTGGATATCTGTCTCAAAGGACGAAGAGATGGAGTATAGACATCGTTACAAATACATATGATCGGTCTTTTCAAAGATCCAACACTTTTATTTTTATCATTTGAAAGGTCCACCAAATATTTGATTGTAGGAGCAGGAACACCGTCGATTTCATCAATAATGATACAGTTCGGTTTACTGTCTACAGAGAGCACAGACTGCATTTGGATTGCAGGCTCCACTTTGGACTTAAAGGCATTGATGGTGCGATCATCAGAGGAATTAATCTCGATGGGATTATAACCGGCATGACGAGCAAGAATGTGTGCTAACGTAGTTTTACCAATACCAGGTGGTCCATGAAGGAGTATTAGACGTGGGGTTGGACGATGTGTCTCATCAATGAGCTCCGCTTTGACAGGCTTATTAAACACCATTTTATCCCAGAGTTTCATCCATTGAAGCATAGATCGATTAATGGTATCATCAGAGAGGAGATGCATGAAATGTGAGGGTTTGTAGGTTTCAACCCAAAGGGATTGAGATTGAGTCGACGAAGGAGGAGGATTTTGCGCTTTTTCCGTAGGAACAGAACATTTACGAGACTTGATTTCTAATGCCCTTTCAATAATTTCATTAAAGGGTCGATCATTCAAATGGGAATTATGAATGTATTTGGGTAAGGGTTGAGACAAGGATTCATTTCTCAGGCGGACGCAGTAATACTTCCGTGAGTGACTCTCTGGATCAACGGATATATTCAAATAGCGAACGTTTTCAGCATCATCCTTCATATCCTCGACTGTTTTTGATTTTTTGAGTGGTCTATGAATGGGAATTCCGGCCTCATCTTCCTCTTCCAGAGATGAGGGAAACGAAATATCCTTTCGTTTCAAACTCTGTAAATTGAAAAAGCCCTCTTTAATTTCATCATTAAATAGAATTGCTGTGACTTACAGAGTCATTAAAAAGGGATTTTTTGAACTTTTCCGCCTCCACTTCCCTCATTACATCCATTTCATCCTCCATCATTCGTTCGAACTCATCTTCATCGACTTCCATGGTTGCTTGTGGAGTTTTCGCGCTTTTATTATTGTACTATATTGACTGGCTATGAAGATGACAGAAGTGATAGCTCAATGAGCTCAACTCAAAACAGCTAACATATCACTAATTTATTTCTCTTTCGACATCTTGAGCTCCCTTCATTTATTAAAATATATTATTTAATGGCATTACTTAATGAAAAAATGACTTTTTTTCTTAGAATGTTAGTTCATATATTGTCTTGGAATCGATATTCAAGAATATATTCATTTAAATATATGTTGAATTATTAATTAATTAAATTTTTTTAATATATATCAGAAATTTAAAAGAAGACAAGGTTGCGTGATTTCATCACTCCGTTGTGAATTCTCTTTTTATTATATATATATATATATAAAGTTAATAAAAGTCAACTGTCGACGCCGCATGGCAAAAACAGAAAATAAAATATACAATAAATAAAGCTGTGCCTATTTTTTTTCTTAGTAAAAGTTGAAAAGCAATTTCCGCCACTGCCATCCTCAACAAAGAGATCCTTTTTCTCTGCATTTATCCTACTGAGAGATTCGCTACCCCTTTAGGACTTACATTCAACCATGAAGCTCTTAACCCACAACATGTTGAGTTCCAAGGGTATGAAAGGAGTCAAAGTTGGCTTCCCACTCTCCATTGAGGTAAGAAAATCCCTTGTTATTGTGTTAACATGACGTCATGTAACGTCATTATAAATCCCTGATCCAATGAATAGTGACTCGGAATCTGAATATGATTGATGAATGATGTTCTTTTTTTTTCAGGCCAAGGATGTTAAAGTTTCTGAGGTGGAGTTCAATCCCGAGTTCGTAGCGCGTATCATTCCTAAATTAGATTGGAATGAGGTTTGTCGAGCTGCTGATCAATTAGGTCAATTAGGAGATTTGAATCAGGATCTTGTTCAAGACTATGAGACGAATACTGAGTTTTTGAAGAAAGCGCATCGACTTCTCTTGGAGATAGAGGTTATTAACGGGGACTTGGTGTGTCCAGAAACAGGGAGAAAGTTTCCCATCTCTGATGGGATACCGAACATGTTACTGAATGAAGATGAAGTGTAAAATCATAGACTCACTAAGAAAAAGTAATTAAAGAACGAAATCATCATTGACTCTGATGATTGCTTATTCCATGGACCCTTGTTAATTTGTTAATCCTTCATATGTTAATTTCCTCTCCTAAAAAGTATTGTGTAAACCTTAAAAGATGACCTGAAAATAATTATTTGATTAGAATAGAACTATTGAATATTAGAGTGTTCAATACATTTTGATCCCCCAAAAAATGTGTTTTCTTTCGATATGGGAGACCTTTTTGAGTAATTATCGTCCATTTTAGTGGCATAGGAACTGATAAACTCAATAAAATAGCAGTTTAATACAACTCAAATAAATCCATTATGTAACGTACGTCTTCATCAAGACTCGTTCAATTTCTGACTACGCCATAATCTCCGAGCCTAGAATTGATGAAAAAGAAACCGCTCATCAATGGAGAGATCGATCCGGGAAAATTGTTTCTGCGAGGAGGATAAGAAATGATATTGCCTCTCTGATACGTTGTTGGTCCTTTTCATTAGAAGAACTAATTAAGAGCTTCCAACCAATCATCAATTATACTCCTCAACCTAATTTGTGCTTAAGGAAATTATATTTTATCGTATCATTTAAATAAATATGAGACGAATTGAGTTTAGCTCTTTTCTTCGCAAGGCATGACAATCCATGATACTTTTTAGTCAATGAATACTTATCATATATTAATAGAACCCTGAGTTTATTTATGGATAACAATCTATTAATTGAATAGTTTGTACTAATTAGTACGTTAATTAAGAATTGCCTCTGGTTTTATCGATAAAAACATGGTAACTTTACATATCTTTGTAGTGATATGCAAATGATCTAAAACGTCAGAACATCACTTGGAGTCTTATTCAATGACAAAAATGCAAAAGGAAAGTTGTGTCTCATATTACAAGAACATAAATTTAACATTCGTAATATTTAACTACATAAACATCTATTAATTAAAATATTTGAAATTTGTAAGGGATAGAGCTTAATTTGATTGGAAAATAACTTTGCGACTGAATCAAATTTTACATTACATTTGAAAATAATATTCGATGGCTACAATTTAAAATCATTGAACAATTTATCTTATAAAATAAGATCTTTACTTGAAAGTACATTATGAAATTCCTGGGGACGCCCCTGATTATTCAGTTCAAGACCTATTGCGGCGGTGTAGATAGGATTTTTAAACTAAGGGGCGCTTTGAAGTGCCTCTCTTGATAAATGGGGTTACATGAAATCTGGTGGGGATATGCCCTTCTCCATTATCTGCGCCCATGACCAAATGTATCTATTAATGGAAGTTAAGGCATGGAACTCCCAATTTAATGCGATTACCCCGACAAATAGACGGTATGAATAAATTTAGGTGGTTGAAAGCAAGGGTGTTGGATTTTATGACTTGAAACTCGACTTGCTAAAACGTTAAAGGTCTTAAGACTCAATGTTAAAGGATTTGACTTTGATTATAATTATACAAATTGATAACTAACTCAAGTTATGAAATATTCTTTCCCTAACAATTTAGTAATGGGATCCTCAAAGGGGATTACAAAATAAAACCATATTTGAAAAGCCTAATAAGTGCTTATATTAAAGACAAAAAAAATAATTATAAAATGAAACAGATTGGATTAGAACCACAGGGTAAAAAAAAGATAAATAATTCAATGCAAAATTTAATCTCTCGTATGACTTTGTAATTGAGATAAATTGGCTAAATTTGAATCCAATATTCTGACCAATGAGTTCTTCATTTTTCTTAATGTTCTTTATCTTATTCTTCCCTTTCTTTAGCTTTCCCAAGGTTAAGCTATTTTGTTCATCTAATTAAATAAATTGGGGTAATTTAAATTCTAAGTACTAAGTACAAAATGTAATGACCCTTTGATACACATCAATGCTCATGCATTCCCTTAGTTATGTTCTTTTATTACTAGTGTTGTATTAGTTAGCATTGAATCATTCTTTTGCCTTGAAGAAATATCATGTGCAGTGATGGATAAAAAGGGTCCAGCTGACACGCACGCCCGAGATGATGTCATAAATGAATATGGTACCCTTGAAGTAAGGCAGAATTTCAGCCGATCACATTTGAAGGGGCGGAACGTAACTTATTATTTTGATGTTTTAATTAGGAATAGATTATTATTATTTTTGAGGGACATTAAAAATTTGTAAAGGATAAAACACTAAATTTGTAGCAACTAATGCCATAGCATGAGAACTGAGTCATTTTAGAATGGACTCGGACTTGACTCGAAAATTAATTATTATTTAATTAATACTAATATAGTATAAACCTCAATATGTCTGACAGAATCGCACCTCATAATTATAACACTTTTACACATAAGTGAATCCTATAATTCTTATTACATATTTAAGAAACACATATGTACAATTAAATGAAATGATTTTATTTAACCATGTAGTGGCTACTTTTTTTTATTCAACAATTTAATTATCATTTAAAACTATTATAAAAACTTCAAACAGTCAAAAGTAACACATTTTGTAATCACTTAAATTTTTCCATAAAAAAATAAAATAACATGAAATTTCATAATGATTATCTCAAGAATATGTATGTATTTATACAAGAAAAACTGAACATTGATTCGTAAAACCAATGTGACTCCAATTTAAGTTTTCATAAATAAACACAAAAAAAATAGATTAAATTGATAATACGATGAAAATGTACGACATAATTACAATTTTAAATTTTTCAAATATAATTAAAAAGAAAAAAGTAACAATTGTCAGGAAATTAATTACATTGAAATCGATTCAGTGACTACTGTAACTAGTCACTGAATCTATTGCATATATTCTCAAAAAATAAACATCAAAAAGAAAGAAATAAAAAAATATTCCATAAAAATGGAATAATAAAGTTCATGAAGATCAATATACACAAGATGAGATAATTTTAATTATGACATTAGATAAAAGCACATCCCCTCATCATGCTAAAGCCTCTCTCAGAATCACAATTGACGATCGGAGTATTTTAGTACAAGCAAAAATTCTTCAGGTCAATGCTTATCACGGCAACAATATTCTTCAACTGGATGTATCAGGCATTCTTTATACTATCCACTTTTGAATTTTTCAAGTGGAATATCTTTTCGACCATTGTCACACTTGAAGTCCTTAGTCTCGTCCATTGTTATAAATCTATAATTTTCGTCAGTTTCACGTTTCATTTTGAAAATGCTGATTCTACTTAAGAGCTCCAATGATTGGGTTACGAGAAAACAAGAAGAGACGGATTTATCTGCGTATTTCTCCATATATTGGATGCAATTTTGAGTTCCTCCGACTGAAAGTGGGATAATAGATGAAGCAATGAATTACGATAGTTCAGATGTGAAATCAAATGTACCTGAATCTTTACTAATACCATGTTTATTGAATGGATCTGGATTTTTCTTGTGACATCAGCGATTTGAAAGTCTCATGATCGGGAATTTCTTCAAGAAGTCGAGAAATAGCATGGCCGAAATGCCATTACACTCGTATTCTGGACAAATTTTTAAGCGTTGCTACCTCCATTGTCGGCGACCTAAGTTCCTGAGTCAAATCCTCAGGCATTTTTTAACTTAATTTAAAAATGACACTTGTTGTTTTTGAATGGAATAGAACTGAGTCATAGAAGAAGAAGAAGAAAGAAGAAGAAAGAAAAAGAAGTTTGAGAAGACAAATGTTGCCAACAAACGCGTATTTTTTGCATGTCAGCTGGACCCTTTTTATCCATCACTGATCATGTGCAACCCAAATTTTTTGATACTGCTATCCTGGGGTGACGAAATTAATTCATAAATGGTTGGGGAAGGGGGTTATTTTACCAAAATGAAGTCGCTCTCAACACCAAAATAATTAATTAATTGGAAAAGCGACTTTTCCTTGTAATTATTTTTTAAATGGCGTCTATCCTCCTTGTTTCGGCACCCATGCTGCTATCGTTTTTTTCATAAAAATAATAGGATCAATTGTTTCAAACTGGAAATGTGAGGAGTCATTGAGGTGGGTTTAGTGGCAAACCAGAAAAAACAAATTGTAAATATAAACATAAATAGAAGGGGAGGGGGGTTCACTTTTTCATACATTGACAACCCCTGGGTTAGATCCGGTGGCGTAGATAGGATTTTTAAACTATGAAAATGGTTGGATCATTCAAGGCCGTCCCAAAATAGATGTAATAAATCTTGAGGGGGCATATTGGGGTATCAGAAACTGGGCCTATGATTAGATCATATCAACGAAATATGTACATACAATAGTATAGAAAAACAATAGAAATGTCTCTTTATTGTCAAATTTTGTGGGATCATAACTTAATAAAAAGATGGAGAAATGTACATGGATATTGACGAATCAAAGTGTATTAGATACTATTATAATATTATCAAAGTCAAGAGTAAAAGGTGCTCAAGAATTTAGAGATTTCCTCCTTGAATTCATATTGATCTGATATTTAACTTATTTTATAACTATGAATGCATAGTAACATAACAAAAGTATATACATACTCTAAAAAGTTACTAGTGAGTGAACAACTTCTTCTAATATAATGTTCCTATAAAAGGAGCTTAAAGCCATGTTCACTCATGTTTGTACCTATGTATTTAATCTCTTCATATATCAAACTTTTTTTTTTTTTTTTTACAAATAGGTGATGAAGATATTTTATTAGGTAATCTCTCTTTGGTGCGAATCTCTTAGACAATATGTGTGTTTATTTTGGAAATAGAAATCTTGTTCCAAATATGTGGAAGGGGGTAAAATAAATAAAAAATCTTACATAGTATCAAGAATCTTCCTTTGAGTCGGTTATTAGTAGAAGGGATGCGCAAAATAGCATCTTAATCTCATATCTGTCTAACATTTTTCATGATTGCATAGATTAAAGTATTTTTTTAATTTAATCAAACCATGATTTTGAAAATAAGGGATCCTTTTGACATCATGAGGCATATCAATTGCCGCTTGACACAAAATTTTGCTCAAACTTTGAATAACAAAGACTTATTTTAATATAGCGATTATTATTATTTGTTGCACAATATTCAATGACTAGCAATCTACTTAAATAAATTAGCAGATCATGGAATTATAATAAATATTTGAGGGTTGTATATTGACGTATATAATTTTAATCCATGGCCGTATTTGAAAATTGAAATGAAAAAGAATAAATAAATTAGTTTGTGCATTCTTATTTGTTGTTTGGAAGGGGCCTACTTTAAATTATCTTTTTCCAACTTTTTCATATTGAATTTGTTGATAAAATAAGAAATTAAATTCCAGTTGGATTCTCATGCTCTCAATGTGAAAAACTGAGGTGTGTTTTTTTAAGCGAGTTATGATTTTGTAGAATTTATCATGATATTGATCGATACATTAGGTGCGTGCATGATACAAAGGTAATGTTTTTTTTCATGGAGTTTATCATGATATTTATCAAGATACAAAACAAAAAATTGAATTAGGTGTGTTCATGATGGCAGAGAAATGTTTTTTCATGAAAATAATTCGAATTTGACTCTTAAAATATTTAAAATCATAGAATGAAGAGTTTAATTCTTAAAAAATTCATCAATAATGGAACTAAGTTGTAGTGTGATCCTTTGAGCTAATGAATGCTTCAAATATACATTTCAATTTGTCCAGTTGCTTCAAGTACCTAAGGGAAATTATTTTGTTAAATTCAACTCATACAGTTAAATATTGCCGTTATTTTTACCTCTAGGTAAATAAACTATGGGTTAGAAAATCTAAACACAAACATGTTATCTGGTAAAAGAGACTTGAGGAATTTATAGAACCTAAAAAATAAAAATTTGCTCTGTATTTAAGTGCAATAGCTAAAGCTCAAAGGCATATCTATTATAAGCTAAATATTATATTGATCTAATTCAAAATGTGCGACTACATCCCTGGATCTTAAATATCATATCATATCATGGGTTGAGAGCAAAGTTCTAATAAGTGTAAAATAACAAGTTTTTGAGATATCCGTAATTTAAATTTTCGAAATCAAGATATTTACAGCTCCATATAGAGGTACTCAGTCTTGGGAAATTGAGCGGAAAACGAACGCCTGAAGGCAAACAAATTGAACTATTCAGTCAGACATCTTTGAACAGTTAGTTGCTCATTTCCTTCCACCCCTTTTTTAATTGTTTTAGCCTCGTAGTGTTCCTTCTGATGGCGACTTCTATGACTTTAATGTAAAAGTCATCGACAATAACGTGGTTATAATCTGATCTTTTTTTAGAAGCAAGTCAATTCAAAGCTCAAGGATGAGCCCAATACTGAGTATAAGTCTGGATTTTTGTTCAAAACTAGTCTTTACAAAAACTGCACAAATGGATAATCTAGCACTTGGGATAAATAGTTTTGGAGTATATACAAAGAGATAAGGAGACGGAAGTCCAAAATTATAGATGTATGTGTAAGGATGAAACAATTTGCATGAATGATTTTTTTTTTTTTTTTTTTTGGTCAAAAACAAATAAATAAATGAGGGAAAAAGAATGAACGGAAATGAATTAACAAATGAGCACCAGAACGGAAATTTTTTTAATAGATAAATGGATGAACGAAAAAGTCTTTCACGGGTCCAAGTCTCCATATGAGTCAAAATACAATAACTATTCTTGGAATCTACTATCCCTTTGCTCAGGCCCATCTATGATTAAATGTATGGTATGTCTATATGCCTTTTCCCAATCCGAATGAAACTGTATATTTTAAATAGCTAAATTATTATCAGAACAAATACTGAGCATATATTATCTAGATATGTATTATTAGCTAAAATTGGTTTGTTAGCCTCTCAAGGAGATCATTCATAAGTATATTAATTTTAAAAAAAAAGAAGTAAGTTCAAACATCAAAAGAAAGAAAATTATTGGGCATCATTCCACAACTTATTTCTTAATGTATGTACATACCAGATCTGAACTCATTAAAAAATAATATTTTTTGGTAAAAAAAAAAAAAAAAATCACGGAAAAATATTGAAATTATTGACGCTTTAAATTATTTTGAAATTTCGAACAATAAAAAGAAAAAAGTTGAATTACATAATTATCTATTCATTTTTGCTAATTATATACTTTTGGGAAATTTATGTTTACTTTCACTCAATTAAGTTTGAAGTGTTGGAGTTCCACTTATGTGTACATATGTTGTGAGAGAAACACTTGAATCATGGGACGTAACCAAGGTAACACAGAAAGACCAAAGCCATAACAGGTGGACCCCTCTCCTTCCATGCATGTTTATCTCCATCTTCAAAATGAAAATGGAATGCCGGCAAAAGGCTTTGTGCTTTAAAATAAAAATGTATTAAGATTTAAAAAAAACAATATAGTTATTTTACTATTCCATAGTTTACCCCCAATTAAATATTTTTTTGCTTTTTTGAATCATTTTATATTATGTTCTTGATCCTTTGAAAACAAATATATATTCTTTTGAAAACAAAGGATCAATAACTCATGCTTCAAATGAGTTCCTTTTACTCTTGAAAAGATAAAATACAGAATCATCTCAAAAGAAAGATAATTTTTTGATTTTAACTTTATTTTCCCTTCAAAATTGAGTGATCCTCCCTGAAGTATAAAACCATATGCCTATTTAAAGTCAATATTGAATATTGTATAAAAATAACTCATTTTTATGTTACCTTCTGTTTTTCCCTAATTATAAATTTTATTTAACTAGTTAATATACATGTTAAGGTAAAAAAAAAACCGATGAGGAATTCAGTCCTAGGACTGATCCACCACTAGTGCCAATCCATATGGTGTGAACATTAAATTTTAATTTTTTTGAAGGCCTTTAAAGTAATACATTATTTGAAAAATTGACTAATTCTAACATTGAAAGGTCACTCAACACCTTCAAAGTTCAGACAACTAACAATTTTGTTCATAATTTCATCTTCTTCTTTCATTATCATCCAAATACCGTGGAATATAATGTTGGTTACTTTATAACTTTTTTTAGTTGGATAAATAATCTTTAAAAGTTATTTAAACTAAACTTCTCAAAAATGTATTTTAAGCTACATGAAAAGGAATGCAAAATAAAGAAGAACAAATGAATGCACTGTGTATAACGCGCATACTTTTTCTTCTTATTTCCTACTTTTGACAATATAAAATCTACATTAACTGCAACACAAGGCTACACAATGTCATTAAAACGATTTTGAGCTCTTATTTAAGACTTGTTTTGTAACTTTATGATCAAAAATTTGTCAAAAATGACTATTTGCAGATTCATTAATTAATTATGAGTATGCATCAAATAAATTCAATCATAATTACATAACGAAACTGGGTCGTAGGTTGCAATTGTTGGGTGCATTCCCTTCCTAAGGATTTGAAAATGGTGTATTCTGTATACAAAGAATCACAACCCTTCCTTAGAAATTACAATTTTTTATACAAGCTCCTCGAGGAACGAGTTCAAAGTCTAAGTTAGTTGTGTTTATTTTCTAAACAAAGTATAAAAATGATTGAGTAAATGTTATTATAAAAAGAGTGATGAAATGTCTGACTGAAGTTCCTCCTAGGCTTTGATTTTTTTATGTTCGTACAGATTTAGGGATGGGAGTTTGAAGTCACAAAGGCTCTTAGAATCATAAAAAAATTGAATTCATAGGATGTTACAGATCAATTGTGTTCAAGTCAAGACTACCCTAACCGGTACGAAGACTAGACCAAGACAAAGTGAACGAGACCAAAAGATGAGGAAAGGGAAATTTTACAATTTAGTTCCTTTGATCTCATTTTGACACCGAGGCCGAGACTTTTAAGGAGTAGAGTCAATATCTTCAAAAGTTGGCTTTCAGACTCTGAGCAATTTTGAGAACCACTGCTTTACATACGATTTATAGTATTGTCTTAAAAAGAAGTGTAGATCCACATAATCTGATAAGTATCTACACAGTATAATTAATTATGAACACACTTGTGTACTTGATTAAATCTCTAAAAATTGTTTTCACATTGTATCTACAACAAGTCACATGACTTTTTCTTTCTTTGTTAATTTTACATAAAAATATGATATCATTTTTGTTTCTGTCAGTGATGATTGTTTACAAAAAAAAATCCATGTCATTTGCAATCAGTGAAAAGGACTCCATAAATTGTTAAAGTGATATCCAGCACGTTTATTAGATATAATCAGGGATAGAAATACATTTTATTTGCATCGAATCAATGGCAGTGTTAATAAAATTTAAAATTTATGGTGTGTTTAGAATACGACGTCAGGATTACAACTATTATACACGTAAAGAAGTGTAATTACTACCTAGAATCACGAGGAACTTTTTGTGCACTCGCAACCTCGACTCTGAAAAGAGAAAGGAAAAATTTGGAAAAACAACTGGTAGCTGCTACCCTTCTGTATTTTTTATAATTGCCAACTTTTCAATATTGGGCAGAGTTATTATTTAGGTATGCTATACATTGATAAATTCTACTAATATACAAATCAATCATTAATACTTGTTTATTATTCAAAAATTCAAAAAAAGGGCGCGGAATCCTTGATTTAATATATTTTTTATATAATATCAAAATCATACAAATAATAATACCCTTTTTGAGTTCATGACACGTAGAGTCAGCTGCTTTAAATCGAAAGAGTTCGCTGAAGAAAAACAGCTGAAGGAAGAATACAGTGTGTTTTTGTTTATTCCAAAAAGTTCATCGTGAAGAGGATCGATCAACATATAATTATATAAATTTGTACATAACATTGACTACATTGTACGTTGCATTTAAAAAAATTGGTAGAGTAGTTAACAAAAAGAGAAAAGGAAAGAGTATATTATGACCACTTAAGGTGTGTTTAGAATACAACATTTTGGAGAGTCGTCTTCAGACTCACTTACGTGAGTAAAAATTATGCTCATGTCCATTTGACCCCTATGAGCTAAGTAAATGCGTGTATACTCTTTAAAGGGGTAGCAAATTTTGTAAATCTGTAGCTTGGAGCCTATAACCGGGGGGCAAAAATTGAAGGAGGTACCCACCCTTAGAAATGGAAGGGCTATGTGACAGTGATCTTATCTTGTGAATGGATGATTTTAGTGCATCAAAAATTTAAATGGGTTATTTTCTTTTTAAATTTAGAGCTTTAGAGTATAAAATCCTTCAATTCTGACATGACTGAGTGAAAATGGAATGACTCATATGTTCATTCAAGAAAATATAGAAGCTGAGAAAAAAGTTGATAATGAGAATAAATTGACTTTATAAAAGTGTCTTTGCTCTTTTTTTTTTCTCTCCAATAAATCGATAATAATACTTATAATACACTTATATTACCACAACATTATATCACTTTTCATCTTTGTGAGGTACATGAGGTATTTGAATTTGAGCTCAGGTAAATTGCCTTCCTCAAACTGGTTCCAAAACAACAACAAGAAATGACACGGACCTTTAATGATTTTCAATGTAAGGCGGCTACATGTTGAAAATATTGCAAATTAAGGAGTTCCGCTCAAATTAACGGTCATCCATCATTCAGTTTCAACCTTATATGGATGATAGAGAGTAAAGAACCTTCAACGAGGGCTGGCTTCACCATGAAGATGGATAAATTAACGCCATCTATTTCCCAAAAACCCCAGGGATTTCATTCTTTCTTCTTTGCTCCTTCCGTAGCTGTATTCTCCTAGAGAATCCTGGGTCATACCATATGACTCTCAACATTGGTCGTGTATCTAAATTAGTATAGAGTAAAACATATTATTACTTTGGATCTTTTCACCAATTCGCACGAAATAGCAATATTCTTACTAAATATTTCTGTTTGGAATTTTTTTAACATATTATATAAACCTTGTTCCTTGTAGAACAAATTAAAATCTTCATGAGTGATGATTATCATATAGCAGTAGACACATTCATGCTTAATGTAAAACCCGGAAACTCAAATAACTAGAAATTGGGTTTTGTAATAACACAATAAGAGCTATTTCGATTGCAGATATTTCACATCGAAGCAAAAGATAATTTGAGTTCAGAAGATCAACGTTCAACCCATAGAAATATTCAATGCACACTCTCAAACTTTTTCTTAAAAAAACAAAACAAAAAACAGAATAAATGTATGTAACATATGCATGGTAGTGATCAAATTACGTCATCCTTACTTACTTTTAATTCATTTATAGAACTCAGTGGTTTTGTTTTTTGTATACATCAACAATCAAACATTTACCCCTTCAAATGGCCTAATGTTGAGTACAAACTCCAGGCATGTTCCAAATAACAATCTTAGGAAAATCAAATCCTTGCTCCATCCTCTTCTTCACATGAAGTCACATGGAAAAGATTGAAATCCCTCACGTTCCTTATTTTTCGAAATGCAATAAATCTTATTTTATTTTCCCTCACCCATGAAGGATATACAAATTTTACAAAAGGATATTAAAGGAAAACTATTTTCTGTCATGTTACTCGAAAATTATTACTCAGACTTTAAAAAGTATTTCAAAAAATGTTGAGATTTGGGTAAATGTTCCAACTCCTGGAAAGCAAATAACAAGAGATCAAACAGTGAACACTTAAAATTTCTAATGTACCACAAGAAAAATTAAAAAATAATGACTCCTTATTTGAGCTTATTGAACATCAAACGGAATTTTAATTAATTAATTATTAAATAATTATCCGAGACACATAAACTGTCCATTCTTTGTTTTAAAACCCCTCATCAAACTTTTTATCTCTGTAGTTTTTAGTGAAATGTCGATAAATAAAGCTGTCAAAAATTGAGGAAGAGAGGAAGAAAAAGCAAAAACGTTTTTTGCTTTTTGAAACTATAAAAAATAAATGGTAGTGTAAAGTTTTTTTCTTATATGTATACCACTTCAATTGTTTCATTCTTTTAATCATCTGGCTTTGAGTGAAAAGAGCGGAATGTCCCTGTTTCAAGATTATTAGTTAATTGATATTTTAATTATGAGGTCGTGGCCCCCATAGGATAAAGGGTTTATTTAAAGATATGGATGACTTAAAAATACATACATATATGTATATATTATAATACTGTATTATTTGTCTGTTAGCTCTGGGTCTTTTTCTATAGTCTGTTTAATGTCATGTTGTAAAATTTGATATAAGGAACTCAAATTATATACATAGATATAAATAAAGAATTTAGTTCATAGAGGAAGGAAAAAAAAAACATGGAGTCGTCAAACGAGTTTCCTTAGTAAATTAAAACTAAATGGACAAAACTACATAAATCTAAAAAATAAATAAATGTGTCATTAATTCAGCTGGGGAAAGTGGTAATGATCAATGGCCCAGGAACCAGAGGGATAAAGGATACTCTTGGAACAACAATAAAATTGAAAAACTGCATAATTGTGAAGTCATAAATACATTAACCCTTTTATTTTATGGATACTTCAGGGTCTGGCTGGTTGGTAAAGGTGTTTACCTGAGAAGAATCAAAGTGTCTTTCCTAAAAATACATTTCTGGCTCCCCTCTGCCTCAACATAAAAAAAATACGTTCCTCAAACCACCTTTTTTAATGTCCTTTCCTTGAGAAATAATGGGTGGGAAATGTTGGCCTAGTCCGTTTCTGGAAACCCCTATTTATGGAAAGAGGGTTAAAACCGGATAATACTGGCATAAAGTTGGAAATTTGATCAATGCCATCCCCAATATATCAACTATTCTTAATTTTACTTCGTGACCTATGGATTTGTTACTCCTTATTAGTGTTCTAAATATTAAGTAATTGTGCATGAATTAGCTTTTTTTCAGCTCTGAACTACTACCATTTCTAAATCAGAAATAGCTCAGTAGTTGGAATGAATTGACCAACTATCTATAGATTTCGAGCATTTGTCTTCCTTTATCTTTTTCGAAGAAAAGTTGAGCGATATGTAACTATGAGGGATTTGAAATATGAACTACATTCTATGTTACCTATTGAACTGGGATAAAAAGTACTTCGCTAACGGTATTACATATGGAAAAACATTGATTATACTCATTGATATAAGAGTTCTGAGGAAATACTCTACATTTAGACATAATATTTTTAAAATTACTACAAAAGGAAAAACCTCCCACCTTGAAATATTTAAGGTCAGCAAATACCTCCAAGGTCGGGGTCAACTCTTCTTTTGAAAAATATACAAAAATCAAAAAATCATTGAATGAGTTTAGTTTATCTACTTAAAAGCTTTCTAACAGTTTTCCTAGTTCATGAAATATCACAACAGACAAACGGATCAAAATTTTAAATTCTACATTTTTAAGAGCTCAGAATTTTGAGTTTGGATTGAACTACAAATCTGTTGTATATGTATGTACATTGAAAATGTACTTTTATTTTAAGTCTGGTTTTTGGGTCGAAAAATATGCTGAATTTGAATATGTGTAGTATTACTCATGGAACATGAGCTACCTCATAAATTAATTTTCCATATTCCATTGGTTCCATATAGAGGGTATTTATTCAAATACATATTATTTGTTGGTACTTATTTCCATTACTGTAAAACACATTTTAAAGTACGATAATTTTGTAATAAACTTTGAATTATTCGTCACATATACTATTCTGATTTAGAATGATTCTACATGTTTATCAAGAGTGGAACAATAATGTCAGGGTATTCCCATATTTTTGGGTGATATGACGTATATTGTGGTCAAGAACAGGGATTCTCAACTGGCTTAGCAACAAGAGCCATAATATAGTCATTTTGCTGTAATCCATTTTTATTGCCTTTCAAGTCAAATAGTTTTCTTTAGAGATCAACCTAAAGACTTTCGTTCGACACTGTCATCTGGAATTTGTACACCTATTAGTATTACCGATTAATAATATTTATTCAGAGCAACTCATCTACACATAAAAGGTTCACAATGCACCAGCTGAGAAATACTTGTCCAAACCCCCTTACTCTATACACACTAGCTGTAAATGAATAAATTACAGTCCTCGTAAAAGTTTGTATTCAAAAATTGAAATTGGCTACGTTCAGTATTTATTTGTCAATATCCAATGAGTTTTTATATCATATATTAGTAATCGTGAGTAATTTGACAAATAAAATTAGGTACAATTAAAGGGTTTTTTTTTAAAAAAAAAATATATTTCTAGCCAAATCAATTACATTGAAACAATGTAAATATATTATTCTCTGTACAATTAGAGTAAAAGTTCTTAAATACTCTTTGTAGACCGAGGCGGAAAATCTTTGAAGGAGATCATAAGGCTCACCAATCATTATTTGAATCTTAAGTCTGATAGGCAAATATGTATATCCTCTCATTACGTCAAGAACTTAGGCTGGAGGAGATCCAATAGACTCTCATGGTGAAGAGTAAGCAAATAGTTATCCTGGCCCAGTTAAAGGAAAGACGATCTTGTTAGAGATGTCAAAAGGATATGGAAAATAAATCCTCAAACTCATACGGACAAAAGAGTCAAAGATCTGCAGAAACATTTCGACTGACATGTCAAAAAGATCTAAGTTGTTTCTAAGAGTTGTAACGAATATTAAAGCCTTTAAAAGATGCTCCTCCCTGCACTAAAGTGGAAACAAAGTCCTCAACTTAAATCATATTTTCATAGCACGAATTTATAAAACGAATGTAAAAAAGTAACAATTGATTTTAATGCGTCTTCTAGTACTAAAAATACTTGTCGGATGAAGTTCTTTCTTCAATTAAAAAGTATTCAGTTTGAACTAAAGATTTTACACAATTTTGAATTATAATCATAATCGGTTAACAAATAAAGAAAATATTCTGCTTCAAATATCTCTCGTATATGTATATATCAACTATTGTTTTTTTAAAAAAAAATAAAATAAAACTGCGTTTATTTATTTATATATTTATAAAAGCAATAATAATTTGCTTTTATTGCTATGAGTACTTCAACTAAAAGATTCTACAACGTAAAATTATTAGAAGTAGTGGTGTCATCTTTCAAAAAACATACAAAATGTCCTAAATAATGTTTGTACAATGTATGTACGTTTGACCTGTCTTCAAATTTTTGTTTTGTTTATTGATATTTTACCCATTAGATGTCTCTGTCCTTAGAGTTATTTTAAATATATGTATATAATATATAGAAAATTCGGGATACAAATATCCATATATAAATAGAAAATATACAATTATTTTTATTACTGAACGTGTACATCCTTATATTGAATTGAGAGTGGTAACAACGTCTCATCTAAACATGGATTCAGTCTTTTTTCTTTTTAATTTGTGTTTTCCCTGATTTTTCATTCTTTTTATACTCCTTTCAAGATTCAAATCAGAGTTGTCATTAATCCATGGATGAAAAAGTCTGCGTAGATCAGAGTGATAAATATGTCAATTCTAATTAAGCACACGATACGTGTGCATAGAAGTAACATACATATGTACATATATTTAGACCCATAGTTCTTTAATTTATATTATATGTATAATTCAAAATTCATCGAGTCCAACTTTCTTCGAACGGGGGAAAATATTACGCACATAGACTACCCAGTTTATTCTAAAATTAGGGATAAGACGCTATTGGTTGACTCTAGAGTGTTTTTATATGACGTCATTAATTATTGTGAAAGTTCGCCATTTTGAAAGGGATTTTAAACACTCAAATTTTGTATATGAATAAAAACCCTTAATGTCTCTTATATCTAGATGAAGGATAATGAGGTCTTAAGAGTCGTACATTATGATGTCTCAAGATTTATGAGGACCTTTACCATATATCAGCAATATATGTATATTTCTTTTTATTACACATATCTCAGGCCCTAATGAACATGTACTAAAAATATATTATTACATCATTAGTCATTCAAATTTACTGTGAGTAGCCAATAAATGAACTATTCATTCAATTACCCTACTTTACTGGACATCAAATCAATCTATTTTATAGGGATTTTTTTTAACCAGATATCCATCAATTTATTTGACTTCAAATCATTGGCATTATGTTCCATTCAATACAGGAATTTTTTTTTTTTCATTTTTTTCATTTTGAGTTTCCGTAAGTTTATTTTTAGAAACTGGTTCGTTTTATTTAATAAAGTGATCAAATCGTTAATAACTACAACCCTGCAACATGACATCACTTACATACATGTATGATGCAATCGAACACACTTGATTGAAAACGCTCTTACTCCAACATTTACCTGTGTCTCCGTTTAATCCATTCAAATCCAGCCAATATCAAAGATACAGCTCCCTTGGTATATGTATAATTGAATAGAGTGGAATGAAAGGTCATAATGGTTAAATATTTGTTAAATAAATATATTTACAAAATAACTCGACTTGGAGTCAATTGTTTACAAACTCGGACTTGTCATCAAAACACGTGATTGTTTTTGTATTGAATCAACACTCCATGTATATATGTACATACATATATGGGTATAGTCAGATTACATGGAGGTAATTAAATTCATAATTATGCACGTAAAATGAATGCCTCAATACTCTTAAATTACCTTGAAGGACTCGGAAGAATTAATTGGTGGACTTTGTAAATATATATGTATAGTTTGGTATGTGGGAGAACGGAACATCCAATTATGATGATTTAGAACAATTAAAAAATTGTTAAATAAATAAAGGGCTTAAAAAATCGGAGTATTGATTACATGAACAATGTGGGTTGCTATTATTATGATTATATTGTTACTTTGCACGAGTAACTTGTTTCTTCAATTTGTTAATGTTGTTTCTTGGTGTATTCATTTGAGAACACTGAGCCTGAAGTCCAAACCATATAAAATGTCATGCAAAGTTTTTGCTCCTTGTACAATGTACCATATGTCCTATTTACTCTTCTCGAGTACATTTTCCTCCTTGTGTGTATTAAAGGCTTTCAATCACACCCCTCCCTCCCTCCCTCACTTCATGCATGATGTTAATGTTGACCTTTGGACTGACCAGCAGCAAAAACACACAATCAGAACGCCTTTATAAATTGATTAATCATTATTATTATAAACACTCTACTACAACTATTTATGAATCACATATTGACAACATGTGTGTCTTGGAGAAGAACGTAACATGTTAAAGTTATTATTTTATGTTTAATATTGAGCACATATTAAAAAAGGAAAAGAAAAAAAAAGAATCTTGTCATGGGCAAGCAGAAACAAATAGAGTCACAAACATACATTGAAATCCAGTTTCAAGACGTTTATAAGATAAAAAAAGGGGACGGGGGGGGGGGGAGACAAAAATTTGTATAAATAATAATAATTTGTATTATTTTTAAAATCATATTCTGGGAGGAGAATGATTTGAAGTTGTTTGTCTCATTTTTTTTTTTTTTTTTTTTTTTTTTTTTTTAAATAAAGAATCTGTAACCATTAAATGAGGTTCTATATGTATTGTACATCTTCTTTCTAAAAATAAAGTTTTGTATATATATATATATATATATATATATATTTATACAATTTGAGAAAAATCTTTTTCCTTTCGTGATGAGTGATTATCTTTTCTTAAAAGGGAAAAATAAAAAAAATAGATGAGTAAAGAGTTACATTCCCTTGCATCCAGCTGAAAAGACTTTAACGAAAATGATTGTTTATGTATGTATATTAATAATAATATGACTCTATGTAAACCCCTAATATGTTTGCATATTTCTTCCAAAGACCTATCTATGTATAGTGAGAGATAGAGGGATTTAAACATGTCGTTTAAATCCCAAGGGCTACGCATATGTAATGAGTTTTACAGATCATGAGAGTTCATCATCATATTCCCCCCCCCCTCCTTCTCTGTTTATTCCAAATATAACTTGGAGATGTAGATACCGTCCATTTTTTTAAGAATATTTTCCTGGATGTATGCTATTTATCACAACATCTATCACAACCTTTTTTCTCAATTGAGAAGGGTAAAAAGTCAGTCTCTAAATCAGTTGGTAGCGGGTTTCACTCTCTTCAACTGCTGGACTATGATAAGACATTAAAAATGATAGCTGAGTGTTTAAGGAGAGCGGATTCGAGTATAGCGAGTCTATCAACGTTCACAAATGGTCGTTTATAACCTATATGATTATACCCTGAAGTATGAATATTTTGACTATAGTAATCATTGTCATATATGTACATATGTATAGTGGCGGTCTGGCAGGGAGACCGTGTCCTCCAATGGCATAATTTAGGAGATATCAAACTCAAGGAAAATTACCTTTAAAAAAATCACCTATAAAAAAAAAGAAACGAAAATTTACAAATTTTGTAAATCTGTAGCCTAGGGGGGGGGGGGGGAGAGTAAACCTTACTCATGACCCCTCTTTTAAAGTCCATCCACGGGTCACGTGAGCAATACAATGGTGGGAGTATATCTAGGGATGGACATTTTGTTGAGATGAGAAAGCATCTACACCTATCTGGTATCTCTGTTTCATTTTATCGACTGATTGTTATTTAACGACAATATTAAATAATACAGAGTTGATTTTTATAATTGTAGCATGCTCTAGACTCAAGGATACAGAGAAGACTGAATTCAAATCGAGTATGCAGTGGAGCCAACTGATATTTTCCTTTTCTTCCTTCAACACAACCCTATCTCAACATTTTGCCCATGTCACCACACACAACAGAAGGATTTGATATTCAAGGACACCAACTGTAGTATCATGGCTGACTTGTCATTTAAAAAAATAACAATAATTGAACGACATTCTGGCTATAAGTCGTATGAAATTTTGCTAAAACTCGTTTAAAGGAGTAGTCGTACATGGTACCAATTACTTTTAATATGTACATCCATGGGCTACAGTGTTATTTGCTCTCATATCAAGACTACATGTAAGAGGCCTCATTGAAAGACATTTATGTAAAAATAATTATAAAATAAAAGTCAGGGAGACTTATAAGTAATTTAAGATATATATACATATTTATGTATATATGTATAAAAATATATGTATATGAAGAAGTTTTTGAATATAAACCAGAAGTCATCTGTTACTTTACTTGTTACAATACCCCTCTTCTTGTTTTTTGTATTATTTTACAGTTGCTTTGTTAATATTTAATATTCTTTCACAGACCCGAGTTTCTCTTAGAGTTTTCTTTCTCGTGAAATCATTGAGTTATTTTTTATTTTGTTTAAAGAAAAAAAAAAAAGAAAATTGCATCTCGACTTTACTCTAATTGAGAAATTGTATAATTAGCACATTCCTACTATTTATGGAACACGGAAGTAGAAGCTACAAACCCAAGTTTCCGGTTTCCATCTTTTTTTTTTCCTTTTTTCTTATTTTTTTACAAGATTCAAAAAGAAGAAAGGATTTGTTGTTCTTATAATAGTTTTAGAAGAAAAGGGAGATAAGAGAGGGGGGATCTGGTTTGCTCTTTGTTTCTAGCCAAAGTGTAATATTTGATGTAATGCATCCCATAGTAGTCAATTTGGTTATTTTTTTTATTTTTTTTTGTCATTTTTCTCCCTCATTTTAAAAAGACTTGTTGCAAACGGATCATTTCCCCCTTGTAATTAAAAGAAAAAACACATCAAAATGAGAGAGGGGGAATGACTTGCCTGAGAGACTCCTTAGCTAGCTGCCTATGTACATACTAACATAACATAGTATATACATACATACATACATACATTGAGCAGGAATGTCTTTAGCGAAACTAAAAAGAAGAAAAAAGATAAAAAGCCTGACCCGCCTTTCTTTCCTTAAGGTCACATCACATCTTCTCTTGGGAGATATATGACTCCAAAACAGACGTGAGTGTGTGTATGTACAGGGAGTGAATATTCCCCGAGGGTGCGCTTCTGGACCAGTAAAAACATTCTAGGAAGAAAATCCCCCTATTTCTCCAGGAGCAACAACGCAGAAGAGACTTCTTGAAGGAGAAGGAATTATATGTTGTTGTAGTAGGAAAAAAGAGTCTCTGAGGAAGAAGATGTCGGAGATTTTAGGAGATGAGCTGATTGTATGCAAATTAGAGCCGGAGTTATCAGAGATCCGTGATGAAGAGGACTCTTCCTCTCCTCCTGGAGGAGGAAACTCCTCCTCACACACTTCCGACGAACCCCTTTCCCTCCTCAGCTTTCATCCACTCTCCTCTCCACTCCCGGATGTAATACCCCTTCTTGACTACAGCTCACCAATGGATCTCGTCTATGGACATGAGGAATACGATCGACTTCTGGGAGGAGGTCCACTTCATCATGAGGACGATCGCATTGAATCCCATTCCTCCTCTTCCTCTCCAATCACACTCCATCATCCACTCAAACCCGGGCGGCGAAAACGTGTTTCGTGCACAGACAACAACAACGTGAATCCTAAAAAGGGTCGAAGAAAGCCCATCAGTCACGATGAACTCCTCATGCAAAGGAATCAGGCCAATGTGAGGGAGAGACAACGGACACAGAGTCTCAATCTCGCCTTTCAAAATCTAAGACAAATCATTCCAACGAGGCCATGTGACAAGTTGAGCAAAATACAGACATTGAAATTAGCCTCCTGCTATATCAATTTCCTTTGGCAAATCCTTAAGGAGAGTGTGGAGCTCGAGGATAACGAGGATCTCAAGAGCGTCACGACTAAAAGAGAGAATCTCTCCTATGCCTTTACTCTCTGGAGAATGCAGGGTGAGTACAGAGATACCATCAACTCATCCAACACGGATCATGAAGAGAGCCTTAGCAGCCATCCCTAATCTACTTAAATACAATCATCATAAATTATTTTTATTTTTTTACATACATATCAATCATTATTTACGAATAGACTTTCAATGCATTTATCCTTCTCTCTTTTTTTTTTCTTAGATACTATAGTTTTTTATATCAAATAGTTTTTATTTTATATATAAATTTGTACCTAACAGCACAATAAAGCCTACATCAATCTATGTTCCTACCTAAACATAATAAGAAAGCCCTATGATATTAATTATTTACTACTACAATAGATTTATAGCCTACAGTTACATTAATATAAGAGAAAGATCACTCAACTTTGTCTTCCATTTATATGTACATATATGTGACCAATTAGAGCCCTACAAAAATACCAGTTATGCATCTTTATCCTCATTGGCTCATGGTAGTAAAAAGCATTTTCTTTTGTGATCCTATACACCTTTTTATTCTCCCCATTTTTTTTACTTTTTAACTTTTTTTTCTTCAAATGATACTCTTTACATTCAAACATAAAACAAAGCCTTCATTCATGGAGCATCCCTAATTCCCAACAGAGTCAGCGACATCTACGTGTCATGCAGCATGTAAGCTCCTTATATGTATTTAAATTAGATGGTCTATCTCTAACAACAAAGACTCGTACGACTAGAATTTCCTCTTGATCCTAGGATACTCTTAATCCATGCATCATTTACTTACATAGCTACGTATAATTTATAAATATAATACCTGCCGCACTTCCATCGTCATCACTAGTACAATGCCAATATTATGAGTTGTACAACTTCACATAATTCATAGCACCAGAGACTCTAACGGAATTTCTTTTCTTTTTTTTATTCCCTTCTTTACTGTATTTCTCAAGAAAAGGAGGGCGATGAGGGTGGGGGGAATTGAGGGGCGTAAGGAAGGGGGAAATTTCTATCCATGGACTACGTTAACCAAGCCGTAGGACCTAGATGAGCTAGATATACTAATAATATAATAAATCTAAAACATATTATTTCCATGGTTTTGAAAAGTAATCTACATTACATTGGTTTTGGACGATTTTTAATTTATGTACATACATTTGATCATCATGGTAATTAATAATAACAGTATAATATAATATAAGTCCATTAATAAATTATTGTTTTTCTCCTAGGAACGTCATTTCCATGGTTTTGTGCTCTTTTTGACGATTTTAATTTACATTTGATCTTCATGATTCATGCCCTTTTCTTCTTCTTCACCTTCTCTTTCTTGCCTTGGACGGAAAGTTACAAAGATATTATTATTATTATCATAACTTATATTGCTTTTGCATGATTTTATATCCAACGTGTGCAGTGCATTGATTGTATGTATAATTTGACTGTATGTGAGTGTGTGAGTGACTGTCCCTTTGCCGCCCATCACATCATCAAGGTAGGAGTAGTAGAAATTATGAAGGCAAGCCTCTTTTTATTTTCATAAGTATCGCCTCCGTTTTCTTCAAAAATAAAACATTTTCTTTTAATAATCTCCTAGGTTGAAGCAGTGTGCTCCGGCAATTCCTTTCAGACATTCACCTTTATGTTCAAATTCCGAGACCAATAATGACAACTCCTTATTATTAGACGGAAATATTATAATCAGCGACGTTTCTACTTACAAGGATCATGACAGAATCTTCTTCTGCTAAAACCACGGCGGCTCCTTCCTCCTCTTCATGGACTTTTCACATACTCTGGGCCCTTGGTTGTGTTTTTCTCGGAATTGCAGTGAATCGTTTAGATTATAATTATCTTCAAAAGTCATCAAGTATTGAGTCTCCTCCTCAAGAGAAGGAGTCGCTCGTTTACAGTCAAAAGACATTTCTCGTTGATGAAACGCATCCGAATCCTAAGATTAGAGGCATAGATGAGTCGACGGATTTGACAAACTGGCCTCCTGGTCATATGGGCCTAGGTCTGGAAGTCTCTCGCATGGATTTTAAAACCAAGGCGAAGAAGAACAAAATGTACCAACAACATGCCTTTGAAGAATTCATTAGGTAGGTAGCTAGGGACAAAGTATTACTTTATTATTATTATTATTATTGATATAGTAATCGTACTAAATTCCCAATATCATTTCTCTCCATTTGTATCTTTGTAATTTATTTATTTTATTTTAATTTCTTTGCTGCTCCAGTGAACTAATACCGTTAGATAGAGAACTACCTGATTTTCGTGATCCTTACTGTGAAGCAGCATATGGCAATAGAATATCCGAACTATCTTCCACTAGTATTATTATTTGCTTCCATAACGAAGCCCGCTCTACCCTTCTCCGAAGTATTCATTCAGTACTTAACAGATCTCCTCTTCGACTCATAACTGAAGTCATCCTCGTTGACGATGCTTCTACCTTACCTCACTTGGGTGAACCGTTGGACGAGTACATTGCTCAACACTTTGAGGGACTCGTCAAAGTTGTTCGTCTCAAAGAGCGTCATGGACTCATGCGCTCTCGAATGGAAGGAATTAAAGCCTCCTCGGCCCAGGTTCTCACGTTCCTTGATTCGCACATAGAAGTCACTGTGGGTTGGCTAGAACCCTTGCTCAAAATAATTGCTGATGAACCCATGGCTGTCCCTTGTCCTGTGATTGATGCCATTAACGACACTACACTCTATTACACCTTTATTCACAAGGACCTATTCGGTCTCTTCAATTGGAAAATGGAGTTTGAGTGGCACGAATTATTGGAAGAGGAAATGAAGGCCAAGGTGAATTCTTGGGCTCCTCATGCAAATCCCGTGATGGCTGGTGGACTTTTCTCAATTGATCGAAGTTGGTTTGAGCATTTGGGATTTTATGACGAGGGAATGAATATATGGGGAGCAGAAAACTTAGAGTTAAGCTTTAAAATATGGATGTGTGGAGGAAGCATTCAAGTCGTGCCTTGCTCTCGAGTGGGTCACATCTACAGATCCTGGTCTCCCTATAAAGTAAATGTTGGGGACATCAAACGAAATAGTATTCGTGTCGCAAAGGTCTGGATGGATGACTTTCAATATCTCTACTATGATCGATTAGGAAGTTTCCAAAAGAGTGGGGAGGAAAAGTTAGGTGACTATGGGGACGTACAAGAGAGGATTCAATTTCGAAAAAGTCTGGAATGTCATGACTTCAAATGGTACTTGGATAACATTGCCCATCATTTACCTTATCATGAGCTTATTGGTGCTGGAGAGATTCGTCAGGATATCATGTGTGTTGATAAGAATGATAGAATAGAAAAAATGAACGAGGCCGTTAATTTAACTCCTTGTCATAACCTTGGTGGGAATCAGTATTGGTGGATGAGTTCACATCGCTATCTTATGCGGTACTATATTTACATATACATATAATCCATTTCTCACTCATTTTTGTATATTCCTTTTACAGAGATTATTTGTGTATCGGAGTTTTGGAAGACAAGGTGACAGTGGCCGTGGCTCACTGTGGAAAAATTGGACCATGGACTCATGATCCAAGACTTAAACAATTCAAATATGATCTAACGCAAACGTGCCTTGCAGGAGAATACTACGAAGATGGTCATGCACTCTTGACTATGGCTCCTTGTAATCCTGAGGATGATCGTCAGCAATGGGTCTTTACACGCTACGATCCCGTGCTTTTACCCTATGAAAAACTGTTTTAAAGAAAAGGAGTTATATTAGCATAATCATTCCAGAACATTTGACTTGTTGTACCACAGTTTAATTTATTTATATTTTATACGTTTTTATGCATATTATTGACTGTTTTTTTTATCGTTATTTATAATCGTCATCATTTTTTTAAATTGTTGTTAATATAAAATATTGCTACATCACTCGCGTAGTTTCTACGAATTCACGATTGAATTTCATTTTGTTGCTCTTCTTGAAGGTGCCCTTATACATGATACATACATATTATACATACACATAAATCAAGTCTCATATTTCTCTATGTAAAAGAAACATCTCAAAGAGTGATGGATTTCACTCTAAATATCTAATATATTATTATTCATTTTTACAAAGTCTAATTTATGGACGTATGGATGGTCTGTTATTCCTTATTAATGACATCCTTAAATAATATGCCTGCTTTGATATGACAAAATATCATTTTACATAGTCTTGTAAAATAATATAAAAGTGCTCTAAAAGTGCATGAATCAAATGTTTTCAACTATAGTCAAAAGGTATTGTCAAATTTCGTCGTGTTGAATATCCTTGGTCCAATCATCCTCTAAAAATAATAATAATAATTAATTATCAGAGTTCATTTAAATATACGGGCATAATATGTATGTATAAATTAAATTACATTGCATCAATACCCTACCTCCTGTCAATTCCTTTGCTAAGCTGATAAGGACATCTCGAATTCTGGATGTAATACTCTCTTCTGAGATATCTCCATCAATCTAAATGTTATGTAAAAGTGATTTTATTACTTATTATCATAATATTTAGTTCAAATAGGAATTAAGAGCCCTACGATATGAAGTCGTTTTTGATCATCTAAATGCTTCAGGAGTGGAAGAGTTGATTTTCGATAAATGTTGAGTCGCATTTTATATGCGTAGAGATTATCATCAGGCCTTCCGTTTCTTCGTCCAAGGTTCTGACTTAGAGTCAACTCTGAGCAGTCGATAAGGACAGCAGGAGGATGAAAATTGATCTAAGTACCAAGAAAAAGAACAAATAAGTACATAGTTTCAACTCTTATTTTTTGAACCCTGGAAGAGATCTTACCTTATTTTCAAAACTCTTGGTTTGCACGGTGTCTCGTGGAAAGCCAACTAGTACGTAACCTTTAAAACCTGGATTTCGATTGATTTCGTTAAGTATTATGTCCATTAAATGATCCTAAGAACAATACACATACATATATGGATATATATATATATATATATGAATATAATCTGTAAAAGTTCAATTAATTAATTAGTATAACTCTTACATCAGGGAACGATTCCCCTTTCCTAACTTTAGCCATCAACTCTTCAGCTTCTTCATCACTTTCATGCTCTGACAAGTACTTGAATATGATTTCTCCTGTACTGATAATATGCCAGTCCTTCAAGTTCGACTTGAGAGAGTTTTTAACAATGTTAACTTTAGTACTCCCTGGGCCACCAATGACATAAATAAGACTAAAAGTTTTTGGAATCTCTGGTACTCCATTGAGTCTCTGGAGATGGGGTGAGGAAGAATGTCCTTTATTGCCTTTCTCAAAATGTTTATTTCTAAAATATCTATAGGATCCAGCCGTAATAGGCCTTGGACCAAGAAGTATATTTTCGTCGTCCTCAATATCTCGAATAGAGGAAACACAGTTTTCAAAATCTTCATAAACGAAATCCGGTTTACGATCTCCAGATATTTCATGAAGGAGGCTTTTATAGTCAAAGTATTCAGTCACAGAAATTACTCGTGACTTAAAGTTTTCAAACTCTGCGAGGGCCAAATCCTCTTCAATTTGTCCAATAGACGCTCCATAGCGGATCTGATGTTCCAGGGATGTTTCATGCCAATTGATGAATATTACTCCATCCACGCGTCCAATTTTTTCTAGATAAAGTCCAAGATCATTCATATTTCGAGGGTAACCCGAGATAAGATAACTAAAGAAAAAAAATATAATGATTATAGAGTTTTAAGCGTTTCCACACATTGCATATTCTTTGCAATCTCACCATTTATTCGAGGGGCTTTCCTCCAAGTTGTCCAAGAGACGATTCAAAACGTCTTCCTTAGGGAGCGCATTGTAGTCCATGACATCTAGATATCAAAAGGGATTTAAATATGATTATTAATGATATGAACTTACCTATAGCTCGAAGCATTTGATCAACCTCATCTGTCATTCCAATATGCACACATCCATGTCTCTCTGCATAAGCCTCACAATGGCTTATTTTACCCGAGCCAGGCCCACCTATGTACATCGTTCATTTAAAATATGTAAACACTCCTCAATAAACATAATATGTTAGTAAAATTGGAATGATACCTAAAACAAATATCACAGGAACATTTATGAGAACGTTTTCGTTCGGTGTTAAAAAGTGATTCCGAACAGGAGGGATCCTTTCACCACTCTGGATCCCGTTGGTATCCTCTTCGAAAAGATTTGAATTGAAATCTATTTTTTGGGATTGTAGGAAAATATATTAGGGGGAATTGGATCCAATATTGGATTTAAACACTCACCCGTGTCCAAACATAAACCCATAGCCTCAGATATGAGTCATGGATCCGTGGAATGAAATGTATCAAAAAATACAGCCCTGTAAAATTTCATTTTGTTATAAAATCAATGGATAATTATTTTCATTATGTATTATATTAATAAAATGTTTTGTGTGTTATAACTTATAATTCATATTATTTGAGGTACATCATTCCTTTTATCAAAATATAGAAGCATTATGCAAAAAAAGTGACTACCCACCCATTTTTAGGTAAACATTTCTACGGGCCCTCATTCCAAATAAGTAAATAACCAGCTTTATATTCATACCAGCTATTATATATACTATTTTATATGCTATTATTTATAGTTATTTTTCTCATTACCATGATTGAAGAAAAATGAAAGTTAACTTGCATCAGCTAGTGCGATGTCACTTGTTTTGTATTTATAATTAAATACATACATACATGTACTAAAGTAAATTTGCAAACGATAAAGTTCGTAACTTTGCACGTAGATAGCAGCACTTTCTAATATATGCACTTATACTATTTATTAATTAACGTACCTCTAAATGTATTGGAAATATAATATTTATACCTACAAATCATCATTAATTCCAGTATAAGTTATATTGTTAATATTATATATATATATATATATATATATAAAAGTGTAGCATTGATAAATTATTATTAGAATATACAACCTCTTAGCACGAAAAGAATGTAAGTAATTTAAAAATATATAAAACAAAGTGAGGAAATCAGTTTTCTGTATCACATTTTCTAAAAAATCAAAGAAATCTTTAGTTTAGCATTTGTAGATGTGATTAAGTATACATACATATATTGTATGAATAAGTACATTCAACTGTAAGATACAACCCTTTTTAAAAAGATGAGATAACGGGTCATGACCTCCTTCACAAGACGAATATGAACATTTTATTTATGGGTTATTCATGTGGCTTTCCCTCCTCTTTTCACGTATCACGTTTTGATACATATATATGTATAGGCTTATAATTTTTGTCGTTAATTGAACCATTTATTTATATATAATAAACATCGAACTCAGAGTTTCTTTATAGTTTCATTTTTTCTACGCAGTTCTAACTCTTTAAATTGATTCATTAATAAACAAACGACTTCTACATATTATAATTATCGGAACATTCTCCATTATTGAATTTAATAAAACCTATCAATTACTAAATAATATTATTAGCAAAAGTCACAAAAAAGGTTATTTTGAGTTATTTTTCACAAGGTTATCACGCATATATATATTATTATAAAAAAGTGAGTCGCTTTTATATCTTTGAAGTCCTTTCAAATCTTCTTTTGATTCTTTATCCTTTTTGACCAGATACTTTATCACCCACTCTCCCGCGACTTTTTAAAAAAATTTAAAGAGCCAATCAAGGAGCTTCTAGAGTTTACGTCATTAGTCATTACTTAGTAACCAATGAACATGCGTTGCTTTTTTAATTTTCTCTCTTTCTCCCTTTTATTAGTTTATTACTTTTTTCGTAGTGACTAGTGATATTTCTTTGGATGGGCCCTCTTTTTGATATCCACCGGTATCCTAAGTATATATTTGTATCTCTAAACCTCTTTTTCTAAAAAGGAATAAAGAATGACCTGAAAACGGTTGCCGTTGGTCAATAGTTGGTCATTCTCTCCAAGAGTTTGACTAGTGTCATCAATTGGATGCAGGCAGTGAGGTAACGCAGCTGCCATACTTTGGCCCCCAGAAAACATTTCGATTCATTAAATGTGTAAAAAACTTCTTTTTTGTCTTTTTCAGCTACGATCCTGGAATTTGCACATACCTTAACTTTGGCTGAACTGACACTACCCTGCGTTTTTTCTAGCTAGGAACTGGAAAAGTAATTCCATATTCCTAGAAGGAGCGAGGGAAATATCGATAAAGAATCTCTGTATATACACGGTATATAAGTACATTAATAATATTATCCAACACTAATTGATTCACTTTTTTTCCTCACATTAGTAGTAACATAATGTGTTAGTAACATAACAGTTGACCAATTAGCTCAATCTCTCTTACGTCGGGAGAAATTCATATCATAGCTGTTATATGAAAAGCAGGACAACACTTCTAATCAAATTAACGCTTTTGTAGGTAAGACAATAGTTATTATGCCAGTAATTATAAGATCTAATCAATTGCTCACGTATGTTAAAGGCTGAATATCTTTATATTGTAACACATTCATGTGTAGATTCATTGATTCTATCAACATGGAGCTATTTACAAAATATTTAAAAAAAAGATATCGAGTTCAACAAACTGTTTAATAATAATAACTAGTCAAGAATGGGGTAATTAGAAAAGGAGAAATAGCTAATTTGTAAAAAAATTCATTATAATTTTCCTTGTTTTTGGCATATGAATCCACATATTACTTACCCATCTTCATCATTTAAAAACATTTTTAAGTAGAAATAACCTTGAGGGATTTCATGAGAACAAAAACAAACAATTATGTATTTAACAAAAAATACACCTCTTGCAAGGTGTCTTCGAGCCCTAACTTTTTTTGAGAGAGAGGGAATACATTGGTGTAGTATTACATTTAGGATATGAATTTGGGAGAAAAAAAGGATTATAGCCTCCCACCCTCCCCATCCCGAAGATGTGCTCCGACGTCATTGACTACCATAATTTTGAGAAAAAGTTTTCAGATGAGAAGATTAAATGAATTAGCAAATTACATGGAAGTTCATTACTTACTTCGAAGTTATCATTCCATATAATCTACTCCATTCTTTCCCATTTTTAAACCCACCAATATTTTCACATTTTTCATATGGCAATGCACTCTTATTGTCTAAGAATGTAAATACATCATAATACCGAGCGTTCGAAAAGTCATGTTGTAAGCACTCATACAAGATATGGATCGAATTTGACTTAAATTTGATATGACGTGTTAATATTGAAATTAGTTCTGTTCAGAAATGCAATTTTGGATTTGTGGCTGAATCCAATCCTGATGTGATCAGTAATCCATATCAAAATTTTATGTTAATTACAAATTCGTAATTAGTGCATTAAGTCCTAATTGAACCAAGTACTGAGATCAATTTTTATTATTTAAAAAATAAATAAATAATAATAATATACAAAATCACTCCCATTTTTACAAATGGAAACCTGTTAAAAGATGAAAATTTATACAACATGTACATGTCATTGACCGAAGTTTCTCCTAAATTTCATTCTTCTGATTTTGTTAGATCATAGAGTGTGCTTAAAATTTTATATATGCATAGTTTCAAAAAATAGTTCAACAAATCCATGTTTGAGCCCCTATTTCACAAGGTGTGCGATGCATTTAAATTGTACTGCAATACTCCGAAAAGTTGGGGTAATTGGATACTTCGAATATACTGAAGTGTTTGAGTTTAGACTATTAAGAGCTTTGTATAAAGGAATATGATGGATTTATAAAAAGGGCCATGAATTAATCAGCCTATAGCAAAACCCGGACAGAGTGGAGGATCTTACTGTACATAGTTGCAATGATTTGTTTGAAAGATGAAACCAAGGGTGGTATGTACATAAAAATTCTTACAAACCGTAGGTACGCAACTTGGTAACTTATGAAACACACGGTCTATGGAGATAGTATGAGGAACTCATGCAAATTGTATACAGAACTATGCATAACATTATGTATACAATTCAATTGAGCCATTTATGGATCTAATCTACATATACATATGTATGTACATATATTGACGTCGTCCGTGACGATAAGACTTTATAAATAAATTGAACAAAACAACTACAAGAGTCAAACCTTCGACGACGAAAACAACAACAACAACATGAATACACTTTATAAAAGTTTAATCATGAAGAGTGTTTTCTGAATCAACATAAGATCAAAAACAAGTAGATTTTCTTTTGAGCATAGACTTTTTACTCTTAGCTATTACATAAATACGTATTATGTATGTATGTACAATATTAAAAGATATTAAGGCGAGTGGATTTGATGAGTCTTTTGTAATGAATTACATATGTGGATACCTATCCTTCCATGAACTACCTATGTATGTAAAAAAGTAATTTAACCAATTTAATAATAATTTACTAAATGAGAGTCTAACACAAACACACCCGTTGTATCGTCTTCAAACAGGTAGTGGGAACCTTGCTGTCATCATCATTATTAGTGCTATTGGTATTGCTATTAATATTTGTTAATTATAATTATTCGAGTGTAAAATCAGAGCTCTGTTGATTCATCTTTTGTAATACCTGTTTTTATATTGCGTAGGTATGAAGATATAATAATGTATGTTTAATATTTATGTATGTTGAATCAGCAATCTTAATAATAATTATATATTATTCAAAAACAGTTTGATTTGCCTTTTTACAAATTTCTTTTTTTGATAATACATTATACTACATTTTATTTCGTGTACAAGTTACAACTTGTAAACGCAAATTGCAATCAAGGAAGAAGATGAACCTTTTTATACGTGTAAAGTAGAGTAGGCACTTGTAATGAGTATGAATGTTGTTTAATGCAATGGCTAAAGTTCTATTGGCGCGTCAATCAATCAATTGACTATTCTCATGAGTATGGCTAATAATAAGTAATCTATCTACTGCATATTATAGTCTTCAAGAGTCTGCGCTTATAAATATGCATCAAATGTTACTTTTTCGAAAATCTTTTAGTTTCCATATTTAATTTTATACGTAAATACTTGACGTGCACTAATTACAGATCTGTAATCTGTAGTTTTTTTCGTATCAAATCTGATTTCAAAGAATTTTTTGAGTATTTCCCCACTTTTATAAGTTTGAAACAACTTTTGAGCAAGGGAGCGAAACAAAATTATGATCCACAAACGTAAAAGAAACTAGTCTATTATGTACAAGATTTAATGTTGTCTACAAATATTGATTTCATGTGAGATCATCATTCAATCAGTAATCAAGCTACTAGGATTAGATATTATTATATTAAACCTAAAAGTGTGTTTTTTGTTGTTGACTTGAGTAATAGCATCAATTAATAGCTGTTGGCTAATTAAAATGAGTTATGGTGTTATAATAATAATTTACGTAGAATGTTTTGAAACGTACAAATTACAGCTTCTATGTAGGTACAAAATCGTAATTTGTGCACAAATCATATATTGATTATACTAAATAATTTAAGGTGAGTCAGAAAGGAGTCACTTTGTTATATGTACATAAATATAGTACTAGTATTATATGTAGGTAAATGCTTCCTCATTAACTATTCTGCGGCTAGATGATGGTATTCGAATGAATATTTAATGCAAAAGTACGATTTTTTTACTGTATATAATATATATGTTTAAACAACCATTGATGCCAATTGCCCCTTACTTATAGAGGTAAAATAAATATTGCAGTAATGATATGTAAAGGTGAAACATGCACTACTAGATAGATAGCTCTATTATGTGCAATTTCCAAAATTTAAATATCATACTACATATTATACATTGAATAGTCATCAATAGTGATGTCCGAATAAAGTATAAAAATGGAGCTTCAAAAGTAAATCAATCAATCAATCAAAAAAGGGTGTATTTTGATGAAAAAATGCCATTCAAAGTACACTTTTTTAATCAAGGAGGCTCTGAATATTCATCTGGTCTCTCAAGTGGTCCTCCGTTTTCCTGTTCCTCTTGTTGATAAGGAAGTCCTTGAGGCTGTTGAAGCTCTCTTGCAAGCAGGGGCGTACTGGCCCGGCGGTCAACCGGTCAATGACCGGTGCGCCCCTCTGAAATCTTTACTAGGCGCCCCTTCGATTTAGCATAATGCGCCTTTATCGTACAAGATATTTACTCTTTGCCCGGTGGAAATTTTCGCCCCAGTACGCCCCTGCTTGCAAGCCCCAGATGTCATGAGGTTGCAGTTGAAGCTCACTATGATGTTGGATGTCCTCCTTCAAGCCAAACAAATTATCCCCAGAGAGCACTGAGTTAATCTTAATCCTATTCTCATAGGCTTAGCTCTACTTGAGGATTAACTCGAGCTCATCGGCAATCTTGAAAATGGTCAGGCTCTCATGGACCTTCTGAATTATTGAGAAGTATAAGAGGTAGTCTTTCCTCGAGCTGAGTGATACTCTCCTTAAGGATCTTGAAATGTGTCTTGATCAAGGAGAGGTCTTGGGCCACGGGTCAAAAATGCAAGTAATGCAATGATGTAAATACAGCTTATTTACATCATTTGGACATCACTAGTCACCAAAGATTTTTTTTTCAAATAAATGAAAAGTATAGTTAATATTTTACAACATGCAATCAAAAGTACTAACATAAAACATACGTATAGAAGGTGCTTTAATCATACTAAATATTTAATTAATATGAAGATAGAATGAGGATGAAAAAATTGTCAATAATTGTTCGGTCAAAACTATTAATAATTAATTATATTACGGAGCTCTTCCCGGAAAGTACTATCCAATATGTCAGTGCAATCTCAAGTTACACACATATTTACATAGTCTGAACTCTCAAGGAGAATCTCAAATACCTTAATATGATGCAAATATTTAGATATTCATTCATTCCGAATTAGTAGATAAGTTATTATGGGATATAAAAGTCTTCTTAAGGGACTCTGAGTACATACATTGATCGGTAGGCAGCATATTTAATAACTAAGTAATTTTTCCCATAATATGTTGATACATTAGAGTGCAAATCCATATGTGGTGAACAATAAACTTTAAGCCTCACCCCCTAATTTCATTTATTTTGTCGTGTAAATTAATGTACCAATTGAAAAAAAAAAATTGAACATTTAGAGTTCAAAGTTCAGAAAATTGGCATTTAAAAAAAAAAATTGTATATTCTTCATTCATTATAATCCAAATGAATTATGATATAATGTTTGTTACATAATAACTTTTTTAGTTGAGTTGAACAATTTTTAAAATATATTTTGAGCAACATTAAAGGAGGATAAATAAGAAATAAAAAATAAAAGTACCGTGCATAGCGCGCATTTTTTTCTTCTTACTTCCTTCATTTAACAAAATAAAAACAAAATTAATTACAAGAAAACATTATACAATGTCATTAGAACGGTTTTATCTTTCATTTAAAACATTTTTTGTTACTTTATATTCAAAATGTAATTTGAACAAATATTTTTTCTCCTTTATTTATAAATATATATTTTCAAAATGATCATTCGAGTTAAAAGTCATAATCAGCCCCCTTTGGATTCAAAATATAACTGCTATTACCGATCTATTCCATTTAATATATAATCATCAATATACTCAAATGGTATTTAATAAATATAACAAGGTTTTATTTAGGAGAGTGTTATTTGAAAAAAAAAAAAAAACACATCTAAGCATTTCAGAAACATTTATACCCTTACTTTACCCATGATATTCAGATAATAAATTCAAGATCAGAGATGGAAATATCGACTTTTTATAATTTCATCTTTCTCATTTCTTGAATGATAGAACTTTTAATTTCATTTATTATATGTATAATTAGAAAGGTCCATCATCATTATTGTTTTTTTTTACTTTGTTTATTTGGTATTGAGTAAACATTAAAATGACATTTCATTACTTAATATCCCAAGCAACGTACCCAACACTGTTAAGCTACAAAATATCTTACGTTTCCCCTTTGATATAAATAATTAACTCAAACGATTATTATGTATGTATAACGTAACAAAGTTTTAGAAGTGGGTTACTTAAGAAATATTTTATTGCGATTGAGTCCCTTAATGAGCACATGATTAAAAATTGTATATACCTAATTAACATACCGTCCTGTTTTGGGGATCTTTTTTTCTTATACATACTGCACTATGGTCTTTTCTGCTGGACGGCATAAAAAAACTATCTGTAAAATTTAAGGGCCTTCATGGAAATTTTGGTATAGTGTTGGCACTTGTAACATGAAAAAAGGAGGATTTTTGTGTCAAAATCGGCAATTTCCGTACGTTTTATACCATCATAGTTTAAAAACTATGGGCCAACTACTGTTCTCTTATTATTTTATAAGTCTTAGTCAAACCAAAAAGAAAAAAACTACAAATGCACACTTTCCATTTTGATCAAATTAGGGGGAATTTTTTTTCTTGATCCAATAAAGGAGTGCAACTATTTGTATTGAACAGCTCATCTCTGACACACATTAAATTTCTAAATTCTAGGTGCAAACTTATCTAATAGTATTTGGTTCATAGTTTGAAAAATAAAACGCTTGAAAATGAGGAATTTTGGCCCAAAAATGACACTTCTTTCATATTTCAAGTGTCATTCACATTATGGGCAAATTTTGCAGATAGAACATTTTTTAAACCTTTTTGTAGATATTTATATTTATATATCTCCCATAATGGGATACTCTAATACATATATATATATATTAAAGTAATAATATTTTTTATAAGTTATAACCTACTTGAGTATTTGAACAACTTACGGGTTCCCTTGACCGAAATAATATTAATAAATGATCGTCCGTAAACAAGAGAGAGCAGAATAATCTCTCACAGCCCTTCACACACTGATTCCACTACTTACATGCCTATCTAAGTAGTAATAACTAATATGTATCATCAGAAAGAGAGGGAGAGAGATAAACCATATACCTGTGGAATTCTCCCTCTCTCTCTACACGCAAAGTGGGAATTTAAGAGAAAGCAATCTGAGGTGCATAAAGAATGTATGAAGAAGTGGAAAATACCATGAGAGAAGAAGGACGTTTCCCTAACATTTTGATGCTTCTCGAATAGTATGTTTGTATCTACATAAATCAGTCATGAAAAACATATAAATGCCAAATAAAAAAACAAAAATAAAAATAAAACGATTGACATTTTGAGAAACTTTCAAATAATATAAATATTTATGTACATATATGTACATGTAGAAAGAACTTGTATAATTCCAATACTACCAATAAATAATAGCAAAATTGAAAACACATTACAATATGAATCAGGGACATATTATTTATTAAAAAGTTGTAAATAATATAGTTGGATTCGAGTAATACTCAAACTCGAAAAATAAACTCAAACACTTACTAAAAATGACTTAAACTTGATCGAAATATTAATCAAAAAATACAAAATTAAATTCAAACTTGAATAATCAAAAATCGAACCAATCGATATAGATTAATCTCATCCCCACCTTTGTTTTTTCATCATTTTTATTGAGTAATTCCTTATAAATATAAAAAATATTATTATAGAAAACTTGATCTCTCTTTGGTATTGTGTTTTTATCTAAAAAACAAAAAAACATAATATTTTTTGTGATACTCTATATCTGGGGTGATTCATAGATACATTTGTATTTTTATTACTATTGGCGTCAATCCTGTATTTAGATGTTTTGTGGAGCTAAACAGTTGGATGTCAGTTTTGAAATATTCTTACTGTATCTTTATAAGGATTTTTACTCAATGTACGTGATTTTATACACTAATGTCATTATAATTTCAAAAAGGAGGAACAGAATGGGTAGTGATACAGCTGAGATGTTATTTACATCATATCTTGACAACCTGAATTAATTCAACTTATGCTTTGTTGTGATTATAGATACAACTTTTTGGAATCATTTCCTATTATGTGAATAGAAAACTAAAAATGTTTTGATTGCTCTATCTCAAATGGACGAAGATAAAGAGGGTTTTTCCGAGAGGATTGTTACATGAAATTGAAGTTAAAACTTTCAATTATCAAATAAATTAATTTTCCTTCTTTTTAATTAATTATCCGTGTAACCATGAGCCTCTACATAAAAAACATCTGTTTTCGTACTCAAACAAAGATCACTCTTCATTAACCATATGATACAGACATAATCAAAACGGCTTTAGAATTTTATAACATTAGGCTTTGATCCATATATTTACCATTTATCGCTATGGTCTTCACCAAGTGTTAAAAACAGCCTGCAATCTTTGAAAACTTCAAAATGCATAAAAAACTTTATGGCCTTTGCCTGTAGAATTGGAGCCTGATAAATAATAACTAAGGTCATATTTGGAATCAGGGGATCAAATTCCACTAAGTTCAGCCTATTTCAATCTCAGAATATTTTTGCTATTGACCACTCTAATTTTTGACTACCCTATTGAGATAATTAAACTGACTTCACAATTTCAATTATGTAGATATTAACAATTCAATGAAAAAAATGACTTTTCTTTGCCTAATGTCTTTACTCGGACTCGACTCCATGCTCGACAACTCGAACTTGATACTTATAACTCAAATCCAAGACTGGCGAATAACAATAAGAATGATTAACTAATTAGTGATTAGCATAAGATAATTTCTTTTTTATAACTATTATCATTATTCTTGATGGAACCTAAGAACAGTGACAACAGCCATTTTTCTATTTTTCTTTCTATGTATGTCAATAATATGAAGCGATATAATAATAAAAGTAAATAACTCTTAATCTACAAACCTAATAACCCTCACGTTGTCTACCCCTATAAAACACTAACAAGAAAGCAGAAATGATGTACCTAATATTATCCTTGTACACATGTTTATATGTATTAGAGAAAGTTAATAAACATTTTACTTGTTGTTGAAGAGTATTATAAAGAGATTTAAAATTATTTGTAGAGGTTTTTGTTTTGTAAGTTATATTATTATTATAATATTATGTATGAAGATATTATATTAAAAAAATGCAACTGAATGTAATACAAAGAAAGAGAGAAGAAAAGACAGAAAGGAAGAACAGAGGAGGAATGACTAAAAAAAAAAAAGAAAAATTAAATAATTATTACTGAAATGTCTTTTTTTGTTTTGTTTTGCTTTTCAATCATCATCATATTATGAGCTCCTCCATTTCACCACAAAATAAGTGTGATGAAATGGGGCAAAATAGAAGTAGTAGTAGTAGTAGTAGTTTAATAATAATTAATATTAGAATATAATATAAATATAGAATAATATGTATATATAATATAATATATATACGTAAGTATATGTGTAGAGAGTGTGTGTGTGTGTCTATATACAAAAGAAAAGCCTAATTTGCTTCTTCCATGATCGTTCTTTGGCATACATTGTTTAAAAAGATAGATGATAATAATAATAATAATAATTAAAAATTGAGGCGCGTTTTTTTAGTTTCTTTTAATTTTGCTTGTGTATTATTTATTTGTTTGTTGTTCTGTCAGGGGTGATGTAGAGCGACAACGCGACGTTGGGGCTGGGGAGAACGCTTTCCTTTCTTCTTTTTCTTTTATCAATGATGAGGGAGTTTACCGCTGTAAAAGGGAAATGAGTTCGTTTAGCGTTTTAGAGAGGTCTGAAGCAATTTTAGGGGACGATGATTTGTTGTTTCGAAGTTCTTTAGAGTCTTGTTCTAGCTTAGAGAGAAGAGATCGGAATCGAAAGCGGCCCGTTGCAGGAATGTTGTCAACATAGCCTCCACAAGAGCGATGAAAGCTTTCCACCTTATCAGATAACTGCATAAGAGTGGATATGCTTTCGCCTTCGGAAATGGAGGCGAGAGGAGACTCGAGGTTACTGGAGTAGTAGTCCAAAAGACATTGTTTGGAGATGTCCAATGGAATAGACTCTTCCTCCTTCTGCATCAGAGAATCCTTATTGGTGTTGTTACCGACCGGGGCTGCATAGATATTGTTGGCTGGGAGACGAACTGTGGGCTTTGGAGGGGGCTTCACCGTGGGTTCTTTTGGAGGTTTAGATGTGGGTGGAGGAGGCTTCACCGTGGGTTTAACAGGTACCATGGGCTTTTCACTTTGCTCTGTGTTGGGAACGGGTGGCCAAACGCGTTTCTCAAACTTGACAGTTTGGGACGACGTGACTTTATCAGACTGACTAGTGTTTCCCGTTGTTTCACTTTCCCACATCTTCCGGAGAGAGGAAATTGAGCCCGTGCTCTTTCTTTTCTCGGGATCATCCTCTTCATCATCAGGGGGATCAAGCAGGGTCTTTGATGATAAAGAGGAGGAAGAGGTAGCAGTCGTCGCAACAGCAGGAGGAAGAGAAATTATAGTCTCATCTTCATCATTCTTCACCACATCCGATTGGGAAGGTTTTACTTTCTTCAAATGAGATTTGAAATCTGTCGAGAGAATGGAGAGAGGGGAAGACTCCTCTCCAAACTTGGATTTACGGAGCTTGGACTTGAAATCAAGCACTTCCTCCTTAGGAGGAGAAGTCTCTCTATCCGTTTTCTTCAGTTGAGACTTAAAGTCTATAACGCTCTTAGTATTTGTCTCTTGAAATGATGATGATGACGACAAAGAGACTGAGGTAATATTCGTTTTATCAGATACTTTTTTCAAATTAGCTCTAAAATCGATTTCATTTGGAGCCTTCGAAATTGAAGATGACGATGAAGTGGGAGTAGAGGGATCCTTGACTCCTGCTGTTGATATTGAGGAATGAGGAGCAGTTGAAGGGGACGTCAGAGTAGACTTGGCTTTCAGAGATTCAAATAGCTCTGAGACCAGCATAGCTGTAGGATTAGATGACTCTTGAGGTCCAGAGTCCTTGGATCCACGTTGATCAATACTCCCAGAATTTGATTTCCTTTTGATTTCATTCATAAGCTTATACTCCATGCTCTTAAAGGCTCTGCTCCCACTTTTATCTCCTCCCCCTGTCTCCTCCTCAACTATAGTAGCCTTCGCTACTTTAGAGTCCTTCCAATCGTCCTTAGGCGTCTCTCTCCGGCTTATCCGAGGAGATGCTTTTCCAAATGTTTGAAAGTCTGAAGGGGGTGGAAGATCATCTGAGACAGGAGGAAAGTCCAAATCCGGATTGTTGGGAATATAATTTCGAGAGTTGTGGTCAGTAATTGTACTATTAATATTGTTATGAGATGAAACGCGGCCGTTTGAACCAAAGCCCCCATGAGATGAGTTTGACCGAAGCATTTGATTAGAAGAAGAGTTGGGTTTCGTGACGATGGAAGACGGATTTGAATTACGGCTAGAGGACCGAGGAGGAAATTTATCAGACAATTCCTGTATAACTTCCGAGGATTCCCCACCACCATTATTGTTACTGTTGTTGTTATTTTGAGACTCAGGACCCATGCCTGACTGTTTAAGAGATTCTAAATAGGCTCCAATACGCGCACCCTTAGGAAGAGTACCATAGCGATTAACAGCTCTTTTCAGATTTCTTTCATCAAGAGCTGCAATAGTGACTTGTCGCTGATTAGCTCGAGGAGAACTTCGACTATCTCGGGAGTCGGGAAATGTTTTGGCTTTAGAACGAGACGAACGTTCATTTTTATCACGTGCCTCTGAAGATTTTTGACGACTTCCTATAAAGGAGGAAGAGCTGGTCCAATTGTTGTGTCCAAGATCATCATCAAGGTCGTCCTTACTATGAACCAAAAGATTCAAATCTCGATTGACTCCTAAGGATAGAAAAAAGATTAGTAAAAATAGTAGAGGGTAAGAGTTGATGCACTCATAAGGAGTAGTCACATTCTCAATATTACCTTGAAAAATCCTATCGATGCCATTGAGTTGTTCTTCGTGATCAGGCTGATCTGCATCTGTATACGTACTATCCCTAAAAGAACTCGTTCTCCTAGGAGGGGTTGGAGCGGTTCGACCCTTCTTGTTATTATTGTTTCTCCTCAGTTGAACAACTGTGCTCCTTGTAGTGAGTATTCCTTGTCCTCCCGGTGTTGACATGAGCTGTTGTTCATTGTCAAGTTGAGATTCTAAAAAAGATAAACTACTGGGATCTTCATCCAGCTTCTGTCCAAAAGTGGATAAAATGGGAGCAGGATCATCTTCCTTCAAAGACATTTCTTCAAGGGGTTTGTTCGAGGAGGTTTTGACAATGGGACGCTGTGCCGTGGAAGAAGCAGAAGAATTATTTGAATTCGTATTGGTTCTTTGCTTTTTATTGGGCATTTGAGGTGTTGGGGCTCCCCGATGTAGTTGTTTAGCCACTTCTAAAAAAATAAAACAGGGATTAAATAGAAAATTTAACGATTTTAATAATACTAATGTGATCTTTTAATATTACCTTCAGTTATGGAGGACTCTTGAAACATGTTCTCCATATTGTAATGAATCTCTAAAAATGTGGGTCGATCAACAGGAGTCCAATTCCAACACTGCCTCATGAGATCATAGATTCTGACTGGACATCCTGGAGGACACTCCATACGGTAACCAGATTCAAGGAGTTGATAAACATCCGTTAACTCCACACCAGGATAAGGGCTCATTCCATAAGTTGCTATCTCCCACAATAGAATACCAAAGGCCCAAACATCACTTTTGGTTGTGAAACGATTGTAGGCTAATCCCTCTGGTGCTGTCCACTAATGGAAATTCATTTGAGTTAAATTTATTACTTTTAAACATTCGGGAGTATTTATTTACCTTAATTGGAAACTTTGCACCTGGGTGCGCAGTATAAGTATCGTCCCGGATTAAACGAGCAAGACCGAAATCTGCTACTTTGACAACATGGTTTTCACTGACTAGACAATTCCTTGCCGCCAAATCTCTGAATAAAAAATTGATGCATGTATTGTATATTGTTTGTTCCAATAGGAGTATTTAGTTGTAACCAAAATTAATTAATTATTTACCTATGGATAAAATTTCGAGATTCAAGGTAAGACATGGCTGCTGCAATTTGAGTCGCAATATACATGAGTACAACTTCTGTCACCTCCATTGGATTAGCATTTCGTAGATAATCCAACAAATTCCCCCGTGACATAAATTCTGTTACAATATAAAAAGGGGGTTCTCGAGTACAGACGCCCAGGAGTTGCACCAAATTTGGATGCTTCATTTCTTTCATGATGCAGGCTTCATCCAGAAAATCCGACAGCTTCATAGTATCCTCCTGAAATGAGTACAAACAATACATGTATTGTTAACTACATGATGTTTAGGAAATCAAAAATATTACCCTCAGAGTTTTAACAGCAATAGTGACGTTGTACCGCTTCCAAATGGCTTCGTATACATCACCATACTGTCCTCCACCGAGTTTATGCCGCATGACAATATCTGTTCTATCCATTTCCCATTCGTCTGTTTCTGGACTGAGGGCAAAAAGAGTGGGTTTATTTCTTTTGGGAGCTGGATATAAGAGTTGAGTAATGAGACCATCCGCGTGCATGGAATGATGATGAACTAATTCGGCAAGAGTTCTAAAACGAGACTCGGCCGTAACAAAAAATGCAGAGTCCTCACCCATTTGAATACGATAATGGTAGACACGACCTGGAGTGAAATAGGATATTGGACGTATGAATAGTTGCCAACTATATGGCAAGTGCATGAAAGGGTCTCTTACCTTCGTATCTGAGAGAAATTGACCTTTGCCCAGGAGATGACTCAGACTCCCTTACTAAAAAAGAGCCATTGATTCCAGAGCTGAGTAAATACTCTGCAGCGTTTCTTGCAATGGGCCCATGATACCAGGAATGTTTTTCTAATGAATTAACCGGAGTAACGTAGTTGGACGGGACCCAACCCACGTTTCCAAGCGAGGAGTGTGCCTCACACCACTCTCCAGACTTGTTATAACTCAGAATGCGTATTTGCTCTCCTTTAACGAGAGAGAGTTGATTTTCCCCACCAGCTTGAAAGTCATAGAGTGCAACAAAGAGCTGGGGATCCAGCTCATCATCCGCAGAGGCAAGCAAATTCTCACGAGAAGTCCATCTGAGAGATCCTTCTAGAAGAGAGAAAGAAGGAGGTGGACCTTGATCACGAATTCCTCCACCGGGTTCATCTGCAGAGGTGGGGAGATCTGGTAGAGGTCTATGAGTATGAACAGGCTCTGTAAGACATATAATATAAATAAATAATTAATTTTATTTTTTTGAAAAAAAATAAAATATCTCATGTGGTGAAAATAGAGTTATGAGCGTTATACGTTTGAATAATAATAATAATAGTAATACAGGATATGACCCCGAGATAACCTTTTGGTTAAAGAGTGAGTAAGTGAATGAAAGGAAAGGGTAAGGAAGTAATATATAAGACTATAAATTTCTTCCCTCCCTCCATTCACATTGAAAATCAATGATAGAATATAGTGAAAACTCGGTTTACGAGTACCCTTCTAGATTTTATGATCTGGTTAATGAGTGGTAGAATTTTTTTAAATTTGTATTTCAAATAGGTTCTAATTCGAGTAAAACTCGGGTAACGAACAAATATTTGTAGTAGTAATACTAGTATATACTTCCATAAAATTTATGGCATCAAGTTTGAACAAAATGCCTGAATTAGGCTTTAGTTCCATCTATATGTATACTCTCAATCTGAGAGTCTGGAGAAAGGGTGGTACAGGGAAAGGAAAAGTATGGAAGCAGCAGTCTAATAATATAGTTTTTGTACTAACGATGACAGTTTGTCATATTTTCTCTAAATTCTAAAACATGGGCTGAAACAATTACCTTTGAATAATAAGTTCCAAGAAGTAAAAACTGTGCCAAAGGAAAGAGATTTAAAAAAGCATAATTTAAGTAGATTATAGCTATATATTATAATGATTGTTGCTTGCTTGGTTGAAATAAAGTAATACTGATCAGGACTTTAATATGAATATTGATTTTGATGGGAAGTTTAGATTTGAATTACGAGCAAGGGATTCAGCCTAATCGTAAACCGAGGTACCAAATATGAATACTTATTTAAGCCCCAAACATGGATCACAATATCTGATGATGACTCTACCTTCTTTCTTCCTACGTTTCTTTTTCCTTTCACGACCCTTGAGCCTGTGATTATTGTGATTATATTCATCATCACCACCACCCCCACCACTGCTACCAAGACATAGCTCTGGGAAAACAATGGACTCAATGTCAAGAGAAGGTACGGAAAGGAGTCCCGTACGAAAGGACTTGACTTTGGTTCGGTTCGTCATGACACTTTTATTACTCTTTGTACAGGAGAGACCACCTATACTCTTGGAGGTAGAGGATCTAGCGGCAGCAGACGTGGCTCTAGGCACTGTTGTATTTCGAATGGAAGGACTTGCCGCTCTTTTTCCCTGGCAACAGCCCGAGTCTGAATGTAGGAGTGAGCTGGAAGTACCAGAGGAGGAGAGGAGTGAGCCACTGCGACGCTTGCTAGATGTCGTCGTGGTGATTAGAGATGAGGATGGGTACTTTTGATAGTATTTGAGAGAGGAGGAAGAGGAAGTTTTTCGAAGATGGTGCTGACTTTGACGCTGCTCCTGCTCCTCTGATCCACGGAAAAAAGTAAATTCTCTACTGAATTTAGAAGTTAATTTACGGGTATCTGGTACGCACCAAAACCACATCATGACTTGATACAAGTTATAAGTAACAGAGCACGAAAGAGAGAGAGAGAGAGGGGGGGGGGGAGAGAATGGAGAAAATAGTAGTAAGTTAGTTCAGTTGTGTGTCTGTAGTATAAATATATAATTGTATAATATTCAACGGCCCGACTAATTGCTGGAAATGGTATTAAATACACACATAAATATATGTATGTATGTATGTATGTATATTTATATACATACATAAATGAACAAAATTACCTTGATCGCCCAATGCCACAAGCTTTAGTTCTTTATTATTTTCATTTTTATTATTATTATTAAAGTCTCTTTATGAATAATAACAATAACAAAGAAATGATATTTTGGATTTTAACCTTAAAGTACATATATATTTACCTATATTATTTATGAAAATATAATATATATATCTACCTAAATAGAAAATAGATTCACTCACTCAAAGGGAGGGAGTGCCTCTCCCCTCATCGAGAAAACCAGGGTCTTTTATTTCTACCCTAGGTATGGATAACTAATTGTTGATCCATACACCCCACCCCTTCCTCCCCCTTTGTCCTTTTATTCAAAAGTATGTAATCATTAGAGAAAGGTAATTAAATTCCAGTAAAATCATTATAATACTAATAAATACCGCTAGAAATTGAATGAAGCTATAAAGACATGCAAAATAATAATAACAACACCTCCTTCCTTCTCCTCCTACACAACTAGGTATAGTTTTAGTTGATTTCTTTCTATGTATGTATTCTACCCACAATGATTAATCCATTGCGAAGGAAAAATAGCAAATACATACATGATGTTGTTATCTATGCATAATATTCATTTATGTATGTATATATACAAACTATATAAAATGTCTATAAACGACCAAAGAAAATCTCATTTAAAGGGAATAAATAAACATATTTGATACACAGACACACAAATGTTCGAATGGCCCAAGACCTTATTTATAATAATAATAGTAATAGTAAGAATGAAATGAACACATTCTCCTTCTTCTTGTATCTTGCTAGCACTATAACTCTGAAGTATTTACATATGAATGATGATGACGATGTGCAGTCCATGTACTAACAACAATCAATTCCGTAACACACTCACTCACTCACTCACTCACACTCTTCGTATAACTACATCTTCTAAAGACACCTCAAGAAATAGAACTAAAGGAAGAAAAACCCCGTTCATTTGTAATATCAAGATGCCTATGTAAGCAGCAGCAGCAGCAGCAGAAGGAGGTGTAGCACGCCCTATTACTACATGTAACTAAGCTAGAGTCAAGCAGCAACGTTCGACAGAGTCAATGACGTAAGACTTTACTACTACTACAACCTCTACTATGCTTGCTGTATGTACAACAACAGTCAACGAAATAACTATCTACATATTTCAAGTCGTTTCTTGATCTGGGTAAAAGCAACCCACGCACTTCTTGCTCTCTCTCTCTCCCTTTTATTTAAAGGAACACAACATACTCTATAGAGATAAATGTAACGGCGACAAAAGTGTTGGAATGCATATTATATATGTACATTATAGTATCATCCTCATTGAAGAGGGACTCTACCTACCTACTACATACATACATACATACACGAATAATCATTATATGTTAACAAAATATCCATCCATCTACTAGCTATCAATGTTTGTTTGTACTATGTAGTATTTAAAATGAAAATGAAGGAATTTGTAACTTAATTCCTTTTCATAAATATTCACGGACATTCATGATGATCAAATATTTGTGCATGTTAATATTTTTTTTTTCTTCTTCATAATAATAATATCTTGCCATTACAATGACACACTTAACTTATATTGAAGCAGGAGAAGACGAAGGTATTTACATAGACATATCATTCAAATAATAATAATAATAATAATAATAATGATACTACCCAAAGGAATGTTAATTGAGGTTATGTCAGTATAGGTATAAGAGAGCGGGAATTATCCCGTGGACGCCTATGACACATGAATTTGTTTTCTATCCTAGATAAAATATAATTGAAAAATATATTTTGTCAAAGGTATGATGAATGATGAGTGACCGAGGACTAACATTCATATTATTATATACATACATACAAGTTAGTTATCAAAAACAAGGATCACAAAGTGTTATTCTCCATCAACCCATCCCTAATAATAACATATAAACTGGACATTATTTTCTATATACATAAATACATATATGTAAGTGTACATAGAATGTGGGAGTAAAACTTCTTCTTCTTATGTAATAGTCAAATGGTTACTCAAAGTAGTTGCTAGTCATCTTGCAATTATATACATAGAGTCCTCTCTTTTCCTATCAACAACAAATACAGCTTCATTGCATAAGTTATGAGTTCCAAAATTAACTGTAACTCTGTGGGTAACTCAGGATCCCACACTCACATAATACTCATAATAGTTATAATTATAATTAATTCAAAAGAGAAGGAAATATTAAGTACATACATACCTACTACTACTTATTATACGACCTTGATTCCCCCCCTCCCTCTTTATTTGTGCTTAGAATTTCCTTTAAAGGATCACTTACTAAACGGGGAGGAGGATAAATTCATCATCACTTGATATTTAAACGTCCCTTTGAGGTACGTAAAACGTTCCTTTTTTGTTTTTTATTTAATACGTAAATTAATTATTATACAAAATAATACATTAACAAACACACATAGGATTAGGCGTATATTACGTGATTTTTAAACAAAAAAAAATCAGTTGGAATTGACAGGTAACATTTAAATGAATATGTAGTAAATACTATACATACATACATACGTGTTTACTTTTAATCATCTAAAATTATCAAGAATCAAATGACAATCTGTTAGATGATATAATATGTATAAATTATAAAGAGTGTTTATATATATATTATATTATATACATATGAACATGCATTGGTCCACCAAAACAAGATAACAACGATACACCAGCAGCTGCCCCATTATTGTACATATGAGTGTAGTAGTATGAGCATATTCCACAATTGGAACAGGGAGAGAGAAAGAGATCTCACATTGCAGATGGAAACAATAAATTAACGTTAAAATGAGGATTTTTTCTTCTTCTTGAGTTTACTACTACTTTGTCCATTCATTACTTTAGAGTTACATACACATACATACAAGTATGTATATTAATGAAAAAAAGAGTGTCTTTTGGTGAGTATGTATGTATGTATGTATGTACCTATATGCAAGGCCTTGTAGCTATCATCATCATATCATTATTCTTCTACTTGCTTGCTTCTTGTACATAGTAGTAGTCATAATTATCATATTTTTTTCTTTGAAAGAAAAGGGTAATAATTATGTTGGATGTACTTGTAAAGGTCATTTATATAATATGTACATAACTTTTAAAAAATATATATATAAAAGATTGCTTCAGAATGATAATATAATAATAACAGCGAGAGTCCAATGTAGAGGTGAAGCAAGATCTATGTTCCATACATACATATATTAATATATATATATATATATATATATATATGTTCAAGAATGCACTCGGGAAAACACTTTTCAGCAGCATCTTTACAATGTAAATTAACTTTAATGTTTTCTTTCTTGACTTATAATTTATATGTATAAATAATGTAAATTGAATTTAATTCTTGGGCACATGGATCTGCAACCGCATGAGTAATCAGTATAACAAATGTTTGTTTAATTTGAGTAATTTCAGCAGTAGGGGCTATTAATAGACGTAATATTTAAAAGAAAAAGTGAAATCTAGAGTCATGGGAGGAAAGACAGAAACAAAATGATGTATGTATGTTATAAATATGTATTCATAATAGACTTATTTAAATGTGCTCAATAAGACAAAGGAACTCAAAACGAAGCATAAAGACAAATTAAGAAAAATTCATGCAAGGAGTCGATGATAAAAAGCTATGAAGACAACCCTCCCCCCCTCCCCGGTACCTTTCCGTAAAAACACGTTTAAAGCAATAATATTAATGCCTAATAATTGCACATATCCATGGATTGTCACAATATATGTATGTACCCATACCTAAAGGATTTTCAGTGTGTATAGTTTCATCAAATACATCATTGTATTTTTAATTATGGAATGTTTAGATATTCCTTAAATGGTCAACAGAAAGAGAGAGGTGGACGATAGGATTGACTATCTTATATGTATGTATGCACACACATCTATATAAAAATGCACAAAAATTATAAAAATATACACAGGTACTCATAGGCACACATTGCCTATATTAGTAATATATATATATATATATATATAATTGACATGAGAGCTCCTTTAAAAAAGTTTGGTTTTTCAAAGCAATATGATTTTGATTTTTACATATTATGCATACATATTAATGTTATTTAGAACTCGTAGACATTAACTAACTTCATTTATAGCCCTTTTGTTTTCTCTTATTTTATTTATTTTTTAATAATAATGGCTCAAATGTTTAATCGGGCATGATTTGTGCATGTAACGTATTTATTTATAAATGAGGCTGATGATTTATATCATACATATTATATTATATACATAGAGTATTCTTTAAGTTCAACTCTACTAAGGGTCAGGAACAACAGCGACGTCACGAGAAGTAGTTTAACTATCTGAAGTGACTCTTGTTTTTTTGAAAGAAGTTAGAAAAACATGTAATGAACTTCATCATAGCCATTCAAAATACTCATAGGTTGGAGGAAAGAAGCAAGAGGCTCTCTTGCCTTGACAGGAGGCCAATGACAACTCAAAATAGTAGAGGATACAATAAAAGACTCATTTAAAGACATGACATAAAAATATTCATTTACCAATGGATTCATGGAAATAATTGTTCCTGAGATTCTGTTCGGGGTAGACAGGCGGTAGGGGACGTCTTGACCCACTCCCGGGTCCTTTCAATCCTTTGATACGGCTTTTAGGTCCACTTTCCGGTAGAGCTGGAACCTCCGATGCCCGCTCTTTACCCTGTTGCGCTCCCATTGGTTCACGGATCCTTTTAGTCGTTACTTAGAGTACTACTAATACTACTTCTACACCACCCATTCTGAACAATGTAATCCACGGTATTTGTATATTATAAATAATAAATATATATTTATGAATGTATAAATTTCACAACTCAAGCCTCCGTAATAATATGTATAACTTATAAAACAATAACTCTCGTATAAATAGTATAAAAGTGATCTATTCCATTATAGTCAGAAACGTTCACCCCCTTCCATACTACTATATACTATATAGTCTATATTATGTAGGGGAATAAACGGTTCAATATACACAACTTGGGAAAATGAAAACCAAATGTGCAACTCCATCCCGACTGGAGGAATTCTCTTCTCTTGAAATGAAACTATGCTCTAAAATAAGGGACTCTTATTGGTCAGGCTGCTTGCCTTTGCTTACGCTGGTATTTTTCTTTCTTCTTGTCTCTCTCTCTCTTTCCTTCTCTTCTTCATAAAGAAAGAGAATAAAGAGGATTGTGCGATCCAACTGGAGGTATTTTTTTTCCCCAGTCAAATAGCCCTCCTCTCATTCGCCATTTCTAATCCTCATTCAAATCCCCCTACATGAGGTATATAAATATTCCCCTCCCCTTTGAGGAATCCTATGGCTGGGCTAAGATTTACTTTGGTGATAGATAAATGATGATGGTAATTGCGTTAAAGTCAGGAGAATATATTATATATTAATATTTTACTCTAGGTACAACCGAATCATCAATTGCTCCCAAATTATAGCGATTATTGCATGAGTAACATAATCATGTTTGACCATTTTGAGATGGACTCAGTCTTATATAATGATAATCAATACTAAATTTGATTTTAATAATAATAATAACAAACAAACTAGGTACTTATATAGTTATATAGCGAGAAGCGCTAAAGAACGAGTTGTGAAATAATATATAAGTAGAGGGAGAGCAGAGGTGCGTGAATCATACTGCATACCTACATACTTATATACAATATAATTTTGTTTTTTACATATACCTTTAATTATTGGGTGGCTAACCTTTTATGATTTGACATTTTCTACAAGGATATTAATATTATAATATAATAACATAACCGAGGTATCTGTTTTTTTATTTATTACACTCAAGCAATGTCCTCTCATTCATGAAGGTTTCTATTTAATAAATCTTAAATGCTATGCTACATAATTTGACATGATTTCTTTTTTCTTTTACTGAAAAGTAACTAATAATTCATTTCTATCAACGCCCTCATTAAGTGGTCTTACCCCTACAAATTTAAATGACAAACAAGTAATAAGTGAGAAAAAAACCTTTTTGTTCCTTCACAGTCAATAATTTCATATCATATTTTAACATATTATTCTAACATTACACGCATAAATAATGAAGTCAAACATTTGAATAAAAAGTTGAATCATACATCAATTTTGATGATACAATATTTCAGTTAAATAGCTTTTTTAAGTTAGGTTAATGATATTATGTTATTAGTTGTGATATCAAATACATAATATGCAGGTAAATTGCAGTTATTACTTTAGTAAAGTTAGCTCGATGTACACTTTGAAAAACGGAATAATAACTTCCCTCGTAAAGTTGACAAAACCTCATAATAGGCAATCGTATTAATCGCATCATGTTACCTACATATTATCGACTATTGGACTACCTAATAGTACGTACTCATTTATGTAAATGAACTATAATTAGCTAGATATTTGATACTTATACACTATTTTTCGTAGAGACACATCTATATTCAGTGATTTATATCCATATGTTGTTTTTAACAATTGAGATCGAGTTGTATTAGTATATTAATTCTATTGAATAAATAAAACTCTCTGCGTTAATTAACGCCGCAATTCATTTGAATCTTTTTTTGTAACAAATCATACAATAAAGTACAAAATCAATATACCTATATATAATTAGGGAATATGTAGTCGATTATTTATGGTCCCAACACTTATGATGAAATATGATAGGAGATAATATATCTGAGCAAGTAATGACATTTCCCTAGCCTGAAGTTGTTTGTTTTAAAAAAAGTATTTGCACAAATATATATTGGAATAAATTATCATTTTTCTGTTGAATACTGTCTAATTATAACTATGCCCGGTCTTACTTCTTATATGTGGTTCATGCTATGTCTACTGTTCAGTCCAGTCTTCTTGAAAAAACAAAATATGTATTTAAAAGATATACAGCATAATGAGAACTCATTTTAAAGAGTTTTTTATATAATACAAAAAAAATTTCTCTCTTTTGTATACCTACATAATATATCAAGAAAACAATCCGGATTTTCGATTAATTATATTACTCGTAAAATATGAATTTCTCAAGAACGAGGTTTCGTGAGACATTCATTCTTTTTGCGATGAATGCCTCATTATTATAAGCCAACGCAGAGGTCTCAGATAATGATATCAAAGACGTGTCATCATTCCGTCAAAAATAATTTTTCACAACTTTATATCTTTATCCTAATTGAGGGCAAAACTCCTAGGAAATCAGGACACCAAAGGTTTTTCCTTTAATATGACTATTTTTTTAAATGAAGTACATAGCTAACTTTTCATACTCGACACTGACGAAGTCAAAAAATCCCTTGAATTCCAAGTGTTCCTTCCTTAATTTTGTTTGTAACAATATCAATGTTCAGAGGAAACAGTTTTAGACTATATTGCATTAATGCTCACTTTATAGGGTAAAAGTCTTGAAATTGATTGATTGTTTCTAAAATATCCTTGAAAATATCTATCAAATTGTATAAAATGAAACATTTAATCCTTGGCTACCTACATAGGTATATATGTATGTGTATTCTTCCTCATTGTTGCATCTTCAATAAAAAGGAAATCCCACACAGATCAACAGTGTCAATAGACGTTATTGTCAAAAAAGTTCAAATTTGAAAAGAGTAATGCTCCTTAAATTAAACAATAAATATATGTAATTTAAAACATATTACATATATTTCTTAAAAAACCAAAAAATGACATACAAGCACTTCTGAGAGTGTTTCAAATTAATTTAATATATGTGATGGATATATTAATATAGGATTGTACTTTTTTTGTCTTATGTCGCTAGATCAATATTCTGCCAGCCTCTTATTAACAAGGATTGAACTAAAATTATATCTATGAATATATACAATAATATTAATAAATTCACAGCAGCTTTGTATATATATATATATATATACATATATATATATATGGTATATATACAAAAATTTCCTAAGGTACAAACTGTTCTGACATCATCCTCATTCCTGCATCGCCTCAACTCAATCCTGAAAGACAATGCTCATTTTAAGTAATAACGAAAGGAAAATAATAGTTAATTATCATTAATCAAATGGATTGAATACCGTACATACCGTACTTCAATGTAAGGTCTCGCAGAATACTCTCAAAAGCCTCATTGAACGTATTTCCATGTCTCTCAAACCACATGAGCTCATTGATATAAGAAGGTACTCGATGTCGGTGATTCCCATTGTGGGTTTTCATCTTTTGCTTTAAACGATCCTTGTAGAGACGAATGCTCCAACCCGCTTGTCCCCTACCTGGCTCAAGGAATTTCAAATCCGGATTCACTCTCGAATACTGTTTCAGGTAAGGGGAATTATATAAATTATTATAGGTGGACCATTTTGAGCTCCAAATGATGCTTCCTGGTCGTGCTGTGTGCTGTATAATGGGAAGAAGAGACGAAGGATCTCGATTGTTGATGATGGACACAACTCCTTTGGAGGAGGAAATACCCTTATTGTCAACGAAAACAAGAGCCCATAGGGGTGACTCCTGAGAGGAACCTCGAATATACCATGATAACAAAACAAAGGGATATACAGAATACGACAGGGACTGGATCCCTATTTACCTTTGACTTCTCACTCAGACATAGTTCATCCACATGGACAATTTTACGGGGGCCACCCACACGGAGATCATCCAGGGTTTGAAGCCGCCATTTACATATATTGCGAAGAGATTCAAACATCCTCATTGCCGAAAATCGCGAGACTGCACATTCCAAGGATGCATCCGTGACTCGATTCTGTTTAGCCCACAAGGCAATGAGATGTAGTTGCTTCCTGATGGAGAGAGTGGATTCTGAGAAGAAAGTGCCGTCCTTGATTGAGAATGACTTTTTGCAAAGTCTTGGACATTTCCAACTTTGAAAAAAAAACACAAAGATCAATAATCAATTAATTGATGACAATAAAAGATTATGGTTTACATGAATCCGTCCAAGGAATGATATTCCATCATTAAGTTCATTTTGGTTTGGCAGCGGGGGCATACTTTGATTGAAGGAAGGATGTTTCGACTCTGGAGATAGGAAACTAAATCCAAGTTCGAGAGTTTGGTTAGGTTGTTCACTTTTTCGTCAAATGAGGAACACATTCAAGCAGGAATAAGAATGAAATAAACTACGTTTCTTGGATAATACTGACTGAATTGAGGCAAAAGCCTTTTCCACATGATATATGATGTTTGCTCTTCTATTTAAATCCCTACTGCAGTTCCGAGGGATGTGCCCAATGATATAAATAGATGTAATTATATTTGGTACTCTCTGCAAGTAATGTAACTCATATATTTAAATTGTCACGAAACTTCCGTCAAACAATAAAGTACATTGCTGTCAAGAAAAAGTGAAACGTTTACGGTTTACGTATCCCCTGCAAAGTATGAGTTGTTGTTAAAGCAATTTCATTCACTCACCCTCTCACTCTCTCCGTGGGAGACCAGAATTCCATACAATCTACTGTTGACGTTTTCTCCTACTAATTGTTACGCGTTTTGTTACAACTTTATATTTGTTATTTGTGCTTATTGTTGGGTGTGAGAAGAGTGAAACACACAACTCTTCAAAAATATGTGTATCGTGCTTAGCTCCATGACTACATATGTATTCAGTATTTACTATGTAAAATAGTAAATCTATGTATGTAGTAGTAGTAGTAGTAAGATAAGCAGCTCCTATGAACAAGGCTTGCCTTCATAAGCCTTCCCTCTAGAAGGAGAAGAAGGAAGACGTGTGTATGACGTGATGACGTGTGTATTATTAATTATTATGAAGGAATAAATACTTATGGAAGGAGTTTGTACATGGACTTCTTTTGGATGAGAGAAATGGGAATTTTGTACAAATTTTTGATTTGATTAGAAGAGTAACGGCTTCTTTGATTAGTGTATAAATCACGTGATCAATTATTTTCTAATGCAGAAATATTATGGAAAAAAGTTTATATGACGTACTTGGGGTTGAACTCAGGGAGGGGGTGTCATGTCATGTCTACCCCCTGGAATCATTTGATACTCAATAACATAAAAACAATCTACTTAATGAAAAACTGTTGATCGCCCCCTCCCCTAATTAGGATTTTGCCCCTGATTCCCTATAATCATATTAAACACTTCAGCTTTTAATTATTCAAACAGATGCGATTCAAAATAATCATAGAGTATTGTGACTCCCATTTGTAGGAACGAGCAGAGACCTTTGTATCTACCCCAAATTTGACTTCATTTTAATAATAAGGAAATTTTATGCTAAGAGGGTCCATGGTTTGGGAGAGCGGTCCTCTACTAAATGGTGTCGATACGGAGTATGAGTTTAATTTATACTTTTGGGGTTGAAGCTGAATGGAGATTCATTCATGTTTTACATTCATTAATGGGCGTTTGAAGAGGAAAAATAGAAGGAATTACGGAAAAAATATTTTTATTGCTCTCCTCGACTTTGTATAGAAGAATAAAAAATGTCTTATCTAATAAATACATCATACTGGAAACAAATTTCTCAAGTAAAAGGCTCTCCTCTATGATCAAACTAAGATGTCGGCCAAAAAAGCAGCAATTTTAGGACAAAGAAGTTCCGATTTCGAGAACCAGCTCCTTGCTAAATGTCAATGTTAGTTTATTAGTTAATATAAGTTTAGCTATATTACTCTGATAATGTGGAGAAACTTTAACATTTAAAACTATTTTATTTATAGATGAATATTGATATTATATTTATATCATATATTTTTAATAAAATCTACAACTCATGTTTGCAAGATTCTATTAATTTCTTCATTAGAGCTCGATGCATCTTCTCCTTCTACAGTCGAACAAAGAAAAAGAGTATTTCTTTTTCCAAATATAAAAGTATATTTGTTTGTACAAAAGCATCATCTCTAAGTATATGTATAATATCTATATTTAGAATTCTATGAGTATTTTCATTTCGAGTCTGAGTCAAGTCCTAAGTCACAGTTTTCATTAAACTACGGATTAGGTAGATTGAGTAAATTCGACAGTTGTATATTTAAAAAAACTCCAGTCTTATTCATTTCTGCCGGGAAGGGGGGTGCTCAAATAATATTAAAGGATAAAAATTATACTTTAGCAACCTATTTTAACTAAAGATCTTCATATATTTTCTACATATATTATATGTAGTTCATATTTAACATGTTGGATTTCATATAAAAAACACAGAAACAATATTCAATTTAAATACATACATATTATTGGTTTTTATTTCGGAGTCGCAAAAATACTCTTCCTAACAGTATTTTTTATAATACATGAATTTATAAGTTTGTCAATTCAAGTATTCATTACATTATTTTTATGCACATTTATAATCACAATTGTATTTCAGAGCTCTTGTGACATTCTAGATCAAAGGTAACTTTTTAAGTGTCTCAATCCAGAAAATGATTTTTCTGTTGTGCAGCTTGATATAGATAGTGTAAGCACAATTTGTAGATTTTTTTGGCAACCCTGGAATCGTAGATCTTAAGATATCATCCTCACTCAGAAAAATTAATATGTATCCTCAAGAAAAACTCCTTGAATCTTCGCTCTGTTGATCATCATAACTCTGTGGAGAATTGGTCTTGGACCGTCTATATACATCACCACTATAATGATTCATGACTCGTGATAATAGCCACATGCTTTTCTTCACCAATGAGAAACTGCTCAAATTAACTTGTATATGAATTGCGAAGTTTCATCAGGCTCAAATGGATTGGTTAAATCGGCAAGTACACAATATAAAATTTCAAAATACCAATGAATAAAAAAAAAAAAAAAGGGAAAGTAGTAATAAAGACATGTGACAGGTTAAACTTACACATCTTATTCTTTATTTAATCTCCGGATAGTTTATTTTGAAATAAAATGTTTACTTGATTTAAATTCATATCATATAAGCTATTTATCAAATATCAAATAAGCGGCTAGATTGGTATAACTTTAGTTATTTTCTATTTATGAAATGATATAAATTTTCCAGGGGAAGGGGGGGGGGGGAGTTCAGCCTCCGGTGAGGGTTTGAGCACCTCCTAAGTCTATGTCTTTGAATGTATATTATTGGACACAGAAAATATTCCAAAATAGGTTTTTACCAAGTATATATCTTTAAAAAAAATGTTTGAATTTTTTCTCACTAATCCTTATATGAGGAGGATTATTGACAAAATTATTGTGAATTTCATGGCTACAATATATTTTCATATTCGGGATAAAGAGCAAATTATTCCTGGTTTTCCCTGAATTATCTTGTGATTATCTAATGACTTATGCATATACAACGTCTTAAATTGAATAAATTTTGTCCTTTAGCCCGACTGGTAATACTTTTACGTCACCCTTCTTATAAATAATTCTAATTATAAGCAGAAGGAAATTGTCGAAAGTTTTTTTTTTTTTTTTTGACTATTCCTTCAACGAAGCAGGAAATCAAAATAGAAACGACAGTTTGGATGATTTTGATTCCCGAAACAATTATGCTCTTTGTTATACATTACGTATCTATCAGAAACAAAAATATTAAAAACATCCACTTGAAAGATTCATAGCTGCTAGTAAAGGGAGCACAGGACATCCCTGTCTGCAACTCTTGCACAGTACAATGGGATCACTTTGTATTCCATCAATATCAATAACTGAAGCTCTATTATATCAAAAATGGGTTACAAAAGTGACTAGGTAAATATCTTTTGACGGCGGGAAGTATACATACACCTATGTGAAATAGATTCAAATGTTGAAGTAAAATCGATGGCTATAACAGCTCCATATTTCTTCCTTCTTCTCAATATCTTTTCCAGCTTCTATATTTCACGAAATATCAGAAATGATTCTCGATTTCTCAAGAATCCTTTCTGTTTTGGTTCTAATTATACCCGCCAAGAATCGTTAGACCTCATATAGAATGGTTTGAGGCCTCCAATGATCAATTTTTTATACATCATCATTTTTTGGGATTAGAGCAATACTTGCACTCCACCCACCCAATTAAAATAGATGATTACAGGGTATGTATGGAAACTTTGGTGTTTAGATTGGTGACAAGAGTCCATCAATATCTGACAGGAAAATTGTACGAAGAATTGAGATTCTTGGGGCATTTTTTTATTTTTTTTTGAAAAATTTGCAAAAACATCAGGCCTTAAAATCAATCTGGAGGAAACGTGAATCCTTACAATTAGGGAGTAGTGCCCTATGTCTTCCTTTACAATAGGGGTCTGTAAATTGAAAAATAGAGTCAATCTATTGGGAATAGAGTGGGAAAGAGGAGAAACTTCAAAATCAAATTGGAGTTCTTTACGCCCCATGAATTTCAATTGGTGATATGAGTGGATAAATTAAAAATTATTTAGATTGCAACTGCTATTCATTCTTTTTCTGAGAATGCCATTAAGGAAGAAGTGGCTGAGAGTTTTATTTCATTAGTTATATATTCCTGCGTTGATGAGACCTCGTTCTCAATTAGGAGATGAACTAACACTCAAACGGAGATATGAGTTGACAAGCTCCTTAATTTACTCATTGCTTACGGTTGAATCCGTTCACTTAATTCATGATTTTTTAAACGTATTTTTTTTCCTCTTTTTATTTGTTTAACTTATTCTTTATGATATATAAAAAAAGACCTCAATTGAGAAAAGAAAGAAGAAGAAAAAAATTTTTTTTTTTAATAGTTTAGTCTGAAGAGAGTCAGTCTTGGACACGGTGGGAAAAAGGTAAATGAATCCAAAGCTATGAAAAAAGTGGCAAATGACATCTTACTGAAAAAAAAATAACTTGGCTAAGAAAATGCATATCTTCAAGCTAAAAGTTGACCTATAGTTTTGTAAATAGGTATTTATATGCTGCCATCTTGGTATGAAAAAACTCAAGAGTAATTCTCGAATACGCTATCAAATATATCATTAATTAAATAATCTCCAATGAATCGAATTAGGTAAAGACCCAGTGAAAATACCACTAGGTAATATTTTAAAATAAAAATAAATATCATTAGCATGGTAACAAATGTACAGGGTGAATGCGGTATTGTGTCGCGATCTTATATTTGTGATAACCCTGTTTCTAGGCGTCGGATCGAGCAACAGCTGACGCCATTTTTTCCGTTGAATCTTTCTCTACAACGTTTACTTAAGAAAGATTCTCGTCAAGATGAATGCCGAAGAGCAAGAATCAAAAAGAGGGGCCATTGTGTGCGGCATCCGCGCCGGCCGGACGAATCGCGAGATTGCCGACTTCAACAACATCGAACAGAAAGAACAACAGGTGGATCTGCAATGACCCTCAGGATGTCCCTATTGTCATGAAGACAAAATTTCCGGCCACCGTAATGGTCTTTGGCGTTGTGAGCAACGAGGGTCACGTCATGCCTCCTCACGTCTTTGAGGCCGGCCTCAAGGTCAACACCGAGGTGTACCTGGACGTGCTACGCACTGTTGTCAAGCCGTGGATGGATCAGGTGGCCGATGGACGTCCATATGTGTGGCAGCAGGATGGCGCACCTGCTCACAACTCAAAAACCACGCAGAGCTGGTGCAGGAACAACTTCCCACACTTCTGGGACACAACTTTGTGGCCGCCTAGCTCGCCATACTGTAATCTGCTCGATTATTTCGCGTGGGGCGTGACCGAGAGGGACATCAATCGTACTTCTCACAACACCAAAGCCTCCCTGGTCGCCTCCATTATGGACGTGTTCGCCAATCTCCGGAGCGATGACGTCGCGCACGCCTGCTCGCGCTTCCGGCGGCGCCTCGAGGCCGTCATTGATGCTAAAGGCGATTTTATTCTTTGAATCTTCAAAAAGGAAGTCAATAAAGATATTCTGAAAGTTTAATCCAAATCGATTCACTATTTTTTGAGCTACAGCTATTTAAAGTTTTTTTCCCCGGGCGACACAATACCGCATTCACCCTGTATACATATAATATGTATGTATTATGGAGAATCGAATATATATATAATATTTTTTGTAATTTGGCAAGGAAATATATGTTCATTTGATTAAAATCATTATTGCATTTTTATAAATAAAGTTCAATCTTTGTATGTCGATTTTTTTTACTCATCTCTTGCTCTAAACTGAACTCCAATGTCATGGAAGTCAAATATGAACAATGATCCTTTAATTGGTATCATTTTAGTTTCATGGGGCGTAAGAATTTTAAACTTCTTGACCCATTTCTCCTCTATTATATTTTGTAACTCCATCATATCAAATCGATATACAATACAAATTCGATTTCCGTCTCCGAAGTGTGTAAACGTACTCTGTATAATCTCTGAATTGTTTTCCTTTAAAAACCTTTCAGGTTTGAACTCCTCTGCGTTTGGAAAGAACTCTGAATTAAAATGTGAGGCATACATTGGCATTGGCTCCCTTTTGTATAAATTTTATTTCTACTTGAGTGTCGTTAGTAGAACCTCTAGCTTGTAATGTCACCGATGGATACATTCTAAGGGTTTCTTTTATTAGAGCTAATGTATAATAATGCTCATCAAAATCTGTGTCCTTGGAAGATACAACTTCTTGATAAAGCCTTTCTTCAACTTCTGGATCAGTTGCCAAAACGAAAATCAAACTACATAATGACAAGGACTTTGCAGCATGGTCTGTTACAATGGACGGCTTGAGCGGTTATAATTTCATCGTTTACTAGTTCTTTTGGAATTTCATTTTTATTCTTACGCATTTCAGGCAATACATTGATAAAATCTTTCTTTTTTATGTTTCCCGATTCACGGGTTTAAATGATGGAGTGTGCTATTTGAATAATGTCATCATCATATGTATGTATGCCTTTCCAAATATATTCACGTTGACAACCATTCCAGAAAGGAGGTTAAAGAGTACAAAGAACATGTACTCTGGAATATTTTTCACAAATATAGCATTTTCTAACAATTTTTTGAAATTCTTAGAAGTCCGAGTCTTTACTCGAATCGGTCTTAATTCAATAAGCACATGCATTAATTATATCCAAAGTTAATTCTTGAAACTTGTCTTTAATTTTGATTGACTTCCCCTTGGATGCTTGATCCTCATTGTAACATACAAATTTTATTTGCAATTTCTGATACAGGCTCCATCATTCCCTTTAACTTTCCATATGTAAATACAGGTGATAACTCTTTACGAAGAAGTTTCCACAGAGCTCTGTGAGATACATCCAATAACATATTCTTATCTTTCACACCTACATACAATAAATCGAAACAAAGTCAAGGATGCACATTTCATATCCTAAGGGTATGATTGACATTAGGCTTAAATGGATTCTATGGATGTTATCGCACACATATTTTTGCAATATAATGTTGCACCATTTCCATGTTCTTCCCTGTTTGTTTTTTAATGAGCAAGTGGGTGCACACCCATTTTTCCTTTTTTTACGATATATCCTCAAACAATCCTTTGACAATTGCAGGCTTTAAAATAGCCAATTTAGAGAGAATCAGAGCTTTTGTACCTACAAAAGCTTTCCTTCAAAACATTTCAAAATCAAGTCAAATACTTACCAGCATAAAATATCATATAGAAATTATTAAATGGGTTTATTGTAACTTGGTTTAAGATATTAAGATCAATAGTGCAAAGGGATGGTGGGGATTCATTGTATCTGGTAAATGTTTTAGATTTGATGCGTTTGAAGGCCTCTGAAAAAAATATGTATGGTAAACATAGTTATGCCAAAAAAAAAGATGGACTTTCAAAGCAGAGGAATGGTTTTTCTTGAGGGAAAGACAACTTCTCTAAATATACATGACAACGATTGAAATAAAAGTAAATTGTAGAAAAAATCACAACTATAGCTATGCTTATAATGAAAAACATCACTTGTGTTCACCATCTTATTAATGTTATAGATAGGAATGTGAATAATATGCAAATCGAGCTTGTAAGAAAAAAGAAAGAGAAAATCAACTTGGTAACTCTGACAATTTGATGAATGTTGAGAGGAAAGCAGCTTGAGCTGTCGTCATGACGTTAAACTGAGCTACAAGCTGCTATTCTCCATTATATATACAACAATAAATAATAACATAGATGAGAGGCAGAAAATTAACTGAAATTAATGTCAGGAAATTATATATTTTTAACTAATAATAATTATACGAGGACTTGAGCCCTTTTTGTTTACATTTTATTTGCTTTATTAAACTTAATGCATGTATTCCTTCATGCGAGATCTTTACTATCAGGTAAATGTTCTCCCCTCAGAAATAAAGGAAAAATGATAACAGCTTTGTAAAACAAAAAGACCTGTTCAAAGAGCCAACTCCACAAAGTCTCGTACTCGGCATTTTGCATATTATTTACATTCCTAGTTATAGATAACTTATAAAAATAATATGTGTTTAGAAATAAATTACGCATTAATAAAAAATTAATTTTAGTGACTCCAGGACATTGTTTGTTCTTTAGTACGACGCGTATGGAAAAAAAGAAGGGGAGCGTTCTAGGGAAGCACCACTCTTTTTGATGAATTATATAAGTAACTCAAAGTAACTATAAATATATATATTCATCTGAAGGCTCAAGTTGGGCAAAGATGAAGCAACAACATCTTCATCCTCAATATCATGTATCTGGAAGAAATATCAGAAGTTGACATGGATAATAACTCACTCTCACGAATGGAGACTATTGCAAACGAGATCTGTGTAGATGATGGATCTTCAGGGGACAGGGGTGGCTAATCCTGATGAGTAAATGATCTAAAGTATTCTAATGGCTGACCTGAAATTACAATTGAAAATGACATCAAGAGATCAGAAGGTGCAATCATAACTTTTATGAAAATTATCCATCAATTACTAACTTAAATTAGCATGCAGATGCTAGGGAGGGGCAAAAAATAAGTAATTTTTTCCTTAGTTTTCTTCATCTGAAAATGATTTTCTCAAGTTTAGAACAAGGTGCACACATGTTTGAAACATTTTTTATTAAAAGAAAAAAACTTTTTATTATTATTATTTTTATTCATTGTTACTTTTTTTTATTTTCTTTCTCTCTTAATGTTGAAAAAGACTCGAAATCCTCGTTTTGAATCCTTGGAAAAATCTTTAAGCATTAACATATGTAAATATAGCTACTGTGAATATGGCCGAGTAATTGAATTTTCTCAAGAACTTTTGTCAAAGATCTGAGTGCAAACAAAAATAGCTCATGACTTTGAAATCAAGTCATCAAAAATTTGTTAATTGTAAGCTTAAATTTTTTAGGAAGTAGTGTGTACAATGTACTTATAATAGAGGTAGACCCCCCCAGATATGAATTTTTCATACATACTATGCCAAATTCTTAATTTTAAGTTGAATATTTCTTTCCAACAATGTTGGCTCTCGACGATATTTGACCCATGGGTTCATAATTTATCGAACAAATATTACAACTTTTTTACCATAAGTCAATTATGATATTAGGTACAAAATGAAATATTATATGAGTTAAAGTCCAGTAAGGAACCGGAAAACTAAACCTTGTGTCTTAATTTAATAGTGAAATTAGTTTGGCATATACATTATTGCCTAAGAGTAGATCTGAGATTCAGTTGCATATATACAACTGCTGTATATGCAATGCTTTGCGAATGTAGTTGGCTTTGTATCCCAAAACATGTTTTGATCATGATGGGGGAGATTAAAAGAAGTACATAGAAGTGATTTTATGTTATCCGTGATGAAAAGGATCAGACAATTTTGATTTGTTACCTCGGATTAACCTGACCTTTTATTATGTATTTGAGTTATTATTATAACTAATATATATATTACCTTAAACATGAGCAAATTAGATTGCAAAATTGGCATACATATGTACATAATATTTATTTAGAAATATCAAATCATGAAATGTCTTGATATGAATCAGCTATTATTTATTTCAAAATAAACTCGATAATGATTTTTTGTTTTCAGATACATATATTGTACACATATTTGAGATATCAGAGACAAATATGTATTTGTCTATTGTATGAATAATCATTGGCATTCCTAGGTTAATCGGTTTCAAAATATAAACGGTTATTGGTTAAATGGGTAGAGTGGTAAAACTTAATAAAGCATAGTATGATGACGTCAGAGTATAGTCATACGTGTATCACATTCCCATCACTAATAAGGTATTCTGTAGTATAAAAATCGGAAAAGTTTAAGATGAATCTGTGTTCAAAGGTTTTTCAAGTCAAAGAAAAAAATTACTGTGTCTCCACTCCTTGTCTAATTGTAAGAGGAAAAAAAATAATTATCAGCACATGAGTGTACAATAGTAAGGAGCAATATATACATATAGGCCAATCACAGTGCTCCTCTCACAGCTTTTTATTTTGACGAACTAATGTTGGGAGTGCTTTCCAATACAAATTTACATGAAAAAAAACAAAAAAAAAACACACCAATATACAGATGTAGAGATATATCCTGTCTCATTTCTCATCTAAGAAAATTTAATCATCAATTGATCGACTTAACGGCCGTTGAAAGATTTCAAACTGGTTAAAGAAAAAAATCCGTTGACGTGTTTTAATTAATATATTATTGCACTGTTCCAAAAAAACGTTTATAATAAATATTTTGCGTATAATAAGTAACTTGAAGATACAATGGGTGGTACTCACATCTCTCATACAACATACCGGAGTTTACTCCTTAGACTAACTATAATGAACTGTAATTCTCATCAAGATCCAGTTGTCCTTATTTTCGGATTCAAAATGCATATGTATACATATAAAATATGTTATATAAACAATATATTCATCATAAATCAAATTCTCATGTTTGATATTTTAATGATATAATATTATAAGATATAAATATAATATTTTACGGCAAATTGTCTTGCAACCGTTAACATGAATTTGACTTTGTAAAATCTGTAAATATATGGATATAATTTTTAAGACAATCCGGATACAGTGGCTGTTGTATAAGAGAAGCAAGAATCAAAATTCCAACAAAACAGAATCTCACCAAAATTTCAATCATGGTTCCAGTAAATAAAAAAAGTCTATCGAGCACATTGTCTAGATCAAATACTGTTATATAGATTATGTCTCACACGAACTCCCCTAAAAAGAAAAACCAAATTGAAAGAAATGTATTCATGTTTTGAACCAATGATGTACAGTAGACATTGAAAGCATTATTTTTTACTTAGAAAAAGGAGAAAAAAGTCCTTTACCAAAAAAGTATTGCAAATCCTGGCCTATAACAATGGCATTCAGTCCTTAATGAATAGATGCTTAATTCCTACAATATCATTAAATAAATAAGAAATGAAATGATCCGGGCATTTTCTCGTAACATATGTCCATGTTTTTCATTTCTTCAAAAACTATTTCAATCTCGTCCGAAATTTGATACTTGTTTTTACCCTTATTGAATGGACTTATATATTATCATAAGTTGTAAAACAAAATTATTCATAAGTATAGCGTTGCACATTACCATAAATTTGTATATATCTGGCAAATATAAGATTTCAAAATTATGTCCCGATTCTTAAGCTATCAGCAAATACAGCATATCATGGGTCTAAAGTCCCATATACAGTTCTACTGTTTTGATATATTAGCGATTAAAGTTTAAAAATCAGGATTTTCATTACTTCGTTTTACATAATGCTAGTGTCAAAAAAGATCGGGAATCAAAAAATCTTCATTTAATCATCAATGTTCATTGAAATCCCTCAAAGTTGTAGGCCCTTCTCCCAATGCAATGCACATGTGCCAACGTTTTTTTTTTTTTTTTTTTTAATGTTCAAAACAGTTACAAAAAATATATTAAGTCAATAATAACAGAGCAATAACTACTGTGTTTAGATATGCAAATGAAATTAAAAATCGGTTAGTAGGTTCTTTGTGTAATAGGTTATGTTTAAATTTTTTGGTTTCAACAAGTTTTCTCTAAGTTGTATTTTAGTCATTCTCTTTCAGACATTTAAAAAAAATGAAAAATTATATTTTGACTTTTCACAAAAGAACGACGCGTATCTTTTAAACACACAAGATTATTTTGAATTGTAATTTGGCACGAATGTCAATGACAGTAGTGTCATTAAATTCAAATTTCCCGGTATTTTTTGCTCATGGTAGTATGTTACTCTTTTGCTCTGAACATGTGATTGATTCCCTACCTTTTTTTGACCATGACCCAACCAATCATCTCTAAAATAAGGATGTTCCCCCTTTTTATGTTGCAAATTTAATAACAAATCTCAACTCCATTGGTACACAGGCTGCCCTACAAATCCCCTCCTCCCATGCACACACTTGGAAATCACTACTCTATACCCAAAAAAAAAAAAAAAATAGTACGAATCGCATGCTTCTCGAGATTGGTCTCAGTCTCAATCCCTTAAGATTAAGACTTAAAACAACTAAATTTAAAATTTCTTTCTTTTTTTTTTAAATAAAAAAAAACTTTTTTCTCATGGTCTCAATTCCACAATGGTTCGTCTTCTTCGTCTCGAATGAAATGATCCCCCCTGCTCTGTAGTATACATCAGATATATGTACAAAATATATGGGCTATTCCTACAACATCAACTAAGTTTTTTGGGCTCTGACCTCAAAGAAGTTTTCATATACTTAATACATATTTGTATAAAAAGTCAAATAAAATGATAATCTCTATGGTGAGCCACTATGATACGAATCTACATACCTAAATAAATGATAAATATAAAACATAAATATGTATGTACAGCCTTCAAGGTCATAAAAAGGTCGAATCTACATATAAAGAAAAAGAAATAAAGAAGATAATTTATCTACAAATTACATACATGTACATGTATCTAATTTATGTTTATAAGATGTAAAAGTATGGACAGTGGGCATATCCTCGTGACATATTCTCACCACGAGAAAAAGGGAACTGATAAAACTAAGTGAATTAAATTAATAGAAATTTGTTTATCAAATAAAAATCTCATATATGTATGTTATAAGAATTTACGATAAACCAAAAAATGAAAAATGCAGTAGAACAACGGTACTATACATACACCAATTACTATTCGGAAGGAACATCGAGAAGCCATGGAGTAGAGTTCCGAATCCACGTCAACTTGCATTGTACATACAAAAAGTCACGACAGCTGGGTTGGATTCCAAAGTTTTATTCGAGCTGTGAATCAAAGTATTTTTGTCTTTTTGCGTCTAACTCCCGGATACATCGAATACATCATAAAATATATTTTCATAATTTTTGTTTTTTTAAATTTCTACATCATTTAAATAACTGTCTTTTGTCTCCCCCCCCCCCATATTTATGAAGATGCAATCTTAATTGTACCTCTCAACCTTTCCTCAGTTGATTCAAAATGACAAAAGAGGTTTCGAGATGTACAATTGAATTTTGCGAAAATTCACTTTGTTGTTCCATTAAAAAAATATATTTAATATATTTAAATATATTGCTTTAATTTTGATGAGGAAAAAATGTTGCTGAATTCCAGATGAAATAAATTAAAGATGATCTCACTAAATCTATCAAGGTCTAGAATTTAATTAAAGTCATTTTTAAATCCATTTAATAGACAAATTTTTGAATATAATACATTTATGATTACATATTGACCCTATACTCCATAACATATGTAATTGATAAATTATTACTGTTATTATCTTTCCTGCATAAAAAACCCAGTTCGTGATGTAGACATCTTAATCCAGTAGGTAAAGGCGAATCAAAGCTACAGATCAATCATCGTAACACCATTATAGGAAAGTATCTTTTAAGTCCTACAGCATTAACTTACCACTCTCAAGGTTTTGATTTTAAGAACCAATATTTTCATATTAAAATTAAATTAACTCTTACTTTTAACCCTAGAGGTCTCTTAGATTAAAAAAAATAATTGTTTTATATGCTAAAAAAAATCAATCATGTAACGTCTGTAGACGTAGATTAAATTATTATTAAGATGAACTCAAGTCCATTCAATGTCTAATATACTATAAAAAAAAGTTTATCTATGTGACCTATTCAGAGATTTAAAGTATAATAAAGCTTGTACTTCAAGGTCAAAAGGTCATTAATTCATATGAATAAAGTTTTAAATATCAATAAATAATGTGTCAAAGTAAATAATATACCCATTTATAACTTACAGTCGTATCTCAATTTATGAACCTTATTTGACACTAGGCATTACTTGTAAATGTTCAAACATATCTTGGATCATTTCAATGGATATTTCTACATATACGTATGCGTATTATAAAAATGCATTGATTTATATGTAATAAAGTGCTCCGTTTTAGGGAATAGTTTGTTTGAAGACTGCACAATGATCTTTTCTACTAAAATGGCATAAAGAGAAGGTTGTCCTAAAAAATTTAAGTTTCTCGTGCCATTTTTGGCATGGTACTGGCACATTAAAGATACAAAAATAGACTTTTTCGGATCAAAATTGGTCATCCCAATTTAAAGGCCATGGAAAATATTACAAAATGCGTGGAAAAAATCTGGAAAATCAGCTATATAAATTTGATTATAATTAGCTTATAAAATTACAGAATTTTTTTTTTAGTACAAAATTTGTAACTATATAACATAATGATTTATTTATTTAATGTTATTGTCATTTGCTTCTATAACGAACTTGATACAAGATTGGAAACTTTGAGATCCCCCCCAATAACCTCTTACTTTGAAAAGCTGAAATGTGCTTCAAAATGGCTTTTTTTATGTCTGTTAGACTTCCTTTTGATCACTTACACCCCATCATTAGGTTAAGGGTAGGGCTTGTGGGGGATCGTCTTATCTCAGAAATTTGAGGATTTGGCCGCTTGTATAGGTGCACCGTCTTGTTGTGATACATAATTTCCTTAGGGTAATTGGTGCGAATCCAAGGGATTACGACATGTTTGAAGAACCAAAAATACTAATTCGTCCCAGGCTTTTAGTCCCTTGTTTAAAATAGTACGGTGACATGGCATTTCCATTCGACGCCAAGACACCAAATGCCACTATTTGGGCCGGAAATTTTGAATGGGACACCTTTGGGACCTCTTTTCTTGATTTAAATAGCCATAAGGTCATTTTGGCGATTTTGGTGTAATTGTAAATGCTCAAAAAAAAGGCCCTCCATATACATCCTTTGCTTTTCTTAAGCATTTACGCACCCACTCCATTGCTGTATCCTCTTTGAAACTTCCTCGTCTCAACTTATTTTTTTATTTTTATTAATTATAAAATGTATCATTATGTTAAATTTTCTGAATATTGTTTTTTTATTATTTATTCCCATATTGAGCGTACTTATTCCCATATTGAACTCGAAAAGGTATAGAACTGCATCCATCAATACTTCAAAGTATTGATTTTGTCATATATTCCTTAAATTTTATATTTTGCTTTGTGCCCTTTGAAGTCTTGATCCTTTTGGTCTCATTCTCAAAAGTGATCAAGACCAAAATATCTGGGATATGTATCGAATGAAAAATAAAATATATATACATAGTTTTACCCATAACAATTGTATTTTTGTTGTCTTATCAGTCATTAATACTTTTTATTTTGCTATTATCATGCGTTCAATAAACTACTGAACAAATCATTTTCTGTAGTATAAACACTATTAAATAGCTCTAATTATTTATAAAATAATATTTTTGGTTTTGAAATTCATATTTAATATTATATTCCCTCTATTCAAGACTAACACAACCTCAAGGTAGAATAATGAGTATGTAGAGGGGGTGAGCATGCCGGTCAATTCATTCATATAGACATCATTTCCTTAAGCAAATAACAAAAATGATCTGGATTTCTCAAAATTTTGATCTTGTAAATTCTTAAAATCTTTAACTTGTTAAAATGTTGTGTCAGTGTTTGTGTTGTAGCAAATAATGATTTTGTGGAAATGTTTTTATATGTACATTATTATGTATTTGTATATATTTAATTATTTACGAACAAAACAAGAATGGATTAAAAAGGGTCATGACAGTTTATGCTTTCTTTTTCAAATGAAATAAATTATATATGTATTTTTATATATATCGATTGAGTTAAGAGTGGATTGCAGGGGATGTGGGTAGTTCCTTATCGGCCATTATTTCCATATTGGCTAAGTGGAGCAACGGCTTCGACAATGACGGACTCACCTCCAGTGATACCATAGTTGGATGAGGCAGAACGAGAATCAGCTACTCCGTATCCAGCAAGAACACCAACGTTTTCGGATCCAGCAAAATCAGGCTCATTGATACGAGACTCAGCAGCAGCAAGGGTGGCCTCCTCACGAGCAGCCAAGAGATCAGCATTAATAGATTCGGCAAGAGACTGAGCTTGAGAGCAGTCAAAGTTGAACCACCAGTCACAGATCAAATATTGTTGGTTGAAAATGGTTCCGTTGGGACAGAGGAAAGAGTATTTGTCCAATCCACCAAGTCCATTAGCGGCACAGATATGGAAGGCTTGACACTCTGCACCAGAGTCAGCGTAGTAGCCTTAAAAACAAAACAAAAAGAAAGAGAATGAAGATTTTGTATATTTTATGGTTCATGGGATAGTCGTAAGTACCTCCATCAATGAGTCCATCACAAGTAAATCCAGTCTCAGGGGCTTCAGCATAGATGGGGTAATCCTGTCCGGGAACTCCGGGAATAGCTTTTTCCAACATGGCAATGGGGTCTACGATTTCATTCAATTCGGATCCACTTCCGGTTAGATCATTGCCTCCTTCTCCGCCGGCACGTCCAAGTCCGTAGGAAGAAAGAACTTCAGAGCGGGTTGAACCAGAACCGTAGTTATCAAGTGGAGGAGCTCCACCACTGCGAGAGTAGGAGGAGACGGCAGAGTGATCTCCATGAGAGGAGGCAACAAAGCAAAGGGTGGCTGAAATAAGATTGTGTAAAAGTGAGAGAGCTACAGAAAATACAAGAACTCGTCTCTTACCAAAAAGAACTGAAACACACTTCATGATTAGATTTTAATTGTTGATGTAAAGTTACAAGAATCTTTTGAATTGGAGATTGGATTATTGGATATTTGAGAGTTGGAAGTGAACTGACCCATTGTTCCAAAGATCCCCCTTAAATATACCCATTTCTCAACATGCCCAAAAGGATATTTTTCTTCTTGTTATTGTTATTATTATTATTATTAGACTTTTGTGGCTCTAGACGATTTAAAGAAAAAAAAAACGGCAATAATAAGAACAAAAAAAAATAAGCAGAAGAGACGCTCATCTTCAAAAATAATAAAAATCTCCCGTCTTCTTCACAACTGCTTCTTCTTCTTTTAGTTATTGTTTTTATCCGATACCATTTTACGTGTTCTTATGTACATATATATGTATATGGAGGAACGTAACAGAGAGTGACGCAAAAACCATGGAATTTTTATAAATATAAAGAAAGAAATAGAAAAAAACCCCAAGAGAACAAAAATACGTAAATGAGTTAAATAAACTAACTCATAATTGTAACAAATATTCAAATATTACTATGAATAATAATTAATAATGAAAAAAAAAAATGTAAGAAAAGCTTCGATATCACATATGTAAATTGAAAAATTCTACAATGTTTTTTGCATAATATCTAAATACATATTATGTAAAAACTAGAAGACTGTTGACGTCCAAGTCATGTGTGACAATTAATGAATGCATCATTTCTATATCCAGAGTTATGGATCATTCAATTTAAATTCAATCATTTAAAAGAAACTGTAGTCTTGACTTTGACATCAGAGGTTTGAGCCCTTTGACTTCTTAATATGTATAACCACTCTGGTTATTGTTATAACTGTATATCACCCCTTTTTGTATGAAAATTGAACTGCCTACTTTCAAAAACATTTGAGTACTAATGGATTATGACTTCAAGACACCTCAAATATTTGAAGAAAAATCCCTTTTTAACACTAGACTTTTTGAGAAGTTGCAAGTTTGTAAATGACTTTCAAAAGTTGTTAGGACTCAATTTCTCAATTCATGAGCTCTAACAGCTATTCATTAAGTAAATTTTATCATAATATTGACGACAAACTTTTCTTTAATTCAGATATTAAATCAAAATTTCCTTAAAGCTGCAAAATAGTCTATGACTTTTTTTTCTTTTTTAATTCTGCATTATCATTGACATCTGAGTTAATGGAGCAAGCTACCATCCTCACAATTGTTTCCAAATTTGACTTCAGTATTATAAATACAAGATTTGAGTAAGAAATACGGAGGTTTTTATAATGTGAATTAGACATAAGGAATGTTATTGCTGATTTGTCCTTATTAAGTTGAGATTTGAATTCAACTTGATCTTTAATGACTCAGGCTTTAATTTTTAAGACCAGAAAATCCGGAATCAATTCATACGTGGGAAGAGGGCAGTTTTATAAGCCTTATGCCACATATTGATGACACCACAACAGCACGATTTTTCATTGTAATTGTTGTTCAAAAAGTAGATGGAGGGGACCAATGGGCCCCTGCTGTGTTGGTGTCTATGTCCGGAAACTTAAGTTAGACTTGGACCGTGGTTTATCCTATAAAATTTAAATGCAGCCTTTTTATTATTTCCTAAAGACTTTGTGACCTCAAACTCTCACCCACAAATTTGTCAAGTCCTTAATATATATATATATATATATATTTATAAATACTAAAAACGGTTACACTAGGACTTAAGGCAGTGGCTCTCAAGGTTTCTCAACTGTTTCTACATTGAGACAAATTATAATATGCCGTTAATCCTGGAAGGTAGTAATTTTTCTAAAGATACTTTATTTGGTGGGATCACAGAGACTGTTCATAAGTTGTTAAGGAAAAATAATACCTTTTAATTTTTGTTTTAACAAAATAAAACAAGATACTTTACTTCTTTAACTACTCAAGGCATAAGGGCCTTTCGACACTCATGGATATTTTATTCTATTCTTTTTGTTTTATCATTCATATTTATTAAAAATAGTACTCATGGTTTTAATTACAAAATCCATGTACAGGCCAGATTTGAGAATCATTAAATTAAAGTGTCCTGTTTTGGAGGTTAAATGCAAAGAGTTTCTCTTTTTTACTGGGCCATGTAAAAACACACTGCTGATTTGATGAAATCATAATGAAAGAGAGAAAAACAGTTAACGTCATTTGAAGGCACATGGGCGTACTTTGACCGTTTCTTATAAATCTTAGATCTTTGAAATCAAGGTTTTTTTGTGGTAAATGGTTTTTTTTGTATTTCAATAAAGATTACAATAATTGGCCCACAGTTTTAAAATTGAGATGGTAAAAGACGTCTAACAATGATCAATTTTGACCAAAAATTTCCATTTTTTCATTTTTAAAGAACTAGTATCATACTAAAAATGGAATGGCACTTTCTTGAGGCATTAAAGTAGAAAGACCAAAGTGATGTATAAAAAGGTTACCCCCAAAAAACGGGACACTGTGGTGTACATATATTTACAATAGGTACATTGTGTAAGACAGGGTTACCTGGGTAGTCGACACAGTGTCTGATATGGGGGAGGCATACTGTTCGGAATGAGGAAATACTTGACAATTACAAAAGAATCATGAAAACATTGGAGGGGTTATGCTTACCCCCCCCCCCCCCTCTCACTAATAAAAAGGAATTTTAAAATAGTGCTGATATTTAGTAAAAAAGAAAATATATATACAACATATGTCCAGTGATAATCTAGTAAATAATATTTAGGAATCTTTCTTTTCAAGCAAAATCCTCTATTTACGAAATATACATATTGACATTTTTTGAAGATTCTCTTCCAGATCTTTTTTTCTCTTTCTTTTTCTGTAATGAGTGGTCCTTTTTAGAAAAAAAATTATTTTGACATTTATGTTCTGAGGATTATATCTTAATCCAAAAAGTATATGTTCCTATATATTGGTTATTTAAAAGCCCAATGATACAATTTATATACAACTATGTAATTTTTACAAAAATTGGCTTTTTGCTCAATATACTACGTATCCACTAGTATAATATTTCTACCAAATTGTATAATCATATTCATAGGATGCATATACACATACAAGGGCACCAGAACAGGAGGGCAAGAGTACATTGACTACCCACTTTTTGATATACAATAACAATGAAAAATTGTGTGATTATTAATATTTTTTAAATTTTTTGTAAAATTGCCGCCTCCTCTCCCCACCTATCAATTGGTTTCGGTATATTCAGTACAACAACAAAAAAATAAATAAATAAGGCATCAGAATATAGAAATTTGTTGAACAACAGCTTCATCCTTATATAAAACAAATTTAAAACAAAATCAAAGCCTAGACTTAGACATTTCGTCACTCTTTTGGTACAATATTAACTCAATTACTCGTACGCTTTTCATGAAAATAAAATAAACTATTAATCCTCTCCCCACGAGGATTTTGCTAAAAAAAAAATAAAGGAGCATGCTTGACGTTATACACTCAAATCTGAACTAATGATATGAAAATAACTAAAGTTGTAGCATTGATGGAATCGTAGATATACATATGACTATTAACTATTAAGAAGCAATTAATGAATAGAAGTCAATCCATGTTTAAATTAGGTATTCAAAAAGACTTAAGACCCTTAAGTATCATATTGCCTATATATTTATAATATCACTCTATTCTGGTTGCTCTTGGAGTTATATCTATACTCTGTACATTTTTTTAAATTGGACTGCATATGTATATTCAGTGCTAATTTACATATGATGGAATATCATCATTCTTCATTTCGGAGTTATGGGTCATCAAACAAAAATGAAATAATACATACCTTCGTGTATGATACATTTGAATTGAATATTTTCTATCAAGCTATCTACATATATCTATGTAGACTCTTTAAGTTGATTTTAAACTTATATATATTAATTTAAAACAAACGAAACAAAACATTTTTAAAAAATTGTTTATATATTTCTTTCAAAAAGTCTCTTGATGGTTTTCCCACCTTTCAAAAGAATTAATATACATAGAAAAGTGCCATGAATGGAATTTAAAAATAGGTTCAAATGAGTTCATGCATTGATATTCGATTCCGTTTTGATTTGGTTTTGTTTTTCAGGTAATTCTTGAAGAATTACTCATGGAAAAAAACCCCATTGTCTGTGAATGTGATTAATACAATGATATATACGTACACAAACGAGTGATTACCAAAAAAGATCTTGGATTGCAATCCTTTACGGAAATGGTACATTTTTGTACATCCATCTGCAAAATCGATTAATGGCGTGAAAAAAGTCATTTCCGGAGTGAGGAATCCGTATGAATTCCTTTAAGGTTCCCTTCCTTGTCCCATTTAATTCCATTCCAATCATAGGTACAAAGTGAACTCCATAAGTGCCAACTGGACTTACTAATGCTCTAAAATATGTAAAACCCTTCTTTTTAGCTGATAAGGCTATTTAATAGTGATTTAAAGGAAACCAGAGCAACAACAAGGAAAAGTCCTTTAACGAATAAAATTATAATTTATTAGACCCTGCTTCCTCAGTTTTACATATTTCCATACCAAATATACATATTTATTTCATTTATAATTAGACATATATATTTCCAAAATATCTGTTTCTATTTAAAAAAAATAATATATTATATAATTTAGCAAATTATATAATATATAGTCCAAATAACTTTATTCAAAAATGAATAAAAAACAGACAAAAACTGTCAGCATATACTAATGTGAAATTTTCTCTGGTTTTTGTTTGCAAAAAAAAAACATGATAATTTCATTTTAAAATACTCACTACAAATGAGCAGAGATATGATATCCTTTTTTTACGAGCATTTTAAATTTACTACATAATTAAGAAAAAAAAAATGAAAGAAAATTCGTTTTAAAATAAAAATGATATTTGAATAAAAAGGCTATTAGTAACTTATTTTTTAATTGAGTATATTTATCGATGTATATATGTACTTTGAAACTTCTCTTTATGATGAACTCTACACACTCTTTCATGCATATTTTTTTTATACATACAGTGTCGTTATTAATTACAAATAAATAACGACAAGACAAGATAGAAATCGGAATAAATTGATAATCTATCTTTTCTACAAGAAATATCTCTTCAACTCAGTGAAAAACGTCCTAACAAGCTGATATTTTATATTATATTCATTGTTGTATCAAATTAAGATGAATCAGTCTGTTTATTCTAATGCACTAAGCTTTGTAATTTTAAACACCCATGATACAGTAATTTTTGCAACCTTACTCAAACCCAAAATTTTAATATCTTCAAAAAAGATATTATCATGCATATCGAGCATTTACCCAAGTGTTACAATACTAAGACAAAAAATTATGCAAAAGTATTGAAATGTAAGTATTATGATGCATGAAAAACTTTATTGAAAGACAAGAATGGAGACAAGCGGAATGAGCAAATATGTTAAAGCAAGTTAAAGGTCAACTTTGTATGAAATTGTTCAACATATGTACAATGTCTTGATTATATATAACACTTTAATTATAATTATAATTTATTATCTAAACGTAATGTAATGTCATTAAAATTTATTGTATAGAATTGTGTTATTTTAAAAGTTTATTAATGTATTTAGAATTAAGTAAATTCTTAAAGAAATGCCTTTTTGAAGATAATTTTAAATTAAATTAACACCTAATACTAATTGAATAAAAAAAACAAATCTCAAAATGAAGTCTTTGGACCTTGAAAGCATAGCAATTAGCAATCCATGCCTAAGGTGCTAGTAAAGAAACATATTTTTGCTCTCTGTTTTATGTATTCATATATATTTTTCTGAGCGTTTGCTCTTTCCCTTGAGTTTTATAGATCATTTTGCATATATAATTGGTCTAAAGATGATTGATCCTAGTGATTTAAAAATGCTTGACCCATTATTACTAAATAATCATTGACACACACATAGAAATATATATAATATATATGGTTAAAATAATTTTGAGAGACAAGATATTTTAATTATGTACGGTACAAAATCATCAGGCTCATTTTAAGTAGACTAATGAATAGTATCATCACTCAACCTAGAAAAATATGGTACATACATAACTAGGGACTATATAGGTAGAATAAAAATACTTCTCATAACCAACTCTTTAAAAATAAAATAAAATTATTATAATAGTTAATGGATTGAAAAAAAAAAAAACCCTACTAATTTTTGAAACGTCTATTTCTCGTAGCCCGCTTAATCATATAAAGATTTGGGTGGATTACTATGTATTATTTATTTTGAGCGGGTTCTTGTTTAGTTTTTTTGCAAAGAGTTTAGCGGTTTAATTATTCTAACTGCTTTATTATTATCAATTTGGGGCTGGAAATGTTTTTTTTAACAAATAAAAAAATAGGAAGTATTTTGAGTTTTGTTTCCATGTATTTGCCTTAGACCTCTTTATTTACGGTCCAATTTTTTTTTTTTTTGAATGAGGAATAAAGGTCAATTCTACAACTACAAGAGACTTCTTCGTCTTCTACACTCTCTTGTACTTTATGTACATTTTAATACGTGGTAGACAGGCATTTCCTGTACCTACATTCCTATAAAAATGGTGATACCTACATATTATAGAGGTATGTACATGGGATATGCTAATTTTACATCAAGAGGGTCGGTTATAAAAAAACGAATATATTAAATAACAAAGTGAGCATTGTAAATAAAATATTTAATAACTAAAATAGTAATCAAAATGTGGTTCATTTGTCTCTTGCAACAAAATAAACAAACAAATAAAATCCAGTTCTGTATAGTTTTTAGTTTTTTAACAATAAATGTTACCTATAAGTACTGTCAGATATCTAAGTACCTTAAATATCATTGATTGAAATGGTCAAAAATATTTAGTTTGTAATAGTAAAATAACTTTCATAAATGGCCCCACTCCCCAAGTTTGCTTTTTCCATGGTTCATGTAGATATTAAAAACTTTATATTTCAATTCTTTTTTCTTTGACAAATTGTTCATTTCGTTTTTTTTTTTGTCTTTCGGCAACTTGGACGGATTACAAATATAATTAATCTAAAACGGCTTAAAATTCAATATATCGATCGAATTTTACCACCAATAGGTAAAAAATATCCCCCAAAGTATGTGTTGTTATTTGATAAATAGAAATCTATACGTTTGTATAACTTCCTATTAAATAGTTATTAGTCCTTTATTGACAATGGGCACTTTAATGTAGGTGTGAATGCAATATAATGGTCTATGGCCAATTCTCATTGAGAAATAGACCTAATATCTTGATTAAGGGACGAGTCGAATCTATTATTTATTGCAAAAAGTGCATTTTATACATAATTGGGGCAGGTTTTGTTGCGGGGTTGCAGGATAGCGTAGTAACCTTGGACTGAATATTTTTTAAAGGGACGATATAATAAAGGGAGAACGAAATTAAAAACAACAACGACAACATTTGAAAAGGCAACAAAATTTGGAAATCTGTAGTATCTAAAGATAGACATGGGCAAAATGTTGTGATAGTGTTGAGCTTAAGAAAGGAAGTAAGGATAACAGTTGGGTTCACTACCTAAATAATTAATCAATTTGAATTCAATCTTCTCAATATTGTTGAAGCAAAAACAAGCAACAATTATAAGTAGTTTGATTTCCTATTATTAAGAAATCATTTCAAAGACAGTGTGTCCCTTCTCCTGGAGTTCTTACAGCTTACTCGCTTCAACAAAATGCCCATACCTACCTAGAGCTGTAAATTCTAAAAAAAAATTTCATGAGCAATATTTTTAGTGGTTGACCATCTATGCAGAATTTTTTATTTTCCAAATATGACATCATCATTCCTTCATTCTTAAGGGGAGAACATGTAATGGAGTAATATAGTTAATCAATAAAATGTCTACTCGAATAAACTTAGAATCCTTGATTTAATATAATCTTCTTATGTGTGAGAATTGGTTTTAATTTCTTTACAAAGACTGTCAATGTCTTTCCTTGTAAAAGGATAAGATAATAATTGATATAGTAAAACGTCATTACAGCTGACTCATTTCTCCTCCACCAAATATTTATCAAATTGTCAGGATTACCAGGTCAATCAATTTTTATTTTCCTTTTAGTTTTTTACATACCGGGTGAGTTCAGAATTTACGGTTCTACTGACATACACTCTTCACCCTTTGAAAGTCGCACCAGTAGGCCACTGGGCCTTTCGGTATTTTTATATTGAAATAGAGTTATCCCTTGATTCTTGTTGTATTTAATAAATTATATATATATATATATATATATATATTTGTACATATTTTGTAACTTGTTTTGGATGTTCTAAAACATATCTTATTTACAATATTCCATGCCACATTTTTTGTAGTCCCAATACCCCCCCCCCCCCCTTCTCAAGATATTGACTGCATTTATGTTGTAAAACTCTTAAATTGTCCCCTTTTCCCCTTTCATTTTAAAAGTTCTATTTGTGGAACGGCTATTTTTATTTGTATAGTTATGTGACACTTATTTTTCTCTGGATATGAACAAATGTATTTGCCTTAATGATCATTACTATTGATTAATTCAATCTTGGGTAGAGAGTATCAACTTTCATAAAAATATATGTATCATCAATGTAAAATTGAATACGCTGTACTAATTTATTTATATACTTGATATCACTATCTATATAATCCATTTTACAGTATTCTCTGTATCGTTGAAGCTACAGCTTGCAACAATTATTAATAGTTCAATTTCGAATATTAAGAAATCATGGTCAGGAAAATGTGCTCCTTCCCCCAGATTTATAATAAATCAAATTCTCTTCAATCCTCGCAGTTATTGAGCATTTATGAATATTGCCAATAAAATCAGTCTATAAGAAGAAACAACGATACCAAAAAGTCCATCCCAAAACATAATGCTGTATACATCAGCCCTATAAATCCAAAGAACAATTTGTATCCAGAACATTTCTTTTTTTTTATAGAACGATTAAAGTTTGACTGTTACGTATGTATAAAGCTCAATGGGCTTAAAGGCTGAAACTATGGCCTTCATTGATTCTTATACATATGTACAATGTCTAAATCTGAAAAGGTTTTAACCTTTTAATTTATTCACGATTTTATTTTATTTTTAGTCAAAAAAGGTATAAACACCTATGGTTCCAGGGGTAATTAAATATAATATCAATTAAATAAGAGACTTGAAGGGACCTTTTAGTGGTTCTAAAAATGTGGTGTGGGAAGTAATTAAATTAATGAGGTTTGAAGACCTGTAGAAGAGGAGGGTTATCATTCTGTACAAGGAATTTTTTAAAAGGTCTTGTCCCTTTACGTACATACACACATTAAAAGAAAGAAATATTTTACTATAAAAATTAATCATTTTAATGTTGTTGTTTTTGTTTTTTTGTAAGAAAATCATCACGACGTTATCCTTATTGTATCTCGCAACCTTTTCTCACAAAAGAAAGATAAAAGCTCCAAAATCAATTAATAATAATAGCTATTCAATTTTTGATTCCAACTGTAGAATTATTTTTTAGTTACTAGTGAAGAAGTGTTCAAGAACTAATTTGTTCTCAGCCCATCATCGTTCAAAATTCTAAAAAAAACGAAGAGAAATAGAAAAATTGACGGCTAACAAAAAGAAAAACAGTGTAAATTTTTACACCTTGTTATAACTTTAAAAAAATAAAAATTATGTTTTTGATTGTGCAAACGTAAACTTAACGAAAACTGTCATTTTCGTTTTTCCAATAATTACACATTTTGACGAATAAATGAAATAACTATAATAAACTAAGTGTTGGGTAGTATCTACTGGACATAATGAAATGTTTGTTGAACATGGTGAAGGAAGGATATACCTATATTCAAAGGGCTTGTACGTCCTTCAAATGCCCGCTTTAATTAAATATCTAGAATGACCCTGATATGTTTATCATTGGTTGACTGTAATTTGTGTGTAATTACAGTGATTTTTACAACCACTTATCCCTTACAGAAACTCTATTATCCCTCTATGAACAGGTCCATTCTATCCATTTATCTAAACATCTATCTAAGAATTAGTACCCATTAATAATACAATTGTGTATATTTTAATATCTACATAATAGTCGTATTGATATTCATAGATATAGATTTGATAATGAATCAATTTATATTTATAAAAAAAACCTAGGTACACTCTATGAAAAGTAAGCAACAACCTTGACATTCAAAGGAAAAGGCAGAAAAATCATGGCATCAGAGTTGTAGTAACAAATTTAGGAATTTTAATTGAGAGCTTGACAGTATGTTATAGTATATGTACATACTACAATGGTATGTATTTTTATCAATAATTCATTTTGTAAATAGCAAACATTTATCAAATAATTCCATTCCTGTTTTTCTTCTTCTTTTTCATGACACAATTACTTATTTTTGACTTTTTCTGTGCCGCAAGTATACAGAACAAATACATATATTCCATAACCTATAAATGAATAAATTCCTCATGAAAAGACAACAACAACATTAGAATTTTGTCCATTAAAGTTGTTACGTAAAATTCTTTAATATCTTACGTAAAGAAAATTATTTTTTCATATACCTATATGGAGCATTGAATAAAGAAGCTTTGTATTACTCTATTTTAAGAGTCCCTGTTTCCTGAGGGAGTCAGTTCTCCATTCATATATTGTTGTCCTGTTTTTCCTTGGACTTTATTCTTTACTCAAGCTACGAATTGATTTATATTAATTGTAAACAAAACACAAGGAGGAGCCCTCTTTCTTATGAGTTCTTCAGACTCATACCTACTAAATATAATTTAAGGCTTCATTTCGACTTTTTCTTACATGATATTTAAAAAAAAAAAAACTATCTACATTATTTGAGAATCTTAATTAAAAGCTTAAATATTGATTTTTATTTGATCAAGAGAAGACGTTTCAAGCTGATATGACTCTTTCTAGATGATAAATGCCACTTAATTATAAATAATATTCATTCAGTAATGAGTACTCGTAAATTACTTTGAGTCCGATTGTTGTCTCTCATACCCGAAATGGCAATGCATAATTAATCATGAAAAAATATTTATATTTTTAAAATGAATTGTTTTGCAGAGCCAAAACATTTTGACCTCATGTTTAAACTAAGGAAATATGAATAGTTATTATAAGAATATTTTATTTGATGAAAAGTGGTTGAAGAGGTCATGAGATATAGGATGTAAACTACTCATTTCTAAAGTAGTAGAAAAACTTGCAACATCTCAAAAAATTCAATTGTAGAAAACTATTTTCCTAAGTACTGGGAGTCTTTGCTTTATGAATAACTTATTTTCTTATTTATTTACTTTTGGCAATTTAAATAACACATCGTCAAATTAATTACAAAAGTTCGACTCGATTCTAGATCATATGACAAAGTATGTATGTAGTTAGATTTTAATAAACAACGTATTGTTGTCAATTATGATTTTCCCATCATAATTAAGAAATAAACATGGATGAATTTATGAAGTCATTATGCCAGAATGCTTGAAAATTGAGTGTAAAGTTAATTTGAATGCAGCTTGAGATTTAAAAAAATAAAACACTTGTGACTTGTTTTCAATTCGAATGTGTTAACAATATCAAGAATGGCCAAATTATTCCAACATATTTCTTAATCAATACGAAATTACTCAAACGAATGCGAAGATCTGTTAGAACAAATTAAAGGCAAATTGTAAGGAATAAAGGAACAGAAAAATGCTTAAAATGTTCATAAGTGAATTCTATTTATTCATCAATCGTGAAAAGTTCCCTGCTTTCTATAAGAATGCATTGTTAATTGCTTCCGAATTTACAATTACTGAATTATCAATTCAAAATTTTTTTTTATATTACATGTTACTGGAAATAATTTTTGTGGAAAAACAAACAAACTTATTGACAAAAATCTATTTCATCAAAATAGGTGCGATATAACAAAAGTCTCAAAAAGAAGCAGTTTATGTAATTCTTTTTATAGAACAAATTAGCTTGGATTATTAATAAAATGAATTTATTCAAATTTGTTATTTATATATTATGTCATTTTTACCTAGATTTTTCCTCCTTTTTCTTGAATTATAACATAGTTATACAAAGATAAAAAATTTAAAATTATGATCCACTCGGGAGCAATTAGAAAACTTAAGTCCAACAGATCAAAAAGTTTTTCTGCTCCTACTAACTGCAAAATGATGTTATTTAAATAAAATATAGATAGTATTTAAAAAAAAAAAAAAAACGAGGTCAGATATTTTATGTGCGCCTAATACTAGAATTTTCATAATCCCTTAATGATTTAACTTAAACTGATAAAATCTCTTCTCTCCCCCCCCCCCTCCCATTGACAACATTCTTAAAGAAGTTGCCTGATTCATTACAAATATTCCCAATAATAACGAACAAAATGCGTACAACATTTGTCCAATTCTGATTCATTTTTTCACAACGTGACAACCCTTGCAGGAACTATGAAGGAAGTACAAATCCTAGTCTGTCGGTTGAGAGAAAGAACATTTTAAAAGTATTTGATATTTAGTCATTTTGATGAGAGAATGACCTTGAAACAGACATGAATGTTTAGAATTTATCATGCCATTAATGAAATCCGCAATCTTACCTACAAAAATTATGCATATTTTAAAATGGGTTCTATGGCCTAGGGTAATTAGTTTAAATATAACAATGATGCGACAGAAAATCTCATACTTCAAGTACTAGCCTTTTTGTATGAATAGAATATTTAATAAGCACTCAGAGATGAATGCATCTGACTCATTCAAATTGATAAAGTTCCTTAATTGTCAAGTTGTGTTGTGACTCCAAAGAGAAATGGTAGTTAGATAGGTTCATATGATTATTATTAATTGTAAACAAAACTCAAGGAGCCCTCTTTGGAGTTCTCCAGTCTTATTATACCTTCTAAATTTAATCTAAGACTTAATTTCGACTTTACTTATTAAGGTACATACAAAATGACAATCTATATTATTTGAGAGTCTAAATTAAAAGCTTAAATGTGAGTCAAGTCAATAAATACAATCTATATTTTAATTAAATAACATAATTTTGCAGTTAGTACATTACATTCAATACTACTTTTAAAGAACTTTTTTCATCTAATTCTACGTTAAAGCCAACAATCTAATAATTGTCTTACGATAGGAAACACAAATATAAAAAAAAGATGTAAAATATGCTTCTGATGGTTCTTTTTGTTGTTTATTTTTTCATCTACACATAAGTATATGCATATTGACTTACAATTTTTGTGTAGACTCACTGAGATTAATGAAATATGGCTTACAAAATCAATCAAATTCATAAATAAATCGTATGAATGGACGGGGAATGACCCATTCATATGTAGTCTAAAGTATAGGGTTACTTGCGAGTTTCCATGTTTTTAGACATGAATGCTCGTACAGAAATACCCAAGTAAGGAACATGCTTCCTCCATTAGATTAATTTGAAACTTATAAAATTTGATTTTTGATTTATAAAAAAATGAAAACAGTCCTTTATAAAATAGAAAACAAAAGCAAACAAACACAAGAATGAATGAAAAAACCCTTCAAATTTTCAATTTAAAAAAACTGCCACTCCCCTCTAAAACTATTTATCGTCCCCTGCAACTATGAACCTGCTTCAAGCTATTATACCTATAGTTAATCAAATTAACCATCATTAACAATTCCTGCTATATTTATTTGTTTCAGGATTATGGACCGTAATCCCGGAGAGGGGACATAGGAGAATCCAATCATAACTACCTATGAAACGCAAAACATCCATGTTCTTTTAACTTTTGTACTCATTTTCTATCCGGATCTTGGGGGAGGGGAACGCTTATCGCTTTCTAGAAGAGAGGGAAATTTTCACAGAAAAATATTTTGTAAGTAAACTATTAATATTTAGAGAAGTACAAATTAAATTTGATATTTTTAAATTTTTTTATTGTATAACAAAAGGAAAAAGTTCTACTTATCACAGAAACTTTTACACCAAAATAGTCCCAGATAAATCCATTTGTAAACAAGTTTTACTAAGTCACGACCAACATTTTGGAATTTACATAAGTACATAGAATTTGTTTTTACTTTGGCTGATTCTTTTCTGATTTAATGCAGCTGACCTCATGTATTTCGAAATTTTATATGGTATTAACACTTCTTCATTTGCCTTTTAGTTCCTAAGCATCAACAAACTAAATAGATACCTATAGTTATCTCATGTTTGGTCAAATTTTCCCTCGTTTTTTATTAAAGTAGAGGTTTTGAGTCAACAAATAGGCGCGTCATGTGTAGGGATGCTTAGACCCGTGTACATATTTCTCCTCCGCCACCCTCCTCGATGATCCCCTACAACAGGGGTTTTCCATTCATATTGAATAAAAATTTGTAATACTCCTTGATCATTAAGACACTCATCATTTGTATTATCTTTCAAGCTAAGCAAAAGTAATATATTTAATTTAAAGATCGACCGACTTTCGATCGGCCCTGACATTTATAATTTTTTAGGTATATACATATATCATCCCTGATAATAACATTTATTTAATGTGATTTTAAGTAGTAAACACATTCAATTAATCATTTCATTCATTTTCTTAAATTGAGGTTGAGTTAGTTCTTCATCATTGTCACGGAGATCAAAATCAAGGATTATTTTCTTCATTTCGATCAGATTATCACTACCACCTAGTTGAGAAACAGCGCCCCAGGGATATACCTCCCTTCCGAAAAGCTGTTCTCTAGAATTAATGAATATCTAAAGCAGAGGTTTTCAATGTGAGGAAGGGTGAGCCCATACACATATTTTTCTACTTCTTTTGTATTTTGTGGTATGGGTGTTTACAATTATTTTTTCTGGTTTTGCATCCACCTCCCCCCCTCTAACTCTCTCTTTCTCACTTTTTATAGTCCCCAAATAAGAAATAAGGATTTTCGCCCCTGGATCATACAATTATGTACAATGATATTAATAATCAAGGTGTACGATTAACTTATTTGCTAATTCTGGGTAGTACCCTCCGGACTCTGGGAGCAACTCATTATTACCAAAGGGATCTCATTTATAGAGCTGTATATCCTAAGCATTTGCTCGTATGCGATGTTTTTAGTGGTTGGCTATCTGTTTCCAAATATGTTATCATTAGGGGTGTGAAAAAAGAGCCAATTCTCAAAGTATGCCCGAGATGATGTAATAAAAACGATACAAGCAATTTAGTTAAGTCACACATGAAATCAGATATTCCTGAATCGTTATTGATACTATGTTTATTGAATGGATCCAAATTTCTCTTGTGCCATCGGTGGTTTCAGAAGTCAGACGATCGGAAATATCTTCGTCGAGAAAGTCCAAAATTCCATCGCACTCGTATCATTGTCAAATTTACAACCTTTTCTACCTCCATTGACGGCGGTCCAAGATCTTGAATCAAATCCTCAGGTCTTTTTAAACTTAATTAAAAATGACGCATGTTGTTTTTGAATTGAAAATGAATGAGCATGACATGAAAAAGGAAGAAGAAAGGTAGCAGCTGGAAAAGAAAAATGTTTGCAGATTGCCAACAATCGTCCTTTGCAGACACGCTGTATTGGCTCTTTATTCACATCCTTAGTTATCATTATTCCTTAATTCTTGAGGGGAGAACATGTAGCACACACCACACCAACTACAAATAATAGCAAATCAATAAAATGCCTCTATCGAATGAACTTAGAATCTTCTTATAGGTATGAATTTGTGTTAAAATTCTCCTAAAGACCATCAATATCTTTCCCTGTAAAAGGGTGTTGTATACAGTATATATTAGAATAAACAAGTTTTAACATTGAAGAGCTCCCTCCTTCTTATAAGATTTTGTATATAAGAATATAGTGTATTTAGGATCCGTTCTTTGAATATAGATTATTTGTATGACTGCGAATCTTTTTTGGTAAGATCCAGGACGGATCATTACAAAGAGTAAACCACCTCTTTCTTCTAAAACCAAGGTAGCAATCATTTGTATAACAACTGCTTGGTAAGCGCAGAATCCGGCCAGAAGAGTCTCTAAATCTAAAAAAACTTGCTTCAGATTATTTACATGCATACCAAACTTTTCAAAATGTTCAACTGAATCGTTTGGTGCAATTCTTTTAATTAATAGTATCTTTTACATGTTTTTGAGCTTTCTTAGAATCGACCTTAGCAGATGAACAAGATCAACTAAATTTTCTCGATTTTTGTAATAGCTGATATGGAGAAAGATCATGACTGCTAACGCATCTCTCCTCCCAAATATTCATCAAATTGCCAGGGTTGCCAAGTCTATTTTTCCCTACTTTTTTTTTTATATACCGGAAGAGTTCAGAATTTACATCTCTACTCATTTACATACAACTTTAGGTGCCTAACATTATGATCACACCTATTTGACCCCACATATTATATATAATGTTAGTATTCGGGCTATAGCATTCGTTTCATAGAATGGATCATAAAATTATAATTGATTATGACTGGTGTACGAATATTAGAATAATAATAATTTACGCAATTTGTATTTGCAAAAGCATACATAAATGAAATAAAATGATAATTTCCGAAAATATTTAAAGCACTCACATTTTATCATTTAAAAATAGTAATGCATGTTTTTGTCTGTGGATCATACAAACATACATGTTTTTTTATTTGAGAATCACCAGGGTGTCGTCAGATATAAAATCGATCAAAATAGGAAAGAAAAAATAGCACAATTGCAAAATCTGATATTAGGGTAATGTTTGATTATGGCATTGTTTTAATCAGCCGAAATTCTATGTGATTCATCTCAATTCTGCATAAAGTTATATTCGTTTAAGCTTTTGATTTTAATTGATGAATATATCATTCATTAATTCGTCTTTCTTGCTCATACATAGAGCATAATGCAGCCAAAAAAAATTATGTTTCCAAGGACAATAGTTACTTAGTTCGTATGGTTATATCTAAAATGATTTGGAACAATGCAAATAAATTAATAATTTGTGTTCTAAAGTCCTGTGTTTATTTGAATTGTAGCCTTTTTGAAATGAAATTTTCAATCCAAGTCTAAAAATGTCTTTAATGAGTTTTATTAAAATTTTTCAAGGTAAGAAAAATAGACTAACCTTAAAAGGCTCTTTCAAATCATTGGTAACTTTCTATCAATCTGATTCAAAATTATACGTTTAATTAATAACAAATATAATGAAATGAATTAAATGCTTTATTTACTGCCCTGAATGTGACACTAGAAGGCTTCTTTAAGCATACAAACACCTATAATATACATATACGTTAGCGGTCCAATTTTTGTAATAGATATCCTTAATTTCATGGTGTGAAATGTATTTACATACGTATATATTTTTGAAAACACAAGAATGTTTGTAAACTATTATAAAAGGAATTGAATACACTCAAGTAAGCATTGCATTACTTTTTATATATAGATATATCAACAGGGGAAAAAGGTTATTCATATATTTACCTTTGTGCGTTACTGTTTGAAGCTTCTTGCTTAGGCCAGAGCTTTATTCTCATAAAGTATTGAGGGATGTCAATACTTACGAATAGGACTATACAAACCTATATATAGTAAACCTATCTGAGTAAAACTCTTACCATAAAACCAAAACCCTTTTCTTCCTCTCCAAAATGTCTTCAAAAACAAATGATCCGTATTACAACGTAGATATTTATAAATAAACCTTCGTAGGGTGAATCGTTTTTCACCTTGAGTCGAACATGGACGATGACTGAGAGAGTTAAAACCTAATTTTCTGCATTAGTTTCTATACATCTCCATTTAAATTTTTGCAAGTTTAATGGTATTAATACAATACTAATTTGAAGAAAAAGACCTTTCAACCAAAGACGGATGATTTATTACACCTTATATGTTCATTAAGGAGAAGTGAAACTTTGCAATAGTCTACACTCCTCAGACATCCTTACTTTTAAACATTTAAGACTCCATATCAAACTTGAAGCTAATGGTTCGAGGTTTCGTTTATCCCATTTTTAACTGAAGTTCTAAAATTGAAGTACATTATACAAATACTCAACTATCCATCACAGAATGTGATGATTTTTGGAGTAGAAGCTCTTACGTATAAGACAAAAAATGTATGATAAATTTTAGTTTGCCTAAATCAGCCGTTAATAAGATATGAGCACTTTATTCTTTAGTTCTATCATTTTATTTTAACAAAATAGTTAATCAATATACAGAAGAGTCGATGAACCTGAAATGACCTTAAATTTGGCGCGGATGTCTATACTCAAGTAATGCCAAAAAAGTGCAGTTTATTACCCATAAATTCATGCTTTTTGACTGTCCCCTAATGTGCATATACCTTAACCACATATAAAACAGTAGTCTACTGTCTACAAATAATAATAATAATAATTAATCAATAAAATGCTTAGTCGGGTAAACTTGGAATCCTTCAATATTACTCAAGGATAAGCAAACTACTTATTTATTTATTTTTTTCTTTACAAAGAATCACGTCTACTCTTTTTCCTCACTCGAAACCTCGACATTCAAAAGTAAAAGGAATAATTGACTGGTATCTATGCATAGTTTTATCATGCTATAAATAGTACCAATTGACAAAATAAAAAGATTTAATACCTCTGCGAATTCATAATACGATGTATATTACATGTTTTCAATTGTAAATTAGTCAACTGATGAAAACAGCTGAAAAAAGCTTATTGGGAATGCCGGTACATGAGTCTATTTACCTAAAAATATATACTACTTTGAGCAAAAAATACTGGGAAATTTGAATATAATGTCACTGACATCTGTGCCAAATTACACGTCAAAATATTCATTGATGTTTGAGATACGGGTCGTCCTTTTGTGAAGAGCTAAAATTGAATTTTTCGTTTTTTAAAATGTCTGAAAAATGCAATTTAGAGAAATGTTCAAACGAGAAAAGTTTAAATAATTATTGCAAAACTCAATTCTTTTGAAATTTTGAGAATCCGTGGTTTATTTCTCGAGATGCATAGCCTCTTACTCAAGACACTATTACTTTGATAGTTAATTTAATACTAAAGTACTAATAATCTACACTCATAAGACTTTTGAGTCAAACAACACAATATTCGACCAAGAAATCAAGCAGAAAGCCTCAATAGCTAGTCGAAATAAATTTCACTTTTAAAATTTGTATTTTGTCTTCGTGCCTTTATTCTAGCCCTTCATAGAGTAATACCATCGAGTACGATCGAGTGAATCCACTCTGGATTCAAATTCTTTTCGTCCAACGCACACGTTTTTATTACTGTACGTACGGTAGTCATTTGCAAATATCTAAAGGTTTTTTTTTACATCACATTGAAAGATAAACAACTCATTTCCAACACTCTCCATTTTCCTTTAAATCCTTTGAAATAAATTTGTAAATGTCTCTTGGAAAAGGATGATGATTCGTTCCTTGTCGTCCAGTAAAGGGATTTAAACCTATTAGATATTATTATTATTATTATTTAACAGTCTCACATAGGTATAACGAGAAATATATATCCCTTGATGTAAGAATTCACAAATTCCCTTGCGTTTGATAAATTCCTATAATGAGACATTTAAAATAATGATCTTACAAGTAAAACATAAAATACGTACTCAAATGAGCAGTACGCTACTTCATGCACAGTAGTTTTTGTTTTTTTTTCCTTCTTGTTCTTCTTCCATTGGCTTATTGTTTATTCTTTCGCTTAGATGATTACTTAGTTACAAATATTCAGTTCCTATTCATAAAAAAAAAAAAAAAAAACCATCTTCAAGAATGCGTTTTTTTCTTCTTCATTCTTTGAATTAGGAATTAATGGGTTGTGACGTTTCTTTAAGGGTCTTTATGTTAAGAGCATACTAATTAAATCAGAGTTTCAAAATTCCTTTTATTCTATGTACTGAGTATGTACAAACCTATACTTGATGAGATTAAGGATAGGCCTACTGTCTCCTAGGGGTTAAAGTGTTTTATACGTCATTTAAGAAAAATAATAATTGGAGAGTGAATTCAGTGTAGCGGATGATGGATCCAAGAGTAGCCTTTAGACAAATCATAATGTATTTCTATTAAAATAAATATGTGTGTACTTATATACATTCAATGCCATTGAATGAGATAAGTATGTTGAGTACATATATGTATACTATCAATTAATAAATTAATGACGTCAAACATTGCAAATATTTGTGAGCAAAAAAAAAAGAAGATATATAATATATACATCTACAAAAATTAAAGGATTTATGAATAACTTTAGAGTCACTCAAAGAGATTTATTTTAGATGATATTTTCAAGGTCGTAATGGGTCCATAAGTTTTATGCATCTAAGTCTGTAACTATCAACTTTGAATAAATTATTATTTTTATCACTTTAAGGATATAAGAGTGTCTTTTCTAGCTTTAGTTCGCTTTTCTACTTGAGTCCAAACGGCTTGAAGGCCAGGAGCATGATATCTGATATTCAGTCATTGTCAAACCATACTACTTACTACCTATAAAATCTGTTCTTCCTCGCTATTTTAGAACACGATCCATCATGATGTTTGTTCTGTTCCTAAAATATTCCCACGATGCACAAATTGACTGAAATTATTTCAAAATTATTTCCTTTAATTAAAAAATCCACCTCCGGCCACATATCGGTCCAGCACATAGGGAAAACTCTGGTCATTGTATTGTAATTTGATTTTAAATAGGTATCACATCCATTGACATAATTAATTATAATAATAACCACCTGTCACTTATTTCACTTATCGTTCACTACCTCATAAATTCTGGGCTGCTAAATAACTTTAATCATATTTTCGTTATCTTTTTAATTAGTGAGATTTGACTTCATTTTTTAACAATGTCTGTCAAGATGATGGGTGAGGATATTTCAATAATATGTATATGTACATTTATAGAGGTTTACCAATTTATCAGAACGTGTTTCAAATTATGATTGTCGGTATTCTGTGAGGTTCACTCATGCCTCAATAAAATCTTCATTTATAAATTCTTCATTCTTTTCAAACAGTTATTAAAACAAACACAAAGTTGGATTCAAAATACATTCTTGAAAAGAATGAGAGTTTCAAATGATGTAATAAAAAGACAACTTTTGACCTGACTGGTGTGTCAGGTCTCATGGGGTTGATATAATACATTATTTACTCTAAGCAGTCATATGTATGAACCGAGATAATCTCACTTTTCATGAGGGAACATAATAATAGATGACTGTACCTAAAAAAAAGGTTAGAACTAAATATTCAAAAACAAATAATTAGAAGGATTTGTCTCAATTGATTTGAACCCCGTCACGTATTTCCATGAGGACACTCTAAGCCACTCATTGAGCGAGCTCTGATACACCTTTTTGTTATCTGAAACTAATAATAATATGTAGACAACTTGATTCGAGTTTCATCAAACAGCAGGTTATTAATAACTATATGCTGTCCCCCCTGGACAAAAGTTCAAAGCATAATGTATCTATCTACTACTTATGTATGAAGGAGTAGTCGTAGTAGCAGTATCCTGGAATTCCAACTATGTATTTCATTTATTAAAATATGTAATGTGGTGAATGCGGTAGCATTAAATAGATTCCAAGTCAAGTCATGTCAAGGATTTGTGATACAATCTATGTATGTATTACCAAAAAAAAATAAAAAAATACATCTCTAATTTTTGTTTCTTCCCTTCTGCAGGCCCATTATTTGAAGAAGAAAAAATAGGTGATATACAATAGGGGTTCTACTTTTATCCATGATCCAACTTTCTTTTTGATAAATCAAACGGTTATTGATTGTCTGCTACAGAGCACTAAATAGACACCTTGTTCAAATGAAATATTTGTTCAACTTAATTGTAAAACACTTTTATGGAGAATGCCTTACAAATGAAGGGTCTTAGTTTGTACTCAAATTTGAACTGAGGGTGATGAAGTGTTGCCTCTTCATTTTTCAATTCAAGAGATATCTTACAAATAGTCCCATATTTGATAAGTATATTCTACAACATTGGATTGGAGAAATAGCAATTCTGAAGGGTTAATGTATGTTTGATAGGACTTTTGTAAAAAAAAAAAAAAAATACAGTTTGTTGATTAGAAAATTGAAAAATGCTTGATTCTTTTGCTATTTATATACATTTTGTCCTATTTTGTCGACCTTTGAAGGAAGAGAAGCATCAACCTTTCCTCATTAAAGCAGTAATACAAGTGGCATTTCCCTTACCCCCCCCCCCCCTCTTAAATTATATATACCGGCAGCTAATATTAACAAGCGTATTAATCCAATAGTACCATAGGTTTCGCTCCCGCCTTTTCCTCGCACTCTACAAAAATTGCATCCCACAGCCAGCTTTTCATGTTCAAAATATTTGAAACTACATTTTTTTGTTTTATTATTTCAATATAGTTTTGAAAAAAAAAAAGGTGATATAATGAACACATGCACGCTGGGGTAATACTATAGCCAAATTTAAATACATATATTGCCGGAGAAGAGGGGGGGGGGAGGGCTAAAACAGTTACTTGGATTCTGTTCCTTGCATACAATATACATTCTTAATTCTTAACTAATAAAATAAGTACAAAATTAACAAATTAGGGCTTAAGTCCAATTCCCTTTAAAAATTATTAGTTTACGACTAATTAGTTAAAAACATAAAATTTTCTAACGAATAAATTTGAGATTATTTTCTTCCATCTACCCATTCTTTTATCTATGGTCTAAGCCTTCATCTGTAAATACATATAAAGGTAAAAAGCTGCTTGTAGCTGATAAAGTAGAACGTAGTGATAAGACATGGGTAAAATATTGAGATAGTAGTGTTGAGGTTAAGGAAGGAAAGACAAATATCCATCCGGTCAACTATCTTAACAATTAATTTGAATTCAGCAGTCTTCTCTGTAAATTTGAAGCAAGAACGTGCTATAATTAATTATTTATAAGTAGTTCAATTTCCTATTATTAAAAAATCACAGAAAAGAAAATGAGTCCCTTCTACTGGATTTCTTATAGTTCAAATGCGCCTTCAATCCTTTCAGCTTCCAACATTTATGGAGTATTATTCAATAATGTCAAATAGCAATCAGCTAATGGAATGAAACATATATATATATTGCAGACAAAATGTCCATCCCTATTCATAACACATAAATTGGGAGTTTATAAAGGGCTACATATCGTAACACCATTAGAGGGATCTTCTCATCCCCTTCCCCTCCTCTATTACCATAGGCCTGGATATTATGTAAGTATATGTATAGCAAAATATACGAATGGTTTATCTATTATTTCCAAACTCTATTTACGTACAACTACAAGATTCATTTATGTCAGTATTGCATACCTATAAGAAATTCAATGCAAGATACAGAGTTTAGTAGTACACTCCATTTCATTAATTATATATTATTATTGTTATTATTGGATTACATCATTATAGCCATAAAATATCTACATATGTATGTAAACTCATGTCTATCATCTGCCTATTACATACATTATATCTACGTATAATTAACCTTTAAAGTATGTACTGTTGATGTTCCTTCCATAAACCCTCTTTCAAAAACAAAAACAAACAAAAGCAACTCTCAAATCAACTCAGGAATCAACTCCACAATGGATACCCGATTTATGGGGTTTTTTTTTATTGGTCATATACATAGATATGTATGTACGTAGTTATACCAAATATGAGTACAATTCATTTTATCTCTACATAATCTGTATGTCTATTTGTTTATTACACGTGGATTCAAATTCATTGTCTCATGAACTGACAAGTCTCTTCTTCAATTCAAGATTGATTCTTTTTTTCTTCTAAAATTGAGCATCTGAATTTAAGTTTATTTCTAGTTTTAAAAATGTAAATTATAATTTGTAGAATTAAAAGTTGAAGATTTGCCTCAATTGCATATGCCTCAAAAAAAAAAAAAAAAAATACTTGAATAAGCTGTCTCATAGTATAGACTGTTAAATCCAGTGTTGTGATAAATACGTCCTAACCAAATACAAAAAGCAAGATCATAATTGAAACAAAGACGTCAATAGTTTAAAAAAAAAACCCGAAAAACCTCTCTTTGTGATTTGGGAAGCAAAATTCAAAAATAATCAGGGATGAGTTGAAAATAGAAAAATCTTATTTTTAGAAAATGAAAATTTTAATCTATGTAGAGATGAGACCAATATATGTAGGATCATGACGACCTTAAATTGACGTCATTTCAAATATTATTATGACATCATTTTTCTCTTCCCCCCTCCCCCCTGTTATTTTCTTTACATATTTATAATATTTGGGAAGACGTCAAATTTTAAATGAGGGTCGTAAAAGTGTGAACTCATATACACTGATTCTAAGGGTAAAGATCGATCTCGATAAGTTTATCACTATGTGTGTACATATCTAACTATTTAGTTGGCCCAATCCAATTTTGACCATGTGACCTTCAAAGTGGAGCAATCTTTGATCAAAGTGATAATGGTTCCCCTTTCCTCCCTCCTCCTCCCTCCCCCAAAACTAACTAATCTGAGTATTCATAACCAGATTTATGTCCCTATGTGGAATACATCAAGCTACGAATAATTTCTTCGCTAACTGTAAGTACATACAATGTACAACTATTCCTTTTAAGAAATAATTGCATGTTGGTAATCTTAATTATTATAGGCATATAAACTGTTGTAAAGACATGGAATTCTATATAAGGAGTCTCTTCCATTTTTTAATTTTTTTTTTAACATAGAAGATGAGCTTAACTTCCACTTTCAAATGTGATTAGGCAATATGTTAAACATGTATTAATTACAACAATTATAAAAAACATAATGGCCAAAAATGATGTCCATATGCATTTAACAACAATCTATAGGTATTTATTAATCACTCAAGAAATAGAATATTATTATTCAAAGTTTATACATAATTCTGTATTGACCTTATTAACGTGTTCTAATGAGGATGGCTGAATGGTTTGTGACGAGGAAAATACATCCCTTCAGTATTTAAGACTGAATTGAGAGCCTTGAATCTTGTAAATCCATTTTTTGAATTTTTTGACTATTTCCTCAGGAGAAGCATCAAGCTCCTTTAACTGAAAAATCGATAGCTCTTTTGATTGATGTAAGCTTGAGAAACTTCAACGACATTCAAAAGACTTTGTGGGTGCGATCTTTTGCTAGACCTCTTCAATTTCCTTTTTTTTGATGACTTAATTAAAATCTGCTTGATTTTCTTTCACCATGGAGGACAACATGATGATGATAGAAACACACTCCTTGGAGAATGGGATTGAAGAAAGAGCAGATTTTAATTAAGTCATCAATCACCCCCTGACAGTATCATCTTTAATTTTGTTTGGTATGGGTTAGAAACAAACAAAATCCAAAATTCCAGCTTTCTTTGCCCTCCGTTTTAGGATTTACAGGCTTCCAAATTTACGACATCTTGGCCGGTCTCCATATATGTATTTAAATCGCCATATTTTTTATCTTTATTAAGATATTGAGACTAAATTGATTTTGTTCCTTTAAAATTTATGACAATGGCTATAAAGGAAAAATAAAAATGAGTTCAACTTACAACTGTATCAAGTACAGAGGACTAGTTTTTTTTGCATTGATCTATTTTTTCACAAGTTATATATTTTATTTCCTTACTTGTGTGCACTGGGTTCAAACCAACCTTCCCAGTTCTATTCTAGCCATGATCAATACTATATTCAAATAATAGTTTTATTACACCAATGATCATGCCTCTGTACGTACCATTTATTCTGACATTTACTCGACAGGGCTATGGTCTACTCATTCAACGTATATGTTGTATAAGTTGAATGTGAATTGAATTGTATGTATTTGTCTGACCATATCTGGAGGTCAAATTTGTTTATCAAATGAACCAACTAAATACATATATTGTACCTAAGTAAGTATGTACATATATAAAAAATATCATTTATATTATCAATTAGTTGCAAATTTATTTGCAAAGAGATTGAGTTACATGGATTTGTGGGAATACCTTGAATATGCATAGAGACGCACTCATAGTAAAAACGTTATTCATGAAATGTTCTCATTAATAAGCATAGTTATTTGTATATTCATATGTATGTAAAAGAGTCAGGCAGGAAGTTGGTTTTTTTTGAGCATGTCAAGAGTCCTTCTGGATAGTTTGATAGTTGACCTCCATTGTCAATAAATGTAACTTTATTAGATTCATAAGTATATATATATATATATATATATATATATATATATATATATATACACGTATATTCAATCATTATGGTAAATGTTTATTAACAAATGTCGAATGTTCTCTCTAGTACCTATGTAATGTGAGATGTAAAAAAAAGAGTTCCACTAGCAAAATGACGTCAATAAACATCCGGTAGCACACTCAGAGAAGTCATGACGTCAGCTGATATATTGTAGACTCTTCATTATTATTATTTTGCTGTTCTAACCAAAAGGGGCTTATATATGTACAATTCATATTGAGTACGCATTGCAAAGAAAACGGGAGGGGGGGGGGAGTCATTCTCCAAATCATAAAATGTATATTTTGTGGCATTTTTTCATTGGAAAGTGTATTTTATGAATTTTAAGCTCATTTGTCAAGTGTCAAAGAGTATTTACTTAAAAGTCATCTTTTAATGATGACAAGTACATTATACCAACGGAGACGATTTTAGAGTGGGGGGTGTACTCTTTTTTCACAACTCTATTAAATGCATTTCATGTCCTACAGAATAATTGATATGCCAAACGAATTATCCTTATCTTTGCCAACTAGAGATTTATCTACTCTTGCCTCTTACTATTATGTTCCTGAATATTGATCAAACCAACTCAAATTTTATACTGTTAAATACTAAACATATCCTTACTATTAAAAATAGAGAATAGTGCAATCATTGTGAACAATAATGATAAATGAATTGATATAAACATCACATTGTGGGGTACTACATCATTTGGTAGTTGACCAATGATGAACTAACTACCATAGCTGAACATTTCTTTATATAAAATAGTTGAAGTACATATTTCTTGTAACCACAGGTCTTTGATCAATACGATATTCAAAATGTACAGAGGAAACGGTTTGAGATCAATATACATTGTTCAAGAACGGAATCCATTTTCTCAAGATCACCCAACCGCTTTCTTTGGCTTAACTCATTAATACGAGTTTCGAAGGACCACTGTAGAAATTTAGTAAATTGAAAATGTTTGTTGTGGGCTAATGTTGAGCTAGTTACATAAACTGCATACTACTCGTGTTATCCTGTATTCAAAATATAATAAATTTATATACATAAATGTCCTAAAATTTATCCTATAATTTGAATTTATTATATAATGCCTACCTCATTGAGTATTTTCTATTGTATAAACGTACAAATTTTTGTACGTTTGTCTAAGGAATAAATAGAACAATGAAGGTTGATGATAGTTTCTGACTAAGAACAACATTTCTATCCATAAAGTTTTACTTTACTACGTTATAATGAATATATCCAATTAAAATACAACTTCACAAAAGATCACTCATTAATTTACCTAAATATGCATATATTTGAATAAAAATATTATTTTGCTTTTTAATAAAGGTATAAAGCTAAAATAATAAGAAAACTATTTATCACAATATCATTTTAAGTTGTGTTTAAATGCCTTTTTGAATATAGTATTTTTCGGCAAAATTTCTGCCCACGGTGTGTAAAAGATAAATAAAAGACATTTAAAAATGTATGTCAATAAGTTTGTTTAGATTAAATTCTCTCTAAGCCTTTATTTGCACATTTATAAAAAATAACTAGAGAGATATATTATTTATCTTGAGGCATCAACATAGCCTCTAATATAAAGAAAATTAACATTTTAGAAAAATTGAAAAAAAAAAGAAGAAAATTAAGGAAATTGCTTTTGTTTTTTTCAAATCTAAATTTTACAATCTCTCTTTCAACAAAATATGTATTCCTTTTCATGACTACCCATTATTCAATTTCTACCCAAAAAAAAAAAAAAGTTAAATATGATCCAGCCTAAAATGCATGGAGCCAGACCATTGATTGGATTTACAAGCAATTTAGGTACGAGCTCTGTCACAGAATAGATTATAACTCATATTTGAAGACAGTGCTGATTGTACATGCTATGACTTCTGCAAACTATAGTTTTGATCCCAGGGATTTGTGATCACAAAATGGAAACCTGAGTGTAATTAAATATATCTAGAACCTAATTCTAATTAATTATTTAAGCATGAGAAAGTATTTGTGTAATTTCTCAAACCAAAAGTATATACTATATATATTATAATCAATTAATAAAGTTGATTGATGATTCTTGCTCATTTTAATTTTTTTTTTTTCCGGTAATGGCTTGGAAAAAAATATCGAGGATCAAAAAATCTTTATTTAATCATCAAAATTCATTTCATCCCCCTCAAAAGTAGTCTTCCTCCCTTCGATGCAATCTGCATGTGCCAATGTTTTGGTTTTTTTTTCAATTTTCAAAACAGTTACAAAATTATTGTTAAGTCAATAATTACAGAGCACTAAATATTGAGTTACGATTTGCTATTAAATTTAAAATCAAATGGTTGGTTCTTGATAGTAATAGATTATGTATCCCAAAAAATAAAGCACAAATTCTCAAAATTTTAAAAGAACTACAGTCTAGAATATTAATTTAAACCTTTTTGGTTAGGACAACATTTCTCACGATTGCATTTTTGTCATCATCTTTCAGACATTTTAAAAAAACAAAAAATTCGATTTCAGCTGTTCACAAAAAGACGACGCGTTTCTCAAGCACTAATATATTTTTTGACGTGTCATTTGGCACAAATGTTAGTGACAGACATACCAACATATAAACAAAACCTTAATCCCAATCAGAATTCCAAAAAAATATATATCTAAGTTTCCGGGTTTTTTTGCTCATAGCAGTATGTCCAAAATCCCTAAGAGCCGTTTGAAAGCGCAGTCTTGAATCATTTACATTCATACATTACTTTAGAATAAATATTTTCGAGGAAAATATGTACATATAGTTAGTACTAACTTCTGATGTCTTCTCAAAGATTTTTAATCCAAGAGCCCATGAAAGTGTTTAATCTATACAAATATATAAATCAATGTATATAGCATATATAGACTCCGAAACTGTGCGTTTCATTACATTTGATCTTTTTACAAAATTTGTTGGTATAGATTCGGGAGAGGTTGCATTCTATTTAAAATTTGATTTGGTTCGACTTGAGGCCAAAAACCTGTTTCTCGAGAACAATAAAATTAATGGAAGAATATCTTTATTAATAAAAAACATATATAGGTGTGTAAATATAGACATATTCACAAATACTTTGTGCCTTATAAACAATTGCCTAGAGGACTCTAAAAGTCCATAATCGGCTCTCAAGTTAATAAAACTAAAACTATTGTTCCCGTTTCAGTATAATAAATTGTAAAAATTCATTCTCATATAAACATTCAATGGATTTAATTTGAGTTTCAGAAGATTCATATAAAAGTTATCAAGTCATATTTTTTTTTTCTTTTTTTAAAATACTAATTCCATTTTTAGTGTTACGGAATTCAATTGTGTGATAATTAGTTATTTAAAAAAAAAAGTAGTTTATCAAAGTTATAAATATAAAAGAAGAAGTCTGTCTCTATGTATGTCTTTTCGCTATGGATTCCCAAACTTCTTGATCTATATAACTGAAATTTAGGATGTTTTATGTTCTTAGCTAGAGTGCTTTTTAGAACTCCTGACCGATGAGTTCATAACAAATATAAATTAAACCATTTGTCCTTAAATTCTCAAAATTAAATAACATAGAAGATTCGTATTGAGATGTAATGAAGATAAGTAAAATGACTAAGAAAATGCTACTCAAGCACATGACAATTTTTTCTCTGCAAGATATTGCTTTATCTAAATTTAAGTACGCCACTAACATATTTGACGTCACTTTACTATTTGCAAATATGACTAACATGGGGACCCAGAATGTTCCTTCTGGCATGAGCATTCACTCATAAAATGTTGAGATAGCGTTGAGTTTAAGGAAGGAAAGGAAAATATCAGTTGGATTCACGACCTTGATGATCGATTTGAATTCAATCTTCTCAGTATCGTTCCGGTTAAAAACTTGCAACTATTATATGTAGCTATTGCGTATTATTTAATATTATCAAATCACAATCAATAGATAAAATACAGTGGCACCAGATAGTAATTGGGGGCAGTTTTTTTCACCTCAACAAAATGTTCATTCTACTCATAGTATATCATCCCCCGAGCATAGTTAGACAAACGCACGTAATTGAAAGGACTTATATATATATACATATATAATTGAATTATCTCCTTTCTCAATCTGCATGGTTTTTTAAACCTCCAGCGTTTTTTCGATATTGGTTTTAATTAGAACTAATCTACAACTGAGCGTGGCAACTGAAAAAAAAGATAAATTCTGGATTTATTCTACACAACCGGAACAACATATTCGTTGTTATCAAGTGATGCAATTGAATTGAAATATTATTATGATATACAAATACACCGGAGTAACTAATGTATTCAAATAGTTAAAAGTATTTATGCTGTGATATCAATTTTATTGTCACCAGATTTGAACGCATAGATGGAGCAAGTTGATACAGCTTTGAGCTTTTTATGTGATTATCAAAACTCAAAATTGGTTGTTCCACCTACTCCCAGAGAAAAAGCAGACACTAATAATAGGGGATTGTTCCAGAGAAGTGCTTAAGCATACAACTCTTAGAAACTTTTTATAAAATTAAAGTGTTCTAACTAACCAGGGACATCAATCAGCCCTACTAAATATACTGGGAAATCCATCAAAAAATCCAATTTCAATAATGTAATCTATTGTTTATCTTTTGAAATCTATGCATTTATATTAAATTTTTAGTTTACAGTTTAAAATAATGATGAATTAATAGATTTTACTTATTTGCAATGGGTAAATACGTTATTTGTAACAAGAAATATTGAGATATTTATTTTCTTATGTAAATATTAAACATTTCTTAATGTTTAACTAAATATTTTTTAATTTGATTTTTGAATGTGGAGTGGTGTGCAAAGAAAATGGGTGACTAGTTATGAATAAAATATGCAAAATTCGATGTCTAAATTTGATATCAGGTAATTTGTATGTTAAATATAAATAAATGATTTTAACCTTGAGTTCATACGAAAGAACGACAACAACTACATACCTTCTCCTACCCTATAATGTGTTTGATATTTTAATTTAAATTATTTTTTTTTGCAAATGAAGCCATTTTTTTTATTTATCATCATGCAAAGATCATTCATTTTCTTGATAGTTTTTTTTTTCTTTAAAGTTTTTGAGTGATCTAAATGAATGAATATTAATACCTCAAGGTACTTGATAGAATCATGCAAATGTAACCTTTGATGTAATATATGGAATAATAATACAAATGTAGCATACTTAGTGATCATTTAATGTCTGTAGGAGGAAGGAAGAGTTGATACACTTTTTGTTTTTTTAATAGTATATGTACAATAATATACATCAGTTTCACCTGTTAATTGTTGCAAATTTGAAAGTTTCAAAATCAAATAAAATAATCTTATAATGTACGTAATTAATTATACTTTTTTAATATATATAATGAAATTTATTAAAGTACATTTCTACTTAAAAAGGGATTTTGTCGTTTTTGGTTTCTTTTGTCTTTACTCCTTTTGTGTTGTGCTTTTATGTACTCCTTTAAATACACAACAATATTTTAATTTAATTAATCAACTTTAGAAATTGTTTTTATTACTTACGATTGAGGGTAATACAATTGTATCAACTCTTCCTTCTTTGGCTTTTGGCTTATTTCCCTTGTTTACAAAGCTATTATGTTATTTTATGATTAAAAGTATTCTTATAGAATTTTAGTTCTTTCAATCTCTGAAACTCTAACAGTTAAATCAAAATTGAAATTCATAGTCTCATACTGATTTTTAGAGTCCAAATTTAGTTTATACAAGACAATTTGTACTTCTTTTAATTTTATACTTTTCAATGTGATGCAAGTTGAAGGAATATATAAGTATCTAAGAAGGAATCTACTCATGATAATATTAGTTAATAAGAGCTATTAACTCTTCCTCTCTTTTGCCTACTTTTAATCAGCAACTGACCCAAAGTTTGGTTCTTCAGTTGAACTGACTAATTAGTATTACAATAACAAATATGTATTTGTCAATTTATATACATAAGTTGGTATTACGAATAAAATCTTTGTTGGAAATGAATGTATATACTCGTAATCAAAAATAGATCCAAGATTTGCTTTTTAAATGTGTCGTAGGCCTATGTCCTATCTTGGGTCAAGTTACCCATGCAAACGAACAAAGGGACTCCCACCGTTTATATATATGTATATAAATAAATGCATATACATATGTATGTATATTAATTAACTTTTGCTTATTTCAAATACAGCAATGCAATTTGGCTTTATGAATATCGATATATTAGAGATTTGACCTTAGAATTGTAGTCAACTAATAGCTAATGCAAAAAAACCATAAGACATTTTCTAATTAAGAATAGACCCCTATAAATCACATGTAAATCCATACTTAGATACGGTGGTAGAAGATAAATAATATCATCCATCAATCTGCTTTAATCAAAATTTAACTGTAAACTAATATTGTTTAAAGATAATGAATGCAGATATTTGCAGGTCGCGTTGTCTTTCCATTCAAAATGTATAATATATTTATCCATTTATCAACTTTAATACAAAAGAAATGTGGGATAAATGATTAATTAAATATCCACATAAAAGGTATTGCTTATTTTTAAATAATATCTGTACTTTTTTTAGGGATATTTGGGCACTTTTAAAATAGAATATTATGTGTGTATTCAATAGAGCTCAATCAAAACAATGAAGATTGTAAACTCATGAATTTTTATGCTTATACATACATACATATATATATGTATGTATATAAATATATTTAATAAAAATATGAAAATATCTTCAATTTGCCCAATTTTTTAATTTATTCTTTTTTATTGTTTTTTACAGCAAATATCCGGGTTAATTATTTCATCTATTAGATAGACATTTAAAAACTCGATACAGTTACACACATACAACATACAAATATGTACAGCCATTTCATCATTAGTGATGACTACAGCACTTTTGGCATTTCCGTCGAGTCGTGGGCGATCCAGTCTACCTAAAGGAACAATGGATAAAATATTTATCTATATATTATACTTTTAATATATATACATTGGTAAATAAATAGTACCAATAATAATACATTTAGTGCTGTGTCTTCAGACCGGTCCGGTCTCAAAAAAAGAAAGAAAAGAAATATACACTCCATAGAGAAATATGTATGAGAGGGTACAAGTTATGTATGTAAAGTATTCATAAAATATCTGGGCTTTTCAATAGAAATTATTGGGTTTGTGGCGATGATGAAACTCCGTGCAATGATATATCAATGTCCATTGAATCAGCTTTGATCATATATATTAAAATCTTATCATTATGACAATCTTGAACGAAAAACTGGGTAGCTATGATTACTCTCGGAACAATGTATTTTATTGTTTTTAAATATAAGCAATATAAAACTATTCCCGACTATCTAGCAATCAGTGATGACCAAATATACATTTATATGTTTATAACTTAAGTACATATAAATCGATTTCATTAGTGGTTATAAGCACAACTCTCAGTATAATGTATTTAGGTTGTATCAGTATCTAAACTGTGGATCCATAAAATAAAATAAGGATTAAAATGAATGCGGTGTCGATTTTGCAAAGTACATATGTAATTGTATCTGTTCTGATCCTTTCAACCCAATTATTTACAATCTGATCCCAAGGATCTGTTTCTGCCTTTTTGGTGGGAACTGATTTTTTTTGGGCTGATACAACACTAAGTAGTAATAATATATAAGTGACAATCATGTGTGTGTAAATTAGAACTTCACCGATAAATTTAGGTAATTTTATATTAATAAATAATCGGCCGAATTTGTGAAATAATATCGATATTTTATTTCCCTAAAAAAAAACAAGATCCAATTTTATAAAAATCAAAAACGAAATCAACAATTTAATTCCAAGATAAGGAGATTAAAAGTTTTTTAATTAGTTATCCATTCAAATCCCAAACGTGGTAGCCAGTGTGACTATTTTGGAAAGTTATTTTGTCCTTAATTAATATTTTTGTTCCTCAAAATAATTAATGTAGTTTAAGGCACATAATTTGTGACATTTCTTTTAATCTCATTTATTATTTCTAAAAAAAATTAAAATAAAAGAAAGCACCTAAAATCTGCATAAAGCCTTATGTATAGCCAATCTGAGGCGTCATTATAATAAAACTGAATCGACTTTTAAATAATTAATTATCAAATGAAAAATAATAGAATATAATTTTTCAAAATCTTGGCAGAGGTAATTTATCTACTTTGACATGGCCATGTGGCAAACTATGCAGTGTGATTATTTTTACTAGGATATCCAAGATTAATTCGTATGTTGAGGGTCTAATGTTCCTACAATAGAAGTACATTGATTTCCAAAAAAAGTGTACACCAGGGCCGATCAGTTTCAGGGGTGGGGAGTTTATGTTTTGAAACCAATGAATTTACCTTTTTTTTTATTTTTTTTTTTACAATCTTTTGAATCCTTATTCTTAACTAATAAATCCGAACATTTCATGAATTCATACAAATAAACTCAGACTCCAGATAGGAAAAGTGAATATGCTGGGGCAAACTATACTCTAGGCTCTAATCAATTTCAGTAACATGCATATACAACATTTTTTTTTATTTTATGGATTTAACCCTTATCATTCAACCCCATCTTGTGAATTAATTAACAACCCCGTGATTCCTTCTCTTTAAAGTATGTATGTATATGGATGATATAAAGATGTTAGAATTGAAGGGTATTTTGAAGGTCAATGGATAAAATAAAATATATATTATAGACTGGTTACATAAATTTTGCCTCCATTTCTATTATTTGACCAAAAGGGAAGAAGAGGAGGAGGTGAAGAATAATGGGGACTGAGGCCAGAGTTATACATATATATATATATATATATATATGTATATCTATTCTCCTTTATAATAATAGGTAGTTTTTAATAATGATTCTAATGGGAATAAAGTATGAGGCTTCTTCTTCTCCTCCTTGAGGCTTCATTAGAGTGAATGTGTGTGATGGATCTATGGGAAATAGACTCTTTCTCTCTCTCTCTCTCTTCCCAAAATGTCAAATAATTAGGCAACTAAATGGGGTATGTCAATACCAATTGAGTTTGTTGAACGTTCGTCTCAAGGACCGTCTTTTATTGTTTGTGCACATACAAGGAATTTGACAATAGTCGGTGATCGAATAATTATTATTATTTCTCTTTAAAATAATCTCCATTTTGAATTTAAAAGTAAAAAATAAAATCCAAAGTTTTAAAATATGCATTTAGAAAGGAGTTTAAGAAAGTCTCAAAACTATGGCAGGGTAGCTGTTTTTCTATACGTAGCTAAGGATAAATAAATTAATCATAAGTTTTTGTATGAATGTTTGTCACTGGGTTTTCAAGGGTTAATTTGAAAAAGAATAATAATAATAATAATACATCTACCAATCCATATTGGTCAAGTCCTTTTACACACTCCTATGTACACGTAAGTTAGACTATAGCTCTCAATAATATTTGCACAGAGCTATAAGACATGGACTATTAGCGTAAGGATAATACCTCATTATCCAAAGTAAAAATGGTTTGATTGAGTGGTTCATTAATTAATTGTTGCTCTCGTTGTTTCCCAACGTAAATAAAGGAATTGAAGTCAGTTCTTTTCTTTTAAACTTATACATTTTCCTTCATAATATTAGAGATTATTAGTATTTTTTATGTGTTATATTGAGTTTGATATTTTGACATTTAAGAATTGAATTCCTGCTTTGATTACTCCTTATTTACAACTTTTATTGGGAGTGTAAGTATGTAGATACTTGTACATATGTATAATAGTGCCTTAGGTCACAAAACTATCAGTGGGGCAATAAATACAACGACTACTTTACCTTTACTGTATGTTCATTATACATACATATTACATATTGGAAGAAGTTTTTAAAAAATAAGCAAGAGATTCATCAATTTGTCTAATTCTTAGCAACATAAGAATACTCATCCTTTGTTCTGTCTTTCCATGTAAATCTTTATATATAATTAAATAGATTCTATAGGGATCACGTTTCAATAGAATTTTGCTCTTGAAATAAATGGATGGACCTTTATTGAGCTGATTTGTATATATATATACATATTATAAAATCTCAAATCCATATTTTATATTGTACATATATGAAAGGTTTTGTTTTATCAACGATTTTTGTAAGTTGCCCTCATCATTAATCATAGAGACTCTTGAGACGTTGATGACTCATGGTTTGAGTCACATATTGTACCCATGTATGTATGTAAGTATATATTTATATACATATATATGTAGATTGTTGGTATTTATGATGGATATCCCCCCCCCCCCTCCAAAAAAAAAAAAAAAATCGACCCTGGATAGTATTGTTTAAAGCAACAAATCATTATTTTCTTTGTACATAGATATTTAGACTATGCAGTTATTTCACGAATTTCAAAGTACCCCCCCCCCCCCTTTGTATCCTCACTACCCCTCACATTTCATTAATTCCAAAGGTCAAATCCTTTCCCTCTACGTTACATAATAATCATCCACCAACCATGTTGACTCTATTCTATTATATTCAACTAATGGTATATTATTTTGAATTGATCGGATCAATTCCAATGTATGTATGTATGTATGAAATAGAGTTGCGAGGTTACCTATTAAATTATATATACAACATATCATCATATATTATTACTTTATTTGGTGATTGAATCCATTGTTTCTTTGATTTTTTGAGCTACCATATATTTGTACCTATAATATTAATATTATTTCAAAAGGCTACTCCATTCATTTTATTTTTTATTATATACATATTGTATAACGTAGTTATCATGCTATCGTTTCATTAGGCATGTTTCCCCCACCTTTTTGGTTTTGAAGGAAGAGAAATGAGTGAAAAACTACAGATTTCACCTTCGTATATACATAAAGTGTAAGCCAAATGTTCTTTTTTCTTCTTCTTCAGTTAGTTGTTCTGAAATGCTTCTGTTACAATTATCGATTAATAAGTTGTGAATGGCTCTGCCGTTTTCATAGTTTATTTAAATAATGAATATTTTGATCCTTGATTACCTAAACTACCACTCCAAACCAGGTTGTGCTATTTTCAAGTAAATTGTCACTTTTTTTAACATTTGGGCCTTCTTTGCATTGTATTTAGATGATAAATTTTGTTCTTCCAAGGGGCAAACTAGCTTGGACTCGATTTTGGTCATAACATAAGAAAATGGAGTTGAAACGGCAGAAGCGTCCTCTACAATTGCTTGTCTTTTATATGAAGTTGAGAGTCCTGATAAGATAACGTCATATAATCCTGGTAAAAATGTGAACTTGGTTTTTAACTAATTATGACCCGAGCCATTTTATCAGAGCTGATTTCAGTCCCCTTTTTTGAGTCTTTATGCTCCGAGTCCAAGTCAAGTGCATATCGTTCCAAATACGAGCATTCAAACATTCAATTACACTCCTGATTGCAGCTCTAAATATATAAAATATAACGAAAGGATAATTGTTTTGAGATAATGACTTTTTAATCAGGGCCGTAGTTAAAACAATAGGGGAAAAAATGATTCTCATTTTGAAAATTGCTATTATATTAATTTAGTATGATCCATATTTTTTGATATTTCTGCTATTGGGTGTATAACTTTATTACTTCCATGAGTCGACAACCATATAAAGGGATTTATCCGTATGACTACCTAAATGGATAAACAGGCAAATGCAAGTCCTCATAATATTGTTCAAGAAACGACGACATGTTTATAGGAACTATTTGATAGAATCCTAACAGTAAAAAATATTTTATTAGGAAATTGTCATAATATTTATGCAATTAAAAAATAAAATAAAAAAGAATCATTTAAAACAAGGAAACGGTTGACAGAGAGCGGTGGCCCCTTACAAGAAACACACATTCCATATGACCTGTACATATTTTTCATCTTAATACTTATTTGTACATATATGTAATACCTTGATGATCATTAGACTTAGCTACAAGAAGAAGTTAGAACTCAAGGTTTATTTCAACACTTTATACATATACATATATGTATATACTATAAATATGTTATTTTTAAAATCCCCAGGGTATGTATCATCCTCATTGCTCCAGGCTTGCTCTACTACTAGTATGTATATACGAAGATGAGTCCACATGTAGAGTAATGGGATTCAGGAGAGAAACAACGCATCTCTATGAAGAACCATATGCTTCTTGAATAGATTTTAAGACAAGTATTTAAAAAGCAGTAGAAGGAACTCCACATTCCTTGAATACAAATCAATTTAATCCTCAAGTAATTTAAATCATTTAAAAAACCATCCATCATTTGATACATAAAAACAAGTTTCTAATCTAATCAAATCATTGATTGGTGAGGGGAAACACTCTCGTCGTCTGTCTACATACATACATAAGCACATTATTCTCTCTGGTGAACAAAAGTGTATTATAAAGCCTTGAACTTTGAAATGCTTCTACACTGCAGTTTAGAATGGTATAGTATATGTATATATTTTGGCCATAGAAGGTCAATCATGAATAATAATAATAATAATAATGCTTCTTCCATTCATAGATATTATTTTAATCATTCCTATCATGTAGGACAATTGAATAGTGGCTCTATGTACGTAGATGGATACACATCATCTATGGGGATGTGAGGAGGGTAATCACGATTCTTCAAAATGCAATCAGACATCCTACATAGTAGTCTGTTTGGCTTTTAAATGATATCTATGTATTCATGACTTTGTCTTGCTTGCTCCTTGTCTGTATGCCAAAGATATTTGTTTGAATGATGTATGTATAGGGGCTGCATTTTACATTGATCTCTATTTAGATAAATATGTATGTTAAATATAAAGAAATGAAATCCGTGATATTTAACAATCATCTTAATTGATCTCTTTGCATCTTGTTCAAAACTAACTACACACATAATATGTATACATTATAATTATATCTATACCTACAAAACATATTATGTAAAATAAAATACAAACACGCAGGGTATTATTCGCTGACTCATTATTCGTAGACACACTTTATAGGTAGGTATATATATATATATATCCAATAAAAGTATGTAAAAACAACTAATAAACACTATTATTAAGGAAGAAATAAAAACAAATCAACTTTGTTTACAGGCTTGAATCCATGGCCGCCGAAATACCCTACACATTTAAATGACAGAGTGGTCATCAAAATAAAAAAAACAAAAAACATAAATTCATAAATAGAGTTCGTAATGTTTTAAAAAAAAAAGCATTATTAGTCCATATATTCATCATATCCACTGCATCAGGATCTAACTCACAGGATTTAATCATCTTCAAAGACTCTTTATTACCCATGTATGTTGTTATTTTTTACATAGATACAAAAACGAAACATTTCCTCAAGGAAATGAACACCTACGTCGTCAAAGGGACTCATTCCATGTAGCAAGTCTTGTCCATTGTTCATAATACATGGAATTGCAGTAAACTTGACTCACATCAATGAAGATTTTTAATTCTACTACATATAATCAAGTCTCAAAATACCCCCATCATCATCATCATCACCTCTTAAATGTATTAATTCATTTTAAATTATGGGGGCTCAAAACACCATCAAATAATAATGAGATTTTGACTCACCAAAGGTCACAAGCAATTGAGCATCAAATAATGAGCACATGCGATTATTACTATTTACATAGTATCCATAATATGTCTTAAAAAGACTCAAATTTAGGGAAACATATCATGTTCCATGGTCGTATCTAATTGATTTAATGGTTCTTCAATCTTGAAAGAAATATCCATCTCTGAAGGGGTCTACTACAATTAACCTCTTCCTTAATTGATACTCTTGACACCTCATTTAACGAACGAATCCTCTCTGCTTTTAAATATGTGTTTGAAGGGAAATAATTCACAACTATGGCATCATAGAATGATCACGAGAACTATGTACTAAGTATCTATATACAATTCTCGCTGACAACACTCAAAACGGAAGTTCTTTTCCAGAGTCATCATTTCCATTCTATGACTAAATACATATAATTATATTAAGAGGATGGATGCAGATTTAAAATGTCAGTTAATGTATTCATTTATAGAACCAACAAACTCAAACAGAGATGGAAACTGAGTAGTAATATTGATTATCTTGTTCGATTCTTGAGAACCAATAATATACAACATGACCATTTTAAAATTTTTAGGCACAATATAAATAAATGAATTAGACTAATAAGTTCTATTTACTACTCTGAGCAAGAAATATCGGTAAATTTGAAGTTATTTTTTTTTTTTTTTGGGACTAATATCTGAAAGATGATGACTAAAATGGAAGATGTATTCACATCTATGTAGTGTGTCTAAAAGTGTGCTCACAATACGACGACGGGAATAATCTTCTACGTGAGTAAAAGGTTATGCAACTGCCACGACAAGCTTTTTTGTATTCTCGCAACCTCAATTCTCAAAAGGGAAAGGAAAAAATTGGAAAAACAACTGGCAGCTGCTACCCTTCTGTATTTCCTTGTTGCCAATTTTTTGATATTGGGCAGAATTCATTATTTAGATATACTATATGTTTATAAATTATTAAATTATATCAATTTGAAAATCAATAGTTAGTACATGTAATACATATATTCAATAGTTCAAAAAAAGGGCGCAATCCTTGATTTAATATATTTTTTATGCATCAAAATCATAAATAATAATAATACCCTTTATCAGTTCCTAACACGTAGAATCAGCTGCATTAAATCTAAAGAGTCAACTGATAATAAACAGCTGAAGTGAGAATACATAGTATTTTTGTTTATCTCAAAAAGCTCGTCGTCTGTCCACTTGAACCCACTTGGACGTGCGTAAACTCTTTCCTTTTTTCTTCCATGCACATAGATTTTTACATACCTAGGAATATAAATAATATGCAAAATGCCGCGTGCGAGATTTTGTGGAGTTGGCACTTTAAACAGTACTTTTTGTTTTCCAAAGCTGTTATCATTTTTCCTTTATTACTGAGGGGAGAACATCAACCTAGTAGCACTGATCTCGCATGAACGAATACATGTATTAAGGTTAATAAAGCAAATAAAATGAAAACAAAAAAGGGCTCAAGTCCTCGTATAATTATTATTAGTTAAAAATATATAATTTCCTGACATTAATTTCAATTAATTTTCTGCCTCTCATCTATGTTATACATACATAATGTTATTATTTATCATTTATGTCTTCATTTGTATTTATAAAGGAGAATAGCACCTTGTAGCTCAGTAAAACGTCATGACAGCTCAAGCTGCTTCCCTCTTAACAATCATCAAATTGACAGAGTTACCAGGTTAATTTTCTCTTCCTTTTTATTTTACACACCCCATTTGTATATTATTTACATTCCTAGCAATGCCTTAGCTGTTGTTATATGCAAATATTTATTACAGATTGACCCTCTCCTTTACGGGCGTAAATTGTAAGCCTGACGACGTTTGCAGAAGCTTCTCTTGATAAAGTTATGTGATGGGACATCTCTTCTTATGTCCTATTGTAGAGACCCACCATAATAAATTAGCTGGTATGTTTGTAAGCTTTTCTCCAATAATTATCCAATTGTTCGAATCCCAAACTATTCATCCGAAAAAAAAGTTGTTGATAAAAATCTAAGCTTTTTCAAATGACGTCTGGAGTCATTCGCAGAGCAAGAAGGGCTCAATGAAAAGATTTAGAATGTATGTATAAAAAAGTACAAAAGTGAGTTCAATGAGATAAAACTATAGAATATTCTAGTAGTTATTTTCAATAACAAAGGATACAAAGTATCCATACAGCTTAGTAGACTCATAAGCATATTTGAATAAACAGATAATTATGTAATTGAATTCCTTTGAAAAACAATATTGAACGCACTTTTATATCCAAATTCTCCCTATCTCCTTTATTCTAGTTTGATTTCATGCAAATATTGCTCCAAGTTGGAATCTATCCATGCAACAATTTATAATTCTTATTATTTTCATTCATAAAACCCATTAGATGAAGTTTCCTTCCTATTTATTATTATTGTATAAATTTGTCAATTTAGCATATAAAGTAATGTCTATGCCTTCAAATGGGTCTCTCCTTTTGGGTTTATTATTCAGTCTGTGACGTCAGAGAAGCTATATGAAATTGTGAAGGGAATCATCCTTGGACTTTAATTATAATACATGTACAGAGGTACAATATATTTGTTGTTGTTGTTGTTGATAATACCTGGAGGGAAATGACTGGAAAAGTAAAATGTCAGAGCCCCATTATCTAGCAACAAAATGAATTAGATTTATATTTTATAAATATATTATTATCATATGCATATACTAAATAACGAGTCATCGTCGTCGTCTAGCGGAAATAGTCTACATTTTTTTATATCTTTATTTTTATGGATGAGAGTTGCAGTCTTTTAAAAAATGTACATAAATTGTTTTTGTGACAATTCCAGCGACTCTGGATGCATTTACTGCTATTATACATATATTACTATGGGCAAAAAATATCAGGAATCAAAAAATCTAGTTTTGCTCATCACAATTCATTTCTTTCAAGAAATACAATGCTCATGTTACAACGTTTGTTTGCTCTTGTTCAATACGGCGTCAAAATTTGTATTGAGCCAATAATTACAGAGCAATAACTGCTTAGTTTTAGATATGATATCAAAATACAAAATCGGATGGTTGGTTTTCTTGAGTAATAGATTATGTAATAACCATGAATTCTCAAAATTTCAAAAGAGCACAGTCAGAAATACTCTTTTTAAACTTTTTTGGTTTACACAACATTTCTCACAATTGCATTTTAGTCATTATCTTTCAAACATTTAAAAAAAAAAAAAAAAAATATATTTTATCCGTCCACAAAAAAAACCTGCATCTCCATCACTAATCCATGTTTTGACGTATAGTTTGGCAGAAATGTCAGTGACAAATGTGCCAATTTAAAAATAAAAACATTTATTCAGAATATGAATCTCTTTAAAAAAATAAATTCAATTTTCCCGGTATTTTTTTTCTCATTGTGGTGGTATATAAATAAAGATAACAATATGTAAAACAGAGGAAAAAGATCTTCCTGTATTATATATTATTTTTGAATTCCATTCCTTATTTTAGATACCTACATTTTGATAGCTAGGTACTAAAAAAAATTGTCAACTGACAAATTTTTGAAATACATAAATAATATATCCGTAGCTTATATTAATAGTCGCAAATTATAATTAAAATGGGGTCTCTGGTTGTTTTATTGGGTGGGAGAGGGAACATTGGAGTGCCTGAATTTCACCCTTGTCTAAAATAATATCCCTAATAATTAATTCGTGATTGTATAGAAGTGCTCTTACTGTAAATTTCAAAAACATTTACAACTCAAAATGTATAATTTGTATATATTTAATATACATGTATATTATTTATTTTTTTGCAAAACTTTTACAAACAATACCTACTATATAAGTAGTAGATATGGGTCAAGTATCAGTTCAAATAGATGTTGATAGCTGACGTCTCTGGTTCATTCTCAAACAACAAAGTATAGCGATAGTGCACCTTAACATCCCTACTCCTGATCTTTTTTTTAACCCTTGTCCATTTGTAACAAAATAAATATATATTCATTCTCAAGGCAAGGACGCCCTAACCAATTCATAAGTGTGCAAAGTTATAGTATTGCTGTCAAAAGACTATAATCATTGCTTTTCAAGACTTTGTATCGAATCAGAATTAAAAGAGAGAAAATGTTTTATTGAGACATCATCTGTGATTGCAAAGTAGACCAACTGTGTCTTAGAGGAGAAGAATATGACTACCACGAGCGACGTCTAGCGAGAAAGGGATGGACTTTTGGGCTTTATACCATGCGTAAGTTGTGGCTATAGAGAAACCAACCAGTCACATGGAGTTTTGTATAACATAGAATAGAATGTATTTTTTGAATACAAATCCACTTACAAAAAGAACAATACAGGATACAGAGTATATCATTAATTAATTATTATTATTATATGTATACTACATAATATATTAATTTCTCTCATTTTACATATTGTATTTACATCAAAATCAGCGTCTAATAAATAATGAGACAAAATAATTCCTTACTAGATAGCTTCATTCATATTTATATATATATATGTTATGTTCAATTAGTATTTGTTGACAACCGTGGAGTTGTAAGAAGATAAATAATGAAAAATAAATCATTTCTCGTACTCACTCTTTTACCATTTGAAAAATATATTTTTAATGGGAATACAATGTCAAATAGAGTTTTTTAATTGCCTTCTACACAACATGACAGAAGAGTATGAGCAATTTATCCATCATTTAGCTCATCCTCCTCCATGTAGATGTACATACATTCAATTCCAAGAACCAATCAAATATATCAAAATTATATATTTGAAAAACTTACATAACAGTATAAATTGAGGTTAATGAAACAAACATTATCAGTCTCTTCTTATATACCTACATATGAACATAGCTCTATATATTTTAATTACATATTACCTTTTTTTGCCTCAAACTGTAACATAGTATATTTAAGTACATATATGAGGCTGCTACTGGCTAAATATTTTGGGTTAATTCAATAGGTCAAATATGACAAATGATGCTATTATTATTGTCATACACCTGACTAATTACCCTACATTTTTTAGTTGAGAGAAACCATCAAATTATTTTACAAATCCAAATGGTAACATAATCAATTACATCCCTATCATTCAATAAAATCCATGGTCAAAATCAAAGCTCATGGAGTCACAATATTCCATTAAATGGCATGTTTACTCATTATATCTATGTAGGTATAAGAGTGTGGAAGTCTCCAGATTTGATTCACTCCTTTCATTACCATACATTACTAATTCTAAAAGTTATTTTCTATGTCTACATATATAACATCTATGTACAAAAAATTCATCAAATTTTCAAAAATGCATTCAAAAATAATGTTGATGAGGGGGAGGTCTCAACTGACCTACCTCTGTGATTCATGGCCATTCTTATTGCCCGTTTAGTGATGTGGTCAAGAGAATCCGAACTGACACCAATACCTTGATAAACTCGGACGACCACGGCACGATAGCATTACAATTATTTGTTTTTAATTTTAAATCTGGCTGCTTTTGATCTTTCTTTGAAGGGGTCTCGAGATTCTTTTTCTTTTTTTTTTACACTTTTTATTAGCTCTCCCCGACTCATCTATCGAGAAACAACACTCGTTTAGAGCATTTTCCTGACAAACGTTTTTCTTCCCTTATTCTTATGATTTCATGTTATAATTAATAATAATAATTCATTTCTTAACCAACACTTTCTTGGGAAAGCTGTAAAAAGGGAAAGAGAGGAACGACAGCAGAGAGCTTGATTCATAGAGTTCAGAGAGTACTGAGCTCTGAGTTATGGATCAACAACTAAAAACATTGGCTCCTTCCCTTTTCACCTCCTTTTGAACTAGAAACAAATATCAATTCTCTTAAATTATGATACTATGTTATATAGCTCAGAGATCCCTGGAGTGAGGTCTCATACATTGTCATGAACATAACTCTTTGTGACATCCTCTTTGAAAGCATTCAGTCGTAACTTTTTGAGTATTCATATATGTATGTATATAGTTAGTTTTTTTTATATATTTATTAAAAAGTACTTTCGTCTTAAGTATGTATATTCTGTGCTATTCTTCTTCCGTAAAGTATATAATATGTATATTATATACATACATACATACATATATTTTCACGTTTGAATGCCTTTCCTTTGAGTATATTATGTAGTTACATACATAGCTCACTTTGTAAATGCCACATTTTATGAGAATACATTTTGTTTCTTTTTGGGGATACACTTATGTATCTCATATACATATTGGAAATCCACCGATGATAAAAATAAGTCAAAATATTTAATTTATGAAACATTCTACATATTTGTTACATTACAATATGCATGTATGAGACGTAACCAAATAAATCAATAATATTGGATGATGAATCACTTTTCTGTCTTCAAGAATGTCGTCTCAAGGATGTCTCTATAGAGCTTAATAGCTCCGTCTACTTATGTACATATATCTACATAATTATCTTTTTGAGAAATAGAGATGCGAATGATATTTTAATTAATGAGTTACACTATTGCAATTGGCAAAGAAAGTAGAGTTTTAACAGATGGTGTAAAAAATCATTCCTTGCTTGCCTTTTTCCTTCGTTATGCATAATTTTTTCTTCAAATTTCTCCTGGGGAAAGCGCAAAGCCAGTTTTGTTTACTTTACACAAAGGCTGTAGAGTGATTGAGTTATTTTATTATTCGAAAAGAGTAACAAAACGTCTACATCAGTAGAATAGTCGACGTATGTACATTTTTATAGCCCCAATCCGAAAAAAAATCATAGCCTTAGTACTCAAATTGTAGTCCTTTTAGTATTAATTTATGTATGTATATTAAAGACTTGGACGAATTTGGAGAATTTGAGGCCCTAAAAGTCTACAAAAACCGTTTTTATGGAATCATCCTTCCTTCTTCTAAAGTCTGAAAGCATCACGACCCCCTCTGTATTATTATTGAATTCAATCTACGTTCTAATTAATCCCCCTCCATTAAAAAAGTTCAAAATGGCCGACGTCATTCAAATGAACCAATAGTATAGAAATAAAATAAAAGAAAAAGGAGTTTGATGACTCAAAGAGAACTCTAGCTAAACCCTTGATTTCATTGTTCGATATCGTCCAAATGATTTTTAACATCTCACGTACATAGATCATGTTCCTAGAAGGAAATATCTGGTCACATAACGATAAATTTAAGTATTTGATCATTCCTGGTTGATCTGAGGTTATTACTGATAACCTCAAATCACTACATATGTATCATTATAAAATGGAACTTTTGTCCTTTTTGACCAATCAGATGTCTTTTTATTTGAAATGATGGAATATGAAAAATATTCCCCCAGTATGTGAATCATAACGGAATCATTTTATTTATAATGATTGTACACAGAGGAGCTTTCAATAATATGTTCATATAAGGATACTTTTTGATATCTTTAATTGGACCCCCTCAAACACAATGGTATTTAAGGAAACTTAAATATGTTCATCCATCTATAATTTAAGTACTTACATATCTTTTTTTATAGGAATTACAAAAATACTTCAATGTTGAGGGTCAATACTATGTACAAACAATGATGAATAAAATAAAAATAAAAATTATAGTCTCATAAAGTTCTCTCCAATCTAAGGATAAAGAAAATTCCAAGCCAATAAAGCATCACTTCAAGGAACGTACATGTAATTGTAATCCATCAATTAACTCATATAAATAAAAAGTTGCAACATGAGATACTATTTTTGTAGAAAAATATGACATTTCACAATGTCGTATTTAATTTCTTATGAAGGAGGGTTCAACTGTAATAAGGACTAAAGGAAACTTGTGGATTGATTTATGGGTAAAGAATTCATCTTCATTTTTTCTTGATGTGTGAGGAGCTTCCACACATTCCTCATACTTCTGCTGCCATAAATACCACAATTAGGTTTCAAGCGGGAGGAACTTATACATAAATGTTTCTCAAAAGTCATAAAAACAAACAATAGACCACCAAATATTAACAATCAAAGGGATGAGTAAAATAATCATAAAAGTCAGATTTTAAGGACAATTAGGTAGGTATATGTATCTGTGATTCTAATTTGTTCAGTACGTTTTCATGATTTTATTTATGGGGATTTTTTTTTTTTTTTTTTTTTTTTTTGGGGGGGGGGGGGGTGAATGAGGGCATATAGAATGTCATTTAAAGGCAAAGAGTCTCCTAAAACTCTCGAGTTAAACACATAAAATTTGTTTGAAAAAAACAACAAAGTTTTTACTTTCGCTCTTAAATCATGAGGAAGTTACTCCGTGATGAAATAGGCATGTGAGACTCTAAAACAAGTAAAATGGTCCAATTTTTTCGTAAGTCTACATAGATATATGACAATGTACATCTTTTGAGGTCGAATTAAAGTAATAAAGAGCTGTAAAATGATCTATTTTGACAATACATTCTCCAAAAATGACTTTGATCTTAGTAATTATCCATATTAAAAACATTTTTGATGTCATTTAACCAAAATAATTGAGGAGAGAGTTGTAACATCCAAAAGGCTCTAGCCAGGAAATTCGCACCACAATGGCAATATATGTATAATGAAAAACATTGACTCAAAAAAATTAGACAAAGATCTAAATTGATTTTTCATTTTTGTAATAATAATGCTCATTTTCCATTGATAACCTCATCACAATTTTTTGTCTAGTAACGTTTTGATTCATGTGATTTAATCATCCCTTGTTCTAAATATGTACATATGTAATGTAAATCAAAGTTTTATTCAAAAATACAAAACTATAATTATAAGTACATATTAAAAAAATTCCTGACCAATTAGTGAATATAAAAATTATAGTAGTATTCACCTTTAAAACGTACATACATAAATTATATTTCGTATTGTTCCAGGAATGTATCATGATCCATGACAAGTCTGAAAGATATAAGAACATATCTTGATGTGAAAAATTGCATGCTTTGTCTATAGGTTTTTTGTTTCTTTTAGAATAGCAAGAAAGTAAATCCCTGTTATTCCTGTGGGAACAATCGATACGGGTAAAACAAATATACATAAATCAATCGCATTTTTTTATTAAAGTTAAAATGCACATGACACTTTCGCCATATAGACAATATAAACGACAAGAATAGGTTTGATATCTTATTCAAATATATTCTGGCTTCATACCCAACTCGATGACTCTCAACTTCAATTGCTTGCACACATAATTTGACAAAAATAATAAAAATGAATGCTTTTGGAATGGGATGGAATCATTCAGAATATGTATGATAGTAAATTAGAATCATTCTTTGTACAATACAGGGCATATTTTTCAATGATCAACACTTCTATTTGCATACAATACTGAAATGATCTGTATTGTGTGCTTTCACGTAACGTTATCAATATGCAAGTCAGCCATTTTGAGGGGTGCACAAGCGTCAACCAAATTTTATGTAAATAAAAACCCTTCAACCTTCTTTTTGATTAAGGTAAGGGTGAATATCTGGCGTGCATTTGAATGAGCCAATGGGAATGACCCATTAAAGTCTTTTATCTTTATTGATGTCTATCACGGAGCCTAATAATATGTATTAAAAATATGTCACTATACATTTATAGTATGTAGTCAATAAATTAGCTATTATTTTTATAGAGATTAAAGTATTTTTCTACAACTATCCTACTTTTCTGGTCCCTCATTCATTCATCCAAAACAAAATAAATAAATTATTATTTCAGAGGGATTTTCGGTAGAAAATTATGAATTTGATTTCATTCTTTTGGCATCAATTTGTATCTTTTTTTTTTTCATTTCTAAAGCCATATGAGAAAGTTTCCATAAGATTCTTTGGAGATTTGTCCATTTTATTAATTAAATATTTAAACTACCTATTTACATAGATATGTATATGCCTTCAACTTTAGTTTATGATGTAATCTGTAGCGGTAATAAAACCCGCTCTATTGTCCAGTTTAACCTTAACTTCACATATTTTGGTATATTTTTAGTTCCAAAAAATGTCACTTACTTTGCAAATGGATTGAATTCCTTCCAAATTCCCATTTGGTTTAAAGTTACACGTAAAAAAACAAGCTCCTTATTGAATGATTAATTTAATTAATTGCATACGAAATGTATCGCTTTAATCCATGGATTGCTCATTCAGTTTGTCAAATTTCGAAAGAACCTTGAAGATGATATCCAAATGTTTCTCATGAAGTCTCTTGAATTACTATTCCAATCTTTAATGAACCGTGAAGGGGAATATTTTAATTGTATTCAAGTAAGTATATTTAAGGTTTTTAAAATTAAGTATCAATAAAGAAAAGGAAAAAAAAAGTATTGTCCTCTAATGGTTAACCTAATTTTAAAAATGAATTTGCAGAATCTGTTGTATAGAATTTTATACAAAGATATATTCTAAAAAATATTTTTTTCTCATCAAATACATAGCTTCTGTTGAGCAAAATAATTTTATTTTTAGCATCCTTTTGCATCATTTCTATGTATATATGAGATCTAATAAAAATATTTAATAATATTCAAAAAGTACATAAATAATATTTATTCGCATTCCATTATTATATGATATTTTGAAAGGGATTTGGGGATCAACTCTAAATAATGGGATCCTAACCCTTTAACATGTCCTAAGATGGTTTTCAACAGAATAAAACTGACTTATTTTACTCATTAAATACCCAACAACAACAACAACAAAAATGCCTGAAGGGCAAATCTCTCGGGTATGATTTACAATGTTGAACAGACGTCATAGTCATTCTTTCTATCTCAATAGAGTGGACAGCGTTGAGTTTTTAAGCCGAAAAATTAAAAGTTAAAAATATCGAGTCTTCGAATTGGAGTGGGATCCGACTCTTTCGAGTTATAATCGTGGAAATAAAAGAACTAAAGAAGCTTGGCATTCATCCCCCATGAAGTATCAGAGGGGACTCGGAGTAGATTCCTGGATTTGGAATGAGCCCCAAGGAAGATAACCTGAGCCAAGGAGGGACCTTCATTCATAAGAAAGAGTCGTAGTAGATTACGCAATGATAGGTGATCCTTCTACGTGCTCATTCCTAGTCCAGAGATCACCTCCGAGCCCTCTGATACTCTATGAGAAATGAATTTGTTCCTCAAAAGATTGCAATCCTGGAATTTCCATTTACCAGTTTGAAAACTTGACACTCTATCGAGACAGAACGAGAAACATTTTACACAAAATTATACACCATTATTATTTGTACACAATCTCTTAGTAAAGAGTTGTTGTTGATATACCTACCTATGGAATGACATATGGATCCTAAGAACCACATATATAACAAATATAAAGCATATAATGAAGTCGTTTGTATATCTTATAAAAATATACACATTTCCATATTTTTGCATTACTTTATTTAAATTAACTACCTAAACATAAAGGTACATTTTGTCAAAGGGTTGAATCCCAAGTCAAAATGGTTGACATCAAACGTATTTATGTATATATTATGTATACATACATTCGTAAAGTCTTTTTTTTTTCAGCTTGAGAGATCTTTATGAATGTGCTTGCTGCTTGTATCGTATTATTAACCCTCCAAGGTTAATGTAATAATAAGAAAAATAAATAACTTTACAGAAGTAAAACAAAAAGACCCTGATATACACATAAACATATTATATATAAATATGTACATTTAACATACCCATATTAATAATAAAAAAAATAAATTAATGAAATTTCCCTGTAGGATATACGACAAACATTATTTTATAATAATGTAATAAACTCGTAATTTTGAACTTCCATCATTCACGTCAACCTCTCAACATAAAGAATTAAATAATTATAATTAAGTGAGTCCCAGACGGTGGAATGATGCAGAAGAAATACATAGTAACATATGTAATGATTACAAATATCAGGTGTTGATTACCAAGTATCTACTCGTATAGGTACGTACAATGAATGTACAAGCATTGAAATTAAGATACACTATGATGTGTGTTGTTACTATTAATGACAAAATGCCAAGAGAGATCCATGAATGGTTAAAAAGATTTTAAAAGGAATTAGGGACAAAGTTTGGTGTGTCTAAGTTAATACTTCTGGATTGCTTCACTTGTTATTATCATAATGATATTTCTAGTTTATCAGCTATCGTTTATTAGTGTTTTTAACGTTGATTAAAAGAGCACGAAATAAATCTTGTTAATGTCGTAATATCCCTGAATGCTATTAAATCAGGGGCTCTATAAATTATAATGATCACACCTGATTTATTATAGACGCTACAGGTATTTGACCAAAAAATAAAAAATGAAATAATAATATCAAGGACTGAAAATCAACTCATACAATGTATTCTGAACGAAACGCCAAATTGTCAAAAAAATGCTTTGAGACGTCGTTTGAAGCTTTGACAACTAGTAACAATATCATGGGTCCTTTGTTAAAACAAACATATATCTGGGGTTCTCAACTCGTCTTGAACAGAGGCTCATATTTCCCCTTGGTCATTTTGATTATCTTTCTTCAAGCCAAGCAAATGCAGAGTATTTGATTTTGTGGTAGACTGACTTTTGGTCGACCCTAACATCTATCATTCTTATAAAACTGTTTATTTCTACCTATGAATGGGTTCTGACTGTGGCGGAGTTTCTGGTTGGATATTTCTGGTGGTAGTTGTTACAAAATTTTGGACATATGAGTGAATATATATTTTTTTTTTGCACTCAAAATACATTTTATGTTCAAGAAAAAAGACTTGATTAGAATTATTTAGGTCCAACACTTCTTTTTGGATATCTTATAGGGCCCTCCAGAAGACTTTATTCTCTCGAATCCAAAAAGACTAATTATAAGTGTGCGTTTGACTCGATCCGAAAAGATTCTTTGGAAAAATACTTAGAAGTATGCATTTGACGTATAAAAGATATTTAAAAATTAAGTCCATTTTTGACCTTATAGATGTACATAAATGTAAATATGCAAAGTTCCTCAAGACCCAGAATGTATGAAACCTTTCCAAAGTCATAATTAAATATGGAGAATATAATATCTTGTTTGTCCTTTTCTGAATCATTAAATAGTTTGCTCTTTCACTTCCATTTGACAGTTAACAGCTTATTAGTCTCCTTATGATGACTTAAAGAACAAATTAACAAAATCTTGTAGTACTTGAAATCAAAACTTTCGATATTTAATGAATTATTTGAATTATATCTAATTGCTCATAGCAGAGTGGATTAGCCATCTACTTAATTGTTTTCGAGATAAATTGACGATTTAATCAAATTCTTTTCTGAAATATTTTGTAGCAGTCAAGAATAATATTATCTATGTAGAAACGTTCATTGTACATATATTATGATAAGTTTTCAAAAATGTTTGACATTGAAGCTCAACTTTTCAATTATAATCTTGCTGAAAATCTGGCTGTCAATTCTTCTAACAATATCTTGCATAATTAATAATAAGACTTTTCAAAGTTGACTAGAAAATGTCATTGCTTTTTCTAGGAAAATAACAAACATTCAGATACTTTTCCTAATTCATTTAAGTAAAGTAACTAAAGGTTAATAAAATATAATGAAATTAAAATTGGAAGGACAAGTGGGTTGCTGTGTAGCCGCCGGGTCAAGGGTTGAACATCCCTCTGGTAGTAGACTTTAAAAGGAGTATTAATTAAAAGTTACCCCCGCCTCCCACGTAGTAATTAATTTCTTATTTCTTCATTACAATGAAAGGTGAAGTGACGAGCCTCGTTTTCCTTAACGTCAATCCTAAGCCAAGTCATTATTTCAATTAATTATAATTATTAATTAGCTATTAATAGTTTTTTATTGAGAGAGTCATATGATTTTATTCTTATGTAATATAATAACTAACTTACTACGAGTACAAATCATTTTATAGTGACGCTTCTGCGTTCATGAAAGAATAAATAATATTTATTTGAAGAGCTTTAGTATTCAAAGTCACATATTTTTTTGTAAATACAAGCCCGAGGTAATCAACAATTTGTAAAGCTTTTAATGCAAATGTTCAAAATATGAAAATAATATTGTAAAATAGCAGAGGTATCCGAACTTGATTGGATTTTCTAGGTTTTATATAAATATATTATATTAATACATATAATTTTTATTAATCATTTTTAATTATAATTCACAAAAAAACGGATGCTATTTAAAATTAAAATGAATAATTAATTAAATGAATACAGAAATAATCATACAAAGATAAGGGTGGACGTCTTTTTTTATTTATCATGCTATTTATAGTACATTGCTATTTTAAGGCTACAGTGCAAAAAATAGGCAATTTTAAGTATATCAGATGTAGAAGCTCACAAATTTCAGGGTGATTGGTTCTCCCGTTTTTCTGTTTACTCCGGGTGATAGATGCAAATAGTGATCAATGTTAAAATAGTGAACTGTAATTAATATACACCTATATTTGAGCGCCCTCTAACGCAAATAATTTAATATCAAAAGATTTTTTTTCATCTACCTATATATGTATATATATCTTCCTATATATTTCACATATATGTAGTTCACAAATTTTTCTCGAAAATAATACAAAGTAAGTCATACTATCAAAATTTTCTTTTTTTATGAATAAACCTTTTGTAAAATGAGTTAGGCAATAAGGTGTCAATAAACCTTCTATCCTATAGTAATTGTCCATTTATCATCTGTTTAAAAAAAAAATTTTTTTTAATCAAGGTACATTCGAGTTAAATGTCCATGTAAATGAGGGAACTTTTATCAATAAAAAATTGGGGTCTAGATACTTTTGTCACTATATGTAAGCACTCTCTATTGATATTCAGGTGTCATCATGAGTGGGATTTTTACCGTTGAGTAAAAATGAATGAATAGGGTGTCACTTGTTGCTAGAATACATCAAATACAATATTTGTAGACACAATACCTTGGAAAATGTAGGTAAACACTTGATACACATCAAATATAATTTCCTTGAAGCAAATGTTAGTTGTTACTTCCAAACTACAAATCTATAATTATTTTATATATGTAAACATGATTGCTCTCTTTGTGACACTCAAAATGGACTCATATTTTAGATCCTAATATTAACCACAATACAAATAATATGTACATATAAAAATTGAACGTAAAGTATTCATTGTTAGAAATAGAAGGAATTTGAAGTGGCTACACTAAGTAGTGTTATAGGGAGCAATATAAAAAACCATGAATTTTATGTGCAACAAACTGCACTTTTCATGCCTTTGTAGGCTCATCTACCCTCCTGTATATTGATCGACTTCATATTAACTTTTGCAGTTAAATGAAGTAAAAGAACTTCAATAAATTGCCCATGTTTCATTAACAGCTGCTGATTTGGCCGGAGTACACTTCTGCACCAAAAAACATCACATTCTGTGATAGTAGAGTATTTAATGTAGTTAAATTGTAGAACTTCAATACAAAATGCAGTCGATTAAATCTGGATCTATCTGCTTCAAGTTTGGCAGATAGTCTTGAATGTCTAAAAGTAAGGATGTATGAAGAGTGTGGCCTTGAGAAAAGTTTCATTGCTCCTTATAGAATTATAACCAATCTCAATTTTTTTTTAACCCTTTGTCAAAATTCACACAAAAATGCTTTTGATTTTCTAATATCTTAACAAAACCTTTATGGCCTATGGCAGTCTATTGTGTCATACTAAAGCAACAAGTGACTTTAATACTTTTTTTCATAATATACATACAACACACCTGAGAAATTTATTAAAATATTTAAATTGTATTGTATTTAGTAGCCAATTAGAGCTGTACATATATATGAACTAAAAAAATGAGTATTAAAATATTTGTCAGTTTTGCAGGTAGAGAAATATCTTCCATCAAGTTTAAAACTCTCTTAGCTACTATATTGGAGGAATATATATTTAAGCACCAACTGTTCCTTCTCCCGTAAGTAAGGACACATTCAACAGCTTTTGGGCAACTAATTTTGAATATTGCTTAAAGCTGGTCTTCATGAACTATCGCTGAATAGTGTTGAGTAACAAAACTAGACTTGAACGATGTACTACTATAAGCAAAAAAATACCAGGAAATTTGAATTTAACTTTCTTGGGTTTCCGATAGGAATAAATGTTTTGTTTTTATATTGGTACGTCTGTCACTGACATATGTGCATTGAACAGCTAAAATATATCTTTTTCGTTTTTTAAAATGTCTGAAAGATGATGACTAAAATACAATTGTGAGAAATGTTTAAATGAATATTCTAGACTGTATTCTTTTGAAATTTTGAAAAACTTTAGTTTATTGCTCGAGATACATCTTACCTATCACTCAAGAAACCAAACATCCGATTTTGAGTTTTAATAGCATATCTAAAAGTTATTGTTTTGTAATCTTTAACTTAATATAAATATTGTAACTGTTTAGAAAATTGGAAACAATGTTGACAAATGTGCATTGTATCAGGGAAGAACCCTTTTTGAGGGGAATGAAATGAATTTTGATGATCAAATAAAGATTTTTTTCTTCCCGACATTTCTTGCATCGCATGTTACCCTCAACTGTTCTTGCCAATTGTAAAAATATTCCTCACAAATTCCACCAGGTACTTTAAAGAGATGACAGCCATTTCCACTTGATATATTACTATTTTTCCTTCATTTTGTAAAATTTTGATTGCTTTACTAAGATTAAAAAGAAATTTAAAATCGTTTCTTTAACCTAGATTCCCATAATCTAGTATATCTTTTGTGCAAATCTAGACATTTTGCAAATATCATCAATAAACTTCTAATTCATGTGTGGTATAAATAAGAAATTTATAAATCTTTTTTTGTTTAAGATCAATAATGCGGTGTTAACAACCGATATATTGGGGTTAATGGAATCCCTTCTTTTGAAATGTCCTTGTAGCTTGACTATAAATCCAATTTTGCGAGCATCATTAACTGTTGTTATGTAATAGATGATCATCTGCAGAGGCTCTATTGTCACAAGTCAAAATGCCAATTTGTAATGTTCTCCACTCATTTTTAGACACATAACTTTGTATTCCTTAGGACTAATTTCCGTAAAATTTCTCTTCCGAGAATAGTTCCTTGAACCGATTTTTGTCTTGTTCTGCATATTTAAATGTTTGACTCGGATGCCGTTAAAATACTTTCTCCATGTTCAGCTAAACTTTGAAGCACATTTGTGACTTTTTGAGTTGACAGCTAGTGTTTAGACACCGGTTTGATAGCAGAATTTGCTGCGAGGCGCGTTATACACTTTATGGGATGAATATTTTGAAAATGACCAAAAAGTACCGATTGTATTTCCTTTTTGAACCATACAAACCACAATCATGGTATCCCCACTCCTATGAACTCTCTATGTCCACTATTGAGCTCAAGCTCCCCATGAGTCTTCCCAATATTGATTTACCTACGTAGCTTCATAAAAAATATTATTCGACAATCCATATCCTTAAAAATTAAAGGATCCAGAAGTAGAGGAATATGACGACATCAGTTAACTACCTACTGATTTTGAGCCTTTCCCTCCTCTTTTTTAAACAAAATCATAGAAACATCTCATTGTACAGTCCATTATGGTCGTTCCTTCTTCTTTGAGTATTCAATCAAGAGCCTTTATTATATTTCTTGAGTTCTATAAAGGATACATTGCTGCGATCTACCCCTTCTATTTGATCTTTTGTGTCTTGAACATTTTGCAGATAGATGCAAACTAATCTACATACGATACAAGCATTACTTTTGAAATGATTACCTATAAAACTTTTATTTTTTTATTTTAGAATCAAGATAAGAATCATAATCAAGGGTCACTACTATATTGATAGATTTTGAGTCGTAAAAAGATTGGAAGATTTTTTTTTTAATTTTTAATCTAACATAATTTTAACATGTTAACTACCACTGGCAATAGAAACATTAAAAATATATCTTCATAAATGGTTTATTTTCATGACTCTTTGAAAAAGATAGATCCTTGGAGAATCGAAAAAAAAAAAAAAAAAAGAATTGAGGAAACGTTCATTTATGTTCATTCTTTCATGCATAAATGAAATGTCGAATTGAATGGATAATCTGCAATTAAATTATATAAAAGATATACAAATGCAGGCATTGATGATTGAATAGAAGAGTCTCTTACAATGAGGAAAAAATAATAATAGCTATATTTCAAAAAGTGTTCATCATACTACGGGTAAAATAATAGAACGGGAATGATTTATAGGTATAAATAAAGTTTTGATAACAGATAATAATAATAATAATATTTGAACGTGAGTTGAAGATTATTTATTGACTTCAAAGAAAGAAAAAGGAATCTCAAAGCATGTATGTATATGCTTGGGCTTCTCATTTACTGGGGACTTGTTCTTGAGGGAGTTGACGGGAAAACCAAGTTGTAAATTACGGTATCCACGGAAATGAAATGAGATAGTCAATTAAAATAAATTTACAAAAAATAAAAAATTAAGTAATTTATTGGGTATTTTAAAAAGGAAATATATATTTGAAGCTAGGCTAAAATGGACACTTTAACCTAAAAATAATATTTATACAAATAAGAATGATCAAATATAGGTGTATGGTTAATATAACTTGCTTGTTCAAATAAGTAAGTAGTATATGTCTACTTCTAAAACCTCCAGGCAATACGTCATATCCATTTAGAAATATCTGCTGCTTTTATACAGAATAGAAGAAATATAAATTTCATACTGCTCATGAAACATAAATAAAGTCCCAAATATGTACAAGATTGAGAATTCTCTTTTAAAATTAAAAAAAAAAAGAATTCATTGGGCATCACTTTATGACGATGCACTTAAGGCACTGTGGACAACATCATAAATCATTACAAGCATATTTTCAAGTGAATCATAATTATGGTTGCAAATTTTCAATTTAATGAATGTCATACTACTATGAGCAAAAAATACCGGGGAAATTTAAATTACATTTTTTTTTGGGGGGGGGGGAGATTCTGAAAGGGATAAATGTTTTTGTTTTTAAGTTGGCACATCTAAATTTTTAACAACGCTCCGTTCTAAATCTTAATGACACATCCATGGAACAAATTTTACTCACTGAACACCATAATATATATTAGTTAGAGGCATCATTAGCAAATTATTTCGGCTATCTTGGAGGTGAAAGCATTTACTACTATGAGCAGAAAATACTGAGAAAGTTAAATACAGAGTCCGATAGGGAACAATATTTTTTTTTAAAGTAATCACTACTGTCACTGACGTCTTTGATTCCAAATTACACGTCAAAATATTAATTAGGGTTTGAGAATCGTGTCGTCATTTTATAAGGAGCTAAAATCCAATTTTTCCTTTCTTAAAATGTCTGAAAGAGAATGACTAAAATGCAATTGTGAGAAATGTTGTTGTGAAAACCAAAAAAGTTACAATGAATATTTCAAATTGTATTTCTTTGAAATTTTTGAGAATCCATGGTTTATTTATTGAGATACATAACCTAATATGGGGACTAATACTTGAAGGAGGGATGAAATAAGTTAAATAAAATATCATTTTCTACTGGGAGGGAAGTAAAATTTACCCAATTGAGGGGGGGGAGGTAAATGTCTCAACTTTTTGGGAACTCAACCATGGTGGGTCCTCCTACAACTCGATCTATGTGTCTATGGGTCCTGATTAGTTATTAAATAATGAAATTCAAGATTTCCTAGAAATTTCTACTAGGTATAAAATCCCGATAAATCTCGAGAAAACAGGAACTCGGAAGAGAAACACTAGTATGTACTCACCAGAGTGATAAATATGTGTCACATAATTTAAAACTCGGATGTGATTAATCATCATTATCAATCAATCATACAACCTATTATGCACACTGGGGTGTCTCAAATAAATTAAAATATTTTGTTAACTATACACAAGTGTTTCTATTTTATTTCTAATAAAAACAAGATCCACTTTTTTAATATCAAAAAAACAAATCAACAATCGTTCATATAATAAATTATTTTTTAAAGTTCTCTTTCTGTTATCTCTTATTTTTAAGCCCGACAATCAATATAATTAAAGGTATGAAAATCACTTTAAACTATCATTTATCATCAAAAAATGAACATGACCACTTCGACCATTAATAAAGTAAAAATGAATCCACAATTCAAAGTTGTTAAATATAATTTCTCAAAATCTTGCTAGATGGTTCATCTGAATTGCTGAGACAAATTGTAAATCGTTGTCTCTCTTCAATTGTTTTCATCTGTTGACTCTTGACTGATTTAAAGCTGATGGCTTTGTGTACTATGAATTCGTAATTGTGAGGGCTTTAATACTTCTTGGCTTGCCCAAGGGTACCATCATAGTATGTCAAATAACTATAGCTATCAAAGTATGTTTTTGTCAAATGTTTTCTTTTCTTTCTAAAAGTCGAGGTTGAGGGTCAACCAAAAGGCTAGTTGGGATTATTGTCTGTTTTAAGCGTTAAAATATTGTATTTGAATTATATTTTGATATGCGTTAATATTCTTATTAGCTATTCAATAATAATAATAATGCAACAGTTGGCTATCTAAGAGTTAATTTCATGCCTTTTTTTTCGTTTTGAAGGAAAAGCTATTATTTATTCAACACATATAAAAATGTGCACAGTTGTTGAATTGTCTACTTTGACTATGTTTATTGTTTTAAACTTTGATTACATCTTGTTGACACAAGATTGACTCAACTGTCATTTTCCACTTTTTTTGAAGCCAAATTCTTTAAATAAACTATATAAAAAAAGAAGAAATTATTTGATCATTTTGATATTCAGAGTAATTTTATATGTACTTTACTTTCATCCAGGTTCATATCATGAATTTATAATTACATACATAATAAGATTGGGCTTGCCTAAATTGGCCAAACTCAAAAAGACGACCCAAAAGTTAATTTGAACTTTAATATATAGAATGTTAGGTCATTATCAATGAGCATCAATGTAAGCACTTCTATGCAGCTTTCTTTTGGAAAGATGCTAATTCAATCTTTGTTATGGGTTGGGTATAAGTAAAAACTCTTTGTTGCATTTAAAATAAATTCTTATTGTATGTGAGAATACTCTTAAAATTACTCTTCTTCAAATCAAACTTTTTATATTGAACAACAAAATTATGAAGGGTCCAACAATTGGGGAGAAGGACAATATTTGATTTTTGACCAAATGATTTATGCCCTTTTTTCAGTAGGTATCCGTGGCACCGAAACCATAAGGGCCATTTTGAAAAGAAGAAGAAAGAAAAGGTTTTGTGATCTAGTTATATAATAGTTTTTGTCATAGGTAAACGTTATAATTATAAAATTTGTCCCCCCCCCCTCTCACCCCCTCCCACTTACAAAATCCATTCCAGCACCACTGGTAGGTATCCTAGAATAAAATCAAGATATAAAGAGACTTTCAAATTATGTCTCCAGGATTGTATGTAAGTATGGTTCCAAAAGATTAATCTGCGACGCTTAAATAGGAGGAAATAGTCATTAATGTCCATGTAAATAATCATGTACTCTTGCATTCCTTGTATACGCTACTTAATCCTGATGATATTCAAAAAATAATACATATATAAATTCTGTTATTTTAAAATCCTTTCGTCGAGTATTCCTTGCAGTGGGCTTTCCTGACATGCTCCCTCCCGTATTTAACCCTCCCTCCCTTTCTACTGGGAACCAAAAGTATTATGCATAGTGATGGAGAGGTAAAAATATTGTATTTCTATTAACTATTGAAAAAAAATGAAATGAGCCTAATATAATAATTATTAAATATTATAATTATATTTGAAAGATTTCCTTGGCGGCTAAGTGAAAACTTTTTTACCCACAAGATGTCACCTTTGAGGTAAATAAATTTAGATTTTTCTTCCCCCTTGCTTTCATTGAACTAACATTCTGAGTTGAAAGAGGTTTCACATTAGCTATAGTTGAAGTGAGAGAGCGTGCCTGCAATTACTACCTGGTACCTATGTTTCACTTTATTAACTGATCGTTATTTGACAGTATTGAATAATACTCAATAACTGATTGAAACTGAGAGGACTACAGGGAATTTGAATCGTCATACATATATCCATGAGAAGGGACTCACTTTCTTAGGCATGATTTATTAATAATAATGAGAAATTGAACCTCTTATAACTCTAACTAATTATTGCCTCAACGATTCTGGGAATACCGAATTCAAATTGATTATCAAGGAAGTGGACCCAATTGATATTTTGTGTCTCTTCCTTAAACTCAACACTATCTCAACAGTTTGCCCATGTCTAGTTATAGCCTAATAGAATAATTCATGGAACCCTGAGTGCCCCTAGCGGACAAAAAATTAGTCATCTAGTCGGGGCTGTCATTTCGGCACTATATTTTATAGCTTGAAAAACGGCTTTGAAACTCCTTCCTATTTTGAAGATTCAAATGCCCTTGGCAAGCTCGACTAGTGTTACCATACTTTTTGTGATATTCTCCCAGTTGAGGTTTTTACACTCAACAGGATTTTATGTATAGGAATGTAAATAATATGCAAATGGGGTGTGTAAAATAAAAAGAAAGAGAAAATTATCAACCTGGTAACTCTGAGCGTTTGATGAATGTTGAGAGGGAAGCAACTTGAGCTGTCATAACGTTTTACTGAGCTACAAGCTGCTATTCTCATTTATACATATATACAAATGAAGACATAAATGATAAATAATAACATTATGTATAACATAGATGAGAGGCAGAAAATTAACTCAAATTGATGTCAGGAAATTATATATTTTTAACTAATAGTTAATTATACGAGGACTTGAGCCCTTTTTGTTTACATTTTATTTTCTTTATTAACCTTAATGCATGTATTCTTCCTTCATACGAGATCTTTACTAATAAAGGAAAAATGATAACAGCTATGGAAAACAAAAAGACCTGTTCGAAGAGACAACTCCACAAAATATATTTTGCATATTATTTACATTCCTATTTATGTACATAGAAATGTTCACCTTTACACCCTTATACATAGAGCCGTAAAAAATATGCACTGGCGTTAAGCAAAAATGTTAAACCTGACAATTTAATGAATACTTGGGAGAGGAGCAGCTTTAGCTGTCATGAAGTTTTGCTAACTAATGGTATATTAGCAACAAGCAGCCATTCTTTTGTTGAGAGGGGGTGGAAGGAAATGAATCACAAAGGCATATCTATAATAAAATTATGCTGTATCAAGTTTGCTTGATTGGACATTTTATTAGTCATAGATGTTGTACATATATTAGCGTATTGCACTTGGTCAATATAGTTAAGGAATAATGATAACTGCTTTGAAATATATATATTGTTCAAATTGCCAAGCAATCAAAGCTTCACACACAAGTAAGCGTATAAGATTTGCAGCTCTATTTCTGCACAATATATAAACACATATGTATGATTGCAAGACATTAATTGATGTTAAATACGTGACTATGGGAACAAAAAAATATTTTATATATATATAGCTCATTTATTATGTACTCAATCAAATCATAACTCTTTGCATGTACCTATTTAAGCGTAATTATCCTTTTGCAGTCTTTAACACTGTAGCTTAAAACAAATCACAAGTCATTGTACCTCCTCTCAAATGATTAAAAATCTCTTAATTTTAATATTATGTACAGATATCATGTGCTTCTTTATTAGAAACATTGTCTGGAGTCAAAACATTTACGAAAAATGATTTCCTATCATTACTTTGAAAAAAACAAAACATTCAAACTCTCTTCATTGGTGAATGAATTAAACACTTGTGCTACGTCGGCAGTTTACCTACAATATATTATACTTATATATAATTGAGAACAGACGTATCTCATCTCATAAAAATAGAAACAAAGGAAGTGACTCTTTTACTTTGTATCTATTGTTATTATTAATTTTACAATGCAATCTGAGGTATTATTCATCTTCGGAGAAAGGGATATTGATTGATTGACCTCTAGACATTGCTTATTTGCTTTTAATTGGATCGTGCTACATAATAAGATAAAATATACAAAAAAAAAAAAAAAAACAATAACTTTTCGATCGTCATTTTATTCTATCACAAAATATAAAATTAATCTACATAAGAGAAGTAATTTTGAGCGAGTAATTAATTATATATAAAGAATACTTCATTGTAGGAAAATAATAGCTAGAGCCACATCATAATAATGATAATCAATGTGAGGAATGACACGTGGCTATGAATAAAACACATCAACAGCAACAAAAAATTATATCAAACAAAACGAATAATGTCGAGGATACTGGAGGTAAGGGTAATTTGGCTATGCCTTTGCTTTCTTTGCTTCAGCAAGATCATGCTGCAAAAAGAAAAAGAAATTTGAATACATGTAATTATGTGTTCAAAGTCAACATCTCATACCTCAATTTTCTTCTTGGCCTCTTCGAGCTCCTTCAATTTTTTATCCTTCTCGGCAGTTTCTTTCTGAAAGTATAAATATAATTATTTAATCAAATTCATATTGGAGTGTACCCATGATAGAAATATGTATATCTTTAATATTACCTCTTTTTGAGACTTGACGCTCTCCAATTCCTTCAATTTCTTATCCTTGTCCACAGTTTCTTTCTAATTAAAGAGATTAATCAAGGTAATTTAGTCATTCTTTTTTTACTAATTACTTATATATATATATATATATTGATATTTGATGGGGGGGGGGGGGGAACTGGAAGTGAAGCAAAATGACGAGCTCCCTCCCTACAAAGTACATTTTAACAGAATATCAAGAAGACATTTTACTACTTCTCCAATTGGATGGGTGCATAAAAGGCAGGGAGCTATTAAATTTAGGTAATGAGCATTAAGTATCAATCCATCCCCATTTTTCAAGTCCCTGTGACTCATATTCAAACCTTACTTGTTTATCTCCCTTGAATTTTTCAAATTCTGACTTGAGTTTCTCAAAGTTCTTCTTCAATTCCTCACCCGCTTTCACATCACCGCTCTTGGATAACTCATCCAGTTTTTTCTAAGGAGAGTGCAAAATATAATTATTTGGAGGAAAAAACAAATGTAATTAATACGAGTAGTAGTCATCATCGTTTCGTAGCCCCCCTCCCCCTCAAAAAGGTTTTATACTTACTTTTGTCTCTCCAAGTTCTTTTTGTAAGTCTTGAATCTTCTTATTTGAACCTGCCAGTTCATTTGAGGTTTTCTTGTAGAGATCCGTCATTGTGTTTCTGAACGAGAAAATTGAGAGGATATTTTCATTTCCTTAGAATTGTATCATAGACTAAATACACACTTACACTTCTCTAGCTGTATTATTCAGCTCCACATTCTGATTCCTTAATACCTTCACCTCCTTTGTGGATTTGAATGCAGTGAATCCAAAGAATATACAAGCAAAGATGAGAGGATAGGTGAAGTAAGGACTAAAACTACGATTGAACATTCTTCTGAGTGTGGAATTATTTTCGTTTTGCATATTAAAAGGTCCAATCTCTTCGAGGTATAAAAAAACTCTGAGAAATTTTAATGTCGTTAATTGTGGAACACACTACTCCATCTATGATTAATGTCAAGTGTTTTAGTTATTTTTATATTTTATTTTATATTCAACTTGTCCACTTCCTTCGACGTATAGGATTCCTTTATTAATTTAGACTAATCAATACTACATTACCTAGTTTTTGACACGTGAACTCTCCTCTAGCCCTTCAGTTGAAGCAGTTCCCTACGTCTCCTCAATTGTTTGGTATTTGATTAAATACATACATGTTAAATTGAAGGAATGCGTTCGCAAGATTCGCTCTAAACATATCAACAACTATGTACAGTTGTAACGTGATACCTTCAAATAAATAAATACATTTATACTTCTAATGGAAGTGAAGGAACCTTATGCAGCTCCCCTGGAGATTGCAGGCAAGTTCAATAATAATCAATTCTATGAATATTTTTAATAAAATATATTTAGAAAAAAAAAAAGTATAATAATAGTACTACTGTCAATTATTTGTGAACACTTTTAGGCAGTTATTTCTTCCTTACAAATATATGTAGGTACAAAGTATGAATATAATTTAATATATTATTTAATAACAAAATACAATGGAACATAAATTGTCAAAACATATGAATAATAATAATTATGAATCAGGAGATCAAATATTATATGAGTGTGAATCAGTTTGTATATATATATATTATATATATAGAGATCCAATTCCTAAATTAATTTCTAATTAATATAGCTGATTGTATGATGATAATGAGTCTGAATAGATACAAGGATAAATGCTTCCTCCCAGACAGTATTCCTTTAAAATGCTCTTTTTCTTTTTCTCTTCCTTCCGCGCCTCGGAATAATTTCTGGACATACATGGACATATTCTCTTTTCCGCATTTGTAGAACGGGGTGAGATGAAGTGGATCTACAGAGCTGTTTACTTAATTGCCAATAGAGTCTGCGGTCATTTATCACCTTTTTCCAAGCACGACAACACAATTCAGCCTTAAGAAGGGATTTAAAGTCCAAATATAGGAATATTCGCTCAAGAACGTCCTCATTGAGCGAGTCCATTGACTGTCTCCAGCTAGTAAATGTAATATAAATGCAAATAGTATTACAAATATTATTGATGTTTAGTTCTAAAATAAATATTAAGTTGAGTTATTAACTAAACCATCTACTGACAATAACAGACTATTATCAATAGTCTAATGTTGTTGATTTTCTTACCAGACATGACGTCATAGTGTTGTTCCTTTTTATCAATATATATATATATATTTCTCTCACAATATCAAATGAATTATAATACCTTTTGGAGGAGTACCGACTAAATCACGCAACCTTGGGAAGAAGAAAATCTTTTTTGATGATGAATTCATTTTGGTAAACTGTTATGAGTTTTGTAGGGTTATACAATTGAAATATTTTGTTGTAGTTGTCGTATTAGTTCAACATTACGTGGTATTTTTAATTAAACCTTCTATTATTGGTATATATATATATATATATATATATATGTGAAATCCCCAAAACTTTTTCACAGCATATTTCTAGCTCAAAATACAAGTCTATATTTGTTAACGGGTTCTATAAAGTAAATTTTCCAAAAACATTCATTTCCCTTTTATCATTAAAGGTCAATATCACTTTGTGTATGTGAATGAAGTTCTTCCGGCTCCGCATTAAGCATTGTCCTCACTTGAATTAATTAATGGTCAATTAATATACGAAAAAATATTTGAATGCGACAATATATTGATAGAATAAATAATATATTATATATAGATAATACATTTACTTTTGAGAGCGCCCACAAACATATAAGTATATATATATATATATATATATCTACTAAAATACCACAAAATATTAAACATACCATGTGATATTCATATAACATGATAACAAAGACAAAATATTGCAACAAAAGTCAACAAAATTGTACAAAATTCTTAAAGGTGTACTAAGAAGAATTTATCATACACATGGATGTTTTTCTCCACAACAGGTTGCGTGGTTTTGTTGATGCTTTTCCAGATAGTATTTGGAGTACCTTGAAATAATATTGAGCGATGACGTATAGCCAGAGCTACAGAAATGAATTTTTTCTGAAAAATAAATATTATGAAGGGAGGGGAATAGGTTGTGTGAGTGGTGAGATAGAAAAATAGTTCCGAATCTTTGTCATTAAGGATCTAATTTTTGACTACCGTTATATAGTGATTAATTAATATTTAGAATTATTGTTACATATAGTACTGTTTTATTCTAATCAAATCTCTTATTTAATTTTATTTGGATGCACATGATATAAATAAATATGTATCATCAAATAAAATATATATCGAATCAAAATATTGCTTAGAAATTATATAAATATGCTTTGATGATTAATAATATTCAAAAGTTATGGGTAAAAGCAGGGATATGCCCACTTTGCATCCTTTACTTATTTATTCGGTCAAGGAGCGAGATAGAGAAAATGAGTCAACTACTGCTTTCATCATAACGTTTTTTAATGTAAATCCGTGTACATAATATATAATTTGAAAAAGGGTTACGTGGATTCTCCTCTAAAGTAATTTAATTCTTTTATAATGGGTCTATTACACATTTGAATATATTACATATCTTTTCAAATCGATCCAAGTTCTCAATAATTTATACATAATATCTTAATTCTATGCACGATTGTAGTCTTAAGATGTTGACCATAATGTTAATATGCAATATACGAGTACAGTACATTGTTGGCATACTCATCATAAGCCTGTCTACCTATATATTAGAGTTTCTACAGATTATATGCATGCATTTAAATGCAATTTTCTCCGTTTATTCTATAGAGTTGAAAAGGGATGGAGAGTTACCATGGGGGATTTTGGGTACTTAAAATTATATATTTAAGGGAAAAGGATAAGTATAATTTTATGGTATTAGTATTTTAATGCTCTTCAGTATTGATACTCTCTATCTCATATCTATATTAATTAACTACATTCCATCTCTCAAGTCTACAACATCTCTCAGTTGTATATCCAATCATTCATTTAGTAGATAGCGTCCCTCGTTAATTGTGGACGCTCTGAACAATAAAAAAGGATCATGCATATTAATTTTAGTCTAATACAATTTAGACAGGTTTTTTAAATAGTCGAGCTAATGAATTAGGTAGCTAGTTCTGAATATCGCACAATTCTAAGTGGTTTGTACAATCCGTATTTGCAAAGAACAGTTTATTCTACGTACGGGTCTGCAAGAAGGTATTTTGAAGTATTTTCGCACATACTTCCAATCGTCTGATAATATTTACATGAGATTGTTATAATAAAAATCTTATAATTTTATTTGATTATGTCTGTGTATTTGAAATATTATGAGTGTTTTATGTATGATTATATGAGAGCCTCCTGTCTCCTCCTCTATTACCTTCGGATGTAGTCTTTCCTCAATCAGATGTTTAGAGAGCTTCCACATTCAAATGTCTCTTCCTAGCCACATGCCTTGTCCTCTATATGCGGCATTGAGCAAAATTAAGGGAATTGACTTAGGGCAAATAGCGTGGCCCATTCTCTTTGGATCAAAAATCGTCCGGGAACTTTTGTGCCCTGCTGGAGGGGAACGTTACTCTCAGAGTAGTTCTTTTTTACTCATCAATGTATAACTTTCAGTTAAATCTTGATGCTTTATGAAAAAAACAAGACTGACCATCTATTTCCTTTAAAATAAACCTTCTAAAAGATGTAATTGTGATAATAGAGTCTTTGAAAGGCAGAACATCAGATAATTAAGTTTCAAATGAATGAATGCTCTTTTCTCTATACAGAAAGAATGAAGACCCCAAAAGAAAAAAACAAAAACTTTTTTTAAACTTCACATTCATTTTTTTCAGAGTGTCACAGTAAATATAAATTCATAATATTTAATATTTAAATAAAGTATTCCATGAATGAAGTATGTATATTTTTAAGTCTTCCTTTTTTTAAATATCTAACATAGATTTTTTAACTAATTTTAATTTATATTTGCAAAATGTAATCCCATTTTGCATAAACTTACTTTACATTAAATTTAAAGCTCTTTTTTGAGAAAGGTTCAAATTCCATATTAAAAAACATTAAACATTAAATAAAGACTTTGTGTTTGTTTACATCAAAGGTACACATTCTTGCAAATAATAAACAAATTAAAGTCATAAAGCCTTTAATGGGCATTTCAGATCTATTTTTTCTACAATGTTTTAGTTTTAGCATAGTAGCCAATCATAAATATCTAAAGATTTTTCTAAGAGACAAATTGCCTTTGACTCATTTTCCTAGTCCCAATATTTCCTCAGTTTGTGTATCTCTGACAAATAAAAAAAAAAAACCAGAAAAACTTTGGAAGAAATTTCATAGACATTCTTTAGTATCGAGTACATATGTAGACTGGTAATGCTGTCTTTAAAGTAGCTATTTATGAAGTACTCATAATTTTAATTATGGTTTGTTGAACGCCTTCATAAGTACTTGATAATAATAGTATTCGTTGTTTAAATCATGCTTAATGCTCTTGATTTCATAATAATTAAACTTATTTTCCTTCTTCTTTGGAGAGTCATCCAGTCTAGCTGACAAGATTAATAAATTATAACACAAGTCAAGAATGTGTCAACGGATACAATTAATTTGCTTAGTTAACGTTGCATTTATACAGAGTATGTTTATTTTGTTTCCTAGATCCAGAGTTCAGATATCGATGCCAATTTCATAAGCCTACAGTATTAATTAGACAGGAACGAAGTTTAAGGAAGTTTAAGTTTAAGGAAGGAAGGAAAAATAACAATTGGTATGACTACCTTGATAATCAATTTGAATTATGTTTGTGTAGTGTTGAAGCTCGAACTTGCTCCGATTATAAGCTATTCTAAATATTTCTGAAATTATGAAGAAATCCTGGCGAAGAAAGTGTTCCTCTTCTTCTAAATTTATGACATACAAATTATTTTCTATCCTCTAAGTTTCTGCCATTGAGCATTATTTAGTATTGACAAATAACAAGCAGCCTATAAAATCAAAGAGAGGTACCAGATAGTAATTGTGGGCAAGCTCACGCACCTCATTAAAAAGTTAATCCCTAATTATAATACATTAATACCAATAATAAATTAAAACTAATAAGAGATCGGTATGCAACTTTTCTTGAGCGCGAAGAGAAGGCATATGGTACTATTGAAACAGAAATTGTGTCTTTGTGTCGTTTGGACATCAATCATAAACTTTTTTTTTGTCCCTACTCCATGTTTTCGTTTGAGGGGTACCCAAATTGTTATTATTACTATTATCATTTAGAGCGATAGGGCATGACCGATTTTGAGAACAATTTCAATACCATCACATAGACTGTACATATTATATCATTCTACTTGACTCCCTGAATTAACAGACAGCAAGGTATTTCACTTCCACAAGAATACAAATCAATAATGATTAATCTGTAATCGTTATCACTGCCTAATTGGAAAGATAAGAGAAGGAAGAAATGAATAATCGGAAATGTGTATGTTGTCTGTAGAGGTAGACATTAATTGGCTTCATATTATCTTTTGAAAATAAGTAATTAGCTTAATTAAGAACAAATAGCCATTTGTTCATAAAAAAATGTTGATTACTTCATAATACTAATTAAAGATTAGATCCACATAGAAATGAATAACAATTTTTAAAAAAGTATCTCTTTTGGTATTTGGTTAAATATCTCTTTCTTTACCTTTAATTTTTGTAAGCTTTTCTTCAATGATAATGTTTTTCATACTTCCATCCTCTCTAGAGATCAGTCTAAAAGGTGATCTCTTCAGCTCAAAAAATTACAATGCTATGCAAATAAGAGTAGGACTGCTTCTCAAACTCTGGTACATGAAGTAACTTTGAAGAGGAGTGAGACAAGAATATTTACAAATTTCTGCATTAAAAAAATAAATAATTATAATAATAAATATTCATCATTTGAGATTGTTCATTTTGCTCATTTTGACTTCACTTATACATTTTCTACTCACGACAAAAAGTGAAGCCTCTCAGACCATTGTAAATAAAGTATTGACTATTTCAAATGGAAAAAAATAATTATATATGTACATACATATTTCTTAACTGTGTTCACATTTCCACCTAATACACGTTACTTATATGACTGAAGGAGGAAAATTACCTTAGAGTGGAGAACATTTTATGCATTTTGTGTATTAAAAGATCTAGAATAATTAGTTATGTTAACAAACCAGAGGGCGTTGTTAAAATTGTCTCTGGAAAGAAAATGAAAAGTGTGTATAATTTTGGACGTAGAGAAAATGGATGATTTCTTCTGGTTTTTTTAATAGCTTTTTTTTGTTAGTTTTTCAAAATTCATATTATAACTTTTGTTAAGTAATCAGTAGATTTTTTGACCTTTTTCAAAGTCATCGTCGTTTAAACTCTTAATTTTAAAGTCTCAGATTTCGGAGTATATATATATATTATTTCCGGGTCAAGGAGATATCTTTAAGATTGATAGAGGATAAATATGTCATGTTTTGTCTATTATTTAGCATAGTTTTTAAAGATGCTAGCATCTATTACATAGGAGTGACATCCTTCATAATTAAAAAAGGCTGTCTTCATCTATAAATTATCATTTAATTATGATTAAATACACTTATTTATGAGAGAAATTGAATAATCATGATCACATCTTAACTAATATGTAATTATTTAAAAAAAGAGCCTCCCCAATTTGTATTGCATAGTTAAAAGAACTTTTTTTTCTCTGGTCTTTACATGTTATAGTGAGGAATAACAAACAAAAACTACTCTCCTTCATATATGTATGTAAGTCATGAAAAAAGTCCATACAAAATCTGTTTCGAATAATTCAAATTGTTATGGATAGAAGAAATTAAGGAAATGTGAATATGCAAATTGATTAAATCAAATTTTATTGTTAAATATATTAATACCCATAGACGTAAAAAGAAACTAAAACAACGACAACATACTTTTATAATTAATTTTGAGTCTAAGGAAATGATTTAATACATTTTTGAATCAAGCTTGCTCAAATGATAGTAAGAATTAATTTATTATTAATTATACATTGTAATGATCTAAGATTTTTAATATAAATATTTAAAAATAAAAGTATCCTTTAATTTGTAAATTTGCTCACAGCCATTAATAAAATTGTTTACATATTTTAGCATCATGGTCGGGCAGCTAAGGGTAATTTGATCCTTTAAGCTCGCTAAATACTGATTTTGAGGCCAAAATAAGTTTTGAAGACTTAGGAGACATTAAGACATTAACATTCTCGTTGAATTGAGTTTCCTAAATGGTCCAGGTATGTAAAATGTAATTGTATAAATTAATGATTTTCCGTTATGGATTCGTTTAAAACAACCTCCATGTACCAATATTTATCCTTGTATCATTACTATAACCTTATTTTGGTTACCTGTTGATCTGTCCATTCTTGCAATTTCATAGTGCATTGATCATTGAACATGTGAATATTTCACTTATTAATTAATAAACCTGCCGTTAGTTTAAACTTACTGAAAAATTTACCCTGGCTCTATTTTTAATTATGAAGGAATATTTTGAACCACTGTACTCCAACTTACCCCCTCCATTAAACAACTAATTATAAACTAATTATCCTGTAACTTTTTAATTTTCTAAAAATGTGCTCATACTTTCTTTTTTAAATGTCTGAGTCATCAAACTTTTTTTATCCATTGATAAATATATCAGCCTTTAACAAAAATCCTAGGTACAAAGTTCCTTTCAACAATATATGTACATAATTCCTCTTTGTTGACGATACACACTGTCAATACACAAACTGATGATACATTATCTATAAAAAAAACAAGATTGGCATTCAGAATAATTAATGACATAATTGACAAATGACAAGCCATTAAGGATTTATTTTTAAATGGAAAACTTGCTTGATGTCTTGCATACAAACATAATATAGCATTGATGTGAGCTTTCAAAATTGTATCGTCTACCAATCACAAAATGCAAATGTTTCAATAAGACAATTAGCACACATTTTTTGTGTTTTTGTCTGGACTTGACGGACAGAGACGCTCTAAAAACAAGGAATGTTAGAAAATGGATGTAATTTCTGATTATGGTCTGTGTGCTATGTATGTACAATAATTCAACCATTTGAGAGAGAGATGAAATAAATGACACAATTTTAAGCTCCAACTAAAGACAATGTTTATTTCACATTCTCATGATCTACCTTATGACATCTAGATAATGTAGTCAAAGGGACTCCCTTGGTTGTACCTAGTGAATCAACTTGCAAAAGCATTGCCAATGACTCAATAAATAATTTTCCAGTTTTTTTCATTTTTATTAAAGTTTCATAATTCTATTAAATCATGGGGAGATGAAATAAGGTCACAAGAGTGCCCATTCAGAGTTGGTAAAAATCGAGAAATAGCGGAGAGGTGCATTATTTACATGGATACATGAACAAAGCACATAAATGATTTTGGTGAAGACCTTGACTCTAGATTCCTTTTTAATTATTTTTTTTCACTAAAAAAAAAAAAAAAAATGCATACCTTTAACACTAAAAAGGGAAAAGAAAAAAGTTGATTTACATGCTCACATCTGCTTGGATTTAGCATGAGTAAAAATACTAATTAAAATTCGTGAATTGAAATGAGGAAATAATTATAATTACAAGTGAGTTTTTGATTTTCATATTATGTATGTAGATATATGCATAAAATAAATATCTCATATGTATGAACATATCCGAGTCTATTGACATCCTGTTTTAATGAGGCAATACTGAGAAACATGATATTGTGAACTCAGTAACTGAGAAAAAACAAGAGACTGAGTTATAGTGCATATACATAGATATATGTATATCAGAACAGATGTTTGAATGATCATAACATGAAGTTCACACTCCTCCTCCTTCATATCCTCTTTCCATTCTTCACCAAGGGTGCCCGCGATTTTGCAATCAATCCCACCACCAAATCCTTTGTTCTTGATGGATCCAAACCTTTTCAAATCATTTCGGGGACATTTCATTACTTTCAATGTCCTCCCGACTACTGGGAAGAGAGAATGATTCAAATGAAGGCTCTTGGATTGAATACTCTACAAACCTATGTACAATGGAGTCTCCATGAGCCCAAAAAAGGACTCTACGATTTCACTGGACGCTTTGATTTCTTCAGATTTCTGGGTCTGGCAGAAGAGCATGGCTTCTTTGTCATACTCCGTCCTGGTCCCTACATTGATGCAGAGAGAGATAAGTGTTTTTGATACAAATAAACAACTGTGGTTTAAATAATAATGATTATATTTTACATTTTGGAGGTCTTCCTCCTTGGTTACTGCGGGAAGAGCCAGATATACAGATCCGTTCTAGTGATCCCAAGTTCTTAAAGTTTGTTGACTCCTGGTTTGACTACTTCCTACCCATGCTTCATCCCTATATGTATATCCACGGTGGAATGGTTCTTATGGTGCAGATTGAGAATGAGTATGGATTTTTTGGATGTGATCTCCAATACACAACTCATCTCAAGAGCTCCATTCAAAGACATTTGGGTAGAAAATAAATTATCCCATTTTTCCATTTGTAAAACCCTAAAGAAATGAGGATCTTTGTCTCTTTAAGGGCCAGTATTCCTATACACAACAGATGGATGCTCTCTTGATAACATACGCTGTGGTCGTGTTCCGGATGCATATTCCACGGTCGACTTCAGTGCATCCTCCTCCATTTCAAATTGCTTTGATGCTCAAAGGGTATTCGAACCCAATGCTCCAAATATGAACTCAGAGTTTTATCCTGGTTGGACTGATCATTGGGGTATTCCTCATCATATGACTCCGGCACAAATTGTAGCTAAGTCACTAGACGACATATTAAAGTCTGGGGCCAGTGTTAATATATATCCTGTTTATGGGGGCACAATGTTTGGCTTTGAGGGGGGAGCAAAGCTTCAGGGGACGTTATATACACCTAGTATCACTTCTTATGATTTTGATGCTCCCATCAGTGAATCTGGTGATGTCACTCCTAAATACTTTGAATTGAAAAAGGTGATTGAGAAGTATGTTAACTCGAGTGACATTCCGGATGTTCCTAAAAATAAGCCAAAAGGAAATTATGGAATGGGTAAGAGAGACTCATATAGATTTAAGTACATACTATTTATCATCATTTCAGTCAAGCTGTCTTATGGCGGATCCCTTTCAGATTTTCTGAACAAGGATAGTGTCAAAATAGTGAGCAAATATCCAATCACTTTTGAACAATTTGGACAAGATTTCGGTTTTCTTTCCTATACAACCAAAATCAAGGACGTGTATCCATCTCCAGCCTCTTTACATATTCCTGGCCTAAGGGATCGTGCCTACATCCTTATTGATGGCATCCCCACCGGAATCATTCTTTCCAGTATGTTTGGAGGGATTTACAAAACATCCCTGAACATTTTAAAGGGACAAAACCTCACCCTCATTGTTGAAAATTTGGGTCGTGTTGACTTTGGCCCGGGTTTAAAATCTAATTTCAAAGGAATAGTATCTAATGTGACCTTAAACGGTCACATTCTGACTCATTGGGAAATGAGAGGCAGGGACTTGAATGGAGAGTCCATATTTGAGTACTCTGTGCAGTCGTCTCCCGTAAGGGAGAGCTCCAAAGAGAACTCATTTCCCCTAAGCCTTTGGATTGGCTCATTTACTCTTCCTTGTACGAAAAGCTCTCATCACGATACATTTCTCAAACTCTCTCATTGGAATAAAGGACTTGCATTTCTCAATGGCTTTAATTTGGGGCGATATTGGCCACGGGTTGGGCCACAAGAAACCCTATATGTTCCAGGAGTACTCCTAATACCTCATTGTAATATTAGAAATATGATTTTTATATTAGAAACAGATTCGGTTCCGAAGGATCCCGGATCTCGTTTTGTGGAACTGACAGATAAGCCTAGCTTGAATGGACCTACTCCGATCTCTAATATTTGAGCTTGAAGATAAACTCATTTTCTTTTTTATATGTCATTGATGAATTGACATGACGTAATGTAGAATTTATGTACATAATACACTATATTGATCCGTTGAAGTATGTAAAAACAGGTTTTCTGTACACATATATATGTACTTATAAATACAAAACATCCTTATTATATAAATAACATATATGTAATTGCTTTTGATCTTTTGATCATTCTTTTACTCAAAAATCATTATGAAAATTAGTGGCTCACTCCTTATTTCCATTCTCCATTGCTTCATCCCCTTTTGCAATAGCAAAAGATCTTTTGAAGTAGATAATGAGTCTAATCACTTTCTTAAAGATGGACAACCCTTTCAATATCTCTCCGGATCCGTTCACTATGCTCGAATTCCACCTGAATACTGGGAGGACCGTTTCAAAAAAATCAGAGCTGGAGGTTTTAATGCCATACAGTTCTACGTTGAGTGGAGACTCCATGAGCCTCGTCCTGGAATCTATGATTTTTCTGGTTCGAGAAACATAGAAAAGTTCATTCAGCTTGCCCAAAGCAATGACTTACTTGTCATTCTTCGACCGGGTCCTTATATAGATGGGGAAAGAGACATGGGTGGACTTCCTTCATGGCTCCTTGAAAATGGGACCATAAGTCTTAGAAAAAGTGATCCAAAATTTACTGGTCCTGTTCTTTCATGGTTCTCCAAACTTTTTAGTATACTTTCGAAGTACCTCTATTCGAATGGAGGTCCAATTATCATGATTCAAGTGGAGAACGAATATGGATCCTTTGGCTGTGACACAGCTTATTTATCCACTCTCAGAGAGGCCATTTACTCCAACGTGGGTGGAGCTGATAAAGTCCTTCTCTTTACGACAGATGGAGCATCAGTGAATCTTATGAGATGTGGCTATGTACCAGAAACCCTTTCAACGGTGGATTTTGGTCCTGGAAGCCCACCCAATTCAATGGAAGGTATGTTTAGGTATTTGAAAACACAATCAGTACATATAATGATTACTTTTGTACATATAAAGGATCATTGAATCAAAGTCGACTCTTTAGACCACGTGGTCCCTTGGTCAACTCTGAATTCTATACTGGTTGGTTAGATCATTGGGGAAGTTCTCATGCCAAAGGGAATACAGAGACTGTATCCAAGGCTCTAGACTGGCTCCTAGCAAACAATGTTAGTGTTAATTTATACATGGTTCATGGAGGTACATCCTTTGGTTTTGAGGCTGGGGCAAATGGCCCTCCCTTTGCTCCTAATCCAACCTCATACGACTATGATGCTCCAATATCCGAAGCAGGAGACATGACAGCCAAATATGAAGCCATCAAGGCAGTTGCCTCCAAATATTTTCAAATCCCAAAAATTCATGTTCAAAACTCTAGTAAACTTCACTGCGGCAAAGTGTTCTTAAAGAGCACGTCGACTCTCCTGTTCTCAAAGGAGCATTTGTATAGCAAAAAGGTAATTTCAAGGGATCCACTAACATTTGAAGATTTGAAACAAGGCTCTGGTTTTATACTCTATGAAACCTTCATTCCAAAAGGAAAAGTATACTCCAGTCCTGTAAGTCTTCAAATATCAAGCATCAATGATCGAGCAAACATTTTCTTGAATGAGGATCCTCTAGGCGTTCTGACTCGCATGTTTGACGGCCCAAAGAGCATATCTATCCTAGGACTCAAGGGAGGGGAGAGACTCAGCATTTTGGTCGAGAATCAGGGCCGAATTTGTTTTGGAAATGGAATATCTGAACACAAGGGTATTCTCTCCCAAGTTATGCTAGGTAAGGAGCCTTTACGCAATTGGAACAATACGGGCTTTAACTTCATTGACATACCCCGCCTAGAAGCACTTTTACAAAACTACCAAATAAGTCAAAACTGGACAGAAAATCGAATGCGACGAAGAAGTATTCGACACACTCAAGGACAAAACTCCTTTTGGTTTGGGGAATTTAAAGTTACCTGTCCCAAAAATGTTATATTTGATACGTTTGTGGATCTTTCCGGTTGGAGTAAAGGGATTGTTTTCCTCAATGGTTTTAATTTGGGACGATACTGGCCCATTGTGGGTCCACAAGAGACTCTTTACTTGCCTGGGAGTCTTCTTAAATGCAATGGAATTAATCAAATAACTGTTTTTGAACAGGATGGAGCTCCAGAAAATAAATCAGAGCAATTTATAACTCTCATAGATCAACATAGAATTGATGGGCCCACTCCTAATTGATGTCATTAATTCATGGATTAAATTAATCTCCATGATTTAGATAAATAAACTGGAGAGGGAAAAATCGTTTGACAAAATTAATGCAATATCTCTTTCATTACTTTAATACTTAAAAACAAAGAAACTAAACCAAAAAAAGAAGAAGAAAGATAAATGAACATGGATATTATGAAGTTTGATAAAATATATATTATAATGATATCTGTGACCATTTAAATTCTTTCATTTCTATGTATATGGAGATATTATTATGTCCGCACTCAACCTCGAGTAATATCTCAGAGAATTGCAAACAAAATTACATACTTTCCCAAAGTGAGAGAGAGTATATTTTTCTATGGATCTTTTGAATGCTAAGCTTATGATAGGTAATTGAGCTTCAAACTGAGTCATCTTTACTCTAAATAAAAAGATAGAATATCCTCAAGGAAATACGAGTAGTTTTTCGTCCTTTACACATTCATTGTTTCTTAGAATTCCTTGATTAATTTTGAGTATGAATATATGTACGTACTTTTTTCTAGAGCATATTTATTTATACAGACCTAAGGAGCGTTCAAAAAAGTGTCAAAAAACTTGTCAAAGGGCATTGCATTCAAAAGACTCTTGGAGGTTGTTAATTAGTTATACTGCACAACTAAAGTATTGTTATTACATACATATAAGCCCTTTTGAAGAGAGTCAAACGAATAAAAGTGTATATGTATGAAATAATAAAATTATTATAAATCAATATGATATTATACTAATTAATTATATTCATGTAAAATATTTTTCCTTTGACAAGACTTTCTCAGACTAAATTCCCACGAAAATCATCCCTTTGTCACAAGTCTTTAAATTATCAGCACTTTAACTCTTATAAATATCTTCTTTCTTTTTTTTTGTAATCTCGCATCCCTTTTTCGAATCTTGTTCCCAGCACATTTTCATGGCAAATATTCAATAATATTCATGATTAGAACATCAAAGAACGTTTTGTTGCTACATCGTTCATATAAAATTTATAAGTTTATACCATTTTATCATCAATTTGTTTCATCTAGGCATGTATTTGTGTAAAGAAAATAGGATCTGTCAGAGCAAGCTGTCTTAAAAGAATCAATAATGTTGTGTAAACATTTGAGTTGGATAAGTTTTTTAATTACTTTACTTTAGGCATTATGACCCAGGAAATTAAAACTCTTAAGCCTCTTTCTTCTTCCAAAAATTACCTCAAGTCATTCACAGAAAATGTAAATAAATACTCAATAAATTGACGTCCAAAAAGCTTAAAAATATGATTAAATAACCCATATTTCTCCATAATAGCAAATTTTTAGCGCTTGCGTCAAATTGGGTATACCTCACAGACAGGATCAGATATCAAGTTTATCGAATAAAAAAAAAGTTGATGACTTGTGTCAAAACCTATTTACCAATTATCTTTAAGAAACCTACATGTACAAGACATTCTCTCACATACGAACTTTCATGCGTATAATCTCTCACCCTCTCTTTCTAAAAAGAAAAAGGGCCCGAAATTATAACTTTTTGTTTTTTTTGTTTATCAAAAAACCAAACCTCACGTCGAACTTTTTTTTTTTGAAGCTATAACTTTTAAAGTATGAAAGAATAAATTTAAAAACCAAATGGTAACATTGGACATGGGAGTCATTTAGTACTAGTTTCTTTTTTTTCCCACTCATAACCTCGACATTCAAAACGAACAGGAAACATTTGAAAGAAAAATGGAATACCAATGTACCTATAGCTTTGGTATAATAAGATGTCTTCGGAGAATTGATAGCCTTTTAAATAATAAGTAATGTCAGCTGCTTTTAATTAGAGAAGTGTCAACTTATGAAAAGAGCTGAAGGGAGAATACATACATTGTATTTGTGTTTATCCTTTGCTCCGAAATTAGTTAAGTTGGCACTTGGTTAAATTATGTCATTCTTTACAGCTGTTGAACCATTCAGGGTCTGCAAGAGGGGGGGGGGAGGGGTACTCCCCCTTAAAAAGTGTATTACTTATTAGGTTTAGTGTTTAAATTCTGAGCCAGAATGACCAATGCTCAATGTGGTACAATTCTAATTGGGTAGTTAATTAGATGGATACTAACAATTCTATGTTGGTCTCTTAATTCAGGATTCTTAATTCATAGTCCAAGTCTGATTCAATGAAAAAAATGACCCGAGTCTAAATCTTTTAGGGCTCTTCAGTTGTACAATTACGTAGTTATGATGTTGTATGATTGCAAATTTATATGTAATGAAAAAAGTGGCAGGAAATTCAATTTGATTTATCAAGTAGGTAGATATGCGTATGTAATATAGGCACAATTATTAGGCATTAAATTATATCTTGATGACTTGTCTCATTCTATGGGATATGGGGATTATTATCATAAATTAAATATTTATTTGAGGGATAAATGACAAGTTTAAATTTGATTATGTATATTTTTTTTTGTTAAAAATCACAGATGTCAACAGTTGGTTGAGCAAAATCAATCATTTCCCTATGCTAAAAAACCCCCCTGTTAAGTCACTAATATATGAACATGTTGGTATTTGAGGGATAAACTCTTTATACAATAGGGTTTAAAAAAATATTCGTTAAAATAAGTGATGAGGAGAGTAATTTGATTAGTGGGAATTAGTTTTTCTCCCTACATATTATTGTAATTTTTATTACCTTTCTCTCTCTTTAATATTATATGTAAAATCCTGCATTAGGATAATTAGGTTCTACCGATCATATTATTATCATAGGGAACATACATTTTTTCCCCCTTCATGATTCAGTTCTCTTTATTGCTACAAAAATACAAGATACAGTAAGAGGTAAGGGTTACGGGGGTACAAAATTCAGGGCTTGGAATGAGTTTTAACGGTTGCAACTGCAACGACAGAGGATGTGTCCATCAATTTCTTCAACTCCTCCTCCCATTGTCGTTCCTTCTCCGCCATGTGAAGTTGATATCTCTCCCATTCCCTGTTATAGGTAGGAAAGTCCCGAAAGTCGTTCCAGGTCATAGAGTCATGAGAGTGGAAGGAGGAAGTCATGCGATTAGCAGATGTTGAGGAAAGAAGAAGCTTAGACTTTTCTCTCTGAAGACGTTTCTTCTTCTTGTGCAAAGGCTTAGACTCAATGATCATTTCCTCGAGTTCATAGGTGGGGTCACAGTTAAGACTCGTTTTGTCAGGGACAAAGGAATTTGGAGTGGCTTTGGAGGAGTCTATCTGAATGGAGTGGAGATAGGAGGAGCGAAGGAGACTCGTGTAGTTGGAAGTCCGTTTCGTAGGTGATAAGGAAAGAAGATTCGAAAGACATTTGATAAAGTTGAGTGACCAGGAGGAGGGGTACTTGATCCGATCCTCTACAAAAAAAAATCATAATAAATGAATATTCAACAAAACGGTCCTAAAAACCTATACATGTATAGCTGTAAATAATATGAATGTTAGGAATATATATTTTACTCTATTAGTTAGTCACAAGGGAAGACTTCGACGTTCTTTGAAAGGGATTGTAATGAAATGAACACAAATTTATACATATCAGAAGATTATATTATTTTACATCAAGGACTCTAAATATATATTACTCCATCACACATGGCTAGAGCTACCCATCCTCCCCTCAAGAAGGAAGGAACAGTGATAATAGCTTTGAAAAGTAAAAAGTTCTCTACAGATTGCCAGCCACTTAAAACATCGCTTATGACTTACAGTTCTATACATATGCACATATATATGTAAGATCAACTTACCATGAATGATGTTGATAATGGCGGAAAGAGATGCACGAGAATGTATTTCAACGGGTCGATGTCCAGCAACGATCTCGAAAATTGTAACACCCAGGCTCCACCAGTCCACTGCGAAAGAGTAACCTTTGGAAGGATTAACGCCAGCATTAAATACTTCGGGTGCCATATAGGGTTTGGTCCCAGAGAGTCCATTTGTTGTTCCGTCTGTACGAAAAGTGTAATAATTATAGAAGCATAAAGAAAAGTTGTTTTTTCTATCCGTATAGCACACCACACTACATCACGACGCGACGTTTCCAAATTCTACACAAATCATTTATCATATTATTTCACTTTGTCGATTCGCATTTTTGAAACAAGGAAGTGAAGAAGAGATAGAAAGTCACGTCGGTGTGGAGAGTGCTATGTGTGGGAATACAAAGTTACTCGCACATACCTGGTCCAGAAAGTTGAATAGCAATGTTGAAATCTGTCAAATGCGCATGACCCATTTCATCTAAAAGAATATTTTCCGGCTTCACATCCCGATGTACGATATTTTTGGTTCGCAGATAATCTAACGCAGATGCAATCTCAATCAGAAGGGGTGCAACAGAGTCCTCATGGAACTTGGAGTAACCATTACACAAATGATATCTAAAAAAAAAAAAAGGCCAAAAGATTGATAGGAATTGAAAAATTTAAATAGTATGAGTTTGAACCTCAAATCCCCGCCTAAAAGCGGCTCTAAAATGATAAAAAGATCCTCCGAGTCTTGAAATGTAAACCAAAGACTCACTATAAAGGGATGATCCAGCTTTTGAAGAAGCTCCACCTCTGCTACAACGTTTTTGACGGCTTCGTTCCGGAGACATGCCTCTTTATTCACATATTTCATGGCAAAGAGTCGATCATTGTCCCGTCTTTCCACGAGGCATACCTTTCCAAAAGATCCACGACCAATAGCACGTAGGATCTCAAAGTCATCAAATTTGATGATTTCTCGAGGGGTTGAGGATTTTGTCTTTTTTGAGCCCTTATTTCCCATGATGTCACTCTTCGGGATGAGGCACTGAATACATACACAACATGAAGGAAGAAAAATAATGCTTTAATTGAATTATTAATGAATTATAATTATCAACTTCAATTAATTACATATATACCCTATAGATCATTTATATTTTCAAGTCATTAAGTAATATATGACATACATATATATACTTTATACCTATGGAGATAACTTTGTATTCTTCATCATAAGAATTGACATAAATTATTAGGACTATTTATACTCTAATGATGTCTTTGATATTTATAGATCAATAAAAACTTTTCAATTCCTTTGATCCTCCACAAATTATATATATTTAAAAATTATAAAATAGGGATTTAAATAAATAAATTTTATTTTATTTATCATCATCAAGTTTTTTCTTATACACGTGATGAACAACGTTTGTTCTATCAATTTTACAAACGATACAAGAGGCACACATTGATGTGCAATTATTGTTATTATTATTTTTTACTAGCCTCACTCTTGAGTAATTATATGAAATTTGAGACAAGCATATTTCCTTCTTTTTCTTTCTCGATTACTAGCTAAGTACTACTTATATTAAGATATTCTCGTTCAAATAAAGGTATCAATGTAGAATAGCACATGTTTCAATGCCTTGACTATTAATTTGATTAAATATGAGGACATGATATAACTGGGTAAAATATAGAGTTATTAAAAAAGCGACAACTTTGCGAGCGTAAAGACCTTTAAATAGGACTCATTTTAAAACAAAAGAATGTCAGCATATTTATTTCAACACTTACTACATTATCTCAACATTTTGCTCACGTGTATACACTTTACAGCTTGCCAGTTAAAATGATTTTAGAGTGAAAAACGCTCACCGGGAAGGGCTCTATTTTCACAACTCTACATTGACTCATAACTGATTGACTACCATACATTTATTTATCTGCATAGATTTGATATGGAAGGCAAAAATGATTAAGGATCAATCCATGCATATGTTACGAATGTACCTACATACACGTAACAGTGGCTGTGTTCAACAGTATGTCAATATCTGATTCGTATATAGATTATAATGTTTTATTTTCGAATGATGCATTAAGCAATTGTATTAGAGTCAAAACAGAACAATATCTTTTTGTGCGTGTTTTTGTTTTGAAAGTGGGTCTCTTATAGCTCTAGGTACTTTAAGAATTTTAATCAAATTCTTATAGAAAGTGCATTAAAGTTCATCTTTAATTTTATACTTACGCACTACCAAGGGTATACTGATTGACATTCAGTATGAATCACAGATAAATGGATGTCAAATTCCATAGAAATAAACCCCATTACTTTTTTCATATTATGAGTAAAATTAGTTGGGGTCCCCCCCCCCACCTCATAGCGAAGGATTAAGCTCTCAGAGGATTAAAGAAATATGTATACAGATTATCATATCATAAATACTAAAAAAATGTAAAAATTTATTCCTTTACAAAGATACATATTTTTGATAGAAAGGGTTTTTACTACTTATAAAAGAGGAGAGATCTGATACACTTAAATGTGTAAATTTTCATTCAATTTTGACATTAAATTTGCTAGAGATCAAAGACTCACGGTAAAGCTACTAAAGTAATAGCGTGCAGAAGGATTACGAAATCAGCTGTAATCCTTCTATGCGCTACTACTTCAGTCTATTGTACTTGTTTTTTAGTAGCTCTACCGTGAGTCATTGATTTCTAGCGAACTTTTTATGGAAATTGAATGAAAATTTACATATTTAGATAGTTAAGGATTCTTATTGGGTGCTTGACATCTCATTTGGAAGCCTTGAATCTCAGCTTTTGATTGTATTCCTTATTAATCCATTTCATGTAATATTCAAAAATTTATTTAAGTACAAACTATTTGGCCGACTTCCTCTAACAAATCAGGCTAAGTGCTTGTTTATTTAAGGACTCTAGCTCAGAAAATCCGGTGAGGTGACTCTTGTTATATAAGATAGTTTTTCCTAAAAGTGGGCCCCTCCAAGTCCTTGGATAGGGTAATATTGATCTTTCAGCTACTATTCGGAGCTCTTTGTATAAAAGACCCTTTACCCATACTAGCTTACAAACTCTTAGGATGATATCAAAAACTACTCTCATTTAGCTTTTAATTTAAAGTGATTTAAGACTTAAAATTGTAATAATTCGTATTCAAGAAGATAAATATCAACTCCCAATATAAATTTTTTACCAAATGACTCAACGTATCATATCTGAAAATAACTGTAACGATATTTCAGGTAGGATTTTTTTATTTAAGAGGTCGATGCTTTTCCTTCAACGGCCTAACAAAGAATGAACATTATTTTAGTGTTTTTCATTTTTTCAACATAAAAATGTATTTAAAAAAAAAAAAAAATCTCAATCTTAGCTATAAACATATTCAATTCTAATTTAATGATCAATATCTTATCTTAATTATTTCTAAAAGAGCATTATTGTTTGATTTAAATTCAAATTACCCAAAAAAGAAATTAACTTTAAAAACAATTAAAAAAGGCTCAAATACTTTGTGAACAAGATGCTACTTCCAAAAACAAAAACAAAATAAAACAGTAACATTATTTCTTTCTCACTATAAAAAATCGACCATAAAATAAATTTTTAGCAATGTAGATACAATTATCTGTAGTAAAACTGTTGCTTGACTAAAAGCATTAATTTATTTTTATGTAGCCATTATATTTAATTGTATTTTTTTTTTCAAAACATGGAACACATCTGTTGTGTTTCTCAATTTCTTCTTTTTTTTTTTTTTTGAGAAATTAAAAAAGCTTAAATTCTCGTAGTACCTTTGTAGAAGAATTATCCTCAATAATGGAGAAAACGAATTACATAGGTAGGAACTTGGATAATTGTGTCATTTCTTTAAAACATTGCTATAGAGAACAATGGGTCATTTAGAAAACAATATTTTCTGAATACGCACATACGAAACAATATCCTCTGATGACGACATTTACTCTTGCAATCCATTATCCAATTCTCTATAGGGCTACCACTATGAGCACAAAAATAACGGGAATTTTGAATTTAATTTTTTTTAAAAGGGATAAATGTTTTTCTTTTTAGGTTGGCACTAATCTCACTGGCATTTATGCCCAATTACATGTCAAAATATTCATTAGTGTGGGTGAACAGATAAAATGGAACTTTTTCGTTTTTTCAAATGCCTGATTAAAAATTGCAAATAATAAATATTCATTGAAATAAAAGTTGTAGATATTATGCCATTGAGGAATATTGCAACGAACAAAAAAAGTATTCAAATCCATTTGGTAGTTCATGGCATGGTACGAGCGATCAGATACTTTCCTAGTTTTAACTATGAATCACAGAATGGATTTGAAAAGTTGTTGTTTTTCCCAATATTACTCAATATGTATACTATTGAAAATTGAAAAAGACGTTGGCAGATGTGTATTGCATTAGGGGGGGGGGGGGAGAGAACTACTTTAAGGGGAATGAAAGGAGTTTTGATGATTAAATAAACATTTTTTTATTAAACAACAAACTTCTAACATTTTTTGACCATAGTAGTATATCAAGTATATTTAGAGATGAAAATTCTAAGCATTTTTTCGCGTGTGGCATTTTTAGTGTTTGGCAATTTGTACAGGGTTTTTAATTTTCCAAATATTATTCCACTAACCCTGTGTAATGGAGAAATACACACCCTTCTAGTAATAATAATAGTCAATATATAATGTGCCTAATCCAGTTAACATAGAATCCTTGATACAATCTAATCCTCTGATAGCTATGAATTTGTTTTAATTTCCTTCCTCCTCCTCTCAAGGAACCCTCTGAAAGGGTTACTTAATATTAAAATATATATTTCAAACTTTCATCAAATTTCGCTTTCTTTTTCTTTTACATATCGGCAGAGCTTAGGATTTACAGCTCTCCCAGATTATTCTAATCATGAATAGATCTGTCTGTATGTGGATTCATATATTATGTAGTAAGTAATTCAATCTTATAGTCTAAGTATGAACCATATGACGTCATATATGTTGAACCAAATTTTACTAAAATACATGCTCTTATTTCCATACCCCAAATATTTTTTTATATACATATTTTCAAACCATAAATGAAGTTTCTCTTTGGCTTAGATGACAATTTGTACATTTTGTTCATTGAATATGTAGACGATCTTTTTGGAATGAACAAATATAATCGAGTGTATTCACCCTTCAGCTGTTTTTTATCACATTTTCCCTTTCCCTTTTGAGAGTTGAGATTGATAGTAGACGAAAAAGCTCATTGTTAGAATCAATATTTCAGCAGAGCCTCTAATCTAACGTAGCTTTTGGTTAACTATGCGACCTGTGAAGTCAGTGAATCTGCTCCATACGTCAAGTAGAAATTTTAATGGCTACTTTCTCAACCTTTCCTTCTAAAAGGACCCTTAAAAACCGTTGGTTCTTTAGCCCAATTCTTTTCCCAACAGTGGGACACCGCTTCATTTAGTGTTGCCCGAAATTGATTCACTACTAAACAAGTTCAACTAATCATCATTTAAGATAAGTTCCAGTACATGGGCCATGTCCTTCCTATAAGATAATTATTAGACTCCATAGACTTTAATAATATATTTTCGAAAGTGACTGAAAATTTGTGCGTGTATTAAATTTGAAAGACATTAAATTATTACTATCAAAAGTTGCTTCAAGAATGGTACTAGTTTATAGTATGTTTAGCTCCTAACACAATAAAAACAGTGCTAAATATGACGATCGAACTCGACAATTTCCATTATTTTATCAATATTTTCGACCATTCGATAACGATTCCTTTTTACTACACCTAATATATACTTATATATAATTTTTGTAGTCCAAAATGATAAATAGACATGATAGAGCTTAGTATTTGCCTTAAATAAATAATGAAAGGTTATTGAAAAATAGTATAATATATTTTACACATGGTATCAAAAAATGAGAAATGAGAAATGAGAAGAAAAGAAAATTACAAATATTACAATGTATGATATTAGTTTTATCAAACAAATTTAGCCTACTAATAATGTTGAAAGATATACTTCTAATCTACAATATAATTTATTGTATAAAAACATTTGTATCTTGATTCGACTCCCATAATTTTAAAGTGAAAAATAACAACAAAACTTGGATATTTAATGGTTATTTTCATACTAAAAGTGACTAAAAAGCAAAATAAAAAGATATCCTTTGATACTAATTCAGTGTGTTCTAACATACATATATTTATAATATAATTATTTATTATTGGATTTAAAAAACCTATAATATTTGAATTGCAATGCATTAATTTTTTAATTAATATTACTAATTGGCTATATGTATGTGTACATGGTGTATAACAACTTAATACTATTAATTATCATAATTATTCCCCGAAATTTCTTGAAAATTGTAATTAATGATTATATTTTAGAATGGTTGAAATTTTTTCAAGCCAAGGGAATTTACCTCCTTTCCTTTCTTTTTGAAACCATGAAAAGACTTCATAAAAAGGATAGAAGCACCATTTGAACACACAAATCAAGCTTCACTATTAATGTTCTATAAGCGACATACTTTATAATTATTACGAAACTGATGTTTTAGGGAAACCATTGGGATGATAGGAAATGTATTTGGAATGTTTTTAACAAAATTTATTATGCATTTATGATTTTATGTAAATACTAAAGTGACATCTTGAGTATCAATTGAGAATGAATCAGATTGTATAAGTATTCATTAAGGTATCTTAGTAGTCCTGATGTCGATCAAGGATAAATGATAACTTATTGATAAATGATAACTCATGGAGGATTTGTACATAATCTTCTTCCTTCCTCTGTCCTTTATGCTATTATTTCCTGCCTGATTTATTGATTGATCATTTTTCAGAACTTCCCTAATGATGTACAAAGAAAGAACCCCTTGGGGGAATGATTTTTCCTACATTCTAAAAATCGAATAATAACAAAAACATTCTGAAACCAGTGACCACGGATATGAAAGAGTAAATACATTTATAAAGTTTTAATCAAATTATTTGTGGAAAAACATTTGTTTTTCTTCTGTTTTATTATGTTTGACCAAACAGATTATGTTTTTATAATGATGAAGCAAATTCCCTTTTGCTTGACTTTTCAAACTTTATCAACGTATATTGAGATCTACAAACATATCTTATAGTATATTGAACTTCTATCTCTTAAAATGTACTACTTGAATAACATATGAATATGAGGCATACAAAATTAAGGTAATCGGCCTTTTATCGTACAATTTTGGGCAATATCACTCTAAAACTCTGTAAATTCAGTTTTTGTATAGCTTAATGTAATATTCTAGGCGTTTTGTCAAAATGTGTTTAGAACACACAATTACTACATATGTGTAGGCACCCTGGTGTTTGAGGCGGAAGCATCAGTACCCTTATGAACTGAGGAGCAAGAAACCATCAACCCCCTCCCACTCTTTGAAAAAAAAAAAAAAAACAAGGAAAAGTTGAGTGATTATATCATGAACAGAGTGTACCACAGATATGTTTCTCCAAAAGGGCACTGATTGTTTCCTTATAAATCACCTTCCCAGTCCTAGTTATATACTTTTTTATTTCTTAACAGATTCTGAATGTACAAAAACAAACGTTCCTTTCAAATTATGTTACCATTAGATATGTCTAGATAAGAATTATTTCTTTCGAAGCAATAGGTATACAGAGGTATCTATTAAAATGTCTTTTTTAATACTCAATTACAGTCATAGTAAGGTTTTTGTTTTTATTTATTTATTTTTTTATTCGATAAGAAACTAATGTTTAAATTGGTATTAAATTTCATACCATTACAATTAAGTTATGTGCTCTAATGTGTACTGTAATGAAATAGTTTTATATTTTTTTAAGCCTAAAGTCAAAATATATACCCTCATAGATGAGTTAATTCTAGGCTAGTCTGGTTTTAAAATGTGCACTAGGGTATTAAATATTTAGTTCTTAAAAATCAAATTTTTATACAAGATAGTTATTTCAGGAGTCATCTTCAAATTTTAAATTTAAGGTCAACGATATAAGTACACTTATATTTATATATAGTTACCCAGAGTTTCTAAATTATAGTTAATCTTCACCTTTCTTAATACAATATTTACTTAAATTACTCGCTACATCCAGAGCAACCTTTTTTATACAGGATTATTCTGATAAATGAACAAAATGTTCGTCATAATTAGAGTTAGTATTTTTGGCCAAAAATTATTATATTTCTTTTAAAAATGCTTGAAAGAAAATTCCAAAAGTTATATATTGTGTTTATTTATTATTTGTAACCCTATTGTAACCACAAATCATTATTTTGGTAAACGTTCTTTGATGAAGCATTGCCTTCGATCAATATTCGTATCTTTGAACATGCATACTGAAGGACCTTTTAACATCAACGTGTCTAGCTGTAGAAAAAAAAAAAATTCGCAATAATATCAAGGCACATACTTCCAGAAGACATTTCATCCTTCTAGCCTTTGGGAACACAACATAATAATGTGAGATCCCAATTTCTGAAGAAAAAAAGTTCCATTTTAGTTTTCATTTTTGTACATTTATGGTCAGGAATCATTTGATTTTGTTTACCTCTGCAAGTAAAACTAAAGATTCGTAAAGTTCCATCCCTTTTGCAACCAGGATTCGACTCTTTTAAATCTTGGTAGCAGTTCTCAATTCAAATGACATCATTTGGATCCAATGTCTTTATTTTGTCAAAATTGAAAGAGTAATAAATGACAGATTTGTACAGATTCAGGAAGGAGAGGAAAGTCAGACTAACATACATGAAAGAATATCAATCTCTTCGGTCATTTTAAAAAGTCTTTTTTTCCCCCTACAATTAGCCGATTAATAAATAAAAAAAAACTTCACAGTTTCTTCGCATTCATTGTGTAAAAGCATGAACTAAGCCTGTGATGTGTTGAAAAGGATTAAGAAATAGTTACTCAAGTGTACGTCCAGCATATAAGGAGCTCTATCGAATAACATTTTATCTTGAAGTTATCTGATCTGAAGGTGTGCAACACTGAACGTAGAAGTTATTTGCAAGTTTACACATATATATTTGAAGCACTGTGGGTATTATTCATAAAATCCATGGCCACTCAATAAGGAGGATGGTAGGCTGGGCTGTCAAGGGTTTCTATAATATCATTGGCTACAATGTGATCCTTTGAATCACTGGTCGAATATAATTTTAGTTACATCGATATTTATAATATTCTCCCTGCATCTACTGTTATTTTAAAATCATACTAGGTCCTTCCTGGGACAGTGACACTCTTAATCCAGATTAATTTTACCAGAGGACATTACAGAACCACCTCACTCAGGACCAGGACTTTAGAGCTTGAGATGAATACAAAACAAAACATAGACACTTTGATGAATCCCTATATGTGAAATGATCTGAATCACAACCCTGATGAAAGGCGTGACTTTCTGACAAATATTTACATACGTAGGTCCCTATGGATAGAGGTTGAGAACAGAAAAGAATATATTTGTATGGTAACTATTTATTTATTATGAAATTAAAACTCTCAGCAGATTTGTTTTGAGTCTGGGCAAATTAATTATCCATGCTGTAATTAATGAATTAAAGAGCGAATGGATGGCTTCCATGATCAATTTCAGATGTTGGAGGGGCATTGATTAGGATTCTTTGAGGATTTTTGTACAAACATACATGTTTTTTTTTTGTTTTTTTTTTCAAATTGACTTTTTTGCGACTTAAACTATACACAACAATTTGAGAATGTTCTGTACCTAATAATAAATATCTAGCTACAATTTACCAAATTTATTCCTTTGTATATAAATACATAATAAAGAACCCTTGGGGACGCTTATGGATCCATATATTACTCTACATATAATTAACTGGAGAACATCTATGAATTTACCTTCTTACTTCCATTAAAACAAGGTGAATTCTACGAAGGAAATACAAATATACATTTATATAATTCAGATGCGAGAAAAGTCGTCTTTTAATCAAGGAAATAATCTCTCCAAGCTCCACTTGGAGCTTACAACTCAACTAGGGTTGAAAAAACCTAATTAAATATGCCTTGAGGCTCTATTCAATATATATTGACTAACCCGTTATTTCTGTTTGCCAAAGGTTAAAATAAAAGTGATGCGACAAAGGGAATCAAAGAAGCAACTTTCTAACTTTATGGCCTATAAAATAACAAACTAACCCCTTTGAAAAGCTCTTTTCATTCTTTAGCTGCAAGATTTACGATCCGATATTTCTAATTTTAAGTTTTTTAATGTCCATGTCACTTCAAGGATGTTATTTTTTTGTATGTTTTTTTTTGCTTAAATGCTTTTAAGACATAAAAGCATAAGAAAAATTGGACTAAAAGTGAATGTCATTACTTTCATCAAATAACACTCCCTAATTCAATTTTAAATTAAACGTTTTTTTTTTCATTATGAAGTTTGCTATAGTATTATTTTATATTTCAGGGATATTTGTTTACATCTGAGCTCCATTGTAATCTGATCCACACATTGAAATATTACAGAGCATTTCATTAAAAAATACGTGTAAAAGCATTTTTAAAACTTTTTCTTCTCATATTTCTACTCGTGAAAAGTCTTTTTATGGTGTAATGGAATACATAAATTTGAAGAAAAAAATGGTTGTCATTGAAGAAGCAAATGGTCACAAAAGGATATTAAAAGAAAAAGCAATGAAACAAAATGGAGATATTTAATCTCCGTCACAACTTTTCCTATTAATTTACACTACACATAATTATGATCTTGATTGACTCTCTACACCTTACCCCTAGGAAAAGACAGAAAAATTACTTAAAAACTGTTAGCCAACTGCCCAACTATTTTTTATTTTTTTAACTCACATACAGACGCCTTTCTGGGCGGAACCCTTACAAACAAGTGTTATTTAGTTATGCACTAAAATGTAGGAAATTGGTGTTAGTCCAATAAGATTGCTGATACTTATAGTAAAATTATTCATTTATGAATTATCCCATGAATTATCATCGAACTCCAAGTACTTTTTTTTGTCGGCCCTTGTTTGGTATAAGGGATGAATGCTTTTGTAGCATGAATAATTTATATTAAAGAGTCAACGCAACTTGGTCAAACTACAAGGTGATTTTTTTTGCATAAAATCTTTAGATTTTGTTCAATCTATCTCAAAATTGAAATGACATATCTCAAGGGTAGAATAAAGAATCAACGTAAGTTTATTTGAAAGTGAGTTCGTGTTTTAATATGGATACATGCATAAAAATACACAAAATCAGACGTTATTACCATGAATAATAATTGATATATGCTCAGTGTTCATTGCCTCGATGAAAAAAAAGTTAATCTTCAGAACATTAATAAGAGTCAATAGTATATGAATAGAGAGTTGACAAATAAGTAATTACATAAAGATGTAGAAGGAATAGTATTGAGAATATGAGACAATAGTGGAATGATGAGGGAATGAAAATAAAATAAATATTTTATTTTCCTTTGATGATACAATTTGAAGAAAGTCAAAATCAATACCTCATATTGATATTGAAAAATAATTGTGGTCAAAAAGTAATCTACTTATTTGTAAATATATTTCTCATACATCACCGCATTGTCATCATAAAAGTCTATGAATAACAAATGAGGCATAAAGGGCATTCCACATAATACATTTAGTACTAGTAATATACCAAAGTAATCCATGTTTGCTAGAGCTATTACGAATAATTAACTGTTTGATTCCCTAGGCAAATGTGTGGTTTTTTTTTCACAAATTCAGACACTGGCGCTTAGACAAAAAAAAATTATTTTTTTCTTCATGTAATAGGCATGAATATGGAGGGTTTGCTAATCAGGGAGCAGCTTTAGACCTTCGAAAATGATGTGTGATTTAAAAACAACAACAACATTGCAGTCCAATTATAAATCATAATTTCAACACTTGACCATGATTAGAAGTATAAAATTAACAAAACAATTTCTCCAAAATTTCAGGTCTTCATAGCCATTTTTTGATCATATTATTTAGTATTGACCCTTATAAGATAAAAAAAAGCGATCAAAATTTCTCCTTTTAATGTGTTTTGTACTGCTCCAATTTTAAAGTCTTATTGCAATATCATTTTAGGATAGGGCTCAATCTACAAAGATTTCTGAGAAGCTGATAAATTGGAACGGTACAGGAAGGTTGAAAGGGAGTAATTTTGACTCACAGAGTTCATTATTTGTAAACCAAAGAATAGCATTAAGTCTCCGAAATTTTGCAAATAGCGTTTCCTTCATGTCTTTTAGTCAAGGAGACCGTTGTGCTGTCAAAAGAGAATTTTATACAGTCAAAAAACAGGAAACTCTAAATAGTATCTATAAATATATATATTATATATATACCATAAATGCAACAAAGCAATTATTTTTGTAAAAAATATACCTTTTAGTCTGAATGCCTTGTTTAAGAATAAACATTTTCTCAAAGAATACATAATATCCTACTGATTACGTTTGCTTTGTTAAAAACCTTTTTTTTTTTTGTATTAAATTACTAGAGCAGAAATGTTAAATGTACATATTCTTAATATTTTTTCTTCTATAAAATATACATAGAGTAAACAGCAACGTAGGTTTGCATTACTTTATCAGCTATTTATTTGATAGATCATATTCTTTTCTTTTACTACGTAGTTTTTATCACCTGTGACTATCTCTTACTTTTGAATAAAGACAACTGGAAATCATATAGGTAATGAGATCAAGTCTTTTTTTTTCTCTCTCTCTTGATGTTTGCAAATAGGACTTTAAAGCATGAGGCATACAGAATACTCCCCTGTTGAGCTTTCCAAAGTATTTTTTAAAATTAGAATCATTTGACATATGATACCTGCTTGTTCACGTCTCTTATTTTTAAAGGCTTGAGTAATGACATAGACGATAAAGTCGAAACTATTATTACAAAAAGAATATACTGGCTCATTGCCAAAGCAAAAAAAAGGCCGCGAAGGGCAAAAATGAATGAATCTACTTTATTCCAAAAGGAGATAAAAGCACTTATACAAAGCTTTAATATAAGGACACGAGGAGTGACTTGGATCTATTGTGGGAAGTTATGCATTACCAATGGGTAAAAGGCAATGAAACGCTGATATAATTTTCAAAAGGTACATAACGATAATAAACGATACGAGTAGATTTAGGGGCATTTTTGCCTTGTTAACATCCTCTTTGCGGACTTTAGTAGTCATTGTTTCTATGGATTCCCACCATTCCTCTCAACCATTTTCCCACCGAATTGGACCTCCATGCCTTTATTATAGATTTATTTATAGATTTGGAGCTCCAATTGGGTCGTTTGTCTTTTGACAAAACTAATTATGAATAGTTTAGACCTTTTGGGGTGGTAAACAACAAGTTTACGTCTATAAATCAAAGAATTAAACTCTCATTTATTATGTAGGTATGTTGGAAAAGTAAAGAAATTTAAATCGGTAAACTTATGTAGACATAAGCCTCGAGGACACTTACCTTGTATGCAAATGAGATGAAATATAATAATAATAATAATAATATATTCATTCGCATTTCCCTCTTACGTGTTGATGCATATTTTTCACCACAAATGAGATAGAAAAAGTGCTGACTCATGCTCAGTTATATTTACATTTTATTCACTGATTAATTATTTAGCTATTCTCCATGGGTTACTCCTTCAACTTACACACACACGACGAGCTTTATTGTGCGCTCGAAACCTCGACTCACTCTCAGAAGAGAAAGGAAATTTTTTGGAAAAGCAACAACTTGTGGCTACCCTTCTGTTTTTTTCCTAGTTGTCAACTTTTTAATTTTGGGTTGAGTTGTTGTCTAGATATACATTCATCAATTTTATTAATATACAAATTAATCGTTAATACGTGTTTACTATTCAAAAATTCAAAAAAAGGGCGCGCAATCCTTGATTTAATATATTGTTTATAGAATATCAAAATCATGAATAATAATAATAATGCCCTCTTTGAGATCATAAAACGTAGAGTCAGCTACTTTAAATCAAAATGGTCAACTGATGAAAAACAGCTGAAGGGAGAATACATAGTGTTTTTGTTTATCCCAAAAAGCTTGTCGTAAATACACAGACAATAATAAATAGTGATGTACAGCAGATTTACTTATTTAAATTGAGTGACCGACTTCTATTTTTTTTTATCAAACATCAAATTGCGCAGCTTTTAAAAATACAATTACATTAAAGATAGATCATTCAAAAATTTAGACTTTTTACATTAAACAATATCAAGGGGATAAAAAATAATTTTAGGATATAGGGGTATTTGGTTCACCTTTGAAAAATTTCATGATGATTTCCTATGAAGTAAAAATAGCTAGAAAATAAAAACAATGAAGTTTTATCCCTTAAATTCCAGAATCTTTGTATACTGCCGCTCCACATACTAAAAAATCTATATCCCAAAAGCCTCCTACTCCGTAAAATGCATGGGACTTTAGATACAGAAAGTGAGCTTTTAAGAAATGAGATTAACCAAAAAGATGATTCCTTCGTGTTTTATATTTCCTTTGCTCCTATTGGTGGAATATACATAGTTTCATACCCACCTTTAAATACCAAAGTGTGCACGAGTATCCTTTTATTTTGAGTAGTTTTTTGATTCATTTCTCGCTTTTATTAATAGAATAAATATGTTAAGAAGTAGAAACGTGGCACTTCTTTTAAAGAAGGGAAAATATAGTCAACTTCAAAGGTACAAAATAATAAATGTTTAGCTACCCTCAATGGAGTAAATGTTGCATTAAAGTAGGGGATATATAGAATAGAGAGTACTATGATGTAATTATAGTTCAACACCTCTTGAGTATTGTAATATCTCATATATAGACTCTTTATTTGCTCTCTCTCTCTCTCTCTCTTTCTATACTAAAATGTATGTGAATACATTTATACTTAAGTGCCCAAGTGTCAAATAGGATTGACGTTTTGAAGTCTATTCAAATTGCTTGCTACTAAAGGAACGGCCCCTTTCAATTAATTATTTTGTTATGTAACCAGATATACCAATACCCATTATGTTAGTGTTTTTTGGGGATTGAATTCATCTCAGGTGCTCTGAAACTTGAACAATATTTTCCTCATATTTAAAAAAAAAACTAAACTGATAATAATCAAAATAGCACGTGTCTTCATAGTCATCAAATGACGTACAAAGTCAACTAGTTCTTACAAATACGTCTAGAGCATAAATTTTATGCTCTACACACAAGAACATATTAAACTCATTTGAAGGACAGTCCTGCTGTAAGTAAAGGGCCTGTTGCATTAACTAAATATTCACGACGTTTGTTGTTCAGTAGAGTACCTACGTGTTTTGTACTCTAAGTTACATATAAAGGTATTCTTTACAGCCTTTGATATATCTTTTTTTATGTATAATATATACGTACATTGTGATTTTCTAAAGTGGAACTTCCTTGTGTCTTGTGCAAAATAAGAAAAACAAAATGACGTCGGCTTTCAAGTTCAGGAGCAGGAAATTCAAAAATACAAATTGCAAAATTATTCAAAATTAAACGATCCTTAATATGAAAATGATGCCGGCCCTTATAAAAAAACCCAAAATTGAAAGCTCCCTCTACATTTTAAACGTCAGTATTTCTAGCTTTATAATAAAGTACTTTAGTTTAGCAATATATGTATTTCCTTTATTCAAACTTTAAGTATACTGTATAAGGCTTTATCATCCCTTTCGACTTTATTAAAGTATTAATTAATTAATATTACTATTATACTACGAAAATAGTGTCGAGATAGATTGCAGAGAACGGCCCTTCCATTGGATTTGAACGCGTCCTTAAGATTTAATACGGAATGAGTCTAAATTTTGTGACTGATGTATCCGTATAAAAATTGTCTGATACCTTCATGACACATCCGGATCGAAAGCAAAAGTCGTCCTATGGAATAAAACGTTAGCCGTGAAAAAATCAAATATTCAGACATGAAGGATTGTGAGTCGATAAATTAGTATTGCAGAAAAAAAGGGTGTAACAACAGACCTTGCTTTCTTCATAATGTCAAAAACGATGAAGTAGTTATCTTGTTCTGTTCATAATATGATGCAATGAGTCGAAAATTGTACTTTTACCCTTTTTAGGATTTGTTTCACGAGTTAAAAACATTTTTTCATGGAACTTATCTTTCAAAATTTAAGATGATTGAGATGAATTCAAGGCAAGTAGTTTCTCTTCTTTTATTGACGCAAGTAAGAAAAGTGAAAATTTAATGTTTTATCAAAAAAAACAAATGAAAAAAAAACAAACAAACAGGAGATAGGGTCATAGTTATTTCCATTTGAAACAATAATTTAAATTATTAATTTATTAATTTATAAACAATAAAAACAATTCTTTGAAATAATCTTTCTCAAACATCTAAATTAAATTACATTCCTTTTTGATTTCATTTTTAAATGCATTGGATTTCCTTTTGAGACAGAGAATCTTTGAGGTTTGAAGAGAGTCATTTAAGTGTATAATTTGCACAGAGTCCTTGGAAAAAAATTGTTCCATTACAATATAAATACGTTTTGACGTAAAACGTGGCCTTCAGAAATTGAGAAGAGTCCCTAAATAAAGACTATATTGCCTTTATTTTTTAAAGGATCATATGTGGACCACATATTTTTTGACATAATCAAAAAAAAAAAATGTCTGTTCTTACACTCTGGGAATCCCTCTTTTATCTACTTTACCATTCAAGACCCGATTTTGAATATTTGATTTCCCCTGACCAGCTGTTTCTTAATAAATGAAAAATGTATTAATTAATAAAAGGATTCCTTACAATTTTTTTTAATATTAAAAAACTCTAAAATATGGGATAAATCGTGTATGTATGAGACGTTTTAAACATTTAATGCGTATGGCAAACATAAATCATTCTAGAAAAGAAGAAGAACAACAACAACAACATGTTAACAGCAAAACAAAATAATTCAACCATAAATAAGGAAATCAATCCTTGTCATTCCCTAAAGGAACAGGGATTTGTCAATTTATTATTATTAGTATTTTAATCTTGTGGCACTGAAGTAACACTTTTATAAATATTTAATTATATTATTCACATGTAGAAACTGCTTTTTAAGTGTTGGTTTAGCTAAACCACGTACAAATATGTATAAATGAAAATATACAGTTTTATGAAACTGTGTGTAAACTAAAAATACTTTATATAGTAAAATAATACAATCCGTATTATACAAACTACAAACATACTTTCTTTGACAAATTTAAATTAAAAAAATTTATAAAGGAAATTATTTATATAAGTATATTGAAGGTCTACATATACTTTTTATTAAAAAGGATAAATCCTACTTTTTCATTCAACTTTTCAAGATATATACGTATATATATATACATAAATGGGTATACTATGAAAAAAAAATATTTTTGTCCTTTGAGGGTCTCAAAATAAGGTCTGTTAAGCTTTCATGGAACTCAAAGGAAGATCAGGATTTTATTGCAAAGTACAAAAAAGGTTTTTTAGGAGTTGCTTGTCCCAGGCCTCCTTGCAGTCCTTCTAGTCTCATTGAGGCATTTATATGTTGTACATATCCAGAATAACCTATAATGTACTCCAAACAGTGAGGTGGGAACCAAGGGGCCAACTCCTTCATTTTTTTTGAAAAATTGGGGGATTTTAGGTAACATGAATATGTGACTTCATTTTTATGAATCTTCCGTCCTCTTCCTTGTAAAGAAACATTTACGATATGTTGGTAAAACTAGGACATATATCGACTGATTGATTCTATCCTGGCTTTTGGTTACAATCAAGTCGTATCCAAAGGAGAAGAGGTTCTCTGATAATTCCTTTGATTATTCATGAAAATCAATGAATAATATACGTTTGTATTGCATATTTAATCGATGAAATATTGACAAAGTATTCCATACATAGTATATGGAATGAAGACGGTTATTCAATACTTATGTAGGGAATTTGTCTCTTAATCTACGTATCTACATGGGTGTAAGAAATACCTCTACGACTACTTAGTTTCAACCTGGTTTATATACATATAACGAACATTATATTCTTTGATAATTAAAAACTTCCATTATAACTTTTTGACAAATTTCATAATTAATAAAATATAAAAAGCTTTTACATTATGTGTATAAATGTATATATAAAGGCTATATATGCCATGTTTAAGTGTATTAATCAACACTATGAAAAAAAAATATATACATAAGTAGGTAGGTAGATAGGTAAGTTAAAGTTTTATAGCATAAAAATATATGTACAAAAAACAGAAACGACTTCATGAATATTGAATAGAACGTGCTGTAATCAATCTCAGCCTCGTACAAGTGTGAGGAGTAATCAACATAAACCAACATAAACATACTTATATTCAATAGTAGGAATCCTATTTCAGCTAATTTTATGAGAGTTGACGCTTTTGCTTGCTAGGGGGTACTGAATTACTCCTAACAATCCATGAATGCAACCTCCATTTATCCTCTACTCTGACTCTTGAATTAAAACAAAGTAAATTATACAAGGGGAAGACAAATATAAATATGTATGTACTTCAAAAGTAAGCATTTTAACCCTTGGCCAAGGAAATCTCTCATAGCTAACAGGCGCGTTTCGCTACATTGTTGTATAGCTTTGTTTTGAAAGAAAGAAAGCAAAAAAAAACCTGATACACAAAAGTTTATTCATAGTGAGAGGGTAAATAACTAATTGACAACCTCCATTCCCACAATCACAACACTCAAGTAGCCAATTACAAATATCTAAAGGATTTTCGAAATTTTCGATTTTTTTTACCTATTTCGAAAGTGGCTCTAAGGAGTGACTCGATTGAAATTATTATTTCTTTAAATCAGTAGTTACGTGTCCATATACAAATCCTTAGATGCTTAACTACTGCTAAATTAGTAAAAGAAGATGAGTTGGAGAAAATTCGCCTTTATAGAAAGCTAGAAACTGTACTGCTCTAATAAATTATAACATAGTTTACAATTGCAGACTCGAGGAGTACAGCTCCAATAAAAACAACATAGCAGATGACTTACGACATTGTAGAAATCTATGGGATGGAATCATCTCAGAATGCTGGTTACATTATATTTCTGCATAAAATCTATAAAACTAATACTGTCAAGGAGAGAAAATTGGGATTTTAGCCTATTTTTAAACAGTCCTTCCTACCCATAAGTTGGAAAATAAATCTATGGATGAGCTTCAAGCTAATTTGGATCATAATGCCTTTAATGGATCTCTTTCTGTTTATCATAAGGACTTTTGTCTTCTTTTCCGTGCGTGGATTTCACTTGGAATCAAATTTTCTACTATTTTCAAATCTTTTATGTAAGATTTTTTAAGAAAAGACGAAAAAATCAAACATAATTATCGGATCTGTACCATAAAAATGAATGAGGCACAATGGACGTTCATATAATTAGACATATTCAAAAAGAAAAAAACAAAAACTGTTGTTGAGTCTTTAATGGAGGTGAATTCTAGAGATTTAGTAAAAAAAAATTAAAATTTTTTATTTGTTCTAAAGAATCAATTTTAATTAAAAAGCGAAGTAATAGTCTTTATTACGTCCTTTTAAGGGCCTTGAAGCTCAAATTTGACCCATATTTTACCCCATATGCAAAATGTATTTTTTTTTTCGCAATATAATAATTATAAAAACGATTTAAAGAAGATTAATTATTCAAATATCGGAAAAACGCTTTTTTTTTCTCCCCATAACAAAGAAGAAAAAAAAGTATCGAATTCTTTTGTCTCACATGCTATCAAACATTTACCCCTCTCCGACCGACTAAACATGTCTTACCGTTACATTTGACAGTCCTTAGCAAGGATCCAAAAGGTTTTTCTATTCAATATAATATATCAATAAGCGGTAGTAGACAGAAGAGATGAAGGAGTCTCAAGGCTCAACAGTTTTAATTCCCAACATGCTTTTGATGCTCTCACTCGAGAGGAATTTGAAAATAAATAAATAGTAGGACTGGTCCTTGGCAAAACAATCTTTAAGACTGTTTGGTTTTTTTTTTGGTTTTTTTGAAAAAAACAAAAAAAAAAAACTAAAACAATACTCATCATCAATAAGAGAACGAGGAGTAGCGTAGTTAGAACTTAGAGAGAAGCGACGCTTTCTTTTTAACTATTTCTTGAATGTACATATATCATATTGTGGTCTATGTAGGTACATTAGAGTGGATAGTCACAGTGTGGTTTTTACTCAAACAAACCAAAAAATTGAGATTACACAATTGGATTAAATTTATACTTGTGTCATTTTAATGATAAATTAAATTTTTTGAAAATGTACATATTGTACAAATGTATTTTTCTGTACTTACATATGTATATCTATGGATACTTTAATAACTAATGAATTAATATTAAGTCTTATAGCCACATGTCAAATTTTAGCCCAACTGAACAGTACAGTAGAGCCTCAGGGCTCTACATACACTAAATTGCTCGAGAAGGGATGCAATCGACTTTTCAAATCGACGACAATTAGCGTCAAGTGATCGAAGCAATAAATGTATTTTGTTTATGTAAAACGCGTGAAGTTTTTTTGAGATTTTGTCTCAAACTCTGAATATGTTGAGTACTGAGGTGGTCGAGCTCTGGGGTTTTTCTCTATGACAAGGTTCCTTTGCAGAATGACATATCTTCAGTTCTTTCGTCATTATATATGTACATAAATCTGTTTCAAAATATTGTGGGATGCAATTATTCCTTACCCCAACACCATTTTCTGGTTTTCTCCTGGAGCTCATATGTATAATTATAAACTAAATATTACACACAGAAAAGAAAATTAGTAGAAACAAATAAATAAGAGACACTTCAAACATTTTCAATCATTCACAAATATTAGTTTACCTGAATGGTTTAAATTTGACGGACGTAAAGATGAGACAGTAACCAAGGAAGAAGGAATTTTTAAAGAGAAACACACTGAAGTTATAAAACAACCCAATGGAATTCAAGCAACTTATTTGTCTCCTTGTAAAAGCAATACAATTGAGATAGCAAATGAACTGATAATTCTACTCTCTGATTTTATGACAGACGTACATCATTGAAAGTCCTTTCATGTGATGGAACCTTAGTAAAGGGGAGTGAATAAACAGCTCAAAGTTAATTTATGCCATCCTTTCCAACGATTTATTGGTCAACTTCAACAAAAATGAACTTCCACTCAACCTTGTTTAATTTAAACGACATTCTAGACAATGTTCAGAGTATTCCCTGAAAATTTTCTAGAACCTTTGGTAAAAACTTGATTGTCAAATACAAGAAATTGTAGATATAATTTTGAATGGAAGAAAATATATCTTTGGTAGATATTCTTGAATTATGTCTTTCTAAACAAACAAAAACAACTTTAAAACAGCTGATTATTCAGAGTTTGTAAACTATGAGTCAACAATTTTGAAGGAATTTTCAGAAAATGACTTCATAAAAGTTTAGTGTGTACCCCTTGATCTTCCTGCTTATCTATGTTAGAGTCAGTCTGTAGAAAGTCTAGTACTTCCCTAGATGACCTACCCTCAAAGTTAGCCCCTTCATAAATAATAAGCTACTGGCCTTAAAATGGCCGCCTAAAGCAAGCCATACAGCAAAACCCCTTAAATTGATCCTTTCCTCAAACTTTTGAGTTCATAGATAGCCTCACAGTTGATCTCCTATGTCTTTAAATCGTATTTGGCCTCAAAATCAGCCAAGGTTGATCTCAGACAACCTTGAAGATCGACGTGACATGGTCTACCTATATTGAGCCAAGTTCAAACCTGCTATTTCCCCTAATTCTCTTGGATGATGCGTTCAAACATACGAACGAATAGAGCAGTGATTCTGAACCTGGATTATATCGAATTTCAGGGGTTCGGTGGTTTGGTTCACCTCACTCGTATCATTCGTGACGTCACACTCTGTCTGGCACAGAAAAAAAAGCTTATTTTTTTTCGATTACGAAGGGTTCGATGAATGCATGGTTGGAACTTGTGGGGTTCAGCACCTCCAATAGGTTATGAACTACTGGAATGTAGGGACGCATGCTGTATACAAACAGATAAACTTTAAACTCGTGCGTCATTGTGTTTGCTATTAAAAACCAATTTGTAAGGAAGGAGGAAATCAAATGAATACCTTGATATAGACAAACACAACAATATAATATCAATGTATTTATGTTTATTCTACATACAGTACACAGCATGTGGGGAAATCTTCAACATGCATGCTTTCATGTGTCTGTTTTTTCTCAATCAAATAAGTATATGTACCTATTTAGGTATACTTATTACTATTGTTTTTAAACCAACAATACGTAAACATACCATGCACTATGTACTAATTTTAATCTATAGAGTGTATGTCAGTACATATTATTATCATCATTCTAGGGTGGTTTGTATGTGTTTGTATTTCCATTACAAACAACAACACCCCTTCTCCTAAAATTTTGATCATTTATAATCCCGAACCATCATTTGTTTTTAACCCATTATTAAATTGAAAAGAACCAATTTGTTCATGTTTCAACAATATCTGCCCTTTTATACTTCATGCAATGGTTTTATAATGTTTTTTTAAAGTCATACTTAAGTAGTAGCACGCAGAAGAATTAAGAAACCACCTGAAATCCTTCTGCACGCTACTACTTAAGTAGCTCTACGAATTTTGTAACGAAATTGAATGAAAATTTACACGCTTAAATGGACGATTTCTTCTTAATTAAGGATTCTTATCAGGCGCTTGACATCTCGTTCAAAAGCTGCAGGTCTAAGATCTTTAATGCATTCCTTATTAATCCATTTCATATAATATTCAAGGAGTTATTTAAGTACAAAAGATTTGGTCGACTTTTAGTCCTACTCCCGTCCCCTAAGCACCCAGGAGTCCCTTTAGGTCAAAACAAAGACTAGAAATGAAATTTGCATTAAACACACGAGCGAATAATTATTTTTTAATGCACAAAATGAGTATCCTTCTATGATCAAATTGAAGTTGAAGATGGAAAATGGGCCAAAAAAGCTATAAAAGTAGGGTCCAATTTTTCAAAAACCGTCGGACTCTCGAAAAAAATTATATATTTGAAATCAGCATTCAAAACTTGAATTCCCCTTATGATTTTTGACTGTTGACCAGTGTAACCAATATTTACGAGCAAACATTTGACAAATTGCTTTGACTTAAGACTAAGAGACTTAAGTATATCTCTGAAAGACACAATTCCTATTTACAGCGTTTTATTTATAATCTAATTTAGTTTCACCCCAGAGGTCCAATGAATGTAAACGAGAAATGGAGAGAACATGACTCTTAGACTTTTCTTAGGTAATATATGAATTGAGAACTTCCCTCACCGACTCCATGATTTTAGAATCATATACCTAGTTGGAATAAGTAATAAAAAGAATTGAGACACAATGGACAATGTAACGTTATTGTGTTGAGCACCTCGAGTCATCTGGAACTCTAAGTGTTCGTATCATTAAAAATCAGGGTTATGATTGAATTTGGCATTATGTTAGTGTTGGTTACATGAAATTTGGAAAGAAAATATTCATAAGATTTCATACAAAAATTGAGAATCATGCAATTAAGTGATACAACTTATCAAATGTTTATTTATACGAATTTGATCCGTTTTGAAAATCTTGAGGAATATTTTTTGGCATATTGAACTTTTCATATGATTATGGTTAAGAAAATGAACCAGGAAAATCTTTTTGCTCATCCCTAAAGTTATAAAAAGACCAGTTGAAGTGTAAAATATAGGCACGTAATTACAAATGAACAGTTACTTTGTGACGAAGAATCTGAGACCAATAGACTACAAGTTACGAGCTCACATTTTCCAAGTTTTTAAGAAAAAGACCTTAAGTATGGACTTGAGTACTACAGGCCTGTTAAGTAACTTCACTTCTCTAAAGTTTTGGGTTGTGAATTAAAAAGGGATCGAGATACATAAATAACGTAAACTTATAAAAATATGATTATTGACACTAATTGTACTGCAAATTGTGAACCATAAAAAAACACTTTATTACCTAATGGATCATTTCTCCCTCCAACGTTCTCAGGAATTAAGCATATATATATATATCAGAACTAGATATAGAATGTAGATAATACTTAGATGCAAAACTTCTGACAAATTGAGATCATATTATAATTAATTACTGTTTTAAAATATATGTTAATATTTACAAATATCAAATCAAAATGAAAAATTGCACAGAGACACATTTTCTAATGAAAAATATTTAATCAAATTGCAGCTTTGCATTTCTTTGAAAATATATAAATATATTATAGAACGGTTTCAAGATGAATGAAGTTGATTTTGATAGCATCAAGGCAGAAATGCTAATAAATTTACAATTGGGTATTTGTTTTGTTTTTGTGAGATACATGAAACATCAAATATAGATACAAGTCACGAGGTTTAAAACCCCTTTGCAACTAAGATTTTTCTTAAAATGATATTGTTTAATGATGCTTGGGGGGTCAAAATGACTCTCATCAGGCATCTGTGGGTTGTTGAATTCAAAACTGAATATAAATTATACAAGTATTATCAACATTCTGTGATAAAGATAGCTAATTCGGATTTATATATGTAACATATATTGTTTTTTTTTGGTTTTTTTGAATTTTTGGAGTGTTTTGGCATGTAATTGCTCTAATGGGAAGTATTTACTTCATTAAAAAACATGTACAATCCTAATCTACATGTTTAAATTCTTCATAATTGACAGTAGGTAGTTTGAAAGATAATCATTTTAGATAAGTAGACCAGTACATCTTTACCAATACGTTAAAAATAATGCAAAATTGACTAAAGTTGGATTTACAGAAGTGCTTATGCACGATTCTCTTTATCCATTTTTCCTCCCTTTTTGTTTTTATTATTTCTATGGTGGTATAAAATACACTTCCTGCTACGAATTTTCTTACAAAATCTTTCCTTTTTTACTAATTTCTTGCATTCTGTTTGTATTTCTTTTCCTCTTTGCTAAGAGAAGAAAAAACATATGGAAATTAGAAAAAATTAGAGAGTGTGTTAGAAGTTGGAGCGGTTTTCATGGTCGAATAAGTGTGACATGCACACAAATTCGAACCATAGACCATTTAAACTACAACGTAAACAGTAAACATTGAAGGTTAAAAAATCCTATTAGTAAAATGAGGGAAATTTTAAATGAACTTTTATCGAAGGCCATAGACAACAGTCAATGATTGAATATTATCCATAAAAAGCTTAATTTATAATTATTAATAATACGTTATCCTTTTATTTCTATAATATGGTCTCTAAAATTATCTTTGAACGGATGTGTCAACAAAAAGATTACTTATATACCCTGAGTTGGATAACTATACTATTTGAATTCAATTATGAAGGGTTTTTATTTATTTTCAGTGGGTACGTTATAATCTAAATGGTCTATGGTTCAACTTTGTGAGTAAGTCACACTGATTCGTGCACGAAAACTGTTCCAATTTCTTAGGCATCTTCCCTCTTTCTCTCTCTAATTTCCATAAGTTTTTTCTTCTCTTTGCTTAAAGGAATAGTGTGTAAGCACTTCAGTAAATCCACCTTATGTTATGAGCATTATCAAAATGATATATTTGTTTTCTTTTTCAATACATCTCATATGTACACTTTTTTTGTTCTTTTTTGTAATAATATGACTTGAAACTTAATGATAGAAACAAAAAAAAAACGCAATCAAATTTCTGAGATTGCCTTCTTTCAAATTGATTTTTTCATATCTACGTATACCGAACCGAGCTGTATGTGGCAAACCACGATTTGTACCGTACTATGGATTTTGTCTACCATACCAGCTCTAATATGAACAGTATGCAATATATATTTTTGGACACCATCTAAAATTTTGGCTGATATATTTTTGCTGCCAATTGATTTTACTTCTTTTGATACTTTGTTTTACCTTCTTCTTTTTTTTTCTGTGGTAGACAATTTAGTAGGGAAAAATAGTACTAAAAAACACACACAACTCAATGTTAATCATTATAATGGAATCCAAGAAAATTAAGATTCCATACACTCATGACTTATGGTAGATCTTTTAAAGAAGCCAGAAAAGTCGTAGAAATAGGTAAATATAATGCTCAACATCTCTTAAAGGCCTTAAAAATATTTTTCTGTAGCTTTAATATATAAAATCCAGTTAAAAATAGTGTCTGAAGTGCTGTCAAAAAAAATATGGAAGCAAAAATATATTTCACTAAAGTCCAAAATTTTGCACTGCTTTTGCTATATCGATTCAAGACCTACAAAGTAACTACCTCCTATTGGATATCATTTCTTCTCACATATATATATATATATACTCAATAAGAGTGGCCAGAATAAATTATCTGTTTATAAAAGTGTAAAAGCATTCTTAATCGAGGTAGAATGTGCCTATGCACAAAAGTGAGAACTTGTACAATAAAGTTTTTTTTTCATGTGGTAAGATTTGACATTTTAATAGATCAAATAAAATATTTATATTAAAAATCCACGAAAATCTGTTGAGGTAAAATATTTTGACATTAAAGTGGAAAATACTGTATCTAACTTGTATATGTACATATATTTTAATATTAAGCCAATGATGTTATTAAAAAACTTGTTTATATGTAGCAGGACTCAAGATTCAAACAAAAAATACACTGAAGAGACATTATTTTTTTGCAAAAATTCATTATGTGTGTAAATGATAATTAAATTAGAATATCCCTGGTTTCACTTTGCATGGAATTATACCAAGCATGACTTGCATAAACAAGATAGAGAGAGTGGGGGGGGGGGTCGTGGTGGTTAGGAGCTACATATATAGTAATCAAAAATAGTTGTAGTCATGATATAAACGTATATTTTACTAAACTAATCCTGAAATTTGAATAGTCACAACATTTTTGTAGATATGTAACTATAATATTATATTTTTTATTGGGGAGCGGATGATGATGACTCAAACATACTTACATACATAAATTACTATAAAATGAATAACTCAAACTACTTCATTTTTGTTAATAAAGGCATGACAAGCTCACAGTTCTAATTTTATGATTATTTTTTTATAATACATATATGTGTCAAGTCAACAAGAAACCAAGTTACTCTGAAATATTTCAAAAATGAGTGTGAACTGTCCTCATATTCTTGTAGACATTCTCTTCCGTTTGTATTAATAGTACATTTTGATTAATTAATAAATGACTCCAATAATTGCAACTTAATTAGGGAAAAAGGGAAAAAACCAACTACCACTAAATCAATCTCTGGGGCTATGGAAAAGATGGACGTTCTTTCATGGACCATATCGACTCCATTTGGAGTCGTACCATTTATCCAATTGCTCTATTGGATAGACAGTAATCCTTGGTTTCTCGATTAAAAGTGACATTTTAGCAAATATCATGCGCGATAGGTCTTAAAATGACTCCAAAATATTTAGCCGTTATATTTATGAAGTAAAAAAACTTAAAAGTGGATTTTCTCCTTTTCAATATTTGAAAAAAAATTTGCTTTCTTGTTGACTTGACACATATGTATTTTCTATGTACTTTCAATTATAATTAATTTTATAAATTGAAAAATTGCTCCCTAGTGCTATTCTTTTGAAAAATGAGTTTCAAGTCTATCAGTTCAGTAAATACAATACAACAAATGTATCAAGACCATAGGCATAGGTGAGAAATATTAGCTGGAACATGGGGGTACACAGTAATTATAGAATTAACTCTATGTATACGGATCGTATCAATTTCAAAAGGCAATATAGTTACCATCTAAATATGTACATTTTTATCGCAAAAGACTTGAGCACAGTTCTTCTTTGACGTGGTGAACGAGTTAAGGGAAACCTTAATAGTTATTCAATTTTAAAACCTCTTAATCACATTTTCACTCTGCATTTGACTCTATCAGCTTTTTTCTGTCCCGATCACAGAGCAGAGTCAATTTATCACCTAGCATAATAATGTTGACAATTGGGTTTTTTCAGGAAAATAAATTAGATATTAATAATAATTATAATTAATCGACAACTTTGACCGTTTAAGAATGAATCTACAACCGATATATCGGTCGAATCTTTATTTGTAGATGTATCTATGGTTATTAAAAAATCTTGGTGTATGTATAAAGGGAAATGATTTGATTATATTTATAAAAGGGCTCACTGCTCTATTATATATGTACAGTTGAATCCATTTCAAATGATACAAAAATCTTCTTTTTTTCTCCTAGCAATGACGGAGACATACATTTATATATCTATATATATCATCATTATCTCAAAAATGTGTGAGATACAATGTTGCTAGGATTAGAGGTTCCGTACATATACATATGAAGTATAGGTATTATATGTGGGCAAAAAATATCGGGAATATAAAAATCTGTATGCTATCACCCAAATTGATTTCATTCCCCTCAAAAGTAGTCTGTATGTGCCTTCGTTTTTTTTCAATTTTCAAAAGAGATACCAAATTTGCTTGAAGTCAAAAATAATAATTAGGGAAGACTAACAGCTGAGTTTTGGATATGCTATTAAAATTTAATATTAGATGGTTGGTTCTTTATAGTAATAGATTATGTATCTATGGAAATAAACACTGAATTCTCAAAATTTCAAAAGAATATTCATTTCAACTTTTTTACCCTTCAAGAACACTTCTTTAAATTGCATTTTAGTCATTCTCTTTCAGACATTTTATAAAAACGAAGAATTCAATTTTACCTGTTCTCAAAAGGATGGCGGATATCTCAAAGTCTAATAAATATTTTGACGTGTAAATTGGCACAAATGTCAGTGACAGATGTGTCAACTTAAAATGCAAAAGCGTTGATCCTTATTGAAATCTTACAAAAATTAAATTCAAATTTCCTGATATTTTTTGCTCATATAGTATACAAATAAATATATGGTTGTCAAATAACTCCCTTCCGCTTTTTTGCTCTTTATTCAATGCTTTATAAAAAGTGTTACAGGGATCGGATTTTGTTCAAACATGCGCCGTTTTGTTCGATAATCTGTTTCCATCTAGACTGAAACTTCATAATCCTTATTTGCGGAGAACTCGGACAGACACTTTTCACAAGCTTCTTTTGAGTTCGACTGTACACCACCAAGGGCGTTCGCCATGGACAGGAACAGGTGGTAATCACTTGGTGCTATGTCTGGGCTATATGGTGGATGCAATAAAACCTCCCATCCGAACTCCTGTAGCTTCTGCCGAGTCATCAACGAAGTGTGTGGTCTGGTGTTGTCTGGTTTTTTTTGCGTCAAATCATGCAGCACCCAAACTTAAAGCTTTTTTTTTTAATATCCAACCTTCTGCAGATGGTTTAATATGGTTTGGTGACTAACTCCCATCTCCTGGGCGATGTCACGAGATGCCATATGCAGGTTTATCTCGATGTTTTCTATGATTTAATCGGTATTCGTCGTCAAAGGTCTTCCACCGGCTGGTATATCCATGGTGTCGTTTTCACCGGCTCTGAATCCTCGAAACCATTCCTCCCCGGTTCGAAGTGATAAGAGTACCATCCCCCAAAACACCATTAATCTCACAGAACGTTTCTCTAGCGGATTTTCCTTTAACGAAGGAAAACTTTAAAATAGCGCGAATTTCGGCGTTAGTGAACTCCATGTTTAAACATCTATAATTGTAGCTATAAATTGTATAAAATCCAAACTAATCATGCATAGCGTTGTTTTGTAGATTATGTCAAGACCTTTTAAATGGTGTATAGTATTGTCAGATATAAGCTCTGTAGCACTTTGTACATAGCCGCGAAATTCAAAAGACAAAAAGACGGAAGGGAGATATTTGACAACCTAATATTATGTAGTTGTAACTCTGTGTATTACATAAAAATAGTCATCATTGATGAGTTTATCTACATACATATGATTACTATTGTATGTACATTAATTTATTTCTACCTACAATTTACAATAAATAAATAAATACATAGTGAAGGGCCTTCCCCAAAATCATAATATAATTATTTTTATTTTAGATACTCCAGCCTCCCTCTTAGGGAAATTGGGTTTTTTATTCTTCCATAAAGGAATAAATGTAAGTAATTATGGGGAAATGGAAAAATGGTTTATCAAGATGAAATGATTAATGTGCTTGTACTTACCTAAACCTAAAGGCTACATTTGTACTTATGTCTGTATGTACAAACATTGTTACTTTGAGGGCTATGAAATATGTTCAAGAAAAAAATAAAAATGAAAAAACTGGACAAAGGAACAAAAAAATATTAAAATAAACATATGCTGAAGTAATTATTTACATATTGCCGTTAACCCAAGACACTCGTCTGAATAAATTGTTCATAGGAGTATGCCTCTGATTGACTATGAACATTTCTTTATAATACTATATTAAAAATCCTTTTTTGAGAAAAGGAAGAAGTATAAAAACTAGCCAAATACAATCCATTCATGAATAAATGATAGAATTTCATACAAAATATTGAGTCTTTTAATGAACACATGGAAAAAAAAACACCCAATATCCGATTTATCAGTCGATTTTTTTTTTTTCCATAAAAAGCAATTTTAGGCAAATTTTAATGACGTACTCAATGGAGCAATTTAAAAATGGGTTCAATAACCACTTTTGGTATTTCAAATACCTACATATATTTATCGCCGTAGTGCTTCAATTACCGATTATACTCTTTAAAAAAACCCAATAATTGACAAACCGATTTAACTCAACTTTGCACCTTCCTCTCCTTGGGATATCATCATCATTCGATCTTGTTTTGTCATTAGGATGTTTCATATATGCACAGATCGGTTGTTGATGTTTCAACCCAAAGGGATTGAATCACTGTCCCTTGTGCATTGGTATTTATATTATTTTAGTTTCATGAAAATGTGTTGCTATTATTTTTTTTGATCACCTGTCGATTTCTCTACTTTCATTATTCTATTTCATTTCTAAAGGATAGGTTTGAGTGTGACACAGTAAAGTAATGTCCTAGGGACATCATTTGAAGAAAACTCTATAATCAATAATTCCTCTTCATTTGAACATATTAAAAGATTTTAATATTTTCTTTAAATGAAAAAATATTGTCAGAAAATAGGTGCTCTAAAAACACGTTAGTCACTGTTGCATTTACCAAAATGTCTTTCTTTTATTAACTTTCGGTCATAAGTTATTATCTAATAACTTTTTTTTTGTCCAACGAAACAAGTTGCAACTGACATACTTCGCAAATTGAATTCATTTGATAGTTTCTTTAACTTAATATTTACTTTTGTTCTCACAATACCTCATATATTTATTTTTTCTTTTTACAAAAGAAGGAATGTATCATTTTGTTGAGCGAAATATGGGAAGTATCTAAAATGATGTAAGTTCCGAGGATATTAAAATAAAAAACTATGATGATAGGACACTTGTATAGTCTTTACAAAAGGTTTGGTATTTTTATGGGCCACAATTCAACATTGGGGTTCATATTAATTTTTGTATCTTGCTTCATATCTGCAGATAAATAAATAAAGGATCTTTTGGATTCATTGGTTAAAAAATGTATCTGGTAGTTTTGCTGCAAACATTTTTGCTCAAATTTTATTTATAAATTGTACTTGATTATCCAGTTTACTTTTCCAGTCCTATTATAATTAAATTATATTAGATAGTTTCCCCGCTTTTATAAAGCTATAAATATAACTCAAAAGTTTAAACTCATTGTATCAATTATGCATATTTTCAGTAAATATTGAAAATATACAATAAAATTTCCATTGAAATATGCAATTTGACAAAATTTATATATAATACATAAAAAAATCCCATAATAAGATATTAAAATGCAGAGGATAATACCAAGTGTACGTCTTATTTTAAAATGAAATTTGGAAAAAGGACATTATGTTTGTAATTGATAAGTTACCCTATGATGTCAATATCTTCAACAGTTGAACTGTTTTTGATTGAACAGAAGGAATATACACGTCAACTTAACGGATAGAGCCAGTTGATTTCAATAAACAACGTATAGAAAAATACAGGATAATAATTAAATTATACGAATCCACAGCTGACAAAAAATACATAGAAATTGGTGTTTTAGGGATACAAGAGATGTGATATGTGAGGTTAGCTTTTGTCAATACCTGTTGCTCTTTATCTGCTCGAAACCTTGACCTTCAAAAAGAACAAGGATGAATTTGAAAAAGACAAACAAACAAATGGTAGAAATTCTGCAGGATATGAATAAAGAATTTACTGAGCAATAGTTTTTCAATCCAAAATCGTAGAGAACACATCAGCTTAAATATATTTTTTAAGTTTTGACGTAATAAATGACTTTTCAATACCTACATATACCCTTTGCAAGAAAAGTTACCAGAAAAAAAACATTTTATAGGGACTTCTGTCTCCGTTTCAGTAAAAGTTACTTTAGCATAGAACAGAAAAAAATCTATCAGCTTCTTCATAGCTGATAGATATGAACAAGGTTAAGGATTTTAATAAAGCAGCCAGCCCCATAGTTGAAATGTTAATGTTTCTAGTTCTTTGAACATATACTATTTCCATCTTTTGTTAATCACATTTTGTTTTCTTTCAAAGCTGTTTTCTTTTTACTTTTGATGGAAAGTTTGTTTAAATTAGATTGATGGATTGAAAAAGGCTTTTCAGATACAAATTTACACATTTTATTATGTATTATTTTGTTCCGAGTATGGGAAATTTAATGGATCAGCTGTCGAGTTATAACTTGATTTCATTTTATTATCTTTTAATGAATTCTTAAAAACTCTGAGCTCAATATCAATTCAATTTCATATGAACACTCAAAAGGGAAAATGTTGAAGATAGTAAAAAGATCTTACTTATAAAAATGAAGTTGTATTAAGACTAGGGGTATCCTTTTCATCATAGACTTCAAATTCAACTAATAATAGTGTATGCTAAGATGATGAAAGCATTGAGTAGATTGCTTCCCTTGAAAACGAGAGTGGAAAGAGAGTGTTTATGACTACGTAGTTTAAGCCAATTTCATGTTAAAAAGTATGTTTAATATTATTAGTTTAAGGTGGAAATAAATTATAGATGAAATATTCTGCAATATGAGTGGGATATTTGTTCATTTAGATTATTCACTAATTGCATCAAAAACCATCAAAGAGCATCGTTTCGTGTTCTGTGTAAATTACAAGAGGTCAGTTCTCATCTCTCAATACATAAATGAGGGTGCATCAAGTCTTTGCTCCCCTTCTTAAGGCACTCTATTAGAAGCAAGGACCACCAAATTCTAGGAGAGAGCTTCATGTATTTTTCAAGGTTTGCACCCAATCTGGCAGAGTATGTACAGAAGGAAGTTGCATATTTTGCTACGGTAGTAATTGGGGATTGGAACAACTGGAAGTTTTTCACAAAATGAAGTGAGTACTGCCCGTGCAAACTCTACTTCCTTTCTATCTAAAGGATTTATCATTACTACTTACAATGAATGTCTCATTGTATGAAGTGGGTGCTTCTCTTGAACAGTTTGAGGAAAGACTATGGACACCGTTGGCCTTCTGGTCTAGAGCACTCTTTTTGATCCAACAGAAGGGTTCTGCCTTCAATCTCTTAGATGTTAAGGAGATAATTTTTAAATTTAGATGGACATTAGAAGGAGTTAAATTCACTGTATTCTCTCATCATAAACCGTTGAATCCAAAAATCCATCTTGGACGGCAATACAAGGGGTCGTTTCCTTTATAGCCGAGTTCCACTGAAGTATGGAGTACAAATTGGGGAAGGTAAATTTCGTTGCAGATACGCTCTCTAGGCTTCAGTTCAAGCTGAAATTTTCCCCTGCTTGTAAATAAGAATTAAATCGACCCACTTTGTTTAAAATTCAAATCAAGACAGTTAATCAACAAATTTTTTTCGACAAGTACACTTGTGGGCTTTAAAACGGAATGTAAATTTATGGTGACTTTTTCATCTGAAGGTTTTGTCAAAAAATCTATTCATGGTTTATGATTTTTACCATCCAGGGTTCAAGGTAACTCTATGATAAATGTCTAAAGCCTTCGCCTTGGCCAAGTCTTTGGTCTGATGTAAAAGCCTGGACTGAAGGATGTTTAGAATTTCAAAACATCTAGACCTTCTGGCCAATCTCCCTTTCAATACGATCCAAGAATATTTAGATTTGTCCATGTACAATTAGTGGTACTGCACCTATCTTTCCAGGGATTATGATACCTCTTAATGGTTTTATGTAGATATAGCTATCAGATGGGCTGAGGTACTTCCAAACACAAAGGAGGATACTACTTATTATGAAATAATTTTATTCAGGATGGATCACTTGACTCACGGGACTCAATTTATTAGGTCACTATGGAGACAGTTGAGTCAACTTCTGAGATCAAAAAATATATTTACAACCACTTATCACCCTGAATCTAATGGTTCCTTGAAAGATATCACCCTACTTTGTAGAATATGCCAAGAAGGAGGATCTTGGCTTGAAGGTTTCCCCTTCGGTTACCGATCTTCTATACCTAACCTTCCATTTTTACATCCACTTTTTCTAGTAGAGTCATCGGAGATTACAAATGATAAAAAGTGATTTCATTAAGTTTGCCACACAGAAGATCATTCTTGAGCCGCCTGATATAATCTAATCTCCTGTTAATTGACTTCATAATTCGGACTACTTTAAAGACCTGCACTTTCTCCTACATACCTAAGCCCCTTCAAAGGTCTATATAAATCTCAACACACTTTGAGCTGGATTTTGAATCTTGTTCTGATTTTGTCTCACTCCACTGATAAAAGTCCGCACATGGGATGAGAGATTTCATTCCTCGCTTCAACATTGATATGTCCTAATAATTATTTTAGAGTATATGCCTATTAAAATTTTATTCTTGTGTGTGTGACTTTATTTATTTATTTTAATTAGTCTCTAGGGAAGCATTGTAGCAGCCTAAATAACCATGATTTATGTTTTAGATTTATAATGTACATAAATGAATGGGTTTGATTATATTGACATCATTTGATATATGCCGCCATTAAATATATTCACTAGCAATTCGATATGAAATAAGAGCATGATGGAGTTTTGTTTCTTAATATATTTCTACGTATATTTTTTTAGCTAATGTCTTTGCTTTCATGCTCAAGTTTTTTTAAAAATATATATTTTAGACCTACTATAATACTTTTTTCAAAAAAATTAAATAGATAATTAAAGTAAGGAGGAATGAACATTAGAGACAAAATGACTATAGCTAGAATATATTATGTACATACATGTAAAATAATTACACATTGAGCAATCCAATATTGCAAATGATAAAAAAATAAAATATCTAATTAAAATAAACTATAAAAAGGAAAATAATTTGGAGGGTAATGAGTTAATAAAACAAAGCTCTGAGGAGAAGAAGAAGAAGAATAGATGATCCAAGCTAAATTATTTTTTATGCTATCGATTTTATTTATATTTTAAATCCTGAATATGTTCTGATTTAAAAGCAGCTGACTCTACGCGTTATGAACTCAAAAAGGGTATTATTATTATTATTATTAATGATATACAATATATTAAATTTCGCACAATTTTTTTAAGCACATATTATTAATGACCAAACCTGGTTATTACTTTCACATGTAATTCAAGTTAAATTAAATAACCTTGTTTTCGGATCGTGTTTATCTAATTAAGTTTCCTGTTTCTTTTTAATAAAAAAGAAATTCTTACATTTGATAGATTTTATAGCTAAGATCCTTGTTTTTGAAGAAAGATGCTCCTGGATATACATATACAGATTATATTCCATAGACAAACTAAAATAAAATGATTAATACATATACAGATATCTACATTGATCTAAATGTATGTACTTCAAGACATACATCAAGATGTTTAAGATAAATCAAGTCTTTATGCCTATTCAATCGTGGAAGTCAGTTCCAATTTTCAAAACAGTTGCAAAATAAACCACGAATTTTTAAACTTTCAATAAAATACAATTTGTAATATTCGTTGTAACTTTTTGGGCTTAAACAACATTTCTCTCAATTGCATTTGAGTCATTCTCTTTCAGACATTTTATAAAAACGAAAAATTCAATTTGACCTGTTCTCAAAAGGATGACAGATATCTCATAGTCTAATGAATATTTTGACGTGTAAATTGGCACAAATGTTAGTGACAGATGTGCCAACTTAAAATGCAAAAGCGGAGATACTTTTCATAATCTCAAAAAAAAAAAAAAAAAAATTAAATTCCCCGGCATTTTTGCTCATAGGAGTAACATATCTACTGTATCGCCAATGATGAACTGAACATTGTGGTCAATTTCTAGCAAATTTATTCTCTTAAATATTCCTTATGAATGTCTTCATTTGTTTATTTTTGAAGTCTAATAATCTTTTATATATACAATATCCAAACTCTAAATTTAGGAATGGTTTACTCATTCAATGTAATAATAGTGAATAAGATTACGCTAGAGTACATAATATGACATATTTGAGAATTGATGGTGTTATCCTGATGCTAAAGAAAACATTATTCTAATTTGATCTTTGACTGTGCTGGAGAGCATAAAAAGTAATGCTGCTAGTCATAAATAAAGTCAAATATAATAGAACTTGTCAGAGTATTTCTATATTGATTAGGCCTAAAATAATAGATAAATAAAGATTTGTTATATATGGGTGCCTCGAGTGCTGAACTTAGTATTTATTACTTTAGCAATGTTCTTTGCGTGTGAATTAATGCCCAATAAGCCGGAAGGATATTGAAGGGTTGACATGACTTTTATTATGTTTACAATAATTACGGCATAATATCTTCTGAGTTTAGATTTCCTATTAAAATTTAAAATTGGATGCTTGGTTTTTCTTGAGTAATAGTTTATGATTCTCGAGAAATTAACAAGTTATTCACAAAATTTCAATAGGACCCAGTCTGGAATATCCATTGTAACTTTTTTGGCTTCAACCCTTAATTCTCTAAATTGCGTTTTAGTCATCCTTCTTAACAAAAAATTTAAAAAACGAAAAATTCAATTGCTGCAACTGTTCACAAAAGGACTCGTGTATCTCATCCACTAATGAACATTTCAACAGTTAATTGAACACAGATGTCAGTGACGGGATGTATCAACAAAAAAACTAATAAAATAAATCCCTATCCAAATCCCTCTCTCCAAAGAAATTAAGTTCAAATTTCCGGGTATTTCTTTGCTCATATGTAATAGTATTTATTAAAGCACCATTCCATGGACTCTTATTCATTACCCCTATGGGTATTTAGTTCGAATACAAAATCACTCTAAAAATGGATGTAACAGGATTTAAGAAAAGGATTCAATGAACTCTTATGTAAAAATGCATTTATATAGTATATAAATAGGGTTAATTAAGTGCTTATTCAAAAAAAATTTAAAAAAATATGAATATGAAGGTATGATTATAAAAACTCTTTCTTTCAAATTCTACATATATAACACTGCCTTGAGGAATGCTTTAAAAAAAAAAAAAAAAAAAAAAGAAACCACATGCATAAAACTACATACATGTGTATAAATGAAGGTAAACGGAATTGATAATAAATTACAAAAATTGCAAAAATTATACTAGGAATAATAATAAAAAACGTCTATACTGCTTTTTGCATTGCATTGCAAAGGTAGATGCTTGTCTATACAAACACTGCGAATCCCACTTTATACTATAATAATAATCATGCAACAGGGTAGGGAGCAAAATAAATGTACAAAAAAATAAAAAAGTTATTTCACAAAAACAAAATTATGCATACACAGGAAAAAAAGTGGACATTGTCACAAATTAAGAAAAGTCTTCTTTCCTTTTCCATGCTCTTTAAAACCTTTGGAAGAGTGTACAGAAATGAATGTTGTAGATCCTTGACTCTCAAAGAGTGTATCCCAGCGATGTTTCAGGTCCGCACTCATTGGATTCGTTACCGAGCATTAACTAATTAACTAAATCGTAGCATTTCTACTAGAGTAAAACGAGTAACCTTTTCCTTCATGAAGTGATTTGATTCTCTCATAAGGGCGTCTTCAAATCAAAAGTTATAGAAGCAGAGGTGTAGTAGATCCTTCTTGAAGGGATTCCATATTTGCTTCTTCTGAGGTGAACCTATTTTTTTATTTTAAGAATCTACAGAATGTAAGAAATTTCAAAGACTTTATCAAACCCTCATTACCTTTGTCTCTACTATTTAAAATAATAGTTATAGACCATGAGCTACTAACGAGAACCTGGGTCTCAAATCCATCCAAATGTTCGCCCTAAAATAATTAAATAAAAAAAAAAACCAAAATGAATAGAGAATGAACTCAGACCCTCAAAAACCCATACTTACCCCCATGATCCCTGACCCTACACCACAATTGATTCATATACACATAAAACAGAAATGTACATAAAGATATTCGGACAAACACAAAGGGACAAAACAAAGGACACGGACAAACACAAAAAAAAAGGACAAAACATGCAGCCTTTACAACATAAATAAAAGAGTTATTACCTACATTCATTCATACACAGATGATAATAAAAAGACAATTTAACAAACAAACAAACAAACATGAAGAGGACATTACTTACATCACAAACGATCATACAACACATTGTGTTATGATAGAGGCTTACTTACAAACATCTACCCCTCCTGGCTTGCTTCCAACTCTTCTCCATGTCCCAATAGGGATTGAACTTCATCATCATCATCATCCCATCCTTACCATACAAGCTCCATATTTGCACTAGATCGTTTTACGCCAAGGGATGTTTGAGCGCATAGCTAAATTCTGCGAGCAGATAATGAAAGGAGGAAAAGAAGAAAAGAAAAGAAGTGAAAATATTATGGCTTATGAGTTGTAGATTCTGCCTACTACCTATGTACTTATTAATATATATATATATATATATATATTCTTCCTCTAATGATTTCACTTTGTTTTTTTTATTGTGTGTGTACTGCAAATGACGCTCGCGAATTCTTTGCAACCTACATATGATTATTATTATATACATACATACATAAACACTGCTTCAACGTATTTACTTCCATTCTTTTTCTGCATTTTTGGAGGTCGACGCAATGAGGATAAAGGGCAGACCTTAATGGAGAAAGGAAGAAAAAATAAATTTAATACCTAAGGTTATTTTAATTTGTGATAAATAAGATTGCGCGTGAAATCAAACTATCAAAATTAATGAATCATAAAGCAATAATAAGGAAAACTCATGTTTATTTCATTTATGACCGCCTAGGATACATTTTTACACACTAAAATACAAATGTAACTTTGTTTGAACTAAATAACTATACATACAATCAAACTCTAATGATCTCTAATGATGTTTAATAGCCTCACAGGCAGTTCATTACATCAAAGCTACATACATATTGATATTATGTATGTACATACTACATATATTATTTAAATATTTGTTAACAGAAAGTAAAAAAAAAAAAAAGTTGGTATTCACGTTTATTTAAGGAAAAACAAGTAGTTATTAGGTCAATGGTTTGTGTTTATACATAATATTATGTTCTTGGGTTTTTTTCTTTCCTTCTTGGATGAACAGAAGCTTTCATGTCCAAAAAACTCTGACCCTTAGAGTTCCTTCATTTAGAAATAAGTTGACTTCTTACCATTGTACATAATTTGCATAAGTCCTTGTTGTATTAGAGTACTGTGCATGCACGACAAAAAATTTGAAAAAACATAGCAACGTAGCAACCCTTTCTGTATTTAGTTATTATTATATGTATATCTATAAATATGTTATACATTGATGAACTCAATAGTACGTATAATATTCCAAAATTCAAAAAAAGGGCGCGTAATCCTTGATTTAACATATTTTATATACATATAATATCAAAATCATAAATAATAACGCTTTTTTGGGATGCAACCCAACGCCACTCCCTAATTAGCCTAATTTTTTTAGAATCCTTTTAACTCACTCGTTCCTTCATTCTCTTGTCTATTTGCTACGTACCTATGACCTTTTAGATTATAGGAGGATTTTATGATTTTTTTAAAATGCCATTTTAAATAATCATGATAGTGTAATAATGAAGATATCTTCAATTAGTTTTAAATAACTTCGTCAGTGCATGCAAATTGCATTAATGCATACGAATTTAATTACATTTTTTTCTTTTATGAAACTTGTTTCTAAAAAATTTTATTACATTCTAACCTTTTTGACAAATGAGTTAAGCTTTATGATTAATATCAGAGCAATTAGAGTAGAGTAGAATTCCTAGGAAGAAGGAATATTAAACTCTGTATGGGATTGTTTTATCCTTATTGTTACGTATCTGCACTTTTAGAATGAACATATTTGATTTGTCGTAAAAGATTTTACAAAAAACCGAATCAGAGGCTCATAAAACAATTATTTTGTGTATTTTTTCCTCCTCGTAATTTCAATAACTTCCATTTTAGTTATATGTATGTGTATCTTGAAAGCAAACAGAGTTGTAGTTCCAATTTTTCTGATAAATCTTATCTGGTCTTTGAACAGTAAGAAACAAGCTTTTGTAGGGGGCGGGCGTTTCTCTCGTTTCAACTTCATTTTCATATTTCATATGTTTTGACCGTAGTGGAATCCAGGCTGAGCGCCCCTTGAGAGAACAAAATCACTCTTACAAATTACATCAAATGAAAGATAAAATGTCAATAAAAGTAAAAGGATCTACTAAAGAATAGTAACTTGCACGGTCTGGATTGAAAAGATGACACCTAGGATAATTCAAAACCAAAATTGTCAAGGTTAAAATAAATTGTGAAATTGGTTGAAGAATTCAGAATTTATGCATCATCGAGAATTGTCATATGGACCTATAAGAGGAGGTAACAGAAAAGACTATCCGTAGTGTTTCACACTCCACTCTCTTCCTTCAAAATCACAGAGGTGAGACGGGGGGGTTAGTTTTTTACTAATACAAAACAAACGCTGGGCTGCATATCTGATAAACCGGTGCAGCAAAAGGTAAAACAAGGGAACTGAACTACAAATAATTAATGAAGGACATTCAATTATAATTTATCTATGTAGCACAAACACGATGATCATTCAATGTTGATGGTATTTAAACCACTTTTAATCATATGTAATTTATTTAAAGAAAATATTTTATGTAGTCATAAATCATAGCCAGGAGTCGTAAAACTCTGACTCAAATAACTTTGAGATATCAAATAAATCTATCTATCTATATCTATATATATATATATAACGGACTCAAAACCAATAGAGGAGAGAACACTTGCTTGAAACAATAAATATGTATAGTTTGAGGCAATCACCTACACACAGAAAAAAAAAGGAGAAAAAAGAGAAAATATTTCATTTATAGTTTTATATAAATATGTTATTACAATTTTTACTTGAGCTATAAATTTATCAAGGAACATTTTTGACAAATTAAAAATATATATGTACAAAAAAGAATCAAAAGTTAAAACTTTTTGATAGCCATGGAGATTCTCTTTTGTTTCATTTCATTTTCTTATAGATTGGTTCATTAAATTTTGCAAAATTTTGCATTGAAATTATAATAACTTTCTTGAATAACTGGAAATAATAATAATAATAACAGTAATAATAAATTACGCGTGCAGTATCGATGTACCCAAAGTATGTTGTAAAAAAAGAAAAGAAGAGAGATAAAGACATTTATATTCTATGTATATAGTTATCAGACAATTCATGTATGTATGCCTCTGTTCCTTCATCTGCACAAACGAGCATTACGGTCAGTTAAGAGGAATAAGGGCAAGAGAAAACTAATGGCCTTTGAAGTTGTTGGAGACTGATCTTAAAACCAATATGCTATTTGAAATTAGAATAAATTTAATTCTTTTTTCTTTTTTTTTTTTGAAAAGATAGAAAAAGAAAAATATATAATACATTTGGGCACACCCATTGAAAGTTGTATGAATGTACTCGTGATGTGAATAATTTCTAAATCTGCGATTATGTGTCTATCATTTTTTTTTAAATTTGTGGCTCTTAATGTTGACTACATCACTAGTCTATTATTTTCTTCTTTCTTTATTGTTCCATTAGTCAAAGTCACCTTTTCCTTCATTCACATCCTTTTCTACCATCCTCGGGCAGCGGAACCAACAAATAGATTTTACAAAATGACGTCACGTATTAATGACGCGATAATGACTATTGTTCTTGTTTTTTTTGTTTTTTTTAAAGTGGGGCCCCCATGGCTCCTCTTATTTCCAGCACCCTTGGTAACATGATTGTGTTTACCTATAAAAAGAGACCTTCCATAGATATTTATATATTCAATCATGGGATGGTCATTTTGTTGAGGTGGGAGAGCGCGTCTGCAATTACTATCCGGTGCCTCGTCTACATTTTATCTGTTGATTGTTATTTGACCCAATTAGCTAACACACAATAGTTTCCTATTATTGTAGCAAGCTCTATACTCAACGATAGTACATACCAACTCATATTTTTCTTTCCTTCCTTAAACTCAGGGCTATCTACCCTTTTTGCCCATGGTTGTAGTTATAAACCTCAGGGAATCAAAAGTTGTGCAATTAAGGAGGAACCAGATATGGTATTAACGGAGCGAGTTTGAAGTAACTCTGTTACTCTTTACAGTAACGGAGTAACTGAGTTATTTGATTACTACTTTCTTTCCCTTCCGTTATAGCGCCGCAATGAAAAAAACAAAACAAAATCCATTATCACACTTTGCTCTCTGAGTACTAAATCTTTATATTAAATATCTATTTAATATTAAATAGATTCAAATTCATTTTTCTATTTTACTCTGGATTCTTTTGAATATATTGAAGAGTAAATACTAAAGTCATTAACGGGTCCGTTACTTCTATGAGAAGCTAATTGTTTTTGCTCTTAAGCAACGGATCTAAGTTTTTGTTCGTATGTAGTAAGGAGTACTAATGCTTCACTTTTTCCTGTTCATGTAGGAAGAAGGGTTCAAAAGCAAATGAATCTATTAGACATGCATTCATCTAATTATAAAAATAATTATAGAATTATTTGCATCTCTTTACCTTCAAAAATGATGAGGATCTATTTTACTACATGGGTAATTTGACGAAGAAAACCCCCATGCAAAATACAATGCATGAATTTTGAGAAAATATCTAGACAAGCTTTAAAATATACCTATTATGTATGTATTTACGCCCCATCGGGTAATTGTTAGTGACTGTTACTTATGTTGTCTGAGAGAATTTTCATCTATTTTACTCTGACTATTTGCATTTCGGAAAAAGGAGAGCGTTTACTTGTTTAAAAGCTGAACGGAGATAAACTATTAAATAAAACATTGTCTAATATATAACATATATGTACATTGTCTCGTAATATTATTTTGGTCATAAATGGCTACTAGATACAAATAGGAAATCAATGCATTTATGGTGTGAAGTGTACGTGGAAACGTATAATTTTTTTGTAATTATATCTATAAGAGATATAATATACTTCATTCGTATCGAGTAGTTCTGAATATACATACATAACTCTTGCACATTTGCTATTAATATAATTTTAAGAGTCTATATTCTTAACAATTCAATAATCATAAGTATATTGGAGAAAGAGTGACATAATTGTTTGCACAAATCCATTCTCTCAACCTACAGTTTTAATGCTTTTAGACTGAATTTTGTTCCTTTGTGCAAACAGTCTACGAATATTCCTCATTCATTCAATTAGAATGGGTCAAAAAACAGCAAAACAATTTCACAGGACCTTGAATGAACCCCTTCAATCGACCATTTCCTGAAACTTTTGACTTCATAGGCTACGTCAAATTCGGACTTATAAGCCATTAAAATTGAATTTAAGATCGAAATCAGCCTACATTTACCTTGGAGACCAACGGGACATGTCCTTTTTTTTAAGATCAGATTACCCATAGTTAACCCTTCTGCCCTAGTCCTACACGCTCTGATCAAGACGCTTCTTCGTCAAACAATCGAATGAACAAAGGGACTCAAATTATCCCAGTACAAACCCACCACGAATCCCTTGAAAAAAAAATATGAATACAATACTCATTATTCTTGAGACTAGACTAACTACATACATGGGAAAGTCATACATTCATAGTCATTTCCTATACACCCAAACATAGATAAAAGCCAAAAAGGCATGCCTGCATATGGTGTAAAGTCAAAATAAATAATTTATCATACTACATACAATGTACATGCGATTAATACATAATCGGCGAAGCACATATGTAATATGTAGTTCTGAGCAGTTTTCAGATATTTTTTTGATTTATGGCTCAAATTATGTATATAAATCCTTTATGGTAAAAGTTTTTAAGTATAAAGAAGAGTGCCAGCATTGAAAAACGATGTTATTATAAGGGGTTATTATAGTTAAGAGAGAGTTTTCAATGTCGTCACAGACGGAATAATAAGCTGAAGGCATTGACTGATAATAGAGTTACCAGCTAGTAAACAAAATGAAGAATTTAAAAAAAAAAAAAAATCTTTCATTAGACTTCATCATATAAATGATTTTAAAAATGAACTAAACAAAAGTCAAATAGAAAGAAAGGATAAAAGACAACATTTTGATCACCTACACACAGTTTTTTTAAATTTACAAAACGTTAAATTTAAACCATTATATTTTCAACAAGCGCCCTTCCTCCATCCCTAGAACCTACAAACTTTACAAAACTGTGTTTTCTGTTGTTTTGTCTGCCTTAAGAGAATCAAATGGATTTAGGAGGGATCTCATTTATAAAAATGACTTCACTTCTTGTTGATGATTCCATACTCAGTGAAATATGTTTCTTATACTACTCGATGAAGGGGAAAACCTGTACATAACATAATATTATAATATTCTACAAATGCTCTCAGGTAAAAAAAAAAATATATATATATATAAGGAAAAAATCTCTGGATTTCTGGTACATTTACCTCATATTTCGTCATATCACGAGGGAACGTAAACTGACGTTCCCTCACGATATGACGAAATATGAGGAAAATGAACCACTAAATGTTGTGAATAATTATTTTTTCTCCTCTTTCTAATAGCTGTGAATACATAGATATTTTTTCCCCTCCTGGTTGCAATTGTACCATATGAATGATAGTTCATAGTTGTTGATTAGTCTGATAAGAGCGCCTGGATAAGGGAAAGTTTTCATGATAAGCAATGTACGGAGTACAAATAAATTTAAATGCATAATTTACGTTAAAAATCTATTCGATATAGACACTGTCAGCATTTAATAGTTTAAAAAATTATATTTATTTTACAAAATATGTAAAGAGGTAAAAGATATTTAATTTCTAAAGGTGTTTCCTTGGAAATCTAAATGTTAATAAATAACCGTGTATTAATAGGGGTGTATATTATTAAATGATTGAAATATTGAGTAATCTTTCCTCTTTAATGTTTCCATTCCCTGGAACTTTAATACCTAAATTAAAGGTACTTTTATATAATAACACGTATTGCATTCGAGTTATTCTCGAACTCAAAAAAACAAACAAAAAAGCTCGACATTACTTGAGTCGATAACCTTTTGAAAATAACTCAAACTACCACGAAATACTATTTTGGAAAAAAAAACTTGAATTAACTCGAACTGTAATGATCAAAACTCCAAATATTCGAGTTCATTCATATTCATCTCATCTCCATTTTTCTTTTGTTTGTTGTGTTTTTTTTCGTCATCATTTTTATTGAGTAATTTCTAATAAATATAGAAAACCTCATTATAGAAAACATTTAAAAATATTAAATCTGGGATGAACCAAAGTATTTGATCACTATTGGCCTGTATTTATCATGTATGTATATCTATTGTAGAGCTGAACATTTTGATGTCAGTTCTGATATATTCACACTGCTTCTTTATTAGGATTAAATAAAGTTAAAGTTTGTGACTTAAATCACTAGAACTTACTATAAAATAGAAGGAGTTGAGGTGTTAGATAAACGACTGCTGAGATGTTAATAATTATTAACTCTTGGCAATCTAAATGAATTTAATATTTGAGACTTTGCTATGATTATAAATAGAAATTTTGAAATAATTTTCTTTAATGAAATACAAAATGATCTAGATTATTGGATTGATAATTAATTCATTCATTAATTGACTGTCAAACTGATTTAAATGTCGAACTTTTCTGTGTCTGATACTCCAACTTGACTCGACTCAATATTCAATTCCTCGAACACGATAGTAATTACTCGAATCACAAACACAAATTATTCATGTAGATACTTCAAGGGATGTAACTTTTGCAGAGAAAAAATACAATTTCATAATTATAAATAGAAGAAAAAAAACAGTTGACCCATAGTTTCTATTGCAAAAAGGATCTTATAAAGGAAGTGACGCACAAGCATGTTTTTGAAGGAGGTGTTGGTACTAAGATATACATATATATATAACGATGTTTCTATGTTAATTAATTAATTATTATAGATATCTTTAATATTATTATCGTTTTTGCTAATTAATGATACTAATTAATATGACTATTGTTTCTATAATATTATGCCTGCATAATTTGACATAATGTTCCCATCCTTAATACATTAAATCCTTCGTTTAATATGCTCATATATCTCATTTAACTTGTTATTACAACTTGTGCACTGCATAATTTATAAAACTGTGTTGATTAATGCTTTAGCAATATGCTGAATCCATTGTGACTGAATCGCTTGGTGTGAGGTACAGACTATAAGGTGGATGTCTAAAAATTTCTCAACCAATCTTCCAGGTCTTAAGGTAAGTCACTATTGATCTGTGTGGACTGGCATTGTCTTGATAAAACACAGTTCCTCTCCTATTGGCCAAAGCTGACCGCCTCTGGGCAATTGTCTCCTTCAGACGGTTCAACTATTGACAGTACAGTTCCGAATTCAAACATTGGCCGTAGGGGAGCTGTGTTTCTATCTTTTGAACGGCCATTCATAATTTAAAAAAATCGTAAATATATTCACAAAAAGTATGTTATGATTTTTTTAAATATGTTCCATAAATTTTAATGTTTTTAAAGGCCTTATGGAAAAACTTTGTGACCACTCTTTAGTCATTTCTTAAATAACTTCGGTACCTACTTTAAAGTGGACAACAGAGAAATCGCAGATAATAGAAGAACTGAACATAAGGAACAAATTTTAACGTATTTTCTTCTTCATTCTTAAATAAACAAGTGATTACAAATATTTTCAAGGAGACCCTCCGAAGCAGTGGTGGGGATTCAATTCAGTAGTCTTTCAAGAAAAGTCACTCAATATTTGCTTTCAAATATATTATTTGGTAAAATATTTTTTAGTATGACCAATTATTTTGTTTGAAAATATTTACATAGTTTGCAAACTAATTGAAAAAAGTTTTCTGTCAATTTCTCCATCAATGATTTACGTAAATATTATTTGACCTCTTTAGCAACTATTCATTAATGTAAACTTTTTCAAAAACATTTGATAGATAAATAGATATCCGTATCCTTGTTCAATTCATTTTTCGTCCCCTTTGAGCATGGCCTCATGCTTTTAAGTAACATCAAAAGCTTGCGTTACTTAAGTTCCTTTGAGTAGTTTTGAGAAATTTAGAAACATGTAAAAATTAGTGACTTCTCTCACTTCTACTTGAAAGTTTGATGGGCAAATTTTGTACTACTACATATGTAAAAATATAAAAATAGCCTCTAACGACCTATAATTACCTCATGGAGGTCATTTGAGGTCACCTTAACCCTTTCAATTGACAATGTCCTGAAACTTTTGATCTCATTGTCAAACTCAAATTTGGCTTTATAAACATTTAAAACGTATTTTGCTCTCAAAATCAACCTCCATCGGACACCTCAAAGGCTGTTGGGTAGGGATCCTATGGTTTTTGTTTTTTATAGGCCAAGTTACCCTTAGTCGTCCTAGCTGATCTAACAAAGGGATTCGTGGCATTTATCTTATATATTTAAAATAAAATGACTCAAGAAGAATTTAATTGAAAGTTATTTTATCAAAAAATAAAAAAACAAGAATGAAAAGTTTTTCTTTTTAGAGAAACAAAACAAAAATAAGATAGAAATACGAAGCAAAAGCAATATTTATTTTGCAATTATTAAAAGAAAGAAATTCTTCAATGTTTTGAATGAAAACAAAATTATTGATGTTTTTTTTATTTGTTATTTTTGGAAAACGGATCTATCTGTTGTAAATAAAAATACAACCCACGCAAATATACAATAAAAAGGGATAAAGATACTCAAAATATCTTAAAACACTATTAACATAGCAAATAGAATAATATTAAAAGTGTTTTGATGGAGAATAAAAGAGATAAAAGGTAAAGTTTTGTCATGCATAATATTATGAATGGGAAAGAAAAAGTATATAACTCAAAGGAAAACTAAAAAACACTTTTTTCGTCCTCCCCCCTAAAAGATTACTATCTTTTTAGAAAAACGGTGAGTAGAGTTGGCGAAATTTAGAGCCTGTAAATTATTTGGTATTTTTATATATTTACTAATTATAAATATAACTTGTCAAAAGTGAAATGACAAGAGAAATCTTTTGAGCTTTTTTAAATGCTCATGTCTTCCAATCTGGAATGTCTTTCATTTTACGCAAGGGGGGGGGGGGGGAGAAAGAGAAAAAAAAAGAAAAGCTTTAAACTCTTTGGACAGAGGGCGTTCAAGTTCTTTTATACCGAAGCAACAACTGGTAGCTAAGGCCTTCAGTAAATTTCTTGTTGCCAACTTTTTAACCTTTGGTATAATTAGTATTTAGATATACAATAATTAATAGATAAATTTTACCAAAATAAAAATCAATGGTTAATACTTGTATAATATTCACAAATTAAAAAAAAGGTCACGCAATCCTTGATAGCGTATATTATTTATATAATATCAAACTCATAAATAATAATAATAATTTTTTTTTTGAGTTCATTTTGAAGAGTCAACTAATGAAGAACAGATGAAGGGAAAGTACATGGTGTTTTTGTTTATCCTACAAAGCTCGTTGTGTTATTCAATCATAGGTGTTTTCAGGTGACGTCATATTTGGCCATAGGGCCAGAGTCAAAGGAGCCATTGGTCACCACTTTAAAAAAGAAGAAGAACAGAGGTTTTGTGATTTATTTATGTAATAATTTTGGTCATAGATACACTTGAGACGTCATAATTTTAGAGTTTACTCCCACTATCAAATCCCTTCTAGCACCCCTGCACCATGGGACCGACAAATAAAAGTACTTATCAAACCTTTACCGTCTATTAACAATCTCTCTTTCTTTATTAATTATATCTTAAGCCCTAATAAATATGTTATTGCATCATTAGTCCTTCACATTTAGAGTATGTAGCCAATGAATTCAAGTTATGTTTTCCTAGGATCTTTACCCAATTAACTATTCTACGTTCCTGCTTCCTAATCCATTTGAAACAAAAGAGATATTATGAGAATCCAGCCATTTCACAGGACTTTTTTTTTTTTTTAACCACATAGCTTTTAATTTGACTGAGGTCAACTATCAGATCTGCTCTTTGACATCAAGTTGTATTCAATACTGGATTTTAATTTATATTTTATTTGCAAATATATTTCTCCAACATGGCGTCACTTATATATATATAAAACAATCCATGACATCAATGAAAAGGATCGAGACTCAGTATATGTATATATTGACTCATTACGTATGCATATGGAATCAGAAAGAAATGTTACGTTAACTTTCTTCCTCCTTTTAGAGATGTCTTTATAATTAAAGTCCTCTGATTAGTAATGACATAAAATGTTTGTTATTTATACTCTCCTGTCATGTTACATTGTGAAAATTATTCCTTCAACATATTTGAAAAAAAAAAACAAAAAACAAGTTTATATATATCAAAGTTAGAGCATAAAAAATGAATGCGAAAAAAATATTTATCAAAAACTGCATTACAAAATAAAATAAGAAAAATAAATATGACGAGGCAGTTCTGATGCTCAGCACACAATTTTCTACTATGTAATTATATATTGTACTTTGTACTACTACTACTAAAAATAAGTCCTCATTAAAAAAAGTTTCACTTAATTAATGAAAATCCAAAATCGTAAACATTTTTTCACCCATGGTCACAACATTTGTGAACACACTTTCAATAACATGTACACAAAATTGAAATATATTGAGCTGGAGGAGCATTGTATACTCAAAATGTATGAGCAAAGATTGATAATATAATTAATTTGCACATATATCACAAATAAATTTACAACAAACTATTTAGTTACAAACTAAATTGTGTCCTCATAATATGGATCGGAATTGTTTGTGAGTCAAGTCAACTTTTAAGTCAAGTCGTGGTGAGTCTTTTCAATTCGAGTCACGAGTTGAAAGTCCCAGAACAATCAGCCTTAAATATATCTCAAGTTCCATTTGTGATTCCTATATCTATGCAATACATACAAGTGATCTAACGTGAGTTTGAGTTCGATCTCGAAGTCTTGAGGCCTGCGAATCTAGGATTTTTAACTTACATAGGCATTGTTTGAGTTGAATTTAAAGTCCTTGTTTAATATGACTTGGAGCTGAGGTTTTAGCTTCGAAAAAGGAGTATGTTTTCTCGTTATAAATCCTTGGATTTGAATACTTTTTCATAGATTGATGAAGTATTTCTGGGATTATATAATTATAAACGGTATACAAATCCCGTTTTCTTCCATTATGAAAATATGCTCAAAATGAAAAAAAAAAAAAAAAAATATTTACTGAATCGTAAATAACTTTGGCTTCATAGTAATTTTCAACTTCCATTAAAAGAATGCCCTAAAATGTTATAAGTGCTCTCGTGCATGAAGTCAAACCAAATTTAGCTTTTTTCATTTGAGAGTATGTACATTTCTAGAGTCAACTGCCTTGTTCCAGTATGCTCATGCTATTAATTCATGAATAATTTATTGTCTTCCTCATTAAAAATAAAAGCAAATAAATTTTTAGATCCATAATGAGATAAAAAAAAAGTTTGGTATACATACATATATGTATATAAAATGCTCAATTGCTTTTATTCTGTTGTATTTATTCAGGGGTGGAAGTTTTACTACATTTGGATAAATTAGTTTATTTGCTTTTTACAAATACCCTCCTAAATGATTGTCTTTGAAATTTAGGAAATATTAATCATTCATGTATGTACTTAGAAAAAAGGTCATATTTAGAACTACAAAATGATAAATTATCCCAACTTTCCCAATAAACAAATCCATTGATTTATTTTTTTGTTAGTTTTGTATATTTCAGATATCCCTAATCCATAAAAAGAGGCTTGCTCCGTGCCCTAAACATTCTATTTGGATAAGAATAGATATTTTATAGGGTCTTTGTATACTTGGTTAGAGCTTATTTTTTGAAGTTTGAGATATGCTAGGCTCGTAAAGTCTCCACTTATTCCTTTTGGTCTAAAAATATTCTATACAAATTTTGAATTGGATTTTTTAAAATCTATATATGTTTTTGAGTTATTAAATAAAATTTGGGGCGTGCCTACATTAGAGGGAGTTTAATTTCAGGGAGTGTCATCTTGGCGACATATATTTGAGCGAGTATTCATTTGGGTGAGCTTTTTTCGGCGAGTTTAATCTTTACAACAATTTTAGATAATATATGTATAATAAACATTACATTAATGACGTCATAACCAGCCGTCTCTACTCATTCCAGTGGTGTATTAAATGACCATTTTTTTATAACTTACTTCACAAATTTGACATTACATATAGACAAATTGGGAACATCAGTACTGAACATCAAAAAGGGCTCATGAATACAAGGTTTACAGCCCATTACTTAAACATTAATTAGGATAATATGTAATGGTACAACCTTTTTTCAACCATTTTTGCAGGTAAAGTAGAGAAACATCCTACTCCACGGGGCCCATTGGTCAAAGACCTTGAATACCATCACACTGAATGAGGTACATGTAAATTCTTTGTGACGAATTTCGATAAGAGTGCTCCTGCAATTTTTATCCCATTTCATTTTAATACACAACTGGAATGAGCAGAGACGGCTGATTATGACGTCATTAATGTGATGTTTGTTGTACATGTATATTATATAAAATTGTCGTGATGATTAAACTTACTCGCTCAAATGTATGTCTCCAAGATGACACTCGCTGAACAAATCTCGCTCAAATAAGTGGACATCAAAATAAAATTTGGTCATATACATTTTTTTATCAAATAAAGGTAAAAAAAAAGGTCAACATATTTTGACCTTTTTTTACAAATAAAAATGTATGTATTTGCAAATTTTGATATAGATCAGTTAGATTATTTGGCAATTATACGCTAACAAACAAATAAATAAGCAGAGCGCAAAAAATCATTTTATTTCTAACTACTATCAACCCTTTTGATGAGTAAATACAAAATAATCATACAAACCCTTAATATATCTTTTATAGCAAATGAGTTTAACTAAATTTGTTATTTTTAAGAAAAAGAGCATGACCAACACTTTGAAAAGAAATTAAAAACTTTAAGCCATTCTGCTACCTCTAAATGTTTTTCAATATATTTGAGACCTTAGCATATCTTAGATTTTAAAATAATTCTTTATTTATGGGCGCCTTAAAATGATTAATATAATATATGAATATCTTGCACATGTAAGCACTCATTAAAAAAGAAAGCGAAGAAATACAATCAAATAAATCATAGCCAGTTAGGTGCATCATAAATAACTTTTAGAAATTCCTACCAAACAGGTCACTTTTGGGTTTTGAATGCCTAAGTAATGGATTAAAAACTTTGTATATCATATTATGAACAAAAACAAAAAAAAATGTTTACTTACTGTTCAATTTAACGAAACTGAACCTTAGTTTTCTTGGGAAATAAAATATTTTTAATAATCATAATAATTAGAAGTGCATTCGAGTTATACTCGAACTCAAAAAAACAAACAAAAAAACTCGACTTTACTTGAGTCGATAACCTTTTGAAAATAACTCAAACAATCCCGAAATACTATTTTGGAAAAAAAAACTTGAATTAACTCGAACTATAATGATCAAAACTCCAAATATTCGAGTTCATTCATATTCATCTCATCTCCATTTTTCTTTTGTTTGTTGTGTTTTTTTTCGTCATCATTTTTATTGAGTAATTTCTAATAAATATAGAAAACCTCATTATAGAAAACATTTAAAAATATTAAATCTGGGATGAGCCAAAGTATTTGATCACTATTGACCTGTATTTATCATGTATGTATATCTATTGTAGAGCTGAACATTTTGATGTCAGTTCTGATATATTCACACTCCTTCTTTATTAGGATTAAATAAAGTTAAAGTTTGTGACATAAATCACTAGAACTTACTATAAAATAAAAGGAGTTGAGGTGTTAGATAAACGACTGCTGAGATGTTAATAATTATTACATCTTGGCAATCTAAATGAATTTATTATTTTAGACTTTGTTGTGATTATAAATAGAAATTTTGAAATAATTTTATTTTATGAAATACAAAATGATCTAGATTATTGGATTAATAATTAATTCATTCATTCATTAATTGACTACTTTATTGAGGTGGTCAAACTGATTTCATTATTAAACTTGGATTTTATCAATTCAATGAAAAAAATTACTTTTATTTGTTTGATGCCTTTACTCAAACTTGATTTGACTCAATGCTCAAAAACTCACATTCAAGCTATAACTCAAAGCCAACACTAAGAATAATACTTCAGTATTGACAACTTTGTCCGATTGCCGATAAGTTCAAAATTGTCTACATAGATATAATGTACTTACGAAATATATATATCGAGTTCTATGTAGACTTACATATTTAAATGCACTCACTACCTGTACTTAGAACCTGAGTCTTAAAAGGTATCTAAATATATATATATATATATATATATATATATATATATATATAGATCCTTGTAATTTACAAATGTGCATTGTGGGCATTATGAATATATGTATGTACATAGAAATGAGATAAGATTTTCATTTCTTTAGATTTTCATATATATAAATTATACATATGTACAATGATGAATGTATGCTCTTTATTTAATTTAAATGTATAAAACTATAAGTCACTCACTCTCATATTTATAAATGCATGTGGACAAGAAGTAGCTCATATTTATAAATACAAATGTACCTTTGTTTACTGCAATGATGAATGGTTATAGGTATGGTCAAACTTGATTTCAAAACCCAGACAAAAAAAAACAATTGCATAATTTGGGGATTTTTTTTTTTTTTTTGATAATCCTTTTACTGTTTGATTTGCACAGATGGTAAACGTTTCATGATGCAATTTCAATTTTGTGTTGTGCTATGTACGTAGCTTCAAAATAATTAAGTCTCTTGACTTTTAAAGTGCCATATGTTTTAAGAATAATTACCAATTACATAGTGTATATATATATATATGTACATGTGTTTGAAAAGAGAGTAAAGATTAATATATGTATAGAGGATGCTTATCTATCTCATGCATAGTTATGCACTGACTTTGATATGATATCATCCAAATAATTGAATCAGAGATTTAGGAATGTACATACTACGTACATTTGTATCTAAAGTCTCAAAACCCATTTTGAAAGACATTGGTAGAGATGTGGCTCCTCAAATCCTTTTTATTCTTGCCTTCATCTTAAATCTCCTTAAAATTTCTTTGATGATTTCGGACCCCAGGAAAAGTCTTGACGACCTCTCATTTCAAGGCCAAAGTAAATTAAAATTAACATTTTTCTAAAAAAAAAAAAGAAAAAATACAAACAAGATCCATATTTTGACCACAACACTAGGTCCTTGTATTGATTCCTCTTGGCCTTGGATTAAACTGTCTTTTACACAACACTACTTTTCATGTGTATACGTTCAATGGGTAAGAACCATATTTTTAAAAAAAAAAAACTCAATCAAGTTTTAAAATTAGTTGAGGATATAAATAGTAAAAATATTTAAGGGGGTTCAATGATTGTGCGTAGGAAAAAAATTGCTCTAAGGTCCATAGAGGAGTTGTATATTCCTATGAGAGAGACTTGAAAATATAGAACTTAATGCCTCAGAACAATGGAATTTTTTTTTTTTTTTTTTTGCCTATGAATATTAAAACCTAGAACCAAAACAATAGTAAAAATACATACCTATGTCTAATGTGTGAGACGTACTATCTTTTGAGAACCGGTCCACATATCTACCAAATATAACACTGATCACTACCTATCAACTCGTACTTTCTCCAAATATGAGTTTGTGGTCATTAATCATACTGGACATGTTTGTATTTCAGTTGATCACCTGATCAAAATATGATTTAAACTTTAATATTTTTGTATAGAAATATTCAATTGTTTTAAAAAAAGAACTTAATCAGGATCTAAATCAACTTGACTTTTTATCCACCAATCCTAATAAAAAACTCATTTGGGTCATTTTTATTGTTTTAGGGAGGGAAAAGTTGATCATGTCATGGCTGGACTTTACCTTTTTTGGGGTAGCAAAACTATGCTCCATTCCAAAAGGACTTTAAGAGGTAAAAATGTTGTGGAAACAAACTGTGCCTACCAGATTGTTTTCCCTTTTGACTGTAGTATCTAGGGACATACCGTAAATCTTCGAGTATAGTCCGCCCCTATGTATAGTCCGCAGGGCAAGTATAGGAGTTTTTTTTGGGGAAAAACCTAAACCTCATGTATAGTACGCATCCCTAAATTGAGTTACAAAAGAAAGAGCAAAAGATTTTTTCAAACAAAGCTATCCACTAGCAATACTACTAGCATTAACAATCATAATGAATATTCCCCGTCTCGCCACAGTATATAAACAAAACTTTTTCTCTAGCACATTCTAGAACGTCCAGAACTTTCTGGAAATCAAACGCAATAAAATCACATAGTGACGTAATAGACAAAACATGTGACAGTCAAGTGACTTTTAACTTTTGTAAACAAATCGAACGGGAGAAAAAGGTAAAAGTAGAATTAATCGTAATATCGAGAACCTTCCAGAATGCAATCGTAAATAATGCAATATCGTTACACCATTCAATATGGCGATATCCACGATCGGATTTAGCAATAGGGTTGACGCTTAAGAAAATATGTTTTTTTTAACCCCGTGTATAGTACGCACCATGGATTTTGACCTTAAAATTTCCGGAAAAAAATGCGGACTATACTCGAAGATTTACGGTAAATGCCATCCACGTTCATCAAATCTTTTCCTTCCAGGCCATGGTAGGATCTACTTACAAATTATGGATCTTTTACGCCATTCATACTAGTCCCAATGTGTACAAATTGATTGACTTGAGGAAATTTAAATTGATTAATTATATCAAGGTCTGATATTAATTATATGATTTACTTTAATTTACCCAAATATAAGTAAAAATTGGTATTATAATTGATACTGTACGTTTAGAGTGATTACTTTGGTTAATTAATACTAATTGATATCTATTAAATCTGATAAAATACTAAATTGATTGATTCCTTTAGTTAAAAAGTTATAATTATTGAAATTTTGTTAGTTTTGTAGAAATGGCTGACTATGAATTAAATTATGAAAATGTGATAAACATGAATTTGAAAAGGCAAACACTTGAATTATCTTTTCATCTAACATTATATATCAAAAGTACTACTGATCAAATTTATTAAAAAATTACTTATAACTATAAATTATTAATCAAACTTTAAAAAGACCTCCTTGAAAAGATGAAAATTGCAAAAAAAAATATCATGTACATATACTTGAATTCAACTTTTTTTTAAAAGAAGATAAATATTTGATCTTAAAGTCAAAATTAAATTAAATTTACCTTTAGATTAGCTGAATCAGTAGCAGGCAATATTAAACCATTATTGAAATTTATATCAAATGATAGTATAATCATTTTAATTTTAGGTCTTTTATAAACATCAAAAACTAACTCAAAACCACTATGAAGAAAGTATTTAATTATAACGAAAAAGATATTTTAAAAACAGAACCCTATATGACAAAATTATAAAGTAAAATCACAATCCACACTTTTAATCATTCTTTAATCAGGTCATGAACCTTAAAAAAAACACAGTTGATTGTGTTGACTCTTTTATAGTCTTACTGTAAAAGATTTTTGACTCCTTCATTCCAATAGGGCTTTACCTTTCGGACGTAACTTGATAAATCATATTTACAAATAACTTGAACTCTGTATATTTTTCATGACAAGGGTCAAAGAATGACGATAAGCGAAGGAGGTATTAAGCAGGCGTATATTGTAGATAGCCCTTCTGGTTTGCTTAACTCTAAAGCAGTGATCTTACTGAAAATACATTTGCAAGTTCAATCTAGAAAATTAAACCAATGATAGTTAGCTTGGAGCCCTATATTCTTAAGGGTCCATAGCATTTCACCCTTTGATAAAGCTTCCTTACGCCACTGCACAAAAGGTTTACACTTCATTTTTCTTTTGTAAAGGATCTGGAATCAGTGGCAAAGATCTGAAGTGGGATTTACACCCATAATTAAGGAATGGGGAAAGATAAATCTTTGAATAAAAAGGAGGAGATCTGTTAAATGGATTTTGATCATGATTTGTTCTCATATAGATTTAAAATCAATCCAAAGGTCTTTTGTCTTCTCTTTTGCAAGGTTTTGTATTACGGTATGTTATTTCCGTCTTCGTTCCAATTGTCATAGTATTCCAGCTGCCGTATGCAACTATCTTCTGTGAAAAACAAATTCTGGAAAATAGTTTTAAAGTGTTATGAACATAAAAAATACTTTAAATATTTGTAACAGGCTGGTAGTCAGTTATTTTCTATGTTGATAGAGAAATTAAATCTCCAAACTATTTGTCGTCTTAACAATACTTTCATGAAAGAACTCAGTCTTAAAAATCATAATGTTGAGAGTGAAAAAAAAAATGTTCCTCAAGGTCTATAACAAGACTCACTTTGAATGAGCTTCCTTTACATTCAAATCAAAGGGGATATTTGTTATTGCTCCTCTCGAAAGATATAAGCTCATCATGAAAAATTGTTGAAGAAGTTTTGAGAAGAGATTCAAAGATGACAAAATTAACCACCATTTTATTAAAATAGTATTATTGCATTTAAATTTATTAATTGTTACATACATTCATTAGTAACAAATTGCAACTTGCTCCCATAACTTGTCACTCAATGATTGTCATTATTCAATCAAATGTTGAACTTAAAGTTAATTTTGTACATTTCTTACGACAATTAAATTATTAATTAATCAAAATTCTATGATACTTTAGACAGCTCTAGGGTTCAGAGTTGATTTGCAAATAACAAGCTTGTTGTATGTACACTTTGCTTATTAGGTAGTACTACCGTTGAATTAATGAACTTTACTTGTTGAATATCAAACCTTAATATTAATTAAGTTTGTCTTCATTTATCTCTTAATGAGCTCTTTCATAAATATTTAATTTTAAATTATTATTATTATTATTGCATTTATTATAGGAACTTTATTTTTTGAACTCTGCTATTCAATTTATCCCGGAAGGAGAAACAAAGTCTTGTATATACAGTTGTATGAAATGACGGATATCTACATACATATGCCTTGAATAATGTTTTTACAAAGAGGACTCTAACTAAAAAAATGTTTGGAGATATTTACATGAGACCAGGTGAGTCAAGTTTCTTAGAAATTACATTTTCTCTATGTATTTAATTAATAAGAAAATGTATTACTCTGATATGTTAGTCTACTATTAGCGACAGCTGAACCGACAATTTATGAGAGTGCAAGTTTTTTTTAAATGTGCTTCAAAGTTATGATATATTTAATTATAATTTTCCTTAATTTGAATAAGTTTAATAATGAATGGATGAATGAACAGAGTTACTTAAATTTGATTGGATAAAGAAAAAAAATAAAGTTGATAGAAGAGCTTTAAAGCCTCTTATATTTATTTATGTACTTTAAAATTCATGCATATATCAAACTATTAAGAAATTTTGTTTCATTGTTGTTGTTGTTTTTTTATGCAAAAGGGCCTCTCTACTCGTAATGTGCAATTCAAGTTTTTCCTTGCATCAAATTAACAGCGTAATTGAGTTTTTATTTTTTATGCATGATGGTCCATGCCGCTGTCCAAATGCATAAATTAAATATAACTTCAAAATTTCTATTTTTTTTGGTTATTTACTAATGCAAGTTGAAGAAGGTTTGTCAACAATAATAGTCAACTTTCAATGAATGCACCTTTGACGAATGACAATTATTTCTATAACCATATCTATAGGTATGTTTGATTATACGTACATACAGGAATAAACCTTTATCAAGCAATTCAATTATCATTTCATCTTCTCATGCTGTATAATGAGATACTTTCTCTTCTAAGATTTCTGGATTGTCGTTTTTTTCATGATGTATCGGGGATTTACTCCTGAGGTAAATTCTCAGGAAATTTTGTAATTAATGATATGCTAAAAAGAGCTTCTCTTATGTAATTCATTAATTGAAAAGTTGAGCACAAAGTTTTTGAATAAAACAGGTCAACTAATTTGAACTTTCAAAAATCCTAAGGGTTATAAGTATAATAAAAGGTATTCAGCTTTGCACGTTGATTTCAAATCCGTATTTTTTTTTTTCAAGAGTCTGACGGTTTACGAGAAATTGGACCTTACATTTTTCTATCTTCTTTGGCCCCAATTCTCCAACTTTAACTTCAATTGAAGCCTAGAAGGATACTCATTTTGTGCATTCAAAAATGTTGATCCGCTAGTGTATTTAATGTAAATTTCATTTCCAGTCTTTGTTTTGACCATAGGCGGCGGGAGTAGGCCCAAAAGTCGGCCAAAATGTTTGTACTTAAATAACTACTTGAATATTAGATAAAATGGATTAATACGAAATGCATTAAAGAGCAAAGATCCACAGCTTTCAAACAAGATGTCAAGCATCCGATAAGAATCCTTAACTAAGAAGAAATAGTCCATCTAAATGTGTAAATTTTTATTGAATTTCGAGCAAAAATTCGTTAGAAATCTAAGACTCATAGTAGAACTACTTAAGTAGTAGCGTGCAGAAGATTTTCATCTGGTCTCTTAATCCTTAATCCTCCTAATGTTATTAAACCTTTTCAAATTCAAATTCATGAGCTCATACTTTCTTTTTAAAACATCCTAGTCGTAAAATAAGTACCCATTATTATTTTTTTCAATCCTTTGTCAATAATCCTAGCTTAAAGTAGACATCAAATGGGAGTAGTTAGTGAACAATTTTTATTTTCAAACATAATTCCTTCTTTTTTAGAGAGAGAGAGGTTCAGTGATCTATTCATCATAGCGCCATACTTTAAAGTACTTAAATAAAAAGGGAAAAAGAAAAATGTTGGCGAAAGAAGGACCCTATAAAAAAAAAAAAGAGCATTGTACTCTAATTAACATCGATTGAAATATAATATGCAGATTTGAAAAAAAAAAAAAAAAATCTTGGTAAACGATACATTGAGATATTATCACAAGATTTTTTTTTTTTTTTTTCCAAATCTCCATAGTATAAATCAAATAATGACTCAATTTGTCTTTTGAAATATAAAAAAAGATCCATATGTGTATACATTGGTCAAAAAAAGACCAGATTGCCATTAAATAAAGTATGCAACAACATTTTTGTTCATGGATACATACAACGTCAAATAACATTTTAAATGAAATTAAAAGTTGAGCTTATACCTTACAAATTGATTTTTTTGAATGTATAATCAATGATTTCAACCATTACTGAATTATTCAATTTAGTTTCATTTATTTTGTAATATCCTATTAACATTTTAATTTTATGTAAGATGGAATATAAATTATGCTAGGACTATGTTGTCTTTTTTGCATTGGCCATGAAAGCTCTAAGGCATAAATTAGTATGCATTAAAATTTTGCATAATTGATTTTGTTTTGCTAATAAATCACGGGTACTAAAATGCTAAATAACAGTGGTGTATAACAAAAATGTCTTGAGATATAATTAGGCTGAAGTTAATAGAGCCTAGATTCAAAATATAATTGTTTTTTGTTTTTTTCTATCAAGAACAGAGTCTTCAGGCAAAGTGGATTAATATTTTTGATTGATTTTTTTTTCTGATATTCAAAGCTTCTTTTTTTTGGGGACACTTAGAAAGGTAAACGATGGTACAAAAAAGTTATCTTTGATGTTTGGGTATGAAAATTGATATTTTTACATTTCAAAAGGAAGAAACTATACAAAGATATCGTTTGAAAGCTGACAATTTGACCTTTAATTTAATGCGTCTTCAAAAACTCTCTCTATCATAATCAATTTGAATATAGGCCATATATATATTTTAGGACTATATAGCTCCTTTTTGGGGGAATTTTATTAGAAAGGTCCATACATACATATATTAAAAGACCATTGGAAGGAAATAAAAAAAATAATACAAACTTGGATAGAAAAAAGAGAGAAAGATCAGGAATCAAAGTAAAATTCTCTTAAGGATTGATTTTGTATCAATGGAGAAGTACCCTTTCAACGGTATTTGAACTTGAATCAGTTGAAATGAATTGGAAAAGTAGGAAAGTCCGCCTTGAGGATTATTTGTATCAATGTCCCTCAGTACTGACACGTAGGGCTGGAATGATTGTCCCCCGTATTTGAATGATTAAACATTTTATATAATACAAAATATCTAATCGCTTAATAAACATTAATGAATTTAGCTTCGATCCTTAGAATCGATGGTTCTGAGATCCAGCCTTTATTTTCATTTTTTGGGTTGGATGGAAAATTTATAGACAATAATAGATATTTTAGCCACAATGCATGTAAGAACTTGAATCGAAAGGACTTTTTAATTTAAAAAAAAAAAAACTTTTGCAAATCCATTTTATATGTTACCCCTCTACTCCTAATATTCATGTAAAATAAATATTTTCATTTTTCCCTGTTTATTATAATTTAAAAATCCATGCATACATAATATAACTGCTGTTTTGAAAAAAAAAAAAAAAAAAAAAAATATGCAAGTCTTTTGATGTTTTTTTTTTCCTTTTATTTTATTTAATGATGAAAGAAGAAGACATGATAATATCTAAAGGGCTAGAAGATTCATCTGTAAACATCATAAAAGAAAAAAGTTGATTTAGTTATCAATTCTCAAAAATGTCTTTTTAATATGATTAATTACCTATATGTATGTATATGCATACAAATTACTTGATTAAATTAATTTTTAATGGAGTCAATAAATTATTTAATTCATTCCTTTAATTTTCCCCCCTGTCTATTAAATTTGACAAATTTCTAAGACTTTAATGTATTTAACAGCTGAATATAAATCATATGTACTCATGTATTCTCAATTTCAAGATTCAATGACTTTATCCTTATGTGTATAAATCAAATGACAAATTTCTTTGCTTATTTTTTCCCCCTAATATTTAATAATCATGCCGTTAGAGTTGTATCTACAGGTGGATTTTAGTAGGTTCCCAGGACTCACTCGTGATTACTAAAGCCTGATATTCAACGGGGGTTTGAATATCAAAGCTATGAAACAGAGACGCGAAAGAAGGACCCTGTAATCAATTTTTATTTTGATTGAGTTAATTTGGCTACGAGACGACTCTTTGTGTCCGCTAGAGGCGCTGAGGGATTCTTGAATTACTTTACCTATAATTAATTATGCAACCTTCATGAATTCACCTTTTTCATTTAATTATTAGAACAAGTTGAATTCTGTGATGGGAAGACCCATGTAGATGTTCAACAGGATATTGACTATGAGAGTAAAATAAAACGAGGAGAAAAATCAATTTTGAAACTTCCGTGTTTCGTTAGAAATAATGATGCATGGGTGGGTACTCTATGTTTATACTTCCGTAGATGTGGGAGCACTAGTATAAATTATGTATATTTATGTAGTACTTCAAAACCTGTGGGTAGTTGTCTCATAGCCAAGGAAATATCTTCAAGCTATAACCAGATTCATTTTGCCACTTTGTCTCATAGTGGAAAAGTGGAACCTACAGTTTATTTATGTTCTTTTAGACTGTGTACGTTCCTATATTATCTGTGTCATGCAAAAGGGAAATCAACAAAATGAGTTGGAACTCCTCGGTCTGACTCGGAGAGACTCCAAAGGATCCTTTGGTTTGGGGTAGAATACGGAGAGAGAAACTCAGGATCGTGAATCCCATATTTAAAGAATCCATGAGACTAATGACATTATCATCTCAAGGCACTGGTTACATTCTATTCCTTACCAAGACGGAGTCAGAAGTATGGATGTGAATCCCTGGACTTATTTTCCTTTCTGCCCTCGAGGGATGTTTCTCTCTCTAGTTTCTCTTTCTATCTTATTTTCCCGAGTGCTCGGTACTCCCTCTATGAAAAGGCGTACCTTTTTTTATTCAAAATCATGGGACCCATCAACTAGTTGAGTGCTGGAAATCATATAGGATCACGTTATAAATAAATTAAAATGCAGATCTAATTTTCTTGCAGTAGTCTTTTTGAATAGTGTTGCCTTTTTTCTATCAAACAAATCATTCTACATATGTACATATTTATAAATAACAAAAAAGAGGGATATCCGGCGAGTCCCGATCACAACAAAATCTTCTCTGTCGGTAACTACCAATACTTAGGAATGTAAAAAATATGCAAAATGCCGCGTGCGAGATTTAGTGGAGTTTGTACTTTTAACAGTACTTTTTGTTTTCCAATGCTGTTATTATTTTTCATTTATTACTGAGGGGAGAACATCTACAATAGCAAATATAATGTTAGAAAAGCGCTCATGTTCTCGTAATATTTGTTAGTTTACGACTTTTAGCTAAAGATATATAATTTTCTGACATTAATTTGAGCTAATTTTCTGCCTCTCATCTATGGTATACATAATGTTATTGTTTATTATTGATGTCTTCATTTGTAGCTATAAAAGAGAATAGTAGCTTGTAGCTCAGTCAAACGTCATGACAGCTCAAGCTGCTTCCCTCTCAACATTCATCAAATTGTCAGAGTTACCAGGTTGATTTTCTCTTTCTTTTTATTTTACACACCCCATTTGCACATTTTTTACATTCCTACCAGTATTATTTTCTTTCTGTTTAGAATACTCCAATTAATTCAGGGGATATATTATTCTCAATGGTACCATGAAAAGGGTGATTTCTTTACATGCCAACTCTACTTAGGGAACGACAAATTTGGTTCAACAAACGCTATACTTAGGAAATATAAAACTTGCTACATAAAATAAATTTTATACCTCTAACTACCAAGCCTATTTATACAAAATTAGTTATCTAAATTCTACCTGTGTAACCTACAACCAAGGCAAAATAAATTTTTTTAAACCTTATATCTTACAAAGCCCATAGCTTAATTCATAATCTTTTTTCTTTCTTTTTGGTGCAATTTTTTTTTTTTTTTGGTTCAACATGCGCCAAATTGACAATATTTGCAAATACTCAATAGAAGTTAAAATAGGGTCGGTTGTCGTAAAAAGAGGGGGGTCAATTTATGAATATTTTATTCTTCTAGAAGGAAATGAAATTACAATACTCATAATTTTTCTTAAAAAAGTAATACACAAGTATGAAATTATATGAGATCAATTAATTTTAAAACTAATAAAACACATCAGTCAATACGTCCCGAGCTTCCAGATGGCGCCACTAACAGGATATTTTTTTGGAAGTAACTACCTTCAAAGTTACTGTCAAAATTTCATTACGATTTGTTTATTATCTGTAGAGTTACAGTGAATTTATCGAGAACTTGAAAATATGCTTCAGCTTCGGCAATCACTTCCTCATCAGAGCCAAATCTCTTTCCACGGAGCACCTTGTGCTTGAAAGCTGTTTTTTCCATCAAAAAGCAATGACATATCAAAACACCCAAAATTGCTTTGAATCCATCCTTTTTAAGAATCACAAAAGTGGCGTCACTTAAACCACTGTAACTCGATAAATAATTAGCCAAACGTCATGAAATTTTGATAGTTATCCTTTTGAAGGTTGGTACTTCCGAATAGTATTGTGTTATTTTGTTAGTGGCACCATCTGGTACTTAGGCCCGGGACTTATTGACCGATGTAATAAAACCTATGATCGATCTTTATCAATCATGTTCTCAGAAAAATTAATTTATTTCTTATTCAAAGTAGTGAAAATGACCTCAGTGTGAGAAAGAAAGAATTTCAGGCGAGGAGTGAGTACGTCAGACACATGTCACTTTTACAAAAAATATGTGACTTTGTTTCTATTGCTATAACAGACAATTTCCTAACGCATGCTTTATGGAGTAATTATTCTCTGTTGAACAAGAAACAATTGAACAAATTCAAAAATTATTTATTTTATTTCTATCACACATCAGAATGTACGATTCAGTAATATTTGTTTTACTTAAGAGACAGATTAATTGACACACAATATGCTTTTGGTTCCTTGTGGGCTCCAAAATTCAACAAAAGTTAAGTGCACAAAATGGTTTTGGAAAAATGAGGATTTCATTTTATTTTAAAAATTTTAACAAATAAGGAAAACCTTTGAAATCCTTTTTTTCTCCTAATTATTTAATTGATGTGAAGCGCTTTAAAAAATAAATATATTACGTCATTCAATGCAATGTTTAATTTAGCTTTCCACTCGTAAAGAAAAATAAACTCGCTATTACATCCCTTCAGAAAACAAATAATTTTTTGACTTAACTTTTATATTTCTTATGTTAATTTAGTTCTTGACAAAACATTTATTTACATGTGTATTTTTGAAATAGATATTAACTGATTTGTAGAAAATATTTAGTTACAAACAGAATATTTCTTTCTAGTTGGAAAGACTAGTGTGTACAATTCAGCCTCAATAGGCCAGTCTTTCTCTTTTAACCTATAATTTCCTTGAGTTTCCAAAAGCTGGATCAATCACAATCAACAACAAATATATAGTCTTGTATATAAGAGGGATATCGACTCTTTTGAGTACTTTTTATATACATATATTTGAGGAGGGCTGAAGCCCCTTAAGATCGAATCCAGAGAACGCTCCAGTGTCTTCATTATCTTGATGAGTTACTGACATCGTCTCTCATGTATGTATGTAATATAAGAAGGATTTGTAGATAACCTGTAGTCCTGGATGAATCACCTATAATTGAGTTGTACTCATCATGTAATGTATCCTGACGGTTTTTTGAACCTTGATTACATAGTTACTTTCAGAACTACTTTTGAACATTGAAGGGATGGCTCGACTTGAACAGACTGGGAATATGTAAAAATTATTGTTCTGGACTAACCATTACTAAAGTTTGCAACTTCTTCACAATTTTTATTATTTTCAAACTATACTAAGCAACAGCAACTCATGATGTTGTTACGCAGTGATATCATCAAGGTGACCATGGATTTCATTTCCAGGTCTCTATCTAATGAGGACAATTGGAAAAACAAATGTCTCATGACGTTCTACTGAGTGCATCAGAACTGATTGCATGAGAAAATTATAAAAAGTAACTATTGATATCCTTTTTTTAAACAATGCAAGGTCTGATTTATCAGTCCTTGTAAGATTAAATTTTTATTTTATTTTAATTTGCCTTTCTTCAAATATTCAGTACAAGTCGTAACACTGTCTTAGAGGATTCTATATCCTTTGAAAACATATTGTACTAACATTTAAATTCCTTGTCGGACCTTTTATAAAACTTTATGAGAGTGTAAATTTAGACAAAATATTGAAACAAAAAATGTAGGAACATTGTTACATCGCTAACATATATAGTCCTTTTTCAAGTGACATAATGACAGGAGAGAGTGAATAACTACAATGTATTTGAGTGTCACAATGGGACCCACAAATCAAGATCTTGAACCTTTACTTCCCAATCAAAAACATATAGCTTCTTATTATTCATATCTTAGACTCAAATAATACGTAAATAAATATGTTATTATATCATTATAAATTCAATTTTAAAGTGTGCAGCCAATAAATTAAATATTACTTTTTGCAAGGATAAGATATTTTCACACGATAGCCTTCTACTTTGCTGGTCCTTAATCTATCCGGAACAAAGTTAAGTATGAAAGTTCTGCCATTTCTTATTGACTTTTACCATCTATTATTAGATTTTATTTAAGTATAACTGTTTCTCATTGGGCTCAAGTTGTACTCAATAGAGACATGTTTAGTCTTTTTTCTCCCACTTTTTAAAGTTATTTATTGAAAAAGTTGTAATGCATCTCTTTCAGGCAATTATTCAATGTGTAACAACAATCTCCATGCAAAAAAAAAAAAACCATCTTAATTAAAATTTGACTTAATTGTCGATTCGAGAGTAGCACGTTACATGTTATTTGACTTATTATGTTATTCAAGGGGGGAAAAAAGGTAATTTCACATGAAATGCACTCTCTACAACCATTCTTTATTTTTGTACATACTTAGAAGTAAGTACATTTCTCAAGAATTTTTGCAAAATGCTAACTTTATTACACAATAAAAACGCCCCATGCACCTAGGTACACACATAATTGCACCCTTGTCGAGGAAAAAATTGTTATTTGAGGCTAATGACACACATAGATATAATGAATTACATGTTTATGCATAGTTCTATGATTCTTAAATATGCAGTAATATTCTGTGGTTTGCCATTCCTTGGTCACTACATTTTTTTTTCATTTTTTCGAACAAAAGAAAAAGTTGTTTTTGTGTTTTTAAAAAATACATAATTTCTATCATCGTAAATGAATTATTTTTTAACTGAGTCATAACTATTAACAAAACAGGTTCTACTTTGTTAATGATAATTAACAATAATGATTTTTTTTTAATTACTCAATCTTATGTACAGGCAATTATTAATTATGGAATGAAACATAAGCTTCTGTCATCAATTCATTTATTTATTGCTAATATTAATTATACATGCACATCAAAAGAGTCTAATTATTTTATTGTAAAATTCACGTAGGTATCAGGTAATTAAATTTTTATTAAATACAATTGCATTTTAATTTAGTTCTTTCTTATTAAACGAGTATCCAGACACCAGAGTAATTTGAATAAATCATATAAATACATAAGTAGGTAAATAACTTTGGATTCATTATCATGGAGTAAAAAGATTCGAGTAAACTATTGATTTGATCAAAGGAAAGAAAGAGATCCTTTTACAGTTGACTTTCAGCTATTTTTTGATAGCTAGATGAAGAATACCCATTCTTTGGCCGTGAATTTGTGTTTAGAAATTACATTTAAAGAGAAAAAAACTTGAATAACTTTTCAATGGAAATCAAAGGTAAAGACATACAAATGAAATGGTGTAAAAGTGTGTACGGCTATGTATGATGATTGATAACTCAAGCCTTTAGGCATGAAGCCAATTTGGTTTGTTTGTATTAGGAAAATTCTGTAGCTCACGGAAAGTTTGTAGTTAAGGATAGTTAAAGTCTAAAGATACTGTTTGATGTCAATTATCCTTTTTTCTGAAATAAATTTATGAGCACATAGGTAGCTACAGGCAGCATATGGGCTATAAACTTGTTGATTCTTCTTGCCTTCTTTTTTAGTATGTCAGTAGCCATCTCCTTTTTTCGTAACTTCATGAATCATTTCGTTTCAAATAAAGACATAATTCATGCCACAATATATATATATATATTTAAATTCCGTATTTAAAATTATACCAAATAAATATTTTTGTCAAAAAAAAGTATTTATAACTCAAAGAAAATCGTCTCCTCATACAAGAATCAGGTTTTGAACGCAAAATTTAATTTTAAGTCTTTCAGGTTTTTAAATAATGATACAAACCTAACGTTAAAATATCTACATCTCAACTAACAATGTTATTTATTATTTTATTTACATACAAATATACAAAATAAATTTCTCTTTGGATTTAAAATGATGAAATAAAAATAGCGTAGATTTTTCAATGTATTATCAGATAATTATAATTATTTATGCTTTGGATCTGGTATATTATAGGCGTTTAGATAAGATGTAAGATTATTTCATAAGAGAGGATTACCTTTGACCCCTTATAAAAAAAGATAGTAATTATATTATTATTTTCAAGAGTTTGCAAATTTCAAATATCTTTCTACAAGATTTTCAGATCAAGATTTAAATACATATCTCAATAAATCAGAGCAAAAGAGTTTCGACTTGAAGAAAATAAAAAGAGAAGCACTGTTTTCATATTATAACATATATGTATATACATATATATGAATAGCCCTTAGATTGGAGCCCTGACTCATGGATCTATCGACTTTTCGTCCAACACATTATCTATCTTTTGAAGAAATTTGCTCCTTTCAAAATATGGATTTGAATAAACACATAACAATCCGGACAGAGAAACATTGGGAGCTTCACCAATAACCATGAGAAAATACCTACGTTCCAGGTAAATAGCCAAATAGGTCCGCCTATTATTGTTGTAGAAAACACGGTCAAGAAATTCTTTTCATAAACAGATGCAACTCTTTTTTCTAATTTGTAGATTTATTCTTTTCTATGCCTTTTATTGTTAGACAAACAAGCAAAAAAAAAAGTTATCAAATTAATAATTTCTAGATTACACAAATGTATATACATCATTTGAACCTGTTTTTTATATATATATATGTACATATATATATATATTTAAAAAAGAGAAACTAACTTTTTCCTCATAAACTAATGAGAAACACAATTCTCAAGAGAAAAACACATCGCAAACATTTATATTTTTCCTATCATTAGCAAACAAATGAAGTACACCCACAAATGTAATGATAATTTAACTCATAAGTAACTGAGGTATTTCTTTAAGGTACCTTTCATTTTGCATTTATTTTTTATAAGCCATTGTGGTTATTATATTTAAAATTATTCAAAATCCCAGGGGTCGAACTTTCCATGCCAAGTTTTTAATTTAGTAAAAAGGGTTTCCTAACAAGAATGAACTCGAAGAGATGAAGAAGAAATTAATAGTTTTACATACCTAAATTGTTGATTTTCTTTTGCTATACTCCTGTTGTATAATATATGCAAGGTACATATTAGAACTTTTGCAAGTCTTTTGTCAATAGTAGCATAAGCAGGGTACTATTGAGGTTATACCCTTATTAATGTTAGTTGTCTGTTATATTAGGTATCATTTATTTATTTTTTTGGAGGGGGAAGAAAATGCATTACTGCCCCAGGAAGGGCCTTATATATTTAAAAAAAAGCATTAGATGACAGAATAATTTTGCAATTATAGATTTATTTAAGCAGTTTTAACTAATGTCGGTGGAAGTTCATTTAATTGTCTTTAAGAAGGAAATGTCCCCCCCCCCCCCCGACTCAATCTAACAAAGAATAAACTTAACTTTTTTTTAAAGAACAGAAGTACCAGCTGTTTTTCATTTCCTAAACATAAAAATGTATTATTTCTTTTTGTAGAGGGCAATGAGGAAAGAGAGGAGCAAGATCTATGGCTCTATTGAAAAATACCCTTGTTAATATCAGCTGTCTAATGATGAGAACGGCAGTTCTTTTTAATGAACTGAATCACTAGAATTAGTTCATTAAAGTGATTCCTTCACCCTTGAAAGTGAACGCTGTATGAATTGGGTTTTTTATTGCGTCACTCGACAAAGATTCACGAGTCACTCAGGCAGTTTCACTCCCAAAAGGCATGTTAGAGACAGTTCGACCTAACCCAGCAAAGCAAAGAAAAGAACTTGATTCATTCATCAAGTGATCCCTTCTGGTCTTTTGATCAAAAGACTTGTTCTTATTGAACAAATCATTCACGAATACGAATAATATAGTATTTTTGATCGGATCTAAAACTTTTGTTTGAGAGAATCTTTTATTCATTCCATTAAAGTTCAATGCTTCTCCTCCATGAAGGGTCTAACAAAGAATGACTTTTTTTTAAAAAGCAAAAGTACCAAGCGTTTTTCCCTTTCTAAATCACAAAACTCTGTCTTTCTTTTCCGAACAAAAGCCCCATTCCTCACTCTATAAGCTCACTATGTACAAATGTACCATGTAGGACTTTTAGGCTATGAAAAACAAAAAAAAATATGCACATATATATATATCAATAATGAATTATTTTTATTTAAAGGGTTGAGTGTGCGTAATACATAGAGTAATAAAAGTTAATTTTAATTATTTTGTGGTGTACCACTATCAAATTAGTAGACGTGTTAGCATTTAAATTTGCAATCTAAGCATCAAATTTCTTCTTTTTTATTGTTATTTAGTATTGCATATCGCGAAATAACTCAATCTGCAGCCTATACTTCATTTTAGCTAAAAAAAAACCGATGATTCAAAAAATGTATTTAATGTGTTTAACATATTGTCAACTTGGTTTCCATCCCCATTTTGACGAATTTTAATTCAATATAATTAATTAATTATTAGCTTATCCCTTGGAAGAACTGTTGTTACTAGGTTGCTAGGTACAAACTATGTTAATTAAATTAGGGCTTTTATAGCCGAGTTGTATCCATTATTTGTTGTTAAATGTTATGTGCAAAATTGAGTGCTTCTCATTTTACATCCATAAAATATATTAAATACCCATCACGCTCCGCAAAACTACATGGGTTTAAATCGGTTTATTTGGAGCATTTAAGAAGAAAATAAATAATTTTTGGAGGTGGAGCAGTGTGTGTAGAGCTCATTTTAAAGTTTATTTTTAAGAACGAATAATTTAAAATATTTTCCTTCTTCATTCCTTTTCCTCCTCCTAGAAACAACAAAACAATATACGAAGGAAGTAGAATATAAAAAGACAATTTATGTGTTGAAATGAAAAAAACAGACAAACAAAGCTTTGTATTTGTAATCAAATAACTGAAGAACGAACTCATAAATAAATACTTGTTATACAGGTGAGTCTTTGCTATTTGGAAAAATTTAACCAAATCCGAAATTATCATACATTGTGCATTGTTATTGATAAAAAATCATTTATAATATTTTCAAAAACCGTTACTCACTATCCTTTTAAAGTTTCGGTATGAATCTGAAGTACTTTAAAATAGCATCAACTGTAATTGAGAAAAAAAATGAGTAGAAAAATCTTATTTACATATAATAATGCTTTAATTGATGTATCGTCAAAAATATCGATTTTATTACTTACCGATTCTCTAAATTGTACATAGTTTTATAAATGATACTTTGGAGCATTCAAATTTTTTGCATAAAATTTTGATTATTTAACTTTCGATATAGTTTTTTTTTATGTTTAATTTAATTACTGTAGATTTAAGCACAATTATACGAGCAAAATTCCTCTCAAAAAAGTTTTACTTTTCCACCAAAACGTCAAAGTGAGGAAATGACCCATAAAATGAATACGTAAACAATTCTTTAAACTTGATGATTTTAACTAATTAAATCTTATTTACAGCATTTTAGTTTTAGAATATAAATTTGATTTAAAGGCCCTGAAATATGTTCAAAAAATCAATGAACAAAAAAAAAAATGAAGATTTTCCTTGAACTTTGACTCTAAATTTGAGACTCGACTATGACTAGAGTTTATATTTTGAAGAATTGAAACTTGACTTGATCTTTGATTAAGTATTCAATATAGTTAATTATAGTTCTTCATATCTCAATTATAGTCAGATTTTTTTTTTTTTACTTGATCATGTTAATAAAGTCCATGTATTTAGCATACCCTGGTTATGAACATGCATACCGCTGCAATTTAGTAAAATTTGGCATAACTTTTGAAGTGTTTTTTTAGACACTATAAACAGACATCTATGTACTTAGAAATATGTATATATTCACAAATAATAGATTTGAAATGATCTCAAAATAAATTTGAGGACTGGATACAAATATTTAAGGACTTGGACTTGTGAACAAAGACTCGAGACTTGATATCAAATACCTTGGACTCTACTTGAACGGACATGTAAAATTTGCTTAAAATATGATTTGAAGAGTCGTCATTAATTTTGAATGAATTCATGTTGTCATATCATTCGTAATTTGACGATATTTTTATTTACAAAGCTCTATTGTTTGTTATACAGAACAGTTTATCCAATTTTTCTTCTTTCAAAATATCCCATCTACTCTCATCTCTGGTATAGGATTATACATTCCATTACAAAGTAGTCGATAAAACAATTACTTACTTTTTTCTCGACTTCATGCCATTACTCAAGTACTTGTGAATTTATACACAATATTTCGACAGCATTTGATCAGACAATAGTTCATTATTAAGGCTAGAAAATCCGAACCTCTAAGTGTTTCCTTAATGATTGAGGTGAGTTTTTGTTTTGTTTTGTTTTTTAGACACATTGAGTAAAAAATATGAGTAACTTTATAAACAAAACCAAAACAAATCAATTTATTGCTTCCTGAATATTCTCAAACTTTAGAGTTTTTAAGGTTCGTAAATCTTATTCTCGAACAATGCTTGGGGTTTTTTTTTCGAATAAAAAGTAACAATAAAAGTAATTTAGTAAGTGAGCTTCTTCATGGATCGACTCCATTTTCCACGTATATATATATATATATCCTGATATGATTATTGGATTGAAAACGGTATTTTAAATATCAAAATAAACTGTCTAATTAAAAAGATATCAAAATAAATAATGTATTAGGTAATAGTCTAATGAAATGATTTTAGTAGAAATCAAGTAAATACTCGTTTTATAAAAATAAATTTAAAGGAGAGTATTTTTATTACCTTGTAGCTTGTTGCTATGTAGACTTACTTATTTGGAATAAATATGGCAAGAAGCCGACAAATAAAAAGAACTCAAGTTCTGGAAATGACTTCATTTAGTACGAAAGTTGAAGATTATATAAATGTGGGAGGAAAGTGGTACTTTTGTACAAATGGCGTTAAAATTTTTGATATTGAAGAAATCAGCTGTTTGAGGGATGGTAAAAGAGTAAAAAAAAAAAAAAGAAAGGAATGGATCTAAAGGAAAGAACACAACATCCTTTCAAACTTTAAGCATATTTATGAGAATGGATTAAATAATATGTAAATTTAAAGTTAAAGTTTAGTGTTCAAACAGCTGACGCAGGTTGTGATTCTTTTAAATTATTGGAAAAGCTTCTTCTTTTTTTTTTTCTGTACCTTTTAAAAAAGGTTATGACATTAGAAAAATTTAGATAGTCAATGCTTACAATCATTTCTTTACAAGTTATGCACTAAAAAGTTTTTAGTAATTAACAAACTATAGTCAAAAATAAAAAATATTTGCGGTAAAATTAAATTATTTTTTGAGTTTGTTTCCTTCAATTTATTTCGATACAGATATATATATATTTGTATGTTTATGAATCTAAAGAACAACTAAGGACTCCACCCCAAAGACTTCCTCAAAGAGAAAAATCCCTTGATATGTAACGTTGTATCATCATAGCATTTACAAATTGGCCTATTTCTATTCTTATACTTTTTTTTTTTTTTTTTGCAATTTTATCTCCAATGCTCTGCTACTGCATACTTACGAAATAACATTCATGAGCCTATAAAATCTATTCATAAAATAAAGTTCTACTCATTTCTTTTTATAGCCCCAAAATGTAATTACTTAATTGACTTCACTCATTCTGGCGAATCATGTGTATCTCCTTTTTATGTGCACTGCTACTTTGGATTGATAGATTCCTTCAAAGGAGTGTTTTCTAAATAAACCTGAGCAAGCATAAAGCAGAGCTTATAAATGCACTATTGAATATTTATTTGCTTTTATTGAATGAAAAGTAATAAAGAATGTGTTTTATTTGATGCTTATATTTTATGGTTATCATAAAAAATTTTACGTTATAAATATTGTCTCGAGTTCCACCGAACCGGGTTAGAAGGATTACCTTTGTGAACAGACTATGAGAAATAAACTTGCACATCAATTCAAAGACATTGTTCCAACTCAAAATTGAAAATCCATGTATGAAGGTATCTTATAGTCCAAAATGTTCATAAAAAGATTGACATAGTAATGATGAGATTTGTGTGGTCAATCTTTGTCTTGTAACCAATTTTTTTGTAGACTTTATTATCGTTTAGGTCTTGATCGATCTCTCAAAGTCTTGATCTCAGTTAAAGCCGTCTCTTGATCACATCAAAACATTCGTAATAGGTAGTCTACAGGGAAATTAGCGATGTCCTTTTGAAAAATAAATCTGTAACCCTCCGCTAAATGCCCTCCTTGAACCCTTTTAGTGCCCCACGTTAGAGAAAAAATCGATTATAAATTATGAGCCACTGCGCCTCTAAAACAAACTGAAATGAAATGGAACTGTCAAGACCTGTTCCATATTCTCTGAAGTACTTTTTATTAAGCCTATGTTGATTTTCTTTTTCGACTTGGAATGTATGAAAAGTGATTTCGTTCAAACCACTCGTATCTTGCAATTTGAATAATGTACATATAGGTACACCTCTCTCATATATATGTGATATGTATGTAGACCGATATGCCCAGGGGATTGTTTATTTACTATATAATTGTATAATAATATTATTTGATATAAAACGGAGATTCTCTATAATTAAAAATAAGAATTTTTTTACCTCAGTGGTTTGTGTGAACAGCTTACAGAAACACATTTAAAAATATACTTAAAATATGCTAAAATTTTTGGAATTACATAAATTCAAATATTTATGGGTAGACGGGAAAAAAAATGAAAATACTTTAATAATTCATCATTAATTCTTTGAAAATTATGTACATGTTTTTATAAGGAAAATTTGGTATTTTTAAAAAAAGTTCTATTAAAAAAAAAAAGGGAGGTATTCTTTATACTTAAATATAACATATAGTAGGACTGTATTTTTGTCCTATAAAAAAAATATTCTCTCTCATTTTATAATTACTATATAAATGTATGAACAGTTGATGAAGAAACTGTTTGAACATCTTGATCACAAATATGTTCATTTGTACTATCATCATTTGTATAGAGTGTCTGGTTATAGTAAGGGTCAATATATACCTCTGTTAAATTTGAATCAGAATTTAATAAGAAGTTTGGATGATCCATCTTGACTCATTTTGGAGCTAAGTATCGAACAAATAGGGATCAAGGAAACCCTAATTTTTTAGCTTGTTTGACCCATTTTCCAACTTCAACTTCAATTTAAGCCTAGAAGAATACTCATTTTGTGCATTCAAAAATGTTGATTCGCCAGTGTATTTGATGCAAATTTTATTTCCAGTCTTTGTTTTGACCATAGGCGGTGGGAGTAGGCCCAAAAGTCGGCCAAAACGGTTGTACTTAAATAATTCCTTGAATATTATATAAAATGGATTAGTAAGGAATGCATTGAAGAGCTGAGACCCACAGCTTTTAAACGAGTTGTCAAGCGTCCAATAAGAATAATTAACTAAGAAGAAATCGTCCATCTAAGTGTGTAAATTTTTATTCAATTTCGAGCAAAAATTCGCTAGAAATCTAAAACTCACTGTAGAGCTAATTAAGTAGTAGCGAGAAGAAAGATTTCAGCTGATTTCATAATCCTTATTTTTAACGCACAAAATGAATATTCTTCTAGGCTTAAGTTGAAGTTGAAGTTGGAAATGGTCCGAAAAGTCTAAAAAAAGTTCTCGAAAACTTTAGGAAATATATAATTAATTAATATCTCATTAATGAATTATAGAATAATACGTCATCTTTTTATTTTTATGTGTTTCAAATATAATCTATAAACTTATCCTTGGACAGATGTGGTAACCAAAAAAAAATTACTTTCTTACAGTTTTCTTTTTCCTAAAAGTAAAAAAAATCAAAATAAATTCCAAGAAATTAGTGAAAAAGGAAAAGTTTTGTTACAAGGTCCTCCACAAATATTAGAAGTTATTGCATTTTGTACTGCCATAAAAATATTAATAACACAAAAAAAGAGAAGAAATGCACAAGAAGCTTTAGCCCGCGGGTCAATTTGCGTACTTCAAAACTGCAACTTCAAACACTCAATTATTATCTTGTAAAGGAACAGAGTAATTCCACTTTTCCGAGAAAAAGTTGACGTCACCTTTAAGAGCAGTCAAATGGAGACACAACATGTGATTTAAGCTAAATATCTGGATAAATCTGTATCTTTTTTCACTCACTCCTTTCTTGCATAACCCAAAATAGGGTGAAAAATTATCATGCCCCCAGATTGATATTTTGAAGTGCCGTCTATGTTTGCAACACATAAATTATATGTGTAAATAATAGCCTTAAAACAACGTCCTTCATCATTCTGTTTTAATGAAGAGACATGAATAGAAAACTGTGCAATGATTGAGGAAGGAAAAATCAAAACAGGCACCTGTAATCTCGAGAAGATCATTTGACCTCACTCAAAACTCCTAAATTGTAAATTTACTGAAACTTTTTACTCCATAGACAACCTCAAATTCGGCCTCCTAAGCCACCATATCACATTTTGGACCAGAAGTATTTCTCCAGTACAACCTAGCTACGCTTAGTCCACCCCTACCCTGATGGCCCCATTATCCTCCAGTCTGACCGAAAAATTTTATTTTTTCGATCTACAAATTCCAGGGGCATCACTTGGTTTTAAGTTGAAAGTCCCTCATGCCCCTTTCTCCAGAAACGACCCTGCATTTACTTACATGTTAAAAGTTGATGAAAAAAGTTAGATTTGTTACAATCCAAATTCTATAAAAGGAATTTGCATTACTTATTTATTTGTTTGTGTATCAATACTGTCAAGTGAAAGGAAAAATTTCCTCTCTCTCTCTCTACACTTTCAAACCAATAACAATTCTTTCTCTATTCGCAAGCCTGAAAAAATAGAGATAATAAAATGTTTTTGAAAAAATTTGTTTTTTCTTCGTGTTTTTTTTTTTATATTTAATTCTTCAAACAAATTTCATTTTTTGAAAAAAAAAAAAATTGTACTAAAGTATGTTAAGAAAATATTACAAAGAAAAGATGCAAGTCAATAATTATAATACATAATAATAATAATAATAATAAGAGTAGTAAATATGTACAAAAAGATACGTCATAGTAAACAAGAAGAAACATGGCATAAAAACTGAAGATGTATGTACTTTTCCTTCTTGTTACTTCATACTTAGTATGCATGTATTTTGTAAATAGTAACCCCTAAAGAGTTCATTTTGAATGCACAAAAAACAAAAAAAAAAACAAAAAACAGACAATTTGAAAACGGAGGGAGAGCAGATGAAATTTCATTTCTCTTTGCATTTTAATTCAATAAAAGACTTCAGTAACATCAAACTTGGTTTTCCTCATTATTACCGGAAGCTGGGAATTGATTGGAAGATGAATTCATTTCCTCTCCATTGTTGTGGCTATAAAATAAAATATTAATATAGTTAATTGTTTAATGGGTTTAGAAACAAAGAGAGTGAGTGAGAGGGGGGGGGGGGGGAGAGAACTCAATCCTCCTTAACCGAACCGAACTTACTTCGTTCTTTTCCTATAGCTCTCCACTTCTGCAACACTTTCAGGCATCTTTTTATTCAGCGTCTCTGGAAGCATGAGTGAGAAGAGACCCGCAGTGAAAGAAACGATACCAAAAATGATGACGGGGATTGCAGCATGTGCTGCACCCTATGGAAAAAAAAAACATGATCAAAACTCTTGCCTAAAACTAAATAAATAGGCAATGAAAGGTTACTAAGAGATCGACGATAAATGGCACAATCATGGAGCCAATTCGTGCAAAGGTAGAGGCAGCTCCAACAGCTACGTTCCGTACTGGAGTTGGGAAAAGTTCGGCAGTGTATAGGTAAGCGATGGCAAACGTCATGGAGATAAGGAACTTGCCAGACATGGCAAATGTGACTGGGATCCAAATTTTCTCTAGAACAAATTAAATATAAATATATGATGGAGTCTAAACACATACTTATTTGGATAAGTAGGTAGGTATTTACCTCCAGTTTCTAAGATAAAGGTAGCAAGAGCCACGAGACCACAACAAATACCACCTGCCATAAATGTTCCACAATAGCATTTAACTCGTCCAAATCTTTCAAGTGCAGGAATGATGAAAGCAACAGCAGGAACCTGGAAATGATGGCTGTTATCCCAATTCTACAACCTCTAGTTCTTATTTTTACCTCAACAAATCCAGAGATGAATGTGGATACGTAGCGATTTCCTCCCAAATTTTTAGAGTTAAAGGATAAGCCGTAGTAAACCATGGCGACGACCAACCATGAATAAAAAATATTCAATGTTCTTTTTCTCATTTCTGGTGTTTCAAAAAGGATAATAATTTCCTTAAAGACTTCATAAGCCTTTTGCTTCCATGTCTTGGGTCCCTCGATTTCCTGTACTTTATGCTCCGCCATAGACTAAAATAATTTGAGGGGTTTTGTATTAATATCAATTTTATAAATATATATATCCTGGAAAAATTGCAAAGTACCTCATTTTTAAATTGTGTGAGAATCTCATACAACTCCGAGTCAGACGGCAATTCCTTATTGTTTTTCTTTGCACCATCTTTGAGTATTTTTAGAGCTTCGTCCACTCGTCCCTCACCCAGTAGCCATCGAGGACTCTCTGGCATGAATATAAAGTAAACAATAAGTAAAACAGAGGGTATGGAAATTGCAAGCTGAAGACTAAACCAATCGCGCAGGAAGTAGGCAATGAGGGGAAGAAGGGCTGCACCGATTCCAAAGGGGAACTGTGTGAGTATGCCAAAGATTGTTCGATACTTGGGTCCGCAAACTTCCGTCACTAAAAGGAGAAGAAAAAAAACGTTGACAAGAGTAAATATAAACTTGTGGAAAAATACCCAGAACAAATCCGCATTCAAAGATCCCCGAAACAGAGAAAGCCACAAAAAATCGTAGAATTATAAAGATGATGTAATTAGAGGAGAAGGCCGTGGCAATCGTGGAAATAACTTGGATGACAGAAGCTACAAGAATAGACTTTCGTCTCCCAAATTTATCTGATGCCCATCCAAAAAAGATACACCCCACAAAAACTCCGCCCATATAGCTGCCTTGTACAGTTGATAAAAGAGGTAATCGAGAGCAGACAAGATTCCACTAGAAGGACAAGTAAAAGTAAAGAGGTGAACTACATTCAAATCAAAAAGTGATGTGATGGCTTACTTCATTAACAATTGAGCTGAGGCCCTCAGTTTGATCATATTCAAAAAACTCATTTTCTGGAACATTGGGAGCATCTTCACAATGAATCTTTGGTAAATTCTCGGGTCTTACCATTAAGGCAAGTTCAAATTCGCTGGGTATGCTTGGCAGGGATGAGAGGTCATACATTTCGCAAAATTCAAACTTATCCGTGTCATTATTACTATCCAAGCAGGAACAATATATAAAGTTATAATTAAATGAAAAAAATAAGAGACTACTTACAAAGGAATTGCGAATTGTTTCTTTTGTTCAATCGTCCAAGAGCTCATTCCTTGGAGAGCAGTTATATGATTTGTATTGCACCAATGATCCATGGATGCTCCAAGAAAGGAGGAGGATAAATGGTGAAAGCCGATAAGGATGCATTCAATCCACGTAATCATGAATATCATGATTTGCCATTTCCCTTGATCTCCAATCATGGAGAGAATGTCCTCAAATTTGTACTTTTTAATGGGTTGATTCTCCATAGTGTTTTTTTTTAATTGAAAATTGTAGTTGTTGCGGGGGGGATGAGTAGTTGTTGAAATTTGGGAAGAAAATGGATACTGTAAGGCAAAAAGAGGAGTCAACAATAATCAAGCATTGAGTGAATGAATTAGATGCTCAAATTTCAAACAACAACACAAACAAAACAGACAAGGAGAAACTCCTTTTTTTGAGGAGGGGGGGGGGAATATTGTCTCAATTATAAGTGAGTGATGAGAAAGATTTATTATATATTTAGTGTCAGAAGTACAAATAAAGTATCGAACCTGTTCTCTTGTTGCAATGTAACTAAATTTATTTTATAATTCACGGAACGACGAATTTGCGAAACGACGAATTCCTTTCACAAATGAAAATTTCACTTTATTTTATATAAAAAAAAATTCTCCAAAAAAAACCAGAAGAAAAAGATTTCACGTTCCTGTTCCGCACTTCCGTTTCATTGTTTGTTTTCTTGAAACAAAACTTTTTATTTAAAACAACTATTTTGAAAAGCAAAGATTTAATGCCGAATCTTTTTTTTTTTTTTTGAGAATGTGTTTCCTTGGGGATCCACCTCTTTGAAGCACTTCCTAACCACTGACTGACTGACAAACTTACTAAGGTTCTTCTTCTACACTTCATACACAATTTTTCAAAATCTCGGTGGGTAAAACAATAACAACAAAAATAAAAATAAAAATCATTGACATGAGCTTAAGAGGAAATTAAATATGTGTCCAATTGAGTAATGTACTTAAGATTTCGGGAGGGAGAGAGGGAGGGAGATGGGGAAAAGAGAGAAAGACGAGAGACTGGGGGAATATCTTGCGCACTCCCCAAATGTTATATGTGGCTAAGATGAGGGTGATGATAATACTCTTCCTCTCCTCCCGCAGCTAGCTACATACAATTACATATTATTGTGTAAGTAGCTATTGATGAAGTAACACAAGGGCATGGCCACCGCCTGGACGGAAGGTTCACCAACACAAATCGTTGTCTAAAGGAGACTGATAACCTTTTTTTCCTTGTTGTTCTTGCATAACTCTTAATCAATTTTGGCAAATATTTAAAAGATGTGTCTTTATTGTACTTCATTATAATAGTATCCTCATGTCTTCGTCGTGCTGGATTTGATCTGCGTTTATTTACATAGATTGATTCAAACATAATGTTTGAGATTAGATAGATAACTATTTTGTACTTCGGAATATGTATATGATAAATCATAGAGTCACCTATTTGAAAGTAGGTAATGTATGCATGTTTGAAGATCAAATTTCATTCAAATTTGTGTTTGAGCAATTACGTAATTATAACCGGTTAGATCCGATATATATATATATATATAAATAGATATTGACCGGTTGAAGGTCAATTAATAGGTAACAGCTTATTGGATTTCCCGGTTTATTGACCCGCATTGACAAAGTCTTGCCTGCCCTATTGATACTTCTGTTGAGTGTGTTTTAAACTTAGGAATTTGCTTCAAAAAAATAATATGAAAAACAAATATTGGTCTTTCGTGACGTCTTCATCACTTTTTTGTTTTGTTATCAAGAGCAAAGTAAAATATGTTGTACATATATGCATGATCAATATTTTACTTAATTAAATCTCAATTAGTTTTTCCTATGCATAATTTATCAGACGTTCTTTTGATATCAGCTGTGAATTCATCTTCTTCATTACTGTTTTGTGCATTGAACTTGTTTTGACCGAAAGAGAATCCTGGGAGACCCAAAAGTCGGCCAAATCGTTTGCACTTTCTTAAATATTCCATGAAACCCACAATTTTCAAACAAGATGTCGAGAGCCATCTTGCGCAGAAGGATTTCGGCCGGTTTCTTGATCCTTCTGCCTGCTACTACTTAAGTTACTGCTACTACCATGAGTCTTTGATTTCTAGTGAATTTTTGGTCGAAATGAGATAAAAATTTACACATTTAGATGGACGATTTCTTCTTAATTAAGGATTCTTATAGGGCGTTTGACATCTCGGTTGGAAGCTGTGGGTCTCAGCTCTTCAATGCATTCCTTACTAATCCATTTTATATAATATTCAAGGAGTTATTTAGGTACAAAGGATTTGGCCGACTTTTGAGCCTACTCCCGTCCCCTACGACCTAAGAGGCCCTTTAGGTCAAAACAAAGACTCAAATTGGAATTTATATTAAATACACGATTGGATCATTATTTTTTCATGCACAAAATCAGTAGTATCCTTCGAGGCTTAAATTGAGGTTGAAGTTGGAAAATTAGGGCCAAAGAAGATAAAAAGTAGGGTCCGATTTCTCGACAACCTTAGAACTCTCGAAAAAAAAAAATTACAGATTTGAAATCAGCGTGCAAAACTGAATAACTTTTATTATACTATTACCCCTAAGGATTTTTGAAAGTTCAAATTTGTTGACCAGTGTTATGTTTCAATTAGTATACAAGGGTCTGTAGCATAGCCCTTTGTCTGTTCGTCTCCATAAATATTTTCGATTCAATCCACTCTAAAAAAAGATGAAACGAGCAATAAATATGTATTTCAGTGCGATTTGAAAGCAAGATAAATTCGTTGAAAGAACCATATGATATTTATGAGGAGATAAAGGCAGAGCTCGACTACTCCTATCCATCATGATCAAACATCACTTACACACACTATTAATACTCGTTTGTAATTCTATATTAATCAAACAAATTAAGCGGGTAATTTAATTCATCAATGAGACTTTTTTTTCATTTAGAAAGCATGTTTGCTAAATGGGCTCAAAACTAGTTTTAGAATCTCATATATTATAACATATCCACACAAACCATTTATGGATATAAATATATATATATATAAAGCATTGTTTAGAAATGGCTACAAATGTAAATGAGCCATTTGTACACAAGGGTCCTCTTTATCTAAACACTCTTGAAAGATAAATATTGTCTTTTTGTTTTATCTTCCTCCCACATTTTTTTTTTTTTTAAATAACCACATTTTTTGACGAATTTACTTTGTCTATGCTGTCAGAGTAGACAAAATGAACATGGCTCTTATCCAATTTTCAACGGTATATTTAAAAAAAATAATTTCACTTTCTAAATAAATAACTCTTACTTCAATTGACAAACGACATTAATTAAAATTTTGTTTATTTCTTTATATAACATATATGAATGAACTCTAATTAATCTTGCATTATTGTTGTATTTTGTATTTTATTTTACTTTAATTGAGCTCCATCATTTATATAATTACATATAATTATTTATAACGTACATATGTACATACTTTGCTTTCAGCTCTTATAATGTGTGAATATATGTATACATATTATAAGTAGAAATATGATGTATATAACATATTATATCTATGTGTGTGTGTGTGTGTGTCTTCAAAGTAGGTCAGGGTGTGAAATAACTGCATGAATATATTGTGTGTATGTATATTACATCATAAAGATGTGAATAGAGGGATCTTTTCCTCCCCAAAATCTACTTATAAAGGGCTTTAATGGATACTTATGTACATGCCCATAATGGTCTTTTAACAAAACAGCTTATTAAATGCACATTCTAAATACATATGTGTAATTATATGTAGATATAATTTCTTAGAATAATTTTTTAACTTCCTTAGAAAAAGTCCATTTTTGATTGCTCTTGAATAGAAATGGGTTTTGAATGAGTAGTATCCTTGACACTGAATATAATAATTAATCATTCTGACCTTGCAAAGCTACATGCTGAACAATGTGCTAAGATTTCCTTGGCTATGCAAAAACCTTTTCCCCTCACTTGATGTCGCCTTTGAAGTATATATACTTATATTTGTCCTCCCTTCGCAGAACTCACCTTTTTTAAATTGAATTAACAAGGTGCATCTATGGAGGTTGTGTAGTTAGTTATCGAGTAATTCATGGATCTCTCAGCGCCTCTGGTGTTCAAAAAAGACGTCTTGTAGCCAAGTAGATTTAAATAATGATGGGTTTTGTGATCATTGTATTCACTAGTTACACTGTGACCAGATTTTGATTTCCAAATTGTGTCCTTAATCCATATCGGTTTCCATATTTTGAAATGAATAAATTGAGGAGTCAAATAATATTTATACACTCTTGTTTGTTTGTCTTTGCTGTTGTTTTCATAAAAAAGTTATTTTGAATCTTGTTTTAAAAAATGAGAGTTTTTATGAATTTACCAAGGTATAAAAAAGTCCCCGAATAAGATGTAAAAGTGACATGTTCATAGACGAGTAAAGGGCAGGTCAACTTAACCTATATACAAAAGTCAGATCGGTATGCAACATTATTTAAAAAAAAAAAATACAAAGAATGAGTGAGTTTACTTACATATCTACCTATGCTAAATCTAAGAAGCAATTAGAGAAGACTTAAACATAGGTGTATTGGTAAAAACAAGCTGGATTATTACCTTATCAATCTGTTTGAATTAGTGTCTTTCATAAAGGTCAAATTTGATGCCTCACTTTGGTCAAGAGTGAAAAAATACAGCAATCTTTTAAAATAAATTTATCAACCCTTTCATCAAAAAGACTCCAAACCAATTTGTTGTATAGATATGCAACAAAGTCATTCTTTTCAACTGGTGGACAATCATTCTTAATTTAATAGTGACAAAATGCAATTAGAGTACAACAAATTGGAACGCTAATAAGGAGCAAGAGTAAGCAAAGTGACAGCTAGCAATAGAAACTAAAATCCATATGAATAATGTATGGGTTAACTTTTCAAACATTCAGCCCCCGTAGATGGCGCTAACATACTGAGCCTTAGTAAACAAAGTATATAGTACACACAATATATTTCTCAACATAGTCAAATTAAAGCAAAAAAGACGTATAAACTACTGGAAAGGATTTTCTCTTTAAAAATGCAGAATTCTATTGAATGGATTTAGAAGAAGAATTCCTATTTAAAACTCAATGAGCAAAATATATTTTACTTTAATCACAATTTCAAAATATTTGCACGCATGTGCAAATTTACACAAGCTCTTCGTATTGACATAGTCATCACTTGATAATTCACATAGTGATTTCATTATTTATTAAACTATTATTTGTCTAGTCAATAAAATAATATCAGCTTTAGTTCAGAGCACTAACAAACAACTGATTAGGAAAAAAAAAGTGGAGATCAGCGTAGTTTTGGTTTGAATTTAACTGGAGTTTGAGTATCAATTACCATCACTAGAATACAAATTTACAAAGTTTGCCGTGGGAAAATTATCAACAATGATTGTCATTTTAATATATGTATTATTATGTATCTAAATATGCAATCGTTATTACAGCAATATGGATTTTTTTAGTTATATTTTCGATTTTGTTTAAAATGGAGCATGGACGGCTTTAAGGGAAGGGGAACTTTAAGAACTCAAGCCCCTCACAATTTTAAAAATAACTCAGCATGAGAACAAAATATATAAATAATTGAAATTCTATTAAATAAAAACTTTCACATTCAAATCAATTTTTTTACCTAAGAATCGTGACCATTGTGTCTTTTTGCATTTATTACTACTCTGAATAGTCTTGAAGACAAAAGATTTGAAGTACTGTGAGTCCGTAAAGAAAGCTCATCAAAATATAAATTATCCAATCGATACTTCTTTGATCACATGTAATTTAGAATCGACGGTTCCGAGGGAGGGACTTTTTTTTAAAAAAAAAAAAAAAAATAGTTGTACTCATTACTAAAGTGTGAATTTGAATTGATTATTATTTCAAACTATTTTTCAAATATTTTGTAGATATTTATACAAAATATGTCATATTATACTAAAGCCACAAGTCAAATTTCTTCTAAATTTAATCATATGAAGAGATTTTACAAATATGTATATATATATATATATATATACTCAGTTCCTTCATAATTATAATTGACAAACTTATGAATGGTTCTGATTCCTTTGGAGTAAAAACTCTAAATCTTTTTCAATTGGACAAAAACTTTATAAATATATTTTTTTTTTAGTTAAGAGCACAACTATTGTTAATAACAATTAGACAACCACTAAATTTTATATAAAAAAGAACAATTGAGACACATTTGTATTAAAAATCAATCAATATTGATTTTTTTGTAAAAAAAAAGAAAAAAAAACCCCAACATATTCGTTTAATCAGCTGTTTTTTGTAATATAATAAGTAACACTTTTTTTTAAAATAATTTTAATGACTTAATATATATATATATATATATATAAATATATAAAAGGCAATTTTCAAAAACTTTTAAAACTTTTTTTTTTCTCTCAATACAAAGGCAATTTATTTAATAGCCACCTTTCATAGTATTTCAAATACCTACAAAATTATATTGATAATCATTGTGAATTATTGAGTACTCTCCAACGACCAATAATTATAATTAATCGATTCATTAGATCAGCAAACAGATGAATCAACCCCAAGCTCATATTTGTATACATTAGAGTGGCTTAACCCTACGCATAACTAATATGATCAGCTGAGTCCATCTCCCTTTATTGACTTTTTGGAGCAAAAGTCTATATATATATATATATATTTAATATACACATATCCATAACTCAATTAATCCAGCCTCATTTTGTGTGTTTGTTAAAACGACGACTGTTGAAGTTACAAGCCTTTCCTTCATTCATTAGCCTATTAAATCTCTCTCTCTCTCTCTCTCTCTATCGTAACATACCGAAAAGGATGTCATTAAAGTGTAGAGTGAATCTATGTATAAATATATATATATATATTTATAAACAGTAAATGGAACGGAAACGAGTAAAGCATTTGTGAGTGTGTGTATGTACATAAAATATTCCCTCAAAGGCAGGCAGTAAGTAGTGTTACAATTTAAAAGTAATAACATAAAAATAATAATAACAAAAACAAAAAGGAGGGAACTACTATGTACTACTGTCTTTTTATTAAGACTAAATTGTATATGTATATATATATATATATAGTGACTTGAGAGAAGCTTTAAAAATACTATAAAACTAAAGAAAAACAAAACAAACACACTTATACATACATATATATAGAGAAAAAAGAATATTATAAAAAAAATGATCTTTTAGAATGAATTATTCCAATTGTTGCTTCTTTATGTACAAATGTACATATATTTATGCATGTATGCATATAATTGTCTTTTTCCACTGGTTCTTTTATATACTATGTGCACAAATATACAACCATACATACTTAGAGACACAGTGAGTCCTCACATTACGAAAGTGTGCGTATAATTCACTTGGTAGATATGTAGTGTCTCCAAACTATGAGAATGTATTAGATATCTTTTACTTAATTATAATTAATTATTAATGTACATTGGTCTACATAGTGCTGTTCGGTAGCCTGGCACTATAGGCCAGGGAGGAGTACAGACCCATTTAGAACCGTGCTATAAATGCATACAAAGTTGGTTTCCGAACCGGTACTTGGAGTGTCATTACGTCATAAAAATATTTAGCCCCTGATGATTTATCAAAGGTGGTAAAGACAAGAATGAAAATTATCAATTTAAAAAAAAAAAAAAAACCCTATGAATACCCTTTCACCTTTTTTAGGTTCTTAACGATATTTTCCCTTCATATTTTGAGGGGAAAAAAATGCAAAATACCAATAAAACACCATGCATTTCCTTCCTCATTTTTCTTCATTTGCAAGGTATTTTCACAATTTCAAAATAAGAAAAAGAAATATTGAACAGATTTTTAATACCCAATAACTTTTCTTTCTTTCTTTTCATTTATTTTCTTTCTTCATATTAAAAAAATGGAACTCAATCATTAATATCCACACACAAAAATCAAAAGTTAAAATACGGCAGTCTGTATATAGACTCTAAAAGTAACATTTGTAACATAATACTTTCATTTGTGGAATCTTTGACAGAGAAGCAAATATGAAAATAGCCGTTAAAAGCCAGGCAATTCAATTATTTAAATTACCACTGTCCAAACATATTATTCAAACACTTAGATATGATATCATTCAATTCTAATATGACTACTCAGAACTAAATAAATTCAATTGTTACATATAATGTCCTTGTTGTACAAGTCTAAACTTGTGGAACATCCCAATCTGTATAGAAGGTTTATTTGTAACGTAATTGTCTCTCAAACTATATTCTTATACGTATTATGAATACAACAAATTCAAAAGCAAATCCTTTGGTATTAGTGGACCTGATTAGACTTTGTGTCTCAGGTTCGTCCCTTTTTATAAGTTAATAAGAAGGTACTAATTAACAAAACTAATTAGGTTATTAATTTGAGGACAAGTAGACTCTAAGGTAGTCTTAGAAATACTGTGTGGGATTTGTTTTAGGATGTTATTTTTTAAAAAGGAATATGCAATATGTGTAGGTAATGAGAAAGCAATTTGTCTAAAAAATACTGTGACGTCATCAGCTGACTGCCCCATGAAAAATGTATTCCAGCGTCCCTATATGTTGATAACAGAATGGTTCGTCACTATGAATAAACATACTACTATGAGCTAAAAATACTGGGAAATTTGAATTTAATTTTTTGTTGGGATTCCGATAGGGAACAATGTTTTTCTTTTTTAAGTTGGCACTACTGTCATTGATATCACTAACAAATTACACGTCACAATATTGTGAACTGGTAAAATTGAATTTTTCATTTTTTTTAAATGTATGTCTGAAAGAGGATGACTCAAATGAAATTGAGAGAAATGTTGTTTAAGCCCAAAAAGTTACAATGAATATTCCAGACTGGGTCCTTTTGAAATTTTGAGAATCTTTTGTTTATTTCTCGGTATACAGAACCTAGTACTCAAGAAACTGACCTTCGTATTTTTAATTTGAATAGCAGTTCTAAACTCAGCAGTTATTTTTGTGTAATGATTATTGGCTTTATACAAATGTTGTAACTGTTTTGAAAACTTGAAAAAAAACCAAAAAAAAAAAAAAACCTGAGCATATACAGACTACTTTGAGGGGAACGAAAGGAATTTTGATGATTAAATAAAGATTTGTTGAGCCCCGATATTTTTTTGCCTATAGTTGTATTTAATTAAATCGTGAGAGGGCGTCATATGAAATATTTATTAAATCAGCAGGTGCTTTTTTTCAGACAGACCAGTTGAACAATTTCAACGACAAACAATACATATATATATATTAATACATATATTAATTTGCAAAAAAAACAAGAAAAAAAAAGGTCGACTGTACAAAATTGTTTTTCCTTCCTCTCCGTCAATGCAAATACTAAATTACATTTGCAAAAAAAAAAAAAAATTGAATGTGCAATTCGCCTTTGTCTATCCACAAAAATCTAGGTCATTCAAGAAGGGAAGTTATGATTAGACGTGCATAGTTATATATATGTGTGTATTATGTAATTGTCAAATACTGTTTGAGTGATTAAGTCTTTATTGGTGACACTCTATGAGATACAAAAAAAAAGGCCTTCGATGATGACAACCATTGAAAAACAAATATGAAAACAATACACAGAGTCCAGTATATACTCAAGCTGTTAAGTTGTAACCATTTTACTAATTAAAAGTTATTTATCAAAACAATTATCTATATTCATTTTGTAAATATATGAAGACCCTACTCTAGTCATGGGACGGACGTATTAATTGTCGCATAGACAAACTCAGCTCCGTATTAAAATGTAGGTAATTCATAAGAACAAACATTCAAATTTTTTAATACATCATTAAAAAATAAATTTTTGATAAAAGACTGAATATGTTATTTGCATTATAAAAAGCAAGATAAAAAAATTGGTACGTTGAATCTTATACCTCTTTGAAGGATTGTGCAAAATTTAAAAAGTCTTGCAACACTCTCCCCTACTTGTGTTGTAAATTAATAATTTATTCGTCAAGTAACATCAAAAGCAAGGCAGTGTCCTATCAATATTTATATACTCAAGCCGGTTTTTTTTTCCAAACTCTTTAAATAACAAAAAAGCCTCTTTAGTTATCTTTTTCCAACTAAAATTTAATCTAGCAATATTTCTATTTTTCAAATAGACTTACAACTTAAAAAGAGCAATTTTGCAGAAAGAATCTCCGACTCACTCAGTCATCTAAGTACTCAAACTCAAACATGATCATTCTTCATTATTCTACAATAAAGTATCTTATAAACCATTTATTCTATTGACGTCAAATCCTTAATAAATTAAATTATCTATGAAGCATTATCATTCTTAAACGATTTATGATAATGGCAATATTTAAAAAATACAGAACTTTCCTAAATAAACAGACTATACTAAGAAAATAGACATGAAATGAACGGGGGGTTTTCTTTGTTGTGAAACATTCATCATGATCAATAAATGAATCAATATTGAGTGATCACAATTTTTATATTCATGGCAAATAACTCAGTATTTGCCCCTTCAAAATTCAAGCAAAATGAATGGGAAGCATAAATACGTTGTAATTCCTCAATTTATCAATGTATCAAATTCATTTATATTCTGTTTTTCTGGCAAATTGTCTTAAAATATAAATCATGACGAACTTATTGAGATAAACAAAAACACATTGTATTCTCCCTTCAGCTGTTTTTCCTCGATTGACTCTTTTGATTTCAAACAGCTGACTCTACGTGTTATGAACTCGTAAAGGGTATTACTATTGTTTATAATTTTAATATATAAATAATATATTAAATCAAGCCTTTTTTTTTTATTTTTTTAATATTATGTAGGTATAAAATATTGATTAAATTTATAAATGTATAGAATATCTAAGTAATAACTCTGCCAAATATTAAAAAGTTGGCAAAACGAAAAATACAAAAGGGTAGCTAACAGTTGTTTTTTCCACATTTTCCCTTTCCCGTTTGAGAGTGAGTCGAGGTTGTGAGTGCACAAAAAAGCTTGTCCTGTGCTATGTCTTAAAATCCTCATTCCGAGTTCTTTATATTTATCAATTGTCAATAATAACTAATGGGTCTTTTCTTAATTAATATCTCTTATCTCTTTACAACCAGCTATTCATTACTCTTTATGTAGCAAAATACTACATATATTGGAATTATGTAACTCTAAATACCAAAATTAAGATGGTTTACAAGGAAAAAATTCTGATCGTAGATACATATTCATATGATGATGAAGTTATATCTGGTCTGCTATGGAGGAATAAAAAAGTTGTATTGATGGACCATTGATGCCAGAAATTGGCCAGCTCATGCAAATTAATATATATTTATATATATATATAACTAATAATTTCTCAAATAAGTATCACCGAGCTCTGTACCGCTACCGTGGATGAATGAATATTGAATACATTTTTTATCGACTTCCTTTTATGAAAAAAAAAAGAAAAAAGTATTGAATTTCCCAATGACATTTTGTCAAGGGAATGAAATAAAGTACATTGCATAATTCCTCGTTGAACGCTTCTATGAAAAAATGTTCCATTTGAAAAGGAATAAAGAACTTCATCTGAGGTCAATGGCAAATAAACCATGCTGCAATAATGTTTTGTAACTAATAATCCCACAACAGGCTCATAGAAATTGGGAGGAACGCCTAAGGCGTCCTTCCTATTATATCTCAATCTTTCCATTTAAATAAGAGAACAAGATAAGATCATTAAAGTTAGCACAATTACTCCTTGATTCTTAACTGTTTGATCGTTATTTATATAAAAGTTTGGATAAGCTCACCACTGTAGAGCTGTAAATCCTAAGCTCTGCTGGTATATAAAATAAAAGAAAGAACCCTGACAATTTGTGGAATGTTTGGGAGAAGAGAAGGGTCAGCTATCATAACGTTTCACTATATAAACCAGGGGTGTCAAATTCATTTCACATTGCGGGCCACATGCGACCTCTAAATAGGGCCGGATCATTAAAATTATAGCATACTTAGATATAAATAACCACATTATCAAGTCTTCCTTTTGTGCTTTGATTTAAAGAAGAACAAGGACATTGTTAAATTTCACTAAAAATTTATGAACAACACTTTTACAAAACATTTCACAAAACTCCACAAACTTTAAGTAACTGGTATCGAAAAGGCTAATAACGAACTTTACATGAATTACATTTAATTAAAAAATTTAATCCATGTCTTTTATGTATTTTTTCCACTTTCAAAACTCCTTACTCTTATAAAGGGGAAAGAACATATTATATATATTGACAGTCTTTGAGAGGAAATGAGCAGAAATTCATATCTATTTCAAGATTTTATAATATTATATCAAAGATTTAAAGTTCATTTAACTATTATGAACATATATCACTCCATTACAGGAGTTTAGTACTAAATGTTCCACCCTCAGAAATTAAGAAATAATGATTACAGCTTTGGAAAATAAAAAATGCTATAAGGATTGTCCATCATTAAAAATTATCACAACCGAGTAAACACTTTGAGGATTTACACCTCTATTCTTAACTTAGTTCATTAAGCTTCGATGCACTAATAAGGTCAAGAGATAGATAATGTATCTGCAGACGTGAAGGATTATTTCAGTTTTAAGCATTAATGATAATCCTTTATTTATTTAACACAAAATTAAAAATACAATAAACCCTTCAACATAAAACTACAATCTGTACAATTAAATGAATTTCTTTACACTCACATAACATATATATTTTATATTTTTATTAGATCTTAATTAAAATGACTCACGGCTATGTTACAATCGATTCACCACAATATGAATGGTTCCTACATGTACATTTATGTGTTTTTTATAAGCTATTAACTTCTGCAATAAAGATTCTTATAAGTGCTTTAAACGTTATCATAATAAACTTGAATTATGTCATGATGAGCATTCCCCTGGGGAGTAACAAAAAAAAATATCTTTCAATGTTGGGGAGAGTCACAACATTGACTTTAGGTTCAAGTTGATTTTGGACCTTATTTTAGCCGTATCTTTTTTTTTTTTTTTAAAGTTATTATACTTTCTAGACCTTAAAGCGTATGATCAGACATGTTGGCCTGCATCGATATACATTGTTCTCCCAAGTCTGAATAATGCGTATATATTATGATTTGATCAATCTAAGCCGTTGATTAGAAAGTCAGGTCTTTTTAAATTCAATTTTGATGTTTGATGATGACGCCACCTTTCGGCCTTCATTATTTTCCAACGGGTGACGTCATACGCTGATTTTTTAAAGCTTATATGACAATTATTTTCTTCTGTTTTGTACTTAGCCCACTTCCTTGACCTTCATTTCTTAGTTCTCAATGATGTAGCAACAAAAAAATTACTTAAGTCCCTGGAGTTAAATAACTATTTCATTATATTTCAATTATGAAGTGTTTTCAAATTTGACACTATAATCTAAATGGTCCATGAGTTGCACTTGTGAGTAAGTCAAACTGTTTCAACTTCTTAGGTACTTAATTTTCATACATACGTTTTTTCTTTAACCCTTTTGCCTTAAGGAAGAGAAGTCAAAACAAAAGGGAATCTCTTTGAGATATTTCTAATATCTGGAGATGAAAAATATAATACTGCTATATGTATATGTAATATAGTATAACTGTTACACATTAATTTCTCCTTTGGAAAAATTAATGTTATCTCCTCAAGGGTCGAGCAAAGAATGAACATAATTTATAAAAAGGAGCAGAAGTCTTTCCTTTTCTAATCCCAAAACTATATATTATACATATATGTATGTTATTTCTTCCCTACTCAGCACTGTCTCAACATTTTATCCATCTCTAACTATAGAACCAACGTTTTTTACAATTTATTTGTAGAAATTACATGCATCAAATGAAGGAGGGACCAGGTTCATCATTGCGAATTAACTCTCTTTTTTTTTTGCACCTCAGTGCAAAAATGTTAAAAATTAAAAAATTGACCACTAAAAACTATCTACGTGTACTTACCTTATGCACATACAGAATTTATTGCAACTATGCAAATTATATAAGTACGTAATCTCTGAATTAAATATACAATATACATATGTACAGTATAAATAGAAATTTTTTTGCATATATATATATACGTATATGTGTACATATATTTGCAGTAGGTACAAGGAAACGACCAATTTAATATTTATAGAATAATATAAATTCATATAACATGGAAAATTTCGCAAGGGAAACATCAAATATTAAACGTAAAAGGATTCATATCCCTTTTATTTATAACTTTAGCTACGAATATTTTTTGAATGCATGTATAAAACCATAAAAAAGCATATGAAGGGGATTTATAATATAAAGTCGAATTTGCTAATTTTGTAATCCCCATTCATGTACTCTTTATGTTTTTAGAATTTTCTTTTTAAGGCCTATATGTAAAAACATTCGAGCATAGTATCTTTTGTAAATACGTATATATATTATTATTATTGTACTCAAGATTTTAAAATCACGCATATATTCACGGTATGAATACCGGATTAAAGAAACGATCTTAAACTGTTCACAAGATCATATTTTTTTTATTCCATATTTGATCATGCATTGGGAAAAGGATCTCTGATGACGTCATTAACAAACAGAAACGCTTTGTCATAGATGTCTTTTCTACAATGTCTATGTAGCTGTTCTTACACTTTATGGATACGCCCCTCTCCCCAATTTCCGGATCCCTAGAGCCTTGTAATGGACATTTATACAGATTTTGAAACATACATGAATTTTATTCTGCGCTAAGAATTTTGGGATCTTATTTCGAATCTTATTGAGCATTTCTAGATCATGTCATACTGCTCAAATATTTAAATATCTTGATATCGAATCTATAAAAATTGCATGAGACGGAATATTGCTCGAAGAAAATTCTCCTAATTTTTAGTTAGCTTTGTGCATACAAAGTTACTCATAACTAAATCAATGGAACACTTTTTATAAGGGCTTGAAATCAACAAAGTTTTGTGTGCGAGTCCGTGTATACTCGCCAATTTTCAATTTGACGAGTCAAACTATCGGTTAGTGTATTTATTGTTGCACACAGTTTGTCCATGATCCATGCAAATCAAAACTTGCACCTGTTTGTCTCTCTTTTAGACGACACAGTTTGATCAATTCAAAACACATGAGAGAGAAAACAGTTGTTGTTTTGATCCAACTTTAAAACTTTATACCCAGTACTATTTGCTACGAACATTCTAAAACTCTCAAAAAAGCTCATTCCGAGTGGGAAAATTTTTACCTTCCCAATCGATAGTCTTAAGAACATTATGGTTGAACTACAATGATACTACAATTTTTAGTTTATTCTGGCATTTTCTTAAACATATAATTTATTACATATTATGTAGAATAATTGAATAGTATATACTATTGACTGTATGTACCGCGACCATACAATAATTGGGGTTTTTTTCCACAATATTGTTGGACCTTGTTTTCATTTCTTTATACTCATTTTTTTTTTTTCCGTGTAGTATAATTTTTGAATATTGTACATAAAGTAAGCTTTTTAATTAACAAATTAAACAAAAACTAAAAATGTCTGTAAGACTAGTAACTTACAATTTGGTTAATTTCAGACAATTTTTCTTGGTTTCATAGGTTTAGTTCTGTGTAACTACATTTGTTTTAGCCTAACAAAAAATTGAACATTTTTTTTTTTTTTTTTTTTTTTGGGGGGGGGGGAGACAATATTGCTTCACAAGCAATTATTCTTGTACCCTTGATATAATAATATATTTGGTATCTGAGGAAGTTATTTTGAATCAGCATAAGGAGACTAATACCTCCTTATCCAAGTACAGAGATAATGTAATCATCTATTTTATAAATCAGAGGTTAAGAACCTGCAGCTTTTTGAAACTTTTATTAACGAGATATGTAGTTATTTTTTTCTTCAAAAAGTATTACCTAACAACCAGAGTAAAAACCATTTGTATAATGACTTGATCTCTCTGGCAATGAAAACATAATAATTCTCACTTTTTTATTACTTCCCCCATCCAATAATTTATTAATTAACATCATTCATAAACAACAACAATAACAATAGTTCCTAATAGGTTTTACGTCATCTACAATTCAGGAAAAAGACCAGAGGAGGGTATTCCCTATTTACTCTCTAATTGGAGGATCAATTATTATTGTACTGATATAAATGTGTTGATTAATGTTACTCTAATACATATATAAAATTATTCACTCAAATCCCATATGATCTACATAACATTATTCATAAGGTTTTTAAGATACATGAGTTTATTTTAAAATCCTTGGGGTGTGTTTTCCTAGAACTCCGTCTTTATATCTCTTCAAATAATCAATTATGTACGTTTTTTCATAATGTCTTTTGTTTAAAGTTTGCCTTGCCTTACAGATTGAAAAAAAAAATACCTCTCTATTTTATGGGTTTTTTTTGTATATTTCTAGAATGAAATAAATGAAAGTTGTTTTAAAACTCTTGCTCGTCGGAATAATGTTTCACATTTATTCTGTCAGCCCAAAAATTAGAAAGCTAAATAAAAAGTAAGGAAAATCGAGCTTTATGCGAAACAAAATTATTCTTTTAAACTTATACTTCATTGCTTTGTACAAAATACTTTTGTATGACTTAGAAATAAATGTAAGAACCATTCAAGCACCATTGGTAGTATCTTTTTACCTTGTGTTTTTTTTTAAACATATGTATGTGTATAATAAATATGACAAAGATATTGATGAAGAAATTGTTTTATAATTTTTTTTTTTTTTTCATTCTATTACCATTCATTTTTTGTTGTTGAAAACATCCTTCTTAAAACTAGAAAGAGGAGATATTCCCTTACACTAAAACGACCATAGGCAGTCATTTTGATCGAAACACAAATTTTGTTCATGAATTAAGGTACTTTCTAACTTCTTTCTAATATATTTTTATCTTCATACTTTCAGCTATTGTTTTTCTCTATCCAGCTTTATGATTATAGTAGTTATTATAAGTCAATCGTATGCCTTTTTTTCTTCTATCATTTTAGCAAGGTGCAAGATTTTATATAATTAAAACAAAATGAAGCTAAATAATAATATAGGAACCGCTCAAGAGATAAATTAGTATCCTTATCAAATTTGAAAATCAGGATATTTATAAAACATTTGCTTCAAATTGACCAATCTTAGCCTAAATGTAAAGTAAAACTAAATATATTTTTTTACAATTATCGGAGTTATTTTTTATGTAAGAGATTTAAGCGGAAGTAAAAATCACTAAAAGGAAAAGTCGTAGGAATTTATGTCTGTATTTTACAAAGTTAGTGTTTTTTGTTTTTTTCATTTTCAAAATTAGTCAGAATTAATAAATAGTATGGAAACTACAAATACACTTTTATAAATATATTTTTATACATAAAGAAATAAGTTTTTTGAATAAATTAATGTGCACTCTATGTATTTGACTCTTGCCAATGAATGAAAATGCTTATGAGAAAAAAGAATTCTTTTACAGTTTCTATAGAATTGTATGCAGTTTACCATCTTTTTTATTGTATTTCTTATAAATTCACACATTGGTAGTTTTTTTATAAACAACCTAATTGCTCTCTTTGTTTGTTTGTTTATTTTTAATATGCATACGTTATGTTTTGTATTCATTTATATAATTTAATTTAATAAGGATTTATGGGGTGAGGGGGGGCGGATTGTGTCACTTTGATTAATTTAAGGATTAATCAAGACAAACTACTTTTGCAATCAATCTAAGGTTTTATACTAAATACAAGTCAAAATACAAATAGTAAAAAATTTACTCATTTTGATTAACAAGAATTTGTTTTAATTAAAAATTGTCAAATAGAAGATTTTATTTGATTTTTAGGTTAATTCTTGAAGTTTAGCCATATTTTTTTTATTATAAGTTCGAACTTTAAAGAGACACATTAAAAAAAAACAAGAACTTTACCTTTATTAAAATCCTCAATCTAATCAAATGTTATATATTATGTATGTAGGATTACAATATATTTTTAAATTTCATTAGAACAATTTTTTTTTTCAAGTCAGTTCTTTAAAAACTTTAAGCTTTCCTTTATATACTTCTATTCTCAAATTGAAATTTTCTTGTAATAATATCATTATATAATTGCATTCATTTTAGAGTCAAGAATAAAAACAAATTAAATATGGAATTAATATATTTCTTGAAAATCCTTCAAAAGTATCAAGATACAGATAATCCGTAGAATTTGCGGACAATATAGTCAAGAGTATTTTCTTAGAATCAAACCTTTTTGACATGGTATTTTATTCATTTTTTCTATAAATCCTTGGCTTATTGAATAATGGTAAGATGAGATCTCCCTCAAAGGTTTTCATTATAAAGGAAAGTCCCAATTTACTTTTTTTAATAAAATATTGCAAATTAATTTTTTAATTAAAATATTTTTTCATCAAAATACAAATTTTGGGAATTTGTTCTGCAGCGAATTCAGAGAACAGAATATGTTATATCTTTAAATAGAGAGAGAGAGAGAGAGAGTATAATTTCGTATCCCAATTCTGCCAGTGTGATTCCCAATATATGTAGCAAAAGTCATTTTTATTAACTTTTAGTAAATATTTACTCCCTGGGATTAGTGTATTTTGATGATATTCATGTGTAATTGTTATCACCTGGATTCTGTAGCTTAGTTAGTCCATCAACCTATTGACATTGTTTGCATATATAATGTGTAAGAATGAGAGATGGTTTAGTCATAGGGACGTCACTATCATGTAGAAGCAGTAAGTTAAACATCCAAACTATCAATACAAATTGTTTCTATGGGAGACCCTCATCGTTTTATTTCACCCCTATGCCCCTCGATTGGTGCATATTCACTTTTTACCCCACTGTATCCGCACAATGACCCGTGGAAAATCCTTGTAATCCCGTATAGGATTAATCATGCATTATAAAATAATTTACCTCTTCAGACCCTGGAACATCGTTATTGAATTTTATAATTCTGAAAAAGAGTCAAGGAACATGTTTATGTATCCCTGTTTTGTCAAGTAACATTTAATTTCTAAATGTTAAAGGGCCCAAGGCTGAGTTACTTTGTAAAACAGATCACTACCGAGCCCTTTTTTAGAATGCTACGTGTATATTTTTATGATGATGATTGATGCTATAAAAATTGATCAAATCATTACTACATTCGAGTCTATGGAGATAGTAGTCAAGACTGTAAGTCGGGGTAGATATTACTATGAAAAAAGATTAGACTTAATATGATCAAATTATTTACAAGATAAAGAAGAAAAGTCTCTCTAAATTGAAGAGCATAAAACCGTGTACATATTAAAATATATTATTGGAAAAATAAGATAGTAAAGGTTGATTAGAAAAAGTTGGTTTATTTCTCGGGTATTTTTATACCAAAAGAGATATTGACAATTACATGGGTAATTAATCATTTGTTTCCTTGGATATATGTATGTATAATGATCTTTTTATTATTATCAATAATAAGCAACTTTATTTTTATGCATTTTATTTGTTTGAATGTTACTCTTGCACGTTTTATGGTTAATGAGTTCATTAAAAAAAGGCTAAAACCTACTAGCAAAATAATAATTGGTACAGAAGTTGCCTCTGTAGAACTGTTTGCGCGTGATTTGCTCTGCAATATCGAAAAGTCTCTTGAAAATATATTAAAAGATTTTCAGTATTTTTATCCCAGACATCAGGGGTTAAGACGGCTCAATTAGCCCTTGCTGTATGTGATCTACATACATAATTGACCTTAAATGGATGGCATGAATACTTACATGGATAAATAGGAAATTATGTACTTTTTAATAAATAAAACAAAGAAAATTAATTCAAGTATGAAATTTAGTAAAAATAAACACCATTTAAAATTTAAGGTGTTTTCAATATATAACGTATTACCAACGTATTGACAGGATAACTTAAACAAACATCATAATACAACAACAGGAACAAAGTTTAACAAGAAAAAAGACACTTTTTATATACAAAAAGTAAAATAATAAATTTCATAAGATAGATTAAAAAAGTATAATTAATTATATAAACCCTTGACAATTTTTGTAAAGGCCTCTATATCGCAAACTTTGATTTACAATTTGCAACAATCAACGGGTGAAATTGATAAATATTTTTAAACCTATTCAAGAAAAAAGATAAAGTGTATCAACTCCCCCCCCCTCTCCCTACTGCACTTTTAGGGACTTCTACTATCACATCTTGGTCCATGGTTTCTCCAATTTTTATAAGTTCACCTCCTTCTTCTTTCTCTCTCTTCCCCCCCCTCCCAAGGTTAACAATGAAAAGTTGCGTGATTTTCGTATTGTTAATTTGTAAAGTCATGTCTGCTGTCCCTGGATGCAACCATGTACAAGACAATGAAAGCTCAGATAATATTTCAACAAAACACTAGGAATGCTAGAATAGTCACATCAGATCAAGGGTTTTGGTATCACCTAGAACAGTGTTTAGTAGCACCAGGCTAAGTCGAGGTTGCGAGTGAATAAACAAGCTCATCGTGTTTGTGCTCTGAAATTAGTTCCTGTTAAGTCTTTTTTTTGTATTTGTGACGTCATGTACATTTTACTTACTCTATTTTACTAGAACTTTAGTATTTGAGGCATTTGAAGGCACTGTTCATAATTAAGATGGATTTACAATATGACGTAAGGAGAGGTGTTGCATATGTCAAGCTTCATAAAGCGTCGTCTCCAGACTCACTTTCGCGTGTAAAAATTATATTTAGCCTATTTGTCTCCTTGAGCAAAGAGAATGTGCGAGTCCTTTTCTCATCCAAACTCAACCATTTGTACATACTAAGACCTTTTCTGCCGATTTTTTTCAATGTAATGGACATTATGTACAAATATTTATGGCAGGTTAGCCTGAGTAATTTGTACGCCTGATGATGCTTGCATGTAGCTTCTCCTGAAGAAGCTTTCGTGACACGTCTCTTGATATCTAAATTGCACACAATTATAAATCTAAAAGTAAGAAAATAAAAAGGAGAGACTTAAGGTAAGTTTAGGAAGTCATATTGAAGTATCTCCTTCTAAAGTCATATAAGATTGCGTATAAAGCGGCGTACATTTATACATAGATTTATAATTGTGTGTAATCTAGATAACGTTTGCTTCTACAATATGTAGCATTTGGCTCTGTGCTTGAGGGTACTTACATATGTATTTATGACATAAAAGGCTAATATCCCCTCTAATAGATTCACTGTAAATTGAAAAATAACTGAATGAATTTTTCCTCGTTTACATCTTATTACTTTATATGTAGAAAAAGGTGAATTACTTTTCAAAGAGCTTTTAGAGATATTAAATTACCCAAAAGTCAATAGCTATATATATATATATGCATAATGTATATTTTGAAGAAGTTTTACTCAATAAATCATTCATCTTGTGTCATAAGGAGTGAAGCAGGTAAATAAATACATTTAAATGATCTGCGAAAATAATGGATGCAAAGTTATCATCAATCTACGTATGTGTCATTCCACTTGAATCAAACAAATGAACATTATTCGATCATTACGGAATTTCATTGATAAAGAAGCTTTTATTGATGAGAAAATTTCATCATTTATGAGATATGTTGACTCGTTACTGATTTAAAGAAGGAGACTCTGCTCATTATAAATTAATAAGAGCATTAATACTTTTTCTTTTGCCCAAGAGTACCAATGCATGATAAGATTATGCGCACACAGCTACCAGTTGTTTATGAGAATTTTTTTTGTCTTCTTTTTAAAATCGAGCTATAAAAATAAGTATTAAGAGTTAAACTAGTGAAGTGACCAAAACCCCTTCAAACGAAATCAAGTGTTTTGTGGGGAGAGTGGAGAACAAGACAAAACCATGACTTCAAGGTCTAGAGACCAAGAGGGGTATTAAGGGCCTGGATATTATTTTTGATGTAAAGACCAATTTTTAAATGTCGTGGTCTCGTTCCGCCAAAAAGGCTAAAAAAGAAGGGTCCGATTTCTCGACAACCGTCAGACTCTCGAAAAAAAAATATTAACGATTTGAAATATGTGTGCAAAACTGAATAACTTTTATTATGCTTATACCCCTTGGGATTTCTGAAAGTTCAAATTTGTTGACCTGTGTAGTAATCATTATCTTGATATTAACAAATATCACGCAACCTTGGGATCTTTGAAGAGAATAAAGAAGGAGATTTTGAACTCTCTCAACCTCCGGCTTAACTTCTCATTTGAATAAGAGATAAGAAAGTGTTAGAGGAAGGAAATATCATTCACAAATTAACCCTTCTAACTTTTTATTTCATGCTCTGATAATTGAGGAAGGATAAATTCAATTATTTCCACATACCACTTATGATTAATACTTCAAATCTGTAATTTCTTTTTCGAGGGTTCTAAGGTTTTTTGTGAAATCGGACCCTACTTTTATAGCTATTTCGGCTCATTTTCCACCTTCAACTTCTATTTAAGCCCTCCAGTCCTTCAAGGCAATTTAAAACCACCACCAGTGTTGTCAACTGATAGGAAAACTATCTAAGGATGAATTGGATTCATCTGTGGATGGGACAGATCGATTGATGAATCACACCATAAGTATTATAATTGATGTGCATTTTTCGGGAGGACAATTTTCCTGCGGGCAAGAACAGTAATTAGAATTAAACTAAAAGGAATTTAATAAAATTTGACCTAACGAAGGGCTAAGGACCAGAATTAGTATTCGCTTCAGAGTTGAACCATTTTTTGAGGAAAATAGAATCTAAATATTACATAAGCATACATTTTTGCGAATATATATATATATATTATATAATATGGTATAATCATGGAATAACCCTAATGTAATTTTAACATCAAAAGACGTTTTTGCAACAAAAAGCTTTTGTAATAAAGGTATCTTTTCTGTTTAAATTAGAATCAAAATTCACAAAAAAAATGTCACAAAAGGAAAATCAACCAACATTCTACTATGGGCAAAAAATATCGGGAATTTTTTTTAAATAAAAAAATATTTATTTAATCATAAAAAATTAATTTCATCCCCCTCCTGATGCAATGCACATGAGCCAACGTTTTTTCCAATTTTCAAAGGAGCTCACATATTGAGTTATAAGTTTTCAAATCCATTAAGTGGCTCTTGATTAGAACTACGGCGGCATCTTATCGCCTTTGAACCTCTAACCAGGGATCACTGAATGGGCTTACAAACTTTTTATTTCAATCTTACTCAGTGACATAATAATATCTACAATTTTTATTTCAATGAATTTTCGCTGGGTTTAATCTTTACAACTTTTAATGAAACATTTTTTAAAAAAATGAAAAATTTGATTTGAACTGTTCGCAAAAGGATGACGAGTATCTCAAACACTAATGTGTATTTTGACATTTAATTTAAAAGGAGTGCCAACATAGAAATACAAATATTGTTCCTTATCGGAATCCTACCAAAAAAGTTAAATTCAAATTTCCCAGTATTTTTTGCCCATAGTAGTAGGACGTGATTATTTTAATGCAATTTTCTATTATTATCCTTTTTCTTATCAAGATGATGATGAACATTCGATATTTACATATACATGCAAATATTATCTTTTTACAAAAAATATTGTACTAGGTTAACTGTACATGTCACGGCTCCCTTCTTACAAAAAAATGAATGAAAGAAAAGAAAATAGGGCTCCAATCTGTATTTATTTTTTATTTTTTTTACATCAAAGATTGTATAATCAATCGAGGCGATGCCATATTGGAGGCATACACGTGCAGTGCTTATTTAATTGCTTTAAATATGCTATTAAAAAAAGAAAAGACTTAATGGGTTTGTGTTGAATACAATTTGATTCCAATGAGAAAACGTAATATTTGATTAATTAACACTTGAAGGTTGTTCCTTTTATACTCTCCTTGGACTTCTACATTTCTTGAATTTCCTCCCTTCTCCCAGGTTGAAACATTCCATTAGTTAAATTCTTGGATCAACAGATAAAGGAGATCTTGAATAAAATTTTATTGTATACCATTGACAAGACTCACTGATTGAGTATTATCTGTAAATAAATTAAATGTATAATTAATTAAATAATATCCCATGTATCATTTATGGAATAATACGTTATCCTTAAATTGTTATTTGTGTCAAATATGATCTCTTAACTTATACTTGGACGAATGTGTGAACAAAAGGATAACTTAAATTCCTTGAGATGGATAATTATATCATTATACTTCAATTATGAAGTGTTTCAATGTTTATGCTCTAATCTAATCTCACGTCTATAAATTGAACTTGTGGGTAAGTCAAACTGATTTAACTATGGAAACTGTTTCAACTTCTTAGGTACTTTACGTATTTTCGGTTGTTTAAAGTAAGAGAAATCAAAACAAATTGTAAGAAATCAGTGGAAAAGGAAAGGTTTTGATAAAAGGTCCTCGACAAATAGTTGGAGCAATTGCATTTTATATTGCCATAGAAATAATAAAAACAAAAGGGGGGGGGGGGAATGCAAAAGAAAGCAACTTCTATGAATCCATCTTTACTCAGAGATGACGTCATGTGAAAACGCTCAGCACTGAGTTCAATTACTCAATGCAATGCAAATAAGGGGAAAATAAGTACAATGCAGATAGATTGACAGCTGACAATGAAATACTATGTAAGTGACTATGTCAGTGATAGTTATCTATATGTAATCTGATATGAAATTAACGAAATTTTTTGAATCAATAGTAACTATTATCAAATAATTAATTAAAAGAATAGAAAGGGTATTTTAAAAAGTTTTTTGCAATCAGTTACTTTGCACGTGATACATAAGCATAAAATATTTGATTTCTTTATGAGTTATGATATATATATATATATATATATATATATATATATATATATATATATATATATATATATATATAATGGTTAAATTTATAAAGTTGCATGCCTTTGATATATTTCTAAATCGATCATATTTTGTGTGCAAAATTTAATCAAATATATGCATTATTTATTTTCCTCATCTGCATTTAATAAGTACTTCATGCAGGGTTTTTAAGTTACATTTATGCAAATGAAGTAACCATAGGGGTCAATTTGTCACATATAATTTATTTTCATTTAACATCTATGCAAATTGAGATTATAATTACATTATTACATTAGAGCGTGAAATAAACGAATTCTATTTTTTTTAGTGTTGATATCCTGCTGACATATTTTCAAATATATTTTTATATTATTAATCCCCGCAAGTTTTTAAGCTTTTCAACAAAACCTCAGTTTAATAGTAGTTATGTAAACATAGATGACTTAGAGACAATAAAGAGACTCTTTAATCGAATTTAATTCGTTCCAGAGGGTTGTTGGAGTATTAAAAAACAAATTGACTGTATTGATTGGTAAAATTAACAAATCACTTTTGTTCTTAACCTCACCGAATTTGGCCTCACGACAAAATTTTAATATTATGAATTGATGGAAATCATCCTTGGAATTTGCCATACCTTAGGTTTGGCTGAATTGACGCCCTGGAGTAGATGGCTCTGATTACCAGATAGTTTGTGGACCGACCTATTTTTGGTGTGTTCGGCTCATATAAAGTATGTCTTTTCAAAAGATAAAAATATCTATCTTTCGTATCGTAGCCGGTATTTACATGTAATTGCACGTGTTAGTGGACTATCGAAAAAATTTACTATTGAGGGATTCATGTATTGAGCCACAACTTTATTATTTTAAAAATATCGGTGACTCAGATGTGTGTATTCGAAAATCCAAATTGACTCAGAATTTCCTTCCTCTTTTCAATATTTATTTAATATCACAAAAACTTTTCTCAATAATCCAATATAAAAGCTATAAGGAGTTGACGTCATCTGTTAGCATAATTAAAGTTTTTTAGTTTAGCTTTTTTAATTTAAGCAAGAATGACTTTTCCTAGGACCATTTTTCTAACCAATAAGAGAGAGAAAATGTTTACATGGAGGAATAAGATCTTCGATTTTTTTTTCTTCCAATAAATCGATAATACTTATACTTTGTATAGAAGAACAAACAGAAGATTTAGACTTACATATTAAAAATCCTTTTTCTAGATTATTAGCTCATTAGAATCGTAGATATTTCAAGTAATATATTTATTGGAAATCATTATGATTTTTTTCATTCATTCATCTTTTGAGTATACACTAGAAAATTTTTGCTCTACGAAAGTTTTCTATGTAGTGTTTAGTAAGGGAGACATTTTGGTTACCCGTTGGTCCCTCCTGTTGTTTCAAAAAGTTCTTTTTAAAGAACCATAATTTTTATAAACAAATATCCGTTCTTAAAATGAGATAACTCCTTGAATAATTTCACAATTTATGATGTGACACTTTCATAGAATGAATCCAAACTAAAGTTATAAGATTGTAAGGCACTACATAAGCCAACAAGCCCCTTGGGAGTGGATTTTCAATTAGAAAGATCAAGAAAAGTAATTAATAAGTAGTTTTCTTGCTTCAGTCTATGAGAAAGGTGGTCAGTGGACCAAATTCAGTCTGTACATGCAATTTGTACTACCTGCATTGTCCTTGCAAAATATAATAAAAAGGTGTATTAAAATGAACGAAAAAACAGAAAAATTTGAAATAATTAATTTAGAATGTTTAAGACGATTGACATTTAGTTTCGAGCTGACTCTAGACTGAGGTAGGCTTGTACTAAAGATCCGCCGATATCTTGGGTTTTACATGATTCGGCTACATAGAAATTTAAAAATTTTTCTCATATTTTACAACCTTAATATAATAATTGATATTGCTAAAACTCAAATATTGTCAAGTATATTGGTGTTGTGTACTTATCAGTCATCACATCCTCTTGAGCAGTAGCCCAGTATTCATACCCTTAAGGTGGGTTTACGAAACGAAAGATGTCGTATTGCTGTCTTTCATCAAGAGAAACTTCTGCCAGGCGTCGTCAGGCTTACAATTTCTGTCTGTAAAGAAAAAATGTACAAGGAAACTGTAAAAAATAATCATTGACTACATCACTGAATTGAAAAAAAATTGAAAGAGTAGGTCATAGTATGTACAAATGGTTGTGCATGGAAGAGAAAAAGAAAGAAAGATTATATACAAAGAAGTTTTTTGGAATAAACAAACTCATATTCTACTATTACTTCAGCTGTTTTCATCAGTTGACTCTACTGATTTAAAGCATCTAACACAAAAAAGGAATTATTATATTTATGATTTTGATATTTGCGCCATTTATTTGACCTTTTGAATATTGATTTGATTTTGATTAAAATTTTGAGTAAAATTTATCAAAAACTATAAAAACCAAAATTAAAAAGTTAGCAGAATAAAAAAAGACTAGGTCCCCTAGTTTTTCCAAATTATTCCTTTCCTTTATGAGAATCGAGGTTGCAAGTGAGAATTAAAGCTCGTCAAGATACGTGATATCATTTAGCTCAAGGAGTCAAATGGGATTAAGAATAATTTTGTTCCACGTAAGTGTGAGTCTTAAGGTACTTGAGGAAGATTCTCGACGCGATGACTCATCATAGCTTTTAAATTGGAATGATACAAAACGTTTGAAAATTTGGTTAAATTTGACCCAAAAATGTCCTTTTTTCATCTTTAAAGTTTCAGTACCTTACTCAAAATGAGATGAGGGACCTTACTTTTAAAAAATAGAACTTTTTTGATCCGTTCCAACAGAAAAACCCATATTCCAGTCATAGAAAAATTATCCCGGACATAGGAAATTCTAATGTACATGCATAACTATCCAGTTATGTATATACAACCACGGAATACTTAAAATTTGGATATACTATTCAATTTAAAAATCACACAGCCTTTTAAATTAATATCACCTTATAGTTTTGATTCAATTTTGGTAACTTTATTTTATCATCAACAGAGTTACCTTCAAATATATAAGAGTGAAAAGTTGTTATTGTTCATAAAAACATCAAATATGTCACAATACCAAGGATTTGGTTGAAAGCTCAAAGATAATAAAAATGCTCTTTTATATTACCTAATTAATTAATTAATTATGAACAACAAACATGAAACTATTTAATAAATAAAAATCAGCTTCGCAAATAAAATAAAACATTCAATATCATGTCTAGTAATATTTTATTCCTTTGAAGTAAAGTTTTAAAAATAATTAATTAGTTTATTAATTTTCGAAAAAATTTATCATTTAATAAGTAATTTTGACAGAGTAGACGCTATACATAGAATTATTTTTTATAGAGCATTGTAAAAAGAAATTTTAACTACTACAGACAAAATGAATGCTAACTATATGAATGGAATGCTAAACAAAACAAGGATGGGTAGACGTGTTCTAAGGTGAAGCTCAATTTATGGACATAGCAGAATCACCTTCAGGTATTTCTCTCTACATTAAAAACCCATGATCTGATAACTTTATTTTTGACAAGATGATTTCTCATGATATGAATATGGAACATAATAAATAATAAGTAAAGATTAGAAACTTGTGAGAAATGGATACTTGTTGAGCTTGCTATCGTTATAAATAATTGATTTCAATTTGAAACTAAAATAAATATCAACAAGACTTTTCAAATATGAATCCACCCGTTCTGTGTCTTCAGTTTGAATTGTGGAAATGATGACGACTTGTTGCATTAAATTAGGTAATTACACAATATACATTAGCTTCACTTGGGTTTGTAATCCATAACATTATAACTGTTAAACAACAATGACACGGAGTGTCCCTTGAAAACTTTTCCTTAGTGAAGTTTACTGAGAAATCTTTACTCCATTCTCAGTAATAGAGAACACTCCAGATATAAAGATATATTTTTCTCAAAAGAATGAAATAGACATCTTTTATGTATGTGATTGAGCACTTTCTTTCCCCAAATCGAGTCATATTTGAATATGATCAAAAATTGTCTTTGTTGCACTAAATTCATTCCTCAAGAATAAAATATTTTCACAAAACCTTTCAGTAGACGCTCCACAATATCTCTATTTCTATCCTTAATCACTCAAATGAGGGTCCTCAAAGGGACAAGTTCATGATCATGATTTATCATCAAAATGTTAATAGTAGTTCATGGTACTATATACATACATAGATACTTATAGGTAGGAATGTAAAAAATATGCAAATCGGGCTTGTAAGAAAAAAAGAAAGAGAAAATCATCAACCTGGTAACTCTGACAATTTGATGAATGTTGAGAGGGAAGCAGCTACGGCTGTCATGACGTTTTACTGAGCTACAAGCTGCTATTCTCCTCTATATATACAAATGAAGACATCAATAATAAATAATAACATTATGTATGTAAACCATAGATGAGAGGCAGAAAATTAACTGCAATTAAAGTCAGGAAATTATATATTTTTAACTAATAATTCTAATTATACGAGGACTTGAGCCCTTTTTGTTTACGTTTTATTTGCTTTATTAACCTTAATGCATGTATTCTTCCTTCATACGAGATCTTTACTATCAGGTAGATGTTCTCCCCTCAGTAATAAAGGAAAAATTTTAACAGCATTGGAAAACAAAAAGTACTGTTGTTCGAAAAGCCAACTCCACAAAATCTCGCACGTGGCATTTTGCATATTATTTACATTCCTACTTACAGGTATTTCCTAAGGACGTAAGGAATGGAGTTGAAATAAATCTGCTTAGTATCATATCATGAGAAACCGACTCTTTTTTTAAATATAACATGTAATAAGAATCAATAAGTTGATTTTTATAGTTGATTATATAAGAGTGCATACGGGAGATTTATGAGTTTTACATCAAACTTTTCTTGGAAAAACCATGAAGAATAATTATAATTAGAGCCTAATTATGATGTATGTAGTAGTAAGGTAAGTTATATGACTATGTTACATACTACGACTTTCCTTGTTCAAAAAACAATCCTTCAACTCTATCTATAGAAATGTCAAATGTATCTATAAAATTTGCAAAACAATGCATGGAAGTGTAAAAAAAACTGTAAGAGTATAATATGACGACTACAAGGCGGCACAGGAATATTGAGTCCTCGACTGTCTTTTCATTATTAATGTTCGGAACGTGGATTTGTTGAACTAGAATGATCAAAGATCATATTTTATCAAATATTCTAAATTCACTCAATTAGACATTTTATAGATTAATTGCACTGGTCAAATGCAAAAATGTTCTGGAATCGAAATAGGTTCAACATAAAGGAATTTGATTCTCTGATTCTAAATATGGCTTTATTTTTTCTCTATTTGTCTCAAGTTCTTTAGATAAAGGTCATAAAGTTTTTTGCTTAATCATTAGTATTTGTAGACAACGTGTATTATTACTCCATTGCACTTGATGAGTGCTAATTGTTATCCCCTCAATAATAAAGAAATAATGATATCACCTTTGGAAAATAAATACATTATGTACAAATTATCAAGCACCATAAATATTGCTCACAAGTAAAGCACAGGTCATGACTAGGGGTAGGCATTACGTTGAGGTAAATTAGTGTACATTTTATTTATTTATTGTTATTTGACAATATTAAATAATGCACAATAGCTACTTATATGTAATTGTAACAAGCTCTCAACTCAACGATACGGAGAATACACTATTCGTATTGATCAACAAGGTAGTAGTACCAATTGTAAAGGAAAAGATAGTAATTAGTAGGAATGTAAATCATATGCAATTCGGGTTTGTAATACAAAAAGAAAGAGAAAATCAACCTGGCAACCCTGACAATTTAATAAATGTCGAGGGGGGAATCAGCTTGAGCTGTCATGACGTTTTACTGAGCTACAAGCTGCTATTCTCCACTATATATACAACAATAAATAATAACATGGATGAGAGGCAGAAAATTAACTGAAATTAATGTGAGGAAATTATATATTTTTAACTAATAATAATTAATCGAGGACTTGAGCCCTTTTTGTTTACATTTTATTTGCTTTATTAACCTTAATGCATGTATTCCTTCATGTGAGATCTTTACTATCAGGTAGATGGTCTCTCCTCAGTAATAAAGGAAAAATGATAACAGCTTTGCAAAACAAAAAGTACTATTAAAAGTGCCAACTCCACAAAATCTCGCACGCGGCATTTTGCATATTATTTACATTCCTAGTAATTAGTAATACACGTGCTCATTCGTGCCTGAGAGGGCTTTAACAAAGTAACCACCTTTTATAAACTATTGATATACACGACGAGCTTTTTTGTCCACTCGCAACCTCAACTCACTATCAAAAGGGAAAGGAAAAACACTGGTAGCTGCTACCCTTCTGTATTTTCCTTTTTGCCAACTTTTTTATTTTGGACAGAGTTATTATTTAGATATACTATACATTGATAAATTCTACCGATATACAAATCAATCGTTAATACGATTAAAATTTCTTTATACATCAATAATAATAATACTCTTTTTGAGTTCATAAGACGTAGAGTCATCTGCTTTAAATCAAAAGAGCCAAATGATGAAAAACAGCTGAAAGGAGAATACATTGTATCTTTGTTTATTCCAAAAAGCTCGTCGTGCTTATAATTGTAGTAAGTTCTAGACGCAACGATAGTAACTGGATACAAATGGATTTTCAAGGTAGTGGATATAAATGATATTTTATTTCCTTCCTCAAACTTAACACCATCTCAATATTTTACCCATGTCTAGTCATGACTAAAAATAGCGATGGAATTATAAAGAGCTTCCTTTTAATTGTTGAGTGGTAACTCAAAGTGGGCTCAAATCAATATATTTCTCTTTTCAAAGGAAGTTTTCTAATATATAGACATACAAACCCATAATATGGCATTTTGATACGCTATAACATATAAAACATATATACATATAACAGATAAATTATTGAGCTGATTGAGGGTAATTGTAAAAAAGAGGGTGGATATAGGGTATTTAGTATGATGTTGAAATATGAATCCAAAATTCATTAGCACCCTTAAAGTATGTGGGATTATTTCAATCTTTTGATATTATAACAAATATGATAATATTATGACATATGACAAATATTTTATTTATTCATCTTTGATTTATTTTTGTGAATCTATTTTTTTTTAGTATTTGAAAGTTTAATGGTAAAAATTAAAAGTTAATATAATAATATAAAAAAATTAGAAGGACTTTAGGTTTATTTTATAGCCTTTTAATTATGTTATTTTTTGTGATATGATAAAATAACTTCTTTTTTTTCTTTGTACTTTTTATTGCCAATTAATTTCTTGCCTATTATAAGGAATAATTGATGAACATTTGGTTTTTTATACAAAAGCCTAGGAAGCAATTTAAATTTGTAGGGGCACTAGCGTCCCTCTGTATTTAAAGTGTTTTTTTCTCTTTTTTCAAGGTGAAACACATATATCAAGGCAATCTTAGACAGACAGAAGAAGAATAAGTCGTTCTCGAGACGAACGACCAAGAACATAGTAGAAGCTTATTATAGCTCACTTTGACAACTTTTTCAACAATTTTTTCTGTTATCAAAAAAAATTTTATGAAACAAAAAAGGATGTATTTGGAATTGTTCAAACAGAAGAAAAAAAATTCCCCAAGACGCCAAGGAGTGATGAGAAAAGGAAAGGAAATGATGCAATAATGTGTTCATGGATGCAACAGTAATCCTTGTGGCATTTTTATTGGAGGGAATGAATGACTCATCAAATGTTCATAGAAATAGGAAGGGGGTTCAAATTCTAAATCCTTCCTAAAATGGTAAATCTATCAACTAAGTCATGATTATAGTTGACTTTAGGCAAAGTATAAGGAACTGTTGCATACTCATTGGATCGCAAGTCATATATGTTTGTAGATAAACATTCTCAACTGAGAATCTTCTTTGATTTTATAGATTTGGCAAGACGTATAAGTAGTTATATCATTTACAAATTCATTACCATCCCTCAAGGACTACAAAATTATAATTGCCAAGAATTTGATTTAACACTATGAAGGGATTTCAAGAGCAATTTCATCCTCCATGGAGACGTTGTTTACCCAAAGGTCCACTCGTCGAGACTCTCTTACTAAAGAGGCTTGCAAAACCTTACAACTTCATGTTATTTACTATGATTAAAAACCCTTTATGCAGAGGGCTGCATAAAAAGCCTTTGAGAGCTCAAAGTGCCTCGTCATTACCAAGAAAAAGACAAATGAAATATGATACGATGTACAATTATTTACCAGAGTTTGATCTTAAAATCAAAAAGATGTGCTATAAATTTTTACTCATGATGTGTATCTTGTAATCATTCAGTAAATAGAAAAATTGCTTTCTAAAGTTTCACTTATCTTCAATGCGTCTATTACAACAGCATATGTAGACATATTTTGAAACGTAGTTTTCACAACTTTGTGTGTTTGAAGAAGAATCTTTTCATTTTACCTACGTGCCCAACATTATTCACTTTTCCATGGAAGAATCATTACTAAGCAAAGTCAAAATACCATTGATGCAAAATGAACTTATACGTAATACACATAATATAAACATTATCCACCATAGTGTAACTGAACTATTTTTGGATATTATTCAGATATAATAAAAAATCACACTTTACATTCAAAGGTACAAAAATGTCCATACAAATTCATGTTAATATCCAAAAGACCAAGATTTAACTATCATTCATTAATCAATTTTTTTTGATTTTCTTTTCAATCCCAAGGGGATATGAAAGGGACACACATTTAATTTGCTTTCATGACTTTTCTATATTATAAAAATATATCTAATATTAACACAGTGATGCTGATCTACTGTTAATATATATATATATATATATTTAAAATGAAAAATGAAAAAAAAACTCATAAATGACTTAGATACAGCCGTCCAAAGTTACAATATAACTCATTTATCCTATAAATATATTTATCTTCTTTGATTTATATCTACCACAATCGTATTCTCATTATATATCCCAACCTTTCCTCAAAGACTAAAACGAATTAATTTGAAGAAAAACAAAACAAAAAAAAAACATTGTTCTTCTCCAATGAATTGAAAAATCAAGGGTACAGCAGTCAAATTTATTCTTTTCAAAGAAGAAAGATCTTCATAATTCAATAACACATTAATAATTTTCTTCCCAATGAATCTTTGTTTCGTTTTTTTTTTATAGTGAAACCATGCCATTGATTGGTAATTAATAAAACCTTCCCAACTATTGAATTATTCGTTATTTAATAGGAAGTAATGATTCAAAGATTAACCAGAGCCTATTTTAGTTTAGAATGCGAATGAGACAGCTGACAACAAAATGCAGTGTGAACTTTTATGTTAGTTGAATAAGGCCTTTACCAGACGTGTAAATCATGTGAGAATAAGATGTTAGTCCCTCTCTTTTTAAGAACTAGAGATGTATAATAGTTGCAGAGTTCTGAAGAATCAAATCCATTAAACAATACAACGTGTACATATTTTGTTGGCCACAAGACGACTTTTTTGTTTGCTAGAGATGCTGGGGGCATTATAGCTCAACATACATATATTACTCCATAACTAAGCGTCATACTTTTGTTAGGGATAAATTGCAGTTTACTCATTAGAAATGGATAAACGGTTGATAAATTGTACATTTTTTTTCTTTTTTTGAATGTATGTTCATTCATTATTAGATAGGAAGCATCAATCTCTAAAAGAAGAATGATGAAATGATTTTCTACCACTAATATCATAAAAAAAGCAGCTAATGTTCAGACAGGGTCTTTAAACAAAAGTATCATAAGCCTTTGCGTTCTACATATATATATATATATATATATATATATATAACTATGCAACTTCTATTGGTTAACCCAGTTAGCTGCAAAAAAAAAGGGGGGGGAGAGAAATGCTTACGTCACGAGAAAAAAAATGATGTCATTCGTGTTAATAGTAACGACTCTTTAAATAATTGTACCTCAAAGGAAACATTCAGGGACATATTTTGTAACACAAAAGATCTTACCCAGTTAACTTATATTTTTCATCAATTTCTTTTATCAAATCCTTATATTCATAGTATCTCACAACCTTTCCCCTTCGGAACGGAGAAAGAAAAAAAAAGGTGCAAAATCAGTTGGTAGCAGTAGTTAGCCCATTTTCCCCCACTAACTCTTGACATAATCACAACAAACTTTTTGGGATAATCAAAAATACACAGTATTCTCCCTTTAGCTGTATTCCATAAGTTGACTCTTTTGATTTAAATCAGTTGACTCTACGTGTTATGAACTCAAAAAGAGTATTATCATTATTCAATATATTAAATCAAGGTTTGCGCGCCCTTTTTTTTTTACTTTGAGAATAATAAACACGTACTAACGATTGATTTGTATATCAGTAGAATTTATCAATGTACAGCATATCTAAATAATAAATCTGCCCAACATTAAAGAGTTGACAAAGAGGAAAATACAGAAGGATAGCAGCTAACAGTTCTTTTTTCCAAAATTTTCCTTTCCCTTTTGATAGTGAGTCGAGGTTGCGGGTGCAAAAAAAAGCTCGTCGTGAGTCTTCCTTTGATATTAGAGAATGCTTCAGAGCTGAACAAGAGCAAACTAGTTCACATTTAAGCTATTAACGTTCAGAATATTGAAAGAAAAGGCCTTAAATAAAGAGCAAACAAACAAATACGTTTGTGCAATTTGTTGTGAGTGGTAGAATAAAGTAGATATGTACATCATTTTGAGGTTCTATATCTTTTCGAAGAAAAGTTTGAGAAATGTAATGGAAATCATCACATGATTCACCAAAGTCGAATAAAAGGAAAAAGGAGACTATTAATATAATCGAGTTATTACCTTAGTTTATATGTATAACAAGATAGGAAGATATCCTTAGGTTTTTTCTAATTTATAACCATACACATGTATATAGAAAGAAGGTTAATCAAAAGAAAATCCAAGGAGAGGAAAAAGATGAAATAACCTCCTCAGAAGATCAAATAACTTTTTCTTTTTTTTTTTCCTTTTTTTATAGCTAAGAATTTCTGAGAATCATTTGATCTACATAAGTTATGCATGCATATTGTATTTATATGTATACACATATTTTGTCCTATATTAAATTATTATTATCATTATTATTATTATTCCTTCGTTCAATTCCCAAATTTTTAGTTGCAATAAAAGTAAATCTTCTTATATTTTATTTGTTTTCCTTGTTGTTGTTTTTTGATGATATTAATTTTTTAAAAAATATGAAAGTATTTCCCTAAAAATTCGTTTGAGTTTACAACAAACATTTTTGATGCAAAAGTTTCAAGCATTCTTTTTAAGAGTTATACCTATGTACAATATAAATACATTTATTTATTAAAATTTTGTTTCTTGCTTGAGCATGTATGTATGTATGTATGTATTCTAAGAAAGAAATAAACTTTTTTGTTAGCGGAAAAACTTTTAATCGAGGATATATCAAACTGCATAACATTACTAGAAATACTAATAAGAGTAGCACTGTAATTTTAGAAAATTATTATTAATTTTATAATTACTATTAGTTGTGGAAAAATATGAATCATACAAGTTATTTTTTTTTGTTTTTATTGTTTTGATAGATGAAATTAATATGTATTTGAATACGCGAGTTTCATCATGTAATGATCAAATTACTTTTTCATGTTTTAAAAGTAAAAATGAGGATGCAAAATATGATAATGACACAGCTCAACAAATTTGAGATATTAAAAATTATAAGGGGTTTGTAGCCTAGAAGGATACTCATTTGGTGAATTAATAAATGGTGATCTGCTAATGTGTATTTAATGGAAATTCTAATTTTAGTCCTTGTTTTGACCTAAAGGGACTCCTGGCGGCAGGAGTAGACCCAAAAGTCCGCCAAATCCTTTGTATTTAAATAACTCCTGGAATATTACATGAAATGGATTAGTAAGTAGTGTATTAAAGAGCCCAGATCCGCAGCATTCAAACGAGATGTCAAGGGCCTGATAAGAATCCTTAACTAAGAAGAAATCGTTCATCATAATGTGTAAATTTTCATCCAACTGCGAGCAAAAATTCGCTAGAAATCAATGACTTACGGTAGAGCTATTTAAGTAGTAGTGAGCAGAAGGATTTCAGCTGGTTTCTTAATCCTTTTGCACGCAACTACATCGGTAGCTCTACCGTAAGTCTTTGATTTCTAAGGAATTTTTCCTTGAAATTGAATGAAAATTTAAAGATTTAGATGGACGATTTCTTCTTAATTAAGGATTCTTATCGGGCGCTTATTAAAACAATAGCAAATAATTGTTGGATAGAAATTAAATCAAATACCAATCAATTTTGTACCTTTTTTTTTTTTTTTTTTTTGGATGAAGAAAGGCTTAGAAAGTCTTTGAAGAAGACATAAAAAACTAGATAAATGTTGTGTACACATTTTGAAGTAAGTACATTCCAATGTCAAAGGCTTTCTCCATTTATGTACATAAATAATAGTGGAATCGCAATTCAATTTTTTAATCCCTACGTATGTTGTAGTGGGCCTACATAATTCAAAATTTCAAAGATATTCAATGTATTAGAAAATAAAAGTAATTACGAATATGTTTCAAACAGTCAGCTGTTGTCAATATATATACATATCATAATTTTTTTTGTTTTTGTACATATGTTTATATGTAATGAAAAAATCTTTGTTCTTTTAATTATATCAATTTAGAATGTAAAGACCACGTATTTTTTTTATTATCCCAAACAGTCCCTTCATTTTTAATCACTACTTACATGGATACGATTAGACATGCTACTTTTGTAGAGAAAAGAATAGATTTATGATCAGAAAAGAAAAAACCGTTGGTGTGTAAAGTGAATTTCATATAATAATCTTCTGATAGGTATGAATTTGTGTTACATTCCTCTCAAAGACCGTTCATGTAAAAGGGTAAGAGAAAAGCTGCTATGATAAAACGTCATGATGGTTGATCCTGCTCTCTTCCCAAACATTCATCAAATTGTCAGGGTTACCATCATAATTTTCCTTCATTTTTCTTTTTTTTAAATACTGACAGAGCTTAGAATTGTCAGCTCTAATTATAACATTCTCCCTGTTCATAGTTCTATTTATAAATATAAATGGTCCTTCTATATTCACTAATACTAAATATACGTTCCCACCCCAACGAAACCATATAGCAGGCAGCTGAAGTTAACAAGTGTTTTAATTCAATGGTATCATAAGTTTTACTCCTGCCTTCTCCTCTCGCTCTACAAAAGTCGCATCTCTTGGTATTATATTCCCAAAGCATCAAAAATTTATATCGTTCTATATATATTTTGGTGTAAGTTGTTGATTTGTCTACTTTTCTTGCCCCTTCTTAGTAGTGATCTTAAAAGTTTGAGTAGTTGAATTCAAATTAGCTGTTGTTAAGCTATCAGAACAAATATTTACGATCATTACATAATATGTATTGAAGAAGAGTCAATCCACTGGGAAGATTGTTCTAACTGCTACAAACTGTTTTTTAGTTTATTTTCCCCTCTCTCTGTTTGGTTGAGAAAAGGTTGCAAGAGTCAATAAGGATAACAACGTCAGTTGAGTATTTAAAAGAGACTACAATATCTCGTATAAAAACATAATCAAGTTAATATATAATTTTTAAGGGTGAATTCATAGGTTTAAGTGATTAATTCAACATTTTTTTGCACTAAAGAACAATTTTGGAGGATTTCAAATATTAATTCTTAATTGAAGGATTCATTATAATACCACAACGACAAAACTAATTTAGCCACTGCTCCTCCAGAAAGTTTTTAGAACTTATTGCTACAATGGCATTCCCAAGACTTTTATACATTTTATCAACTGTTGCATTGTAGACAAACATTGATTTGTTAAGCTTAAATTGAAAGTTTTATAATCTGATGTAATAATTGCCACAGTCATCCTTCAATACATTTTAGTTAATCAAACAATTTTTGTAATTATGTCAATTTAGTACATATTAATTAATTAAGTGTTCCATTCATCAATTGTCTACTCCCGAGATCTAATTTTAATTAAAAGTGTGTAGAGTGGAAGATAAAGTAACAATTGAAAAAGAGGACACTCCTTGAAAAAAAAATTCAAAAAAATGCCTGACTCAAATTGACGTCTCTAAATATCCTTTTCTTCCCCTTATCAGTGTTCTGAAAATTGATGGGTTGAACTCTAATTAAATGTTGTTCTGCCTTAAACAATTTATATTATATGAAGAATAGTTCCACCGTTAAGAAGAAGAATTTGATACCAACTGCAGACTGGATTGTTGCCTTTTTTAGGGTTTTTTTTTTTCTTCGTCTTCTTCCCTTTTCCGATGAAAGGCTGCAAGATGCAGCAAAGAAAGGGATATGATGATTGATGATGTGTCCTTCCTGACTGTTGATTTGATGAACGGGAACTGATTCTTGTTAGACTGACAATAATATCATTACTTACTATTAAATTTTTTTAAAAATCAAACAGTTGGGAAGAAGGGGCTCACAACTGATTTTGGACCTATGGTGTTGTCGTTGTTGTTTAGGAGGAAAAGTTGAGACATGGTAATTTCATGAAAAGTATGTACATTCATCTCCAACATTTTGTAGAGCACACACTACATGTTATATTTACATAGTTATGTCATATACAATTTGTATGATCATTAAACAAAATGACTCTCATCGACTTGAGCTACATATATATATATATATATATAATAGAGCTTATCCCTGATTAAACGTAATTAGAAAGGAGAACAGGGTCCCTTTGGGAAGAAAATATGAGTTGAATTAGTGGGTTTATAATTGATATGGATGACTACTTGGTTATACATACATACCTAGGTACTGAAGAAAGCATGTAGTTCAATGAATATAAAAGGTACAAACTATGTATGGAGATATATCCCGTTTTGGCCATATTTATTTGACAGAACATTAAATGTATTAATATTGAATATAATCTATAGATAATTATGGTTATGCTGCATGGCATTGCAACACAAGCATTCATATTTTATGTGGAGCATTATTGTTTTTTACTTATAATATAAATAGATATTCCCTAACAAAAGTGCACTCATACGCACATATAATAATGTATTTATATATATATATATAAAATAATGATCATAAAAACACATACACGTGATGATTCTATGTATTATGTGAGAGTGGAAATCGTTAGCTCAAAAATAACAAGGACATAACTAAAAGCCAAGGGCACCCGATTAGAATTGGCCCTCTATTAGCTTTAACGATATTAGGATTCGTTGAGAAGGGATTCACTAAATTTGCAGCCACGGTGCAATCGTTCCAAAAGGAAGAGATGGGAAGCTCCTTCTCGATTCTCATGCTTTGATCATGAAAAGGATAATACACAGAGTCTTTAAAAAAGAAGGTTTTTCCGTTTTGTGCCGTGAAGACAGAGTCTATATTGGATGGAACGCCTTGCCATACTTTTGATATGTTACGTGGATAGTCGAGCTCGACTCTTCTTTCATCATCATCAAAGCGCCAATATTGATGTCCTAGAAAGGGTAAAACATTTGAAATGATCACATAATTATTTAATTAATTATTATCTTTTACAATACCTGAAAAGAAAAAGGTCTTAGAGTTCCATCCCCAACGGAAGGCTCCATCAATTTTTCTAACGGAATGAGGTAACCCCAGGTCTGTTAAAGGAATAGGACCAGCCTCCAGCTCTGTATTCCCCTTCAAAACATAATAAGAATCTCCAATAAACATGAGAATACGATGATCCTGTCTTTCATAAAGTGCATCTATCCCCTTTAATCCACGGGGTAGAGTGTACCAAAAAGAGGATATCTCAGTTGGATGTGCAGGAGGGTTATTTACGTCATGTATTCGCCAAAAGTGTTTCCCCTTGAACGCCCATATTTCTGAACGAATGATGGATACAGCATCGAAACTTGTGTTACACTTATTAATGGGTGGCTCCGTCACTGGAGAATCAGTTCCTGCGGATGAATAAATGACCTTGTTCATACACATATGTGTACATACTACATGATTTGATATAAGAATAATACTTGTACGGATCAAAGATCTATGTGTGGTCGTCCTGGGGGTTGTGACGACTCTTCTAGGGGTTGTAACAGGTAATGATTTTTCTTCAATACTTGGTGATCCATGTTTTGGTTTTCCGTACAAATGCTGAACAGCTAATCGATCACTAGGCGGTAAATGTACGAGTTTTTCTGATTGGGAGTACCATGGAAACATGATGGAAGTTTCAATGGGGGAGTGGGCAAGTCCCAAAGAATGTCCAACCTCGTGTAGTGCAACACCATAGATGCTTGCAACTCCATCCCTCGATAAATGACTTGCCCTTTTCTTAGTCCAGGTTTCCTCGGCGTCAAAATGAATGTCCCCACCCCGAGAGTTCCCAGGGAAAAATGCATGGGCAAGAACGGATCCAGGTCCATCAAATGGATATCCATCCCCATGATTTAATTTCTCAAAACTCATTTCTATATCTGCTTTGTCTTCCCCATGAATCTCTTTAAAGTGGAGAGCAGAGTCTTTGGACCAAAGGCTAAGGGCAGAAGATAGCTCACGACGTATAGATCCCTCGTCTATTCCAGAGGAGTCTTCCTTAGACGAAAGGGGTTTTAGATTCCATGTGAGATCCGTCGTGGACCATCTCTCACCCTGAATATTACCCATTCTTTTGACCCTAGATAGGATAAAAAAATCAATATTGAACATGTACTTATGTATCTAATCTATATTTTGAGTTTATTATTCAAGCAATATTGAGAAGTGAAGAAACATATGATGAGACTTGATTTTGATTTGATTTAAAAATAGAAAGGTTATTGAACTATGATTGAATAAATGCAGAGCTGTGCTCACTCAACGGATTTTGTTGTTGCTACTCGTCAAAACAACACTTTTATGTTACACTAAATTATACATTTATATATTCTATGGGGGATGAATAACTTTGACATCATTAGTCTTAAAACCCATGGTCCTCACAAGCACTGTAGTATGTAGATAATATTTACTTCACAAATACATGCTACAAGGCGTTTTGGGCATCAATATGACAAAACGGGTGTACTGTAAAATCAAAGAGGCGTTTAGCCAATTCACCATGAATACATATATATCACCATCCTACGATGATGGATTGATCCTCAGCTCTCCACTATTCACGAGTCATTTTGTAAGAGTCAAGACTTTAGTCTTTGAAATCATCGAGTCCAAATGTATGTAGTTACACGTACTCGGATTTGAGTTCAAAGTCGCAGTTTAATGAGAGATTTAAGTGCGATCTGAGTCGCAGTTTATTAAGACTACGAGTAATCAGCTCTGGTTCCATTTCAGAGTCCCCCCCAACCAAGAAGGATCTAAATATATTATAATATTATAACCTTTCCTTTTCCCTTGGCAACACATGGTTCTTTATTGTCCTATATATTTTGTAAGTCCAAGAATCACAGTGTACATGATAGCAAATATGAAATGAACAATGATTTAGACATATTATCGATAATGCTAATGAAAATATTTAATTATATGCATATATAGTATGTATGTATAAAGGCATAAGTTATGTGGACTCAAGCATGTGTAAGGAGGAGGAAGAAGAAGAAGAAGAAAAGCCGATGTCAATAAAATGAAATATATATATTTGCATATTTAAAGTTTTATAAGAATAAATCATGGAAGAAATAAATACTTGCAGCATAAATTATATAAGTATTTGAATGGGTCTTATGATTAATGAGTTTGTAAAGTCATGTAATGAAATCATTCATTTATCAGGGCTTTATTTCATAGAGATTTTTCCTGTATAATATATTATATACTCTTTATGTTATGAACGACTCTTCATGTCAAAATGTGTCTCTGCGTTTTATATACGTAGAGAGATGAAGAAGCAGAATGGGGAGGGCTCTCCACTAATGGTATGGAGAGCTGTGAAGGAAGACTTGATTTTACTTTTAAAATTATGTGGTGATTCTACATAAATATATTCTATTGATTCAAGGGTAATAAACATAGGTACGTTTCTCAGGGATTTTGCCAGGGGCTAAATATGCTCTGAGTGTTCAAGTCTTTCTAATAAAGCAATTTTTTACTGGTTTGTGTCCCCTTGAGATCTGAGTACTAAAATGAGTGTATCCCTCCTGCATAAGAATATATTATATGTTTGATAAGTTAATAGCTTTAACTCTTGTGATGGTGAAAATGACAAACTTTCATGTGGGTTCTACATACTAACTATTAGAAAATTCAAGGATTCGTCATTCAAAGAGGAGTTTCGTTTAGAAATAGGCTTAAATCCTTCACTTCCGACTTAGACACATAGTTTTCCTACCCTATTCATATACCTAAAGTATTTTAAGGAACTCATGCTGGATAAAAAGTTGGGCAAAGGGTCTGTGAAAATGTATCTTTCGATATTTGGATGTGACTGCAGGAAAATGTGACTTTCGAACGGAAGGTACTCCAAACTATTTTCACATTAGTAAATAATATACTGTCAAATTTTGATAGAGAAATGAAAAAAAAAAAATAATAATAAACACACATGCAGCTGGGTTTCAAAGAACATGTTTCTCATATTTAGAGTACATTTGCAATGTTTTCGCTAAAAATAATGGGACTGACATAATTGCATTACATATTTAGTTTATTATTAAATTTGAGGTACACATTATAGTCCATGAAATGAATAATATTTCTTTGTTTCTGTGAATGATGTTTGATAAAAACCGAATATTTTCAATTTCATCAACTGTGGAATTATTCAGTCCAATTTTTTTCTATTATCTGGATGTTTAATATAGGACAGTAGTGAATGTGGGAAGACTCAGACAATGCTAAGGGAATTTAATTCTTTTTTAATAGTGATGCATCTATCTGTAAATTTAATAAAATTGTAATTGATGTAGATAAATCACTGACGTAATACAGTCATTGGAATTGGGAAACGAGGATTCATTTGTCCCTTCAAAATTACGCTAATGTGCCCTTTTTTAAGGGCAAGTGTTGATTTTTGCTATTATACAATGTGTCCCTTCAGCAATCCAATTTGCAACTCTACCTTTCGACTCTCTTTGTATAAGTTGCCCTATTCCGAATATTGTATTGATAAATATACATATTATGTGTAATATCTTTTTAAATGTTTCAAAGAAAGAGTTGCTCTTGAATACGTTTTGCACTGATCCGGATTATACTAGATGTAATAATATATGTATATTATAAATAACGAATGTTCATACTTTTACTCTTTGGTCTAAATCCCAAAAAGTCCTGATCACAACACTGCTCTCTCTATAGATAATATGTAGTATGTATGAATAAGACGTAGGTATCATACTGACTCAGTCATGGTTAATTGGATCAGATGTAGGTTCTGTCTATTATACATAGTAAAAAGGTACTGAAAATGGATCGTTTTGAAAAAAGAATAGATGAAAATGACGCACTCTTCCAAATAATTCTGTTTGAAAAACATATTTCCATGGAAAAATCACACATAAAACCCAATTTAACAATCAATTCAAGCCTCAAACTGCATCACTGAGGAGGTCATGTCGTAATTGACAGTTACACAATAATATCTATCCATATAAAAGCAACAAATGAGTTGACCCTCCATCAAATAATATGAAACAAGTTTGTTCTTCACTTCGTTCTGAAGCTTATTTAATATTGTACATATCACATAATATATGTACATAACTATTATAAATAGGCCTATGTTATATATATATATATATATATATATATATATAAAAGTATATCTTACCTCCTTAGACTTCTTTTATTTCGAAATCCTGGATTTGAAACATCACTGACCCCACATCGGGGTTTATATAAAAGCTTCTCAGTGGCCTTATCCACCTTCCCAGTGGCTTTGAGTCCCGCAAAGAATTGCAGATTCCTTATGGCATTACGGATCTGTGACTCTGTGCGTAGGGGTTTGACTGCAAAGGGTCCATTATCTGGTGATGAGGGTAGATAACCAAAAGAAGTGAGATATTTTTCTAGTTTTGAGGATACAATATCGGATCTTCCAAGGAGGCACTCCGGGAGGGAGAGAAAGGATGCCATGAAGAGGATAAGAGAGGAGGAGCGGAGAATGTAGGAGTAGGAGAAGGTTAAACACGTCATTTTCTTCTATACTCTGGTGGTTGTTTCAATGTTTCATTATAGTTTGCATATTTGGAACTGACTGAAACATAATATGATATTAAAATGATATTAATAGTACTCCAGAAAATTTTGAACAAAGACAAGTAAGTCATAATTGCAATAATCCCCCCCCCCTCACTTATTTTGAAAGATGAATAATTTTTCCCACAGGAGAACCCTCATTTATAAATTGCAATCTCTTAATTAAAAGCTTAGTTCCATGCTATGCGTCAAACGAAACGAGGTTTGACTGTGAATGAATCATTTACTACAATTATTAACAATAATGAGAGGATGCCAAAGAGTAAAAACTGCAAAACAATTAAGCTTAGTTGAATGACTTCAAAGATCTTTTTATAGATTGAAGTAAAAACAATACTAATACACACATACAATTACTTGGGATTAAACGTAGATTGATTTAAGAAAGGAAAGTAATGTATATGTTAAAAGATCCAATAGATTAATGGTAAAAAATGCTTTATATATATATATATATATATATATATAAACTCTTTCTACGCAGAGAATAAAAACACACAATATAAAAAATAAATAGATATGTATTTGGATCCCATCACTTCCACAATACAACTGACATATCTTTGGAGGCCATTTGAAAAATATATTTACAATGTGACATACATACATATGTATGTACCTACAAAGCTCTATTCTTCAACAAAGACCAAATCTATACATATACATATAGTTACATGATACATATGTAATCTTGAGTAAGGTAGAAGAGCCCACAATATGTATACACACCTTATAATGATTCAGAGTAAAGATATTTAACCAAATACCTAATATTAAATATATATATATATATATATATTAAAAATGATTGTCAATGCCTATTTATAAAGGAGGGTCTTTGTTCAGGGATGCCATTGACGTGGAATTGGATATCAATAGATATATGGGAATCTATTATCAAACTATAAATCACTCTGCCTCCAAAATACTAGTGTATAAGTATTTGATTAAATATCAATCATCATAGGAAGACAAGGATCCTCATCGAAACCATCACAGTGCGAACAAATCCAAAAACCGATTCTACAAAAAACCAATAACATCAGAATACACCATTAATCCAATAACTTATTAGAGCAAATTCACTTACATATAATTATATTATTGAAATGAAAAATCCAATCAAACACGGAGCACAGATGTGCTTTTGGACTGCGACTATTGAAATGTATAAAAAAGCACAAGAGCACATCTTCAGAAAAACTAAATCTTTGCACTCTGTCGTACGCTTCTCTTAGTACATACATACATACATACATAGTACATGCCAAGATATTATGATTACATTAGTTAAGACGGCTCATTAATCGTTTGTTTGTTGGATATCTTCTTGGCCCTCAGGGAGTCAAGTCGTCATCATGGAACAAAGAGTGTATAACGAAGAGTAGAGAGGAGGTTTATTAGTATAAAAGTAGCAAAGCATCTGGATAGCAATAAAGGTCGAATGACTCATTCCTTTGTTCAATCGTCTTCGATGAGATATATATATATATACAATATAAAAAGTCGATAGGAATGTATTATTACTTAGTATCAAGGGATCCTCTCAATGCACAGAAATGATCTAATTATACGTATATCAAAACAAAAGCAAAATATATGAATTTAGTGAGGAAACGGTTCAAAACAACAACACCAAAGGGATAATAATAACGAATAAAATGATCATACTTTATTCGTCCACAATTACTTTATATATACGAACCATGACACGTTCTATTTATAGGAATACTATTATTTTTTTTATTTTTCACATTACTTATATGTTATATCATGAAACTATGTATGTGTATCAGTCGTAATTATGTCGAATGATAAGTCTCTTCCTTTGATGGGGAGGAAGTCAATTCAAGGATAGGGATAATACTTGAAATATATATATATATATATATATATATATATATAAAACATTTCTCAATTTGATTTTTTGAGTTTGTTTGACAATCCTATTAAAATAATTATAACAATCAAAAGGATTTGACATTGAACTTCTTCTTTTTCTCTCTTAAATGCCCATTAATTAATTGTTCCGAATATATAAGAGACGTTACATATTATTCAGTATAACGACATCTGTACACGATACATAAATAATCATCTACAGTTTATTTGACTCATATCATCATCATTTGAGTGTTGAGCTGACGAGTGGTGTTGCATAATACATGTACGAGAAATATTTTCCTCTATGTTGGGAAAAAATATTATTTTTTTATATTTTTTTTTTTTTGCAGAGCAATTATGTAATAAACTTATATATTCTATTAAATCACAATTGGGATTTTATGCGTTTTACAAAAAAAAAATACTCATTTTTTAACATAATTTGAATAAATTTAATTATTTCTACGGATCCTTCAAGCTGATTAATTATGTTAGTATATTATATCAATTTCTTCAAGGATCCTTGAAGATGGACATTAAGTCAAATCCTTGTATTTTGGAAATCTTTGCATTCGACATTGTCTGATTTTCAAAATGTTGAATCTATTTTGGATTTGAACTCTATTTTTATATATGTATATGTTGAATATTAATTATATGAGAAGGATCGGGGCTTGAACTCAGGGTTCATATATTTCTTAAAGGTCAAAGAGATAAATGCAAAAAAATTTTGTCAAATGATTGAACATTATTGTGTCAATATTTTTGACACTTGAAGTTCTTGTAAGTATACATTTATGAGGGTAAAAAATCAAATCAGACAGTTAAGGACGTTACTTAAAAAACGAATAATATAATTTGTATTAATATTCTGTAAACAATATATGACATGCAATAGTTGACAGTCTTGTGATAAAGAGCTTAAAATATACATACACAAATATCCATTTTCAACCCTTCAAAGTCTTGTTCTCAATAAACAATAAAACATTTAAGGAGTTATCTTCTTCTTTAAAAATGAATCTCATGCAAACATAGTTAAATGTTGACTGTCTATAAGTCATTCAAAAGAATTCATTATTCATATCTTGCCAGTCTTTAAGTGCTGTAGAGGACTTTGATTCCTCAACGAAGAAGGATAACATTATCCTGTATTGGGACTCATAAATGCAACTATTCTTTTTTAATTCACGAGGTAGGGCATACTCATTGAGTCTAAAAAGGACATTGGACCGTAACCAATGTCCTCATTCTTTATTTAATTTTAGACCATATATTACGTTCGCTACTCCTTAAAAAGATATGACTCGAGTCAGTAGATTCAATAATCTAAATACTGTAAGACAGGAGTTAGGAAATAGACAATAGGGATCTTTATTAAATCTCTCAGCCTTTTACTTAAAGAAGAAAAAAATAACTCTAAAATCCGTGTTACGTCCTTTTTCCCCCAACTGTTGAACCATTTTTTTAAATTTCATTGTATAAATATAATAAACTATAACATTTAAGCAATAGTACTTAAGGAAGAATATAATAATTATATATATTTATAAATAAATTATGAAATATTTTCCATACAGTCTAGAACTTATGTTGCCAAGAATTTTTTGTCTTTTTCATAAGAGGTCGATGCTTATCCCTTCAACAGTTTGCTACAGAATGAACAAAAAAAATTAAAAAAGAGCAAGAATATCGAGCATTTTTTTTTCTTTCCTAATGCCAAAAATGTATTGTTTTTTTTTTTTTAAAGCAAAAGTCCCAATTCCCACTTATAAGAAACAAGATCCATTCCTAAGAAAAATGTATTTGGTAAATTCCTTTACTATGAGAAAAAAACCTGTAGCGAATTATGTCTTTTACAATGGGTTTGTCAATGTCAACTAAACTATCTGAGATTTTGGATTTTCCCTCATAACAAAGCTTTTATAAGTGTGTGCGTATATAGAGAAACATTGATATTTGTTTTTTTGAGCAAAAATACAGAATGAAAAAGTGTCAAAATATATGTTTTCTGTTTGGACAAAAAGAAAAATGGATTGTTGTATTGAGCTATATGAATATAAATAAATCTTGGCATTTTCCCCATTAAGATAAATGAGTGCCTATCACGAAGAGCTTTTTTGTGTACTCACAATCTCGACTCTCAAGAGGGAAGGGATAATTTTGGAAAAACAACAGGTAGCTGCTACCCTTCTGTATTTTCCTTTTTGTCAACTCTTAAATATTATAAAGAATTTATTATTTAGATATACTATGCATTGATAAATTCTCACTATTTACTAATTAATCATTAATACGTGTTTATTATTCTCAAAGTAAAAAAAAAAGGGCGCGCAAACCTTGATTTAATATATTGAATAATGATAATACCCTTTTTGAGTTCATAACACGTAGAGCCAGTTACTTTAAATCAAAAGATTCGACTCATGAAAAACAGCTACAGGGAGAATACATTGTATTTGGATTTATCCCAAAAAGTTCGTCGTGAAAAAAAATTGAAGCCGCGGAAGCTAACAAAAGAAAAGAATTATAGCTATAAGCTCAAACCATAATGACTCTCTAATTTGCTAGCTGACACGTCTACAAAAAAATTTGCTTCCTCTTGCACAGCTTCATCGCAAGGAATGTAAATAATATGCAAATGGGGTGTAAAATAAAAAGAAAGAGAAAATCAACGTGGTTGTAACTCTGACAATTTGATGAATGTTGAGAGGGAAGCAGCTTGATCTGTCATTACGTTTTACTGAGATACAAGCTGCTATTCTTCATTATATATGTATGCAAATGAAGACATCAATAATAAATAATTACATTATGTATGTATACCATCTATAGATGAGAGGCAGAAAATTAACTGAAATTAATATCAGGAAATTATATATTTTTAACTAATAATAATTATACAAGGACTTGAGCCATTTTTGTTTGCATTTTATTTGCTTTATTGACCTTAATGCATGTGTTCCTTCATACGAGATCTTTACTATCAGGTAGATGTTCTCCCCTCAGAAATAAAGGAAAAATGATAACAGCTTCGGAAAACAAAAAGTACAGTTCGAAGAGCCAACTCCACAAAATCTCGCACGCGGCATTATGCATATTATTTACATTCCTATTTATCGCTACGTTTTTTTATCTATGATTATCAGTGATGGATAAAAAGGGTCCAGCTGACACGCACGCCCGAGATGATGTCATAAATAAACATGGTACCCTTGAAGTAAGGCAGAATTTCAGCCGATCACATTTGAAGGGGCGGAATGCATATTATTATTTTGATGTTTTAGAAAGAAAGAAAAAGAAGTTTGAAAAGACAAATGTTGCCAATAACCGTCCTTTTTTTGCATGTCAGCTGGACCCTTTTTATCCATCACTGATGATTATTCTAAGCTCTGCTCGTATATGAAATAAAAAGGGAAAATTGACCTGTCAATCCTGACAATTTGATGAATGTTTGGGAAAAGAACTATGTTAGCTGTTATGATATTTTACTATATCACTTAATCTCTTATCCTATTATAGGGAAAGACATTAACAGTCTTTGAGAGGAAATAAACACAAATTCATGGCACTCAGAAGATTATACATATATTAAATCAAGGATTCAAAGTTCACTCAATGAGGCATTCTATTGATTAATAATAATTAATCATTATTATTATAACTCCATTATACGTCATAAGTCCTACACATTCTCCTCTCAAGAATTTAAGTACTCAAATGTTTTGGTTTGATAGAAGTTGACCAAATATGAGCATTTTGTTTCTTATAGGAACGGATGTATCCCCTTATAAACCTTGTCCTTCATGAAACTCTCCAATTCCATTCCTCAAAATCGAAAAAGTGATAAAGTTTGGTAAAAATGCAGATTTTACCAAGAAACTCTAAACGACCTATCAGAGTCAAAGATAAAACCATAAAAAAACGATTTGAAAAACGTGTTTTTTTACTCTCACTTGTTTTGGATCCAACAAGTAGATAGGTAATTTAGTGTGGAATGAACCAATGATTAAATGATTGAATTATATGATCATTAATCTAAGGAAAGTTCAATCAAATATCATATGCAAAGCGTTTTGAATACATAGAGCTCTATATTTCCCTTGCGAGGCCTAGAAAACTAAACTTTTCTCCTCGCCTCTACTATCATAAGGGAAGATCCATTATTTAATAAAAGAGATGTAATAAAAGAGGGGGGTTTTATCAAGGGTTATAAAAAAGGGCGCACATCAATCAATCAAGGAGTTTTTTCCCTTAAAAAAAAATTTTTTTTTTTGTTAAGAAGAGTTTTCAAAAAAAAAAAAGTTGAAAAATTATTACTTTACTTTTCTTTTTTCTTTACCTTTAAAAGATCTAATAAATTATGATTCACTCCCTTAAAAACTTTGTACAGCCTTGCAATATAATGTATAAAATGTATTACTTACATAAAATAATGATACATCAATTTTCTAAGTACATTTTACTACTAGAGTCCGGTCCAGTAACACTTTTATCCCAAAGAAAAAGAAAACATGTTCTTTCATGACGTCATGAATAGTGGTTTTTTTTTTCTTATCATTTACACGACGAGCTTTTTGGGATAAACAAAAACACAATGTATTCTCCCTTCAGCTGATTTTCATCATTTGACTCTTTTGATTTAAAGCAGCTGATCCTACGTAATATGAACACAAAATGGGTATTATTATTATTTCTGATGTTGATGCATACAAAATATATTAAATCAAGAATTGCGCGCCCTTTTTTTGAATTTTGAATATATTAGGAGTAGTAACGATCGGTTTATGATTGGTAAAATTTATAATTATATAGTATATCTAAATAATAAATTTTGCCAAATATTAACAAGTTGGCAACATGGAAAATACAGAAGAGTAGCTACCAGTTGTTTTTCCAAATTTTTCCTTTCCCTTTTGTGAGTCGAGGTTGCGAGTGGCCAAAAAAGCTCGACGTGTTATAGATTTTATTAAATATCAATGATTTCAAATTCACTTTTTGCGAAATTATTTCTTTTTTAATTATGACTCTCGGATTTTTTTTTTTTTTTTTTTGATTTTGTTTTTCTAATTAACATATTACATGGACCTTTATATACTTGCTTAGAGGGAACTCCATACGGTCAACCCTAATCGATAGATCAATATCGATGAATGTCCATGTATGAGCTCTTAAAACTAAGTTATTTTTAAGAAAATCAGGTCTTTATAAAGTCAATTTTGATACTTTATGACGTCATTTTTCCACCATCATTATTTTTAGTCTAATGACTGGGCGGTTTTAATTTACTTTATTCCCGTGTATAAATTGGAATGGATCCTTTGGGTTTGGCGATCGTTTTCTACTTTACAGTTTCTTTTAAACATCTACGTGTATTTGCTACTTCAGTATATATCTATAAACCTTTGAATAAACGGGATTGGGACTCAGTAACATTCATTGGGAATGAAAATTGTACTTCATATTTTATAATGTGGACTTCAAATTTCATGTAAATATGGAAAGTTAAAGAATTAAAAGCAGTTTATGTACTATACATTGATTCATCGTTAATGATACATTTTCCAAGGTCCAATAAAACCGGGGGTTTTGTATTTGACACAACCAAATAAAAGTATAAATAAAGTTGCAACATAATTAATAAATCTGCTGAACAAAGCCTTTGCAAAGAATTATCTCATATAAAAATGAACTACATACACTCGAGGGTTTAGATATACAGCTAATATATAATTATATTCCGACAAATTGAATGTTGATTTCAAAGAATTGGACCTTAAGGAAAAATATTATTTATTTTTTTAAACACTGCAATGAATCATCGCAATTCTAATGTAATGATTATATCTTTATTATGTTGAAAAGAGGACCTTTTGGAGTTCAATGACGATACAAGGCTTCAAACAATAAAATCTTAGTTTATATTTGTGCAGAGTCTCAGAAAGTGTAATTTTTTCCTCGATCCTGACTTTTCTTAAATAGAAAAGATTCCTCAAAATGGTGGCTGATTCCCCCCTTGAATAAAGTAAATTATCATTCATATCAATTAACAAGATATATGTATATATTTCAACAAGCTGTCTCATAAAATGGCTATTTAAAGGATTAATTACCTAGGGGCATAGGCGTACGGAAAAAAGTGACTGGTCAAAATTTGCCAAATATGTAAGAGAAACAATATGACAAGAAAAGTTCCTCAATTTCGATAAGTTTGGAAAAATAACGAAAGTTCCTTGCGATCCAGGATCGAAGTTTTCTGAAACTCTGTATTTGTGTAGGTACTTTACAAAACGCCATTTTGTTTTTGAGATCAGACTTTTGAGGCTTGGATAGAATAGGCATTAATTGTATATTAATATTCATTGTCCAAAAAGATATATATATATAAAGACTCAAAATTAGCAAACAGTGAGTATGATTATATCATAGAGAATTGGTCACATTTCATGAATCTAATTCGAGTTCAATAGATCAGGGCTCAGAACACTAATAACTAAGGGATGTGAATTTTGTAGAGTGCGTGGAGAAGACGGGAGTGAGGCATATGGTACTATTGAATGAATACCCTTGTTTATAATAGTTAGGAATGTAAATCATATGCAATTCGGGCGTGTGATAAAAAAGTGGAGTTGGCTCTTCAAACAGGTCTTTTTGTTTTCCGAAGCTGTTATCATTTTTCCAATATTACTGAGGGGAGAACATCTACCTGATAGTAAAGATGTCGCATGAAGGAGTACATGCATTAAGTTTAATAAAGCAAATAAAATGTAAACAAAAAGGGCTCAAGTCCTCGTATAATTATTATTAGTTAAAAATATATAATTTCCTGACGTTAATTTCAGTTAACTTTCTGCCTCTCGTCTATGTTATTATTTATTGTTGTATATATAATGGAGAATAGCAGCTTGTAGCTCAGTAAAACGTCATGACAGCTCAAGCTGCTTCCCCCTCGACATTCATTAAATTGTCAGGGTTGCCAGGTTAATTTTCTCTTTCTTTTTTTATAACATGCCCGATTTGCATAGGATTTACATTCCTAATAATAGTTGCTTGTGTATACTATTTTAGGGAGGAGGACAAAGGGAAATTATAGAAAAGTCAAGTGATAACAAAAAAAAAGAAGAAGAAAATACAGAGAAGCAGCATTGCCAAAAGACTATTGGAGAAATCAACTATCAATAGCTTTGAAATTAGCAAAAAATCGACAAATCTTAATATTAAATGGCTTAAAAATAGCTAACTTTATTTATCCTTTTATATATTTTTTTTGCGAAAATAGAATGTATAACCATTTATTGAATACTTACTAGACCCGATAACTCCGCAAAACATACAAGAAAATGAGTAGGCACTCCTGATTTTTCTGCCTTAACTGTCTTTGTTTACATGGGAATGTATGCAAACAAAAACAAAACATTATGTTATACTCTTATTGTTTTGAGCAAAAATGTTTGCCGTATAGGCACCCTGGCGATTGGGGAGAAAAATATCAGGAGTCTATGATGCTGTGTTAACTTATAAACCAAGAAAATTTTATTTTATGATAGAACCCTCTATCATATTCTGTCTTTTGAATATGAATATATTGGCTAATGGCTTTAGCTATTTCTCAAATAAATTACGTTGCAAAATTAAAGACTTTATTTTTCAAGCTAGATAAAATGAATTTGAATCCATAAATTAAAATAGTTTATTTCAAAATTATCATTAGCCATAGTGTATTAAGACACTTATTTTGATTGAATTAAATATTAAAGTCTAGCCCTCAAAATTGGTGGTACTAGGATATTTGTTAGTTATTATTAATACCTAATCAAAACAAGATGATTAGTAGTGATCAATGATCATAATTTAGGTTACTAAAAACCAGGTAAATGAAATTTGGCTAAATCTAGCTGGAAATCAGTGGATCTGGCAACATTGCATAGAGGGAGTTGATGTACATACTACTCATATAATATTTTAAGGAAAAATTGAAAAAAAAAAAAGACACGGTTAGCATTTATATTGTAAAAAAAAAATAGAAATGCATTCTATTGTTACCATAAATAACAATAGAATGAGTTAGAGTGGACACGCAATAAATATGTATCTACGTTCTATATATCTATGTACCTACCTATGTAGACATGAAAAGACATATTTTAAATTAATGTGTTTATTCCTTTGTCAAGGATACTTATTTATGTATAAATATGTATTTATTTTGATAAAATAATTTATACCTTTTCGGAGAAAAGGTGATGAATTGAGGGGGAAAGAATGAAGTTCCTTTGATCCAGGTATTGCCGGATCAAATACTACTAGTCCGGGAGCTAGTCCTAGTCCGGTCAAAGTAAATTAAATATTCAATTATGAATTGCCTATAGTATGTACTTTTCTTTTGTCAATGTTTTTATAACATAATATCTACTATGATTCAACAAAAGGACAATTTGACAAGGGGAAGAGCAGTCCCATGAGTTGTTTTGAGCCATTATTTTTGTACTTGTTCAGTGTATTAGGACAATGTTTTTTTTATTATTATTATTATTTACTTTAAAAATGTCAAAATTAATCAACTAATCACGACGTTCTACGTATTATATCTCGCAACCTTTTCTTGGAAAGGAGAAAGAGTCTAAATCAGTTGGCAGTCGTTTGCTAACTCTTTCCAACTCAGGGATTATTCTTCGCTTAACAACATAGCTTAACAAAGTTAGTTAATTAATTGTAGTTCAACCAAAAGAAGTTGATAGCGAAATACAGTGTTAGTGTTTATTTGTGGGGTAACATCGTTTACCACTTACTAATCATGAGTTTTTTCATTAATTAATTCAATAATCTACATAACATAAATATACGATAATAAATAAGTAGATTAGTTTTTAAATTGTTATAGAATAAAGACAATGGATGGGTTCAAATATATATAAAGTAGTCAATAAGTACATAGATAAATCCTAATAATTAGATAGTCAAGTATATACATAACTAAGCGGACATGATTTCTATGGTCAATTTAGTCATAATTAAAGGATATTAGTTAATAAATTTGTAATTTTGACAGCCCATACCATGGCTGGACTAGGCAGGCTGTCACACTGGAAAAATAAATAATAATGAACTCAAGGATGATTAAGTTTACAAGTTTGTCATAACTTGCAATTTGAGAATAAGATTTTGAAGCTGTATTGGATAAAATTTCATGTCGAATCAAGGGCCTGCATAGGTACATGGACCTTAAAAATATAAAATGCCCCAGTCTCCCTATATATATATATTCCATTTTGTTGCAATCTTTTATAGTTCAGATTTAATGATTGTAAAAAACACATAATATATATGTAGGATTCAAACGTGCTGTCATTCAGGGCTACAAATTTACCTCTGGGTATCTTTAGAAAAAGGGAGTTTGAAATGACAAATAACGAAGCTACAAATTTAGTAGATACAATGTACTTCAAATTAACTTTATTTGTATGCATATATACATACATGTTACATAATCTATTAGGTGAGGTTCTCAGAAATAATCATAAGTAAGGTTTATGTTTGTTTCTGTACAGGAAATGAAGGATACATGGAAGACGGGTGGTGGTATATATAGTACCACTAAGTAGGTGGTAATTCATGAGTAAAAAATAAAATAAAATATGTTGCGTCATTGTATTTATAGGTAAGTAGACAATAGATTCCTCCCATGGTTCTCCCTCTTCTTGTCGTCATTTCTATCATTCAATGTTAAAATGACTTTTGTAGAGACAAAATAAAAGTTTTATCCTTGTAAAAGAAGAAACGGTTGGTATTTTTGTTCTTTTTTGAAATTGTGATCATTCGTTATTTGATCGCTTGTGAAATGCACATTTCCCTCTAAAAGAAGCATCAAAGAATTATTGTCTACATTTGTTGTACTAGATTTTGGTCAAAATCCATAATAAAATTATAATTATCTCCCTGCACCTAATTAATTAATTATAGATGGACCTTTTATAATTAATTTATACTTCCTAGAGCAGTAATAGCAATAATTAATTTTTCTTGTTCTTAAAAAAAAGAAGAAGGTTCATAGCTAATAGCCAAAATTAATTATTCATTACCGATGTTTACCTATGCACAAACAATATATTGTATACTCGACAAACTAAACCTAATATTAGGTTTTAAAGTGAAGATTTTGAAATTAAATGATGCTCAGAATTCTACAATTTATTATATACCTTTTCAAATTCAATATGGAATAAGCAAGTTCAATATGGGAATAAATACACTGAATTTGAACTTGTTTATTCTCATATTGAATTTACTTATTTTCATATTGAATTTGAAAAGGTATAGTAGGTGAATACGTACTCATCAAATGAACGTCAACCAACTATCACAGAATCTGAGAGCTTTCCGTACAAAAGCTTCTGAGCTCGTAAGAAAAAAATGTTTGCCAAATTTTAGGTGTCTAAAATCACTCGTTCATGAGATACAATAACTCTATTGAAGTTCTCTCCTGCCCCAAATGTCTACTGATAGCTAGCTATTACCTAAATTTTCAATATAATTTCAAAATTATTGAATGTAGACCCATGGACTTTGTTATCGGAAAATATTATAAAGTTGTGATGAATCTATAATACAATCATAAATAAAATATTATCATATAAAAAAGCAGATCTAAAAATGGATTTATCAAGTTAAAGTTGAATCGACTATATTAAAAAAATGCCAAATTTTTAGGATTGACAAATATTGACAAGTTTTGTAAGAAATTATATAGAAATATTTATATAAGTGCATTTTTTTTTTCAAAAAAATATTTCATAGGAATTAAGTATAATATGGAACAGATATAGATATAAGAAAGGAAGAAAAAAGTTCTTTTAAATGACTTGAAACTATATGTTGTTGACATATTGGAATTTTAAGAGTGTGATAAAGTACAAATAACTCTCCGTAAAAAGTTGATAGAGCGTTTTTTAATGTTCACGAAATCTATAAACTTTTAAAATGAAGCTAGATGTTTATTTCTAAGGAGTCTTTACTCTGTTATTATTATTTCTTTCCCATTTATATTTTAATATTTGTCCCATCATTACCTTATATAAGGGCTGAATACTTAGCTTTCCAAAAAAGAATTTATAAAGTTGTACAATAAATAGATATAATTTATTAAAAAAATAGCTAAGATTTGAAGATCGTTGACTATTTAATAAAATTTGATTTTTGTTCTACAGATCATCAATTAATAAGGGTATTGAATTGAGAAATCAACAGCTGACTAAAAAAGACAGTATATATTTTCATCATATTAATACTGTGTCATTAATAAAATAGTATGTATATTATTAAACCCGTTTATAAACAAGAGTATAAAGATCGCCATGTTTATTAAATGTAGATTGGAGGAGAAGGAAGCAAAATTGTCACATGACTTTTGTACTCCTTGTACATACATATATACATAGGTAAACACATACAAGACGAGCTTTTTGGGAATAACAAAAGCACACTGTATTCTCCCTTCAGCTGATTTTCATCAATTGATTCTTTTGATTTAAAGCAGCTGATTCTTCATGTTATGAACTCAAAAAGGGTATTATTATTATTATTTAATATATTAAATCAAGGATTTCGCGCCCCTTTTTTGAATTTTTGAATAATAAACACGTATTAACGATTGATTTATATATTGATAAAATTAATCAATGTACTTTATTATATCTAAATAATAACTCTGCCCAATATTAAAAAGTTGGCAACAAGGAAAATACAGAAAGGTAGCAGCTACCAGTTCTTTTTTCCAAAATTTTCGTTTCCCTTTTAAGAATCGAGGTTGCGAGTGGACAAAAAAAGCTTTTCATGATATTAATGTAATTTATGAACCATAGAAAGGTAATTTTGAATAACGTTTTGTCAAAGTCTGTTCATGTTTATAATCATACTGAACTAACTATTTGAATTATTAAATGTAAAAAAAACATATTTGAATTGAAAAATCCTTGACTTTTTTTTTTTGTTAATCTGGATTACAGACTGTTCAAGCAGTATGGAAAAACATGCTTTAAATTATTAGATTTTTAAAATTGAACCATTCAAACGTAATTTATATGTGTATTCTAATACTAATTATGTACTTGAAGAGAATGAGGAAATTGACAAGGCCAAAAAAAATAAGACTTACTCAAGATATCTCATTGAATTTTCTCAGATACATAAACATATAATTACATTGTATTCTTATAATAATTAATATATAAATTCAAGATATTTGACTAATTAAAATCCTAGTTTGTCATGTTTTGTTTTTTTTGGTTTTTTTCAATATAGTAGAACACCAGGAATTTGACCGCATCAGCACTCGACATATTCGTAGTTCGATACAAAATGTCGATAAAACTTTGGCTCTGAGCTTGAACAGAACTTCTGAATCACACTTAACTGACTTATAGAAACATCATATATATTTGGTGCTTCGTTATCATGCCGCTAGATGGTGTTGTTGATGTGTGTGTGGGGGGGAGGCTTTATGCTATGTTCTCTTTTAGATTTTTGCTGTATTTTCGTTGTTGCTTTTTGTGTGTGTTCTTACGCACTGTTTTAGAAAAAAACATACATAGACCCTAACAAAAAACAAAGAAAATATATTATTTTTTCCTGTTCAGATGGGGATTTTCAGATACTTATTAGGGGGGAAAAATGGTTTGGTAGCAACACTGCATCCCTCTTTCAGTAGGCCTTTCGAATTTGCTCAGAGTTCTGATGTATATTACTTAAATAGAACTTAGTATTCTTAACATATATTTCATTGGTTTCTGACAATATTAATGGTTTTATGTATACCTAATATTAACAACATGATGTATATCCTCTAATTTAATAACAATATATATATATATACATATAAATAATAATAAAAGACTTAGATTGCTTCAGCCCTTTCAAAGTTACAAAGTAACTAATTTATATGATTTATACCATAATTTCCTTTTTTCTTAGATTTATAGCTACAAGAATGTATTATGAAAATAAAATGAGTATATTCCTCCTTTTTATTTGCTCAAACATATTATTTTAATTAACAAATTATTTTTTTTATTATTTGATATAACAAAAAAACAAGGATTGAGCTTACATGAATGATGTTCATTAGAGGTGATTGTCTTGGCGATTTAACTCATTTTTTCTATTCAAAAAAATTAAATTTAACATTTACTTGTTATATAATGTCCATTAGACAAAGGGAGAGGGAAAGGTAAGCAACTCAAATGGATAACTAATGTCTCTTTTGAACACTCACCCTCAAACTGTGTTCAAATGACGTTTTAAATTGCAATATTAATGAAAAAAATAACAATAAAAAAAATTCAGTCATGGGGTTTAATTGATTTTTTTTTTTTTCGAGAATTTCTATGTTACTAAATTTATATGTATATATATATATATATAGCAAGGAATACCAACGCTGGGAGTAGTATATATGATTCGAAGTCACTCCTGGGATTTAGAACCTATGAGCAAAAAGTAATGAAACATTAAAATTATATCTGTCACTAACTAACAATTTAAAGAAAAAAGTAGGTCATCAACTATGCAACATTTTAAAATTCCAAAAGTTCAATATTATATATACCTATATATGTAAATCAGAAGTGCATTAAGTTCAAAATACGTAGATACTTATAAATAACTTATATTTATATTTTTTATTTCCTCCAATTTCACGAAGGAATATTTCATTAATTAATATTATCTGACTATTAAATATTTTGAATGATATATATATATATATATATATATATAGTATACGACAGGAGGTTTTGTAATGGATGCAAGTTAATGGGTGTGGGTCTTATGAACTGTGTGTGTGTGTGTGTCATGTAAAAAGTACAAGGGGAAAGTACATTCATTGTGCATTCTGAAGAAGTTTCCTATCGTTGTATTTTTTATTTCTTTTTAATGTCTACATAATTCAGAGATTCATTCATTTTATATATATATGAGTAAAGAAAAGAAATTTGCATACATAGATTATACGTCTGTTGATGATAAATTCTTCCGTTCTTTTTAAAACATGCATAGAACATGGCTTTTAAAGCCATTATCGTTTCCTTCCTTTTTTGTATTATATATGTTATGTACATATATTTGATATATTGTTCTGGTACAATTCCTACACTGATTTAAAAGTATTGCACACTTTAAAAGGGAGCCTATTTAAATATATATGTATATAGAAAATGTTGTTAATATCAATGGTTGTTTTTTTAGAAAAACAAATTTTCGAACACTCATTTCTTCTTCTCTATTCTTTTAAAAATTGAGATATTTGCATAGTGCCTAGTTGAAAAATCCACCCGTCCATACTCTTTCCAAAGACAATTTCCGACTTAGGGTTTGTGACCCCCTCCCAAACTGATTTTACCACTGCCACAGTTCCAAATGATCTTTGAGGGAGAAGTTTTTTGGCTTGAGGGAACAAAAAGAAGTCATATAATGGAGAATAGCAGCTTGTAGCTCAGTAAAACGTCATGACAGCTCAAACTGCTTCCTACACAAAGACCGATCATCCCAGTCCTCAGAGCCTATCCTTATCCCAAAGTTACGGATCCAATTTGCCGACTTCCCTTACCATAAATCGGGAGGGATATGGTCTTGATCCCATGGTTAGAAGTGTGTGGGCGGGCGTTATCCATGTGAAGTAGTACTTGATCTTGATACTTTGAGCTCATTCTCAATTATAATTATTCAAGTCATAGATGTTGATACGTATGTAAGTTATTTTTCAGACTTTTCAGGATAACAATGTATCTAAAAGAAACGACAATACGTACGTAGGTCCCATGATTCACAAATAGCAACATATAACAGCATATTTACCATAAAATTTAATGGAATGTCTCTAAATCCTTTTTCAAAATAAGTTATACGAAAAAAATCAGCCTCTTTGAACAGAAATTGAATTTATTTTTGAGAGTATGGAAAAAGTTAATATCACGCTGTCACAAACAAAGTTTTTTCCTTTACTTTTGGATTTGACATAACATATGTAAATACATATTCCATTTCACAAATTTAAAACTCTCATTAAATAGCATCTTCATTACTTTAAGATTAATTATTATTTGTCTCATTTGTCAGCTGTTATCTATGTATGACTAGGCTCCTGTGTGTACTGTATGATGATTTGTTCAACTCAAAATATATATTTTACAAGTTTGTTAATAGATGCATAGGTATACCAACTATTGAATAAAGAATAGTTACTTTGATTGCATCGTATTGTATTTATTGTAAATTAAGTTTATAAAGCATTAGAGCATTTGACCATGAAATTAATAGAGTAGAAACGTCTAAAAAGGGTAAATTTTGATCCAAAAATGACTTTTTTATTTTTTTCATTTTTGATTTGCTAATCATTCGTTGCCAAATAATGATTTTAAGTATCTCATCTTGGCCCTTTTTTATTATTATTATTATTAACATTGCCTGCAGTCAATCCCAAAAACGGGATACTTCACTCTCCTTAAAATTTCAACTATTAAATAAAGAACTGCTTCTTTACTGACATGGTCTATAAGCAAAAGAGTATTTCAATAGTCGGCCCCCAGGCAACAAATATTCAAACTCCCAACTACCTCTTCTTGAGGCCCTGAGGTTTGTTAAAACCACCCTTGCATATAATATATACCTCCATGAATCACACTTTGTCTCGTAGAAACAAAAATTTTGTGGTCTTTTGGTATTTTAATTTTATCCCTTGTTTTTGTAGGAATGATTATAAAGTGTATTATTTATGGTAATGAAATATAAGAATTAAACGCTCAGTCTCATAGAATGATTAATAATCGTATGTTATTTGTATAAAATATAATCCTTGAAAAAAAGTTGTGCAGAGGGGTATTTAGGTATATATGTATGTATATTTCTATCATAGGTAGGTATATAAAAGGAAATGTTGTTATGGATGTCAGGACTGACAGGCACCCAATCAATCATTTCACATCCTAACACTTTGTATTTTAATAACATTACTTGATATTTTGGCACAGGCATGGAATATGCAGGAGATATGTAAACAAGGAAATATATGTACAGAAATAAAACAACTCAATGAATTGAAAAGTGAGTATAAAGTGGAAAATAGAGAGATATTTGGGTTATGAATTAAATTGTCCTTTTATAATGTTATGTAAATTTATGAAAATAGACTTCTATGAATAAATAAAGAAGTCATTAAAATTTTGAAAATTCTCTTTTATATGTTATATTTACCCATATATGTAAAAAAAACATCACATTGTTAAAAAAACAAAAAAACAGTCAATTCATCAAAAAATCCGTTTCATAAAATTTTTTTTCTTTGAGCTTTCATCTACATATTATGTAGACTCATCTTGACTTCATCAAGAATGGACCCATAAATAAAGGTCTGAAGGGTAAAAAAAATAGCAATAAAAACAAGGTTAGAATAATAACTATGTACACTAAATCACGATGAGCCCTTTCAAAGTAAATATAACGTAACCCGAATAGCATTCAGTTCCCTAATACCCACCATCGAAACTTTATTGCAAAAAATTTGCTGAGAATGTCCCTAAATAATTTAAACGATTCTTTGACCCTTTTTTGACCTTTTAAAATAACAGATTACTTACGACACACTTTATACCATTTGGGTTTTATGGGCATATAAATATATATATATATATATATATATATATTTAGTAAGCGTCATTTGTTAGATTTGGTAAATAGTCCTTAGAGAAGTCTTTTTCCTTATATATGTATATAATGTACCCACTATCATGGCTGATTAAGTACATAAATAATTACTAAATGATAACAACAAAAATCATCAAATCCTAGAGCCACAGGAAAAGCAGAATCAAAATATTTTTTCAGCCTTCTCTGATTTACAGAGCCATGTTGTCCCTATTGCAATGTATGTATTTATTTTTGGGGGAAAATGTTAGTTTGTCACTATTTATAACGCTGATTCCTTTGCGCAATGCTTGTCTTAGATTTGACTCAGAAATGCTTAATTTAAAAAAATACCTGAATTGCTTTTTACATGGTATTTTCAATCTCAATGGAGAGAGACATCATTGTCAAACTAGCTACTAGTTGATTTTGTGATTTTTTTTCTTTCTTTCTCCACCACTTGTAGGAAGGTTTGAGAGACAGAAGGAAGATTCAGGACAGTCCTTAAAACTCTTTGAAAATCAAGAGGCAGATTATTTCGAAACAAGGGCAGACCCCTAAGTTGTTAATTGACTAACAGAGGTACCCGACGCTGCCTTGGATTTATTCAAAAGAGGAAAAGACTTTCTTTTGTGTATGATCGAATGTTGTTTGCTTAGATTATCTTTATTTGCAGCTGCTAATTTGATTGTCCGGCCCTAAGTGTTTGGTGATCCCTTATCGACTTCTTTGGAGTCCCCTTATATTGAAAAATCTCTCTCAATCAACTAATCGAAATATAATAATAATTATAGGTTATCGTAATTGGGTCATTGCTCTTTCCAAGTCCAATTGTTTGTGAAAACTGGCTTTCTATGGTCTTGTAGAATCATTCCGTTTAGAAAAAATTTCTTTTCAAATATATAACAAAAAAGCCACATAATATTGAGAAGGATTAGTCATAATATACGTAGGTTGATGGTAACATTACACTCAACTTTCTAAAAAAAGAATATTTCAATTTAATTTCAGTACTGAATTCAAATTTTCCTCAGTATTAAGGGGATTGCGTATGAAGAACACATTTTTTTTTCTTTTTTGTAAGTAGTGAGACTATACATAATATATGTTAAACTAGTGTTCCTCCAACTCTGCACACGGAACAAAAGATCGCCCTGAAAAAAATTATAGTATCAGAAAAATAGACTGCAAAATTTGTTAAATGATCTTCAGAAAGGTTCTAGTTATCTCATTAATTGTACTCCTTAGGAAAAAGAAGAAAAAAAAGGTTTGAGAAGCACTGTGTCAAACCCTTATTAAAGGTTTTCTTTTTTGCGAATTGATGAAAATGAATACGCAGAAAGTAAAATTATACGTATTTATATGAAAGTAAAGAAGATATAAAAATAACCATATGTACAAGAACTGTCTATTTCAGTAACACTATTGAATAAAAGTTTAAATTGACTATACCTACTTACTGGATATTACAATAGTATATTTGCTATTGAAAAAATTAATTAAATATCCTTTATCACAATGTATTTTTTTTTTTCAATACATTTTCACAAGAAAGAATATTTATTTTTTTAATTATGTAGATTAATTATCGTATTATACTATTACATTGTGTAAAAAAACCTTACAATCTTTTAGTTGATTTAGAATATATAAAAAGGTAAGCCCTTTCATAGAGGGAGCAATGGATTTTAAAAGTTAATTTATACTTGATTTTATTTATATCAAATGACACAAAAATGGAAATATTCAACTAAACACTTTGATTTTGTGGTTTACAAATCAATTGTTTTTAGAGCATATTTAACATTCAAACTTATTTTTCAACAGTATTTAATTATATAATTAAATGAAATATTTTACATTTTTTTAGAGGTTTTATAGAATCAAAATGTTAAAATCTTCCGAGAATATGTAAAATTGCTAGGGGTACGTTTAACTCATAAAATATAGCCAAGTTTTGAAATTATTAATTAATATATATTTGGTATACTTAATGCCAATGATTGAGGAAGGAAACATAAAAATGACCACTGGCGTCTCAAATGTTCTTTAAGAGATCATATTGGTCTCAAAATCAGCCTCCAGTGTTCTTGAGTAACCTGGAAGGCTAATGGAACAAAGTCTATTTCCTTTTTTTTGGATCAAGTTACCTTCGGTTCACCTTTTTCCTGCTCCGCTAGTCCTCCTGGCTGACTGTATTGATCGGTCAAACAACAAAAGAACGAACAAAGTGACTCGCGCTATAAACGTATAGATTGATAAGCCTTGAAATAAAATAAAAGGGTCCATGCTTACAAGCCTTTTTCTTTGATTCAGAACATACTCAAAACATTCATAGAATCTGGAAACAAGCATATATCTACAAATTTATCTTTATTACCTTTAGTCTTTAACTTCATCTATCCTTCAAGGCGAAATATAAACACGATATCATTGTAACGGTGGATGATAAAGGAAAAAAAAATATTCAAAAAGCAGTCTGTATGTCACAAAAGCAGAAATTTCAGATTATAAAGGTCATTTATTTCTTAAGGTAAAAGCAAATATTATATGAGTGCTCTATGTGAAGAAAAATATTATGTATATACTGTCAAACCTGGTCCGACGGTCACCCAAATTAATGCATACACCTATACAGGTGAACCTGCCTCAACGTTAACTTTTTTTAGCGTTTACTGATTGTTAAATACAAAACTTCAGAAGCTGTGCACTTGAAATAGAAGAATTAATTACACCAGATAATAAGTTCTAATCCCAGTTTCTGGAGATGGTCTCATGAGTACTTACTATTAATATTTCTATACAATTCCGATCGTGTATAATTCAAATTCTGTAGATACATATTGTATCACATACAATAAATAAAATATTGGATGTACATAAATAAATTGACGACGTTTTTTCTCCACATTTATTTCTCTCTCTCTATGTGAGAATTAATATGGCAATTTTAGCAAAACTAGTAATGGATTAAATAAATTTAAACATTTTGTAATTGATGAAAAAAAATATTAGTAAACTAAATTAGAAAAACAGAGGTTGTTTGAACAAACGGAAATTTCAAACTTTTTTAGTAATGTTATTGAAAATTATTATTTATTTTGTTATATAAATGTATATTGATACATATTATAATTAATGTTAATTTTATTCTAATTTTGGTTATAATTTATAAAGAAAGTTTTAAATACATATTTGGTATATTATTTGATACTGTTTATTTTGGAGTTCATGCATTCTTTGATGCCCAATTTTCTTTATAGATCATAGTTTAATAGAAACACACCTGGTTTAAGTGATTACCAGCACCAGTTTCCAGTATCATATTTTTTTTCTTATTATCAAACAACACGACGAGTTTTTTGGGATAAACAACAAAACTATGTGTGAGATGTTTTATAGAAACGATCCTAGAAAAAAAAAACAAGAAAAGGAGAAAACAAGCTTTTTCATTTTCTAGCTATTTATACTTCATAGGTAGGAATGTAAATCATATGCAATTCGGGCGTGTTATAAAAAAGAAAGAGAAAATCAACCTGGCAACCCTGACAATTTAATGAATGTCGAGGGGGGAAGCAGCTTGAGCTGTCATGACGTTTTACTGAGCTACAAGCTGCTATACTCCATTATATATACAACAATAAATAATAACATAGATGAGAGGTAGAAAATTAACTGAAATTAATGTCAGGAAATTATATATTTTTAACTAATAATAATTATACGAGGACTTGAGCCCTTTTTGTTTATATTTTATTTGCTTTATTAAACTTAATGCATGTATTCCTTCATGCGACATCTTCACTATCAGGTAGATGTTCTCCCCTCAGTAATATTGGAAAAATGAGAACAGCTTTGGAAAACAAAAAGACCTGTTTCAAGAGCCAACTCCACTTTTTTATCACACGCCCGAATTGCATATGATTTACATTCCTATTCATAGGAGTAGACCATGACTCTTTTATTATTCCAAACTTTGCTACTTACAAACAAAATTTATAAAACTGTCGTAAACATATCTTTTAGATAATTGTATTTATTTTATGTATCATACCTTTTTAAAAAAACATTATACAAGTTAACGTGCGATTTCGCCTTCTAAAGAGTGATGAATATAATTTTAGCCAACAATTTTAGGAGTAACAATTTATAGTGGTACGATTACCGTATTAACCGATTGATAAGTAATGATGATCTTCATTTTTTCATTTTCCTTCTTTAATCTGCGCCATTACTTTTTATATCATCAGGTTCTCCAAAAGTATCATAATTTATTAGTCATTACAAGTGATGTGAAAAACCCCTCATCTGGCTTGTAAAAATAAGCTCCTCCCCTTGATGACCTGAAAAATGATATGGTAACTATGAAAGCCAGCTTATCTGCTGTCGATATAACACTATGAATGTAGCTGTGACAGCTCTGCTCCAGGCTCATGACAACTACACTTAAACTTATAGTAATTGATTAAATTAAATTGATGTTTTTGAAAGATATTATTCAAATTAAAGTTGTAGATATTACTTTAAATAAACAGGAAATTTTCCAAATTTCCAAACCGGTACATTAGTTTTGGATTTATTGCTATTTTTACTAAAATTTGATTATTTGTATTCATTTTTAAGAAAAATAAGTACATAAATACTAATCTCTACTCTCTCGATATATTAATTTTCAAGTTTTTAGTTTGATAATAAGGATTATTTATTCATTAACAAAATAAAGTTATAAGTTTTTACATATTTGCATTTTTTAAAAACAATGACTGAAGATTTAATAATGATATTTATAATTATTCTACCTTTTCTATAACTCAAGAAAATGGCTGAAAATAAATTAAAAATGTCAGCAAATGAAATATAAAATATGATAGAAATATAAATATTTTACTTCGAGCACATTTTTTTCCATAAAGTCACTTTTTCGAGAGATATTAACATTAAGAAAGTTTTCAACCAAAATTGAAGGAAAGATTATGTGGTATTATCGTAACTTTTATAATAGATAAAATAATCTAAAATACATATACTAAGAATTATTATGTCAAAAGGAAAAGGAAAATTGCTTGAGGATTTATGAATGATGAATGAATATTATGTCGTTTCTCAACTAAGTTATATTTTGAGAGCTACTCGCACGCTTTAAAATGCGCTGTTTTTCACATCTCTAGTCATTACTATGGATGTGAAAAAAGAGTCTAGCTGCAACGGACGATTGTTGGCAACATTTGTCTTTTCAAACTTCTTCTTTTCATACTCATTTCTATTTCATTCAAAAACAACAAGTGCCATTTTTAAATTAAGTTAAAAAATGTCTGAGGATTTCATTCAGGAACTTGGGTCGCCGACAATGGAGGTAGTAACTTTTGACCATTTGTCAAGGATCCTAGTGTGATAACATTCCTGTCATGCCATTTTTTAACTTCTATAATTTTCAAAATAAAATAGGAAATTGACGAAAAATATAGATTTATGACAATGGACGAGACTAAGGACTTCAAGGATCAATCTATGATTGGTCCTCTAGATGGGCATTTCCTTGGAGATTTTTCCCTTACTCATTCCCTTAACATCTGAACCTATTTTATACGTTAGGGAACTGTGATAAAAACAATCTTTATATCATTTAGTTCTACTATTTCAAAGGTAAAGAAGAAGAATTTAAATAGCCAAACCATTCATTGAATTATTGTGATTCATCAGATTTTGCAATCAATACAAGCCTTAGAAGAAAGAATGCATCTTCTTATTAGTGTGACAATAGTCGAAAAGATATTCCACTTGAAACATTCAAAAGTGGATAGTATAAAGAATGCCTGTACATTCAGTTGAAGAATATTGTTGCCTTGATAAGCATTGACTTGAAGAATTTTTGCCTATACTAAAATGCTCCGATCGTCAATTGTGATTATGAGAGAGGCTTTGCCATGATGAGGGGATGTACTTTTCTCTAATCTCATAATTAAAGCTTAGCTCATCTCGTGTATATTAATCTTCATGAACTTGATTATTCCATTTTTATGTAATATTTTTTCATTTATTTGTTTTTGATGTTTCTATTTTTTTAGAACATATGCAGTCGATTCAGTGACTTGTTATAGTAGTCACAATCGAGTTCAATGTAATTAATTCCCTAACAATTATTACTTTTTTCCATTTAAATTATAACGTACATTTTCATCGTATTATCAATTTAATTTATTTTTTTGGGTTTGTTTATGAAAACTTAAATTGGAATCACATTTCCTTTCCAAATTCATGTTCAGTTTTTCCGATATAACTATATATATGATATGTATATATGTATATCATTGAGATAAACATTATGAAATTTCATCTTATTTTATTTTTTTATGGAAAAATTTAAGTAATTACAAAATGTGTAAGTTTGGACTGTTTGAAGATTTTATAATAGTTTTAAATGATAATTAATTTGTTGAATAAAAAAAAGTAGCCACTAGATGGTTAAATAAATTCAATTTATTTAATTATATGTGTTTCTTAAATATGTAATATGAATTATAGGGTTCACTTAAGTGTAAAAGTGTAGTAATTTTGAGGTGCAGTTCCAACAGACATATTAAGGTTTATATTATATTATTATTGATTAAATATTAATTAATTTTCGATTCAACTCCGAGTCAATGCCAAAATGACTCAGGTCTTATACTATCGCACTAGTTGCTACAAATTTAGGGTTCTATCCTTTACAAATTTAGGGTTCTATCCTTTACAAATTTTTAATGCCCCTAAATAATAATAATAATCTTTTCCTAAGTAAAACACCAAAATAATAAGTTGCATTCCGCCCCTTCAAATCTAATCGGCTGAAATTCTGCCTTACTTCAAGGGTATCATATTTTTATGACATCATCTCGGGCGTGCCTTACAGCTGGGCTCTTTTTTCACAGCCATAGTCATTACTCATTCCTATTTATGACGTAATAACTACCAAGTGTTGCTGCTAGATGTATATTTAGCATGACTTTTTAAGGATCATTATTTGCTCGAAATCGCACCTTCTCGAGGACTAATTGAACAATAATAATAATAGAAACTGTAGAACAATTAATAAAGAATAGTCACCTGCAAGGAACTGCATTTGACCAAAAAAATCCTAGCATTGTTTCTATAAAACATCTCACATGTATTTTCCCTTCAGTTCTTTTCAATTAATTGACTCTTCTGATTCAAAGCAGCTAACTCTACGTGTTATGAACTCTGAAAGGGTATTATTATTATATATGATTTTGATGTATACAAAATAAATTAAATCTAGGATTGACCGTCTTTTTTTGAATTTTTGAAATAATAAACAAGTATTAACGATTGATTAGTATATTGATATAATTTATCAATGTTCGTATAGTATATCTAAATAATAACTCTGCCAAATATTTAAAATTTGGTAACATGGAAAATACAGAAGGGAAGCCACTAGTTGTTTTTCCAAATTTTTCCTTTCCCTTTTGTGAGTCGAGGTTGCGAGTGGACAAAAAATATCTTCATAAAAATCGTTTTATTAGTAATCAGCTTAAGTAAAATAAACCCTGAATATTAATATGTCTTTGTTGTATTATATGCATTGTACTGATATTATGATGTTTTTCGAGATCAAACCAATATTGTAATAATTGGGGTATGATTTAGTTCCCTTAGGCTTATTTGTGGTTTTTGATGGTACATAAAAAATATGTGAGGCTATTCTTACCATACCACAATAACTAATGCATGATAATTTTGGATTTAGGTAACTTTTCCGAATAGCAAACACTCTAGTGTATACACCTTCCAGTCTAAAATATTTATCTACATAAGTCCTAATTATTTACCATTTAGAGAGGTTATTTGTCTCAAGTTACGTTACCTGGCACTTACTTGGAAGTATGGATTCTCATCAAATGATTCTTTGGCTCGTCTGGCAACACAACTCAACGCACAATGAAAAAAGCATCACTTTTGCATGATATTTGCTAAGCTTCATATATTGCCATGTACCTAACTTTACTCTACTATATAACCAATATCCCTGTCATCCCTGGCAAATATGTAAGACTTTGATGGCTTTTATGTTCCAGGAACGTATCAGATAAGTTTATACTTCTTGGAATGAGAAAGAGCTGCTTAACATACTATAGATTTGTTTAAATATAGTTGGTAATTAACATTTACAAATTACCATGTATTTAACTTTCCTTTCATTTTGCCTATTAGTATATTACATAAGACACATCTCCTCCTAACTTTCACTAATAAACATTTGTACAAATATTATACATGTTTTGAATCCTCAGAGAGTCAAAATTAAAATGGTTAAGCCCGTTTTTCCGTTTGTGTAACGCTTTTAAACATAATTTTAAACCAGGACTTTTGTTGTCAAACTCAAATTCATGTACGAAGAACAGGTATTCTTTTCAGGTTATAATAAATCCGTTGAGAAATGTTGAAAGACTTTGATGCACCCTTATATACTCTCTCCAAATCCGCTAATATTTTGTTTCTTTAAGTTTTCACACGTCATAAATGTTATGAGGTTGACAACATGCCCACGAGAAATTTGTACTTTTATTTTGCCGGACCATCCTAATATTAGTATGTATATTATGTATGTACGAGTCAGAAAGAAGGAATTTAATATCAAGGAAATAAAAAAAAATCTAATCAGTTATTTATGTCGACTTTTCTTTTTTAAAGAAGCTCTAGCACTTGAGGCAGACAAAAAAATGTAGCCGCTCTTTTAGCATAATGTCTAAAGGGGGTTATCTCGATTTATCAAGTGGTTTTGGAGTCTATACAGACTTAACCGACAGACGAATACTGACTATAGGGTTTTCATGTGAGATGTGGAAAATGCAATATCCTCAGTGTAATAACGCCATTCAATCCGGAAACCGGCTATCAGGTTCAAGGTGCAATTTTGAAGTATATAATAAATATACTTTATTTACCTCAAATTCGATATTAATTAAATATATATATTTATATCTTGCTATGTTGTAAAAAAAAAAAAAAAAAGCGTGAGAGCATAAGATATGAATGAAAATGCATGAATATCATGCCAATTGCGTAAGGTTAATGATTTCTACAGATTAATTGATATTTACAAACATATTATTAGTTTTTACTCGATTATTATCAACAATTTGCAATAAGGTTGTCTTTTTTTTGTCAAAAATAATTGACTGAGCAGAAACAAATGAACGAAATAATATGATGTGAACGAGTCCAAGTCTAGGAATATCTAATGTGTCACAGAAATAAATACTTTGAATATCTCGGAAAATACCGTTTTCTTTATTCGTATACAAAATATATATATATATATATTATGTTGGATAATTTGTAACCATTCAGCCAGAAGCACGTTTCATAATTAATTTCTATAACAATTTGAGTTAAAGGACATAATAATATTCAAATAATGTATGTATGTATGTAAATATATTTGTCCCAAAAATAAATAAAAATATCCATCGATAGAAATAGATCTGAAACAATAAACAGTTCTCTCAACTCTCTTGAACGAAACTACGGGGCCTTTTTTAAAAGATCTAAAAATCAACATGGATATCGGAACAAAGAAATTTATTCATTTCAAATAGTATGGTAATTTATTGCAAGGTAATCCGACTATTGAATTAAATTTACATAAGGGACCATGAAAAAAATATAAGAAATTGCCAGTCAATTGCCGTTATTGATGTCCAAAAGTTATATTTTGATATATACATCGACTTCATTACCAGAGAGTGAGACTACTTCCACGTTAACCTATCTGCGATGAATTCATCATTACCCCTATATTATCAGTATTGACGTAATACAGGCTTAAAAAATTATGTGTCGGTATTTGAAAATTGGATTCAGAAAGGAAAATAAGCTGTATTGTGAAGTTAACGTTGATATAGCAACGTAGTTGTTTCGGTTGTAAGTTGTAACCCTCGCGACTTAATTATTTACAATCTTCCCAGACCTGAATAGAAGTGAATAGATAAAAGAATGATCTAGTGTAGTAAACTTTGTATTAAGTATAGACATATAAGTCTATAGAGGTACTTAAATACTCTCAATGAGTACGGAGGAACTACGTTGTAGCATAAAATCAGAATATGCGTAATGTATAACTATTTTTAAATTATTTATATTAGTCACAGTTACTGAAAGCCCAAAATTTTGAAGGTACTGGTTGCTTATTTGGGCTCAAAATGATAGATAAGACTCACGATGTGCTATAATAGGCTTATATATTAAGACTCCGAGCATGACACGCTAATTATATAGCCTTCAAAAAACGGCGTGTTATATTAGAAGGTGTCCAATTACAGAAAGAAGAGATTCATCTCATAATGTAGCGACACTTAATTTATTTGTAGCATTGTACTGCAAACCAATACGTATTTTTGAAAAGTAGCAGCACTCAAATAATTCTGTATTTTATTAACAAGATTTGTTTCATGCATATTTTGAAAGCACCACAGGCCAAAGAGTATAGTTATTTTTCCCATTCTGGTACAAAAATTGCTTCATCTGTACATCAAGAAAGACAAACAAAAGCAAATGGTATGCTATTGTATAAACATGTCAATTGATTTTCATCATTGCTTTTAGAAGCATAAAATAGTTATGTATCTGAAGTCTTAAATGGAAAATCCCCAAAAAAAGAAAAATATTCATAATAGAAGATTTTTATGAAAATATTTTATTCAATTAATATATTAAGGAGTAAACCCATTTCACATTTCAATGAGAAATACATTAGTTCACTATAGTTAAAATTTATACGTGTAGCATTTGATAACATTTGAGAAAAATAGGAGACATCACCGAGACCCAATGTTTGTTGTAGTCCTCTCTAAGTAGGCCAAAGGACCTCCTTGAGGTTGTTGTTGCATACGATAATTGTTTCCAGGAACAAATCCTCCCTGAGGAGCTCCTAAACCTGGTTGCAAAGGTGCTCCAGGCATCACAGGATGCTGAGGACGCATCTGTGGATGATGAGGCTGCATTTGATGATGATGAGATTTAACTTGTTGCGAGTCTTCATGGGTGATAGTATCTTGAAGGAGCGCCTGCCATTGACCCAGGCGTTCATAGTGTTTCCGTAGAATTTCGTCTTTTTTAGCAAGTTCCTGTCTAAGATCTGTTGATTCTTCTCTAAGTATGGACTCAGGTTTATGGGAATAAAGTAAAAATCGTTTTTGAACAAAAAAGGTATCAAGTTTACGAGCTATTTCTGCGAATTTCGTTATTTTTTCCTCTAGTTCTTGAATCATAACGTCCTGAAGGGAATACGTATAATTAAATTATGACACATGTAGACTTAAAAGGTAATTTTACTTGACTTCGATCACAGAGCATGTCTTCATGAGTCAATGAAGCAACAGTATCACGGTATGCTTCTTCGAACTCGACGAGAAGCTGAGGATTATCAGGTGTATTACCACTATTAGCCATCTTTAATTTTATTAGAGTAAAAGAGAAAAAAAATCTATATTTAATAATCGAAAAATAGGTGAATTAGGTACGTTGAACATAAGTAATGATTTATTATTGACTATTTATAAACTTTATCATAGTGTTTTTTTGATTTTTTGCTCGGTTCAATAGAGTCACTGAGTCCAGGTCGACTTGATTTCCTTTTAGAACTTTTATTGATCGTTGGCACAAGAGACTCAGAGGAGTCTTCTTTTAACTTTTTTAAGTGAATATCCGAGTCATGTGCATAAGAACAAGTATGCCCAAATCGACAACGACCTTTTCGAAAATTCCAGCAAACTTTTTTTCCATTAATCATTTTACGATCTTCTTGCTTAACAGTGAGTGAAACGTGTTTTTCAAGAAGGGATTCCTTCTTAAGTTCAGAATCCAGAAAAGGATTAGAGAAAACAGAGGTTGAAGAAGTGTCTCTGGGCTTTGAAATAGTGGAGCTTGATGTTGCAAAGGGATTATCGAGCTTAATTGAGGGAGTTGGCTTCTCTTGCTCCTCAACCTCCTCATCAGAGGAGGACGTGCTTGCGTAGTCAGCAGAAAGGAGTCCAAGCGACATAACAATGACGTGCAACCTCTGAAATGAAAGTAAATAGATAAAAACGAGTCATTTGATTTGTGAACTAAGTTTTGAGGCTTTATTTTTTATTTATTTTGTGTGTGTAGTTAGTATTTTAAATAGAAATTTCATTTTGGTGTCGTTAGTCATGACTTGGTTGAATGAAGAGAGTTGAGAGGATGTCTCAAGTATGTAGATTATGTCTTGAATTTATAGAATACCGGATTGGAGTCTATTCTATCGGTATTAATATAATTGCTACTCAATCAAACATAGGGAGTAAGGAATGAAAGGGAGGAAATGATTCGTTTGAAATGAAATAAAGCCTCATTCCATGGGTATTCGCATAATTTCATATAAAGTCAAGGAACATGCCTTTGGGATGATGAATCAAACTAATATGTAAATAATATAACTTGTATTATTTAAATATTTTATTCCTATAGCTTCATAATAAAGCTATAGGAAGAAGAAGAAGATGTATAGGAATTTATTGTTTCTTTGGTTTGGTGTGCCCTAGACAGTCCTGGCACTCATCCTCATCCTCTGAAGAGGACTCTCCAAACGCTCGAGGTTTCTTGTAGATGCAACAGCATTTGGACTTTTTCTTCCCCATACCCTCATTGTCAACTGTCCCTTCCACCCAATTCACTTTTTTATCACGTTTCTTGTCTGAGCGGAGCTTTAACTTTAAATTGTCGCCCTGGTCCTCCTCAGTCACGGGCTCTTCCTCCGTTTTTGTCACAGTTCCACTCATTCTACACGCATGTTATTTGTCCATACAATTCAGAATTATAATTATATAGTTAATATTACTTGAACGAAATCACAATGCAAATTATTATACTAGCATGATATCAATAGTAAATAAATATCAAATATGTACATATGATGAGATATATTTTTAGAGGATATACATGTGACGTCATAGAATAACAGCGACGTCATTTATCCAATAATGCTACAGAATTGACTTGAACACACACATTTGTATAATATATATATATAATAATAATAAATCCCTAAAACATAAATATCCGGCCTATTGTAGAGGAAGTTTTATGTATATTTTGTTAGCAAGGTGCTGCTAGATAGTTCTAGAGCTAGATAATTTGTTCAAAGGATTGAATGGACATACTATTGCCAAGGTGCGGAATGGCTCTTACAAGTTGGAAAGACGGCCGACTTATTATAACCTTAATAATAGTAAACACTAATTGCCACGATAATAAACATATTCGTTGCTAATAATAATTATCTATATTTTGTGTCTAAGTTAATATATTCAGAACTTTATAGTAAGAATGTATCATACTTTGGCCATACTATAGTAATATGTCTCTTAAATACGATACATAATTAATTTATAGTAATTTACTACGGATCAATGTACCCCTAGATTTTAAGAATGGTATCTTTTTTGGACGCCCTTATTAGAGATCTAAAAACAGTTTTTCTGCGTAAAAAGGCAGAGACGGCAGAAAATCAGGTGAATTCCCTGCCGGTACTCAATCCCTCATAGAGACCCATATACTACTGTAGAGCCATTTACATACAACATGAACAATACTATAAAATTGAAGGCATGATTATGAAGCATATTTTGTAAAATGATGGGCTGGAATAGGGAAGAAATGCGGATCTGGGTATAAGGGGTGTTTAGTAAGGAAAAGAGGGAGAAAGAAGAGAAGAGTGTGGTTGGCGTAGAGGAGGAAAGGTAAAGTAAATTGAGAAAGAGAAAGAGGGGGGTAAAAGCTCAAAGCTGCGCGTACTGCTATTATGCTAATAGAAAGAACGTAAAAGAAGGAAAGGGAGGGAGGGAGAGAGGGAGGGAGGGAGAATTGCTAGCTACTAACTGGTTGGCTCTAAAGAGAGAGAAAGAAGAAAAGGAAGGAAAGAAAGAAAGAGGGGGCCGGGAGTGGAAGAATAGAGAAAAAGAGAGAGAGATTGGATGTGAGTGAGTAAAGTGGAAAGAAGAAGAGGAAGGAGAAAAGAGCGAATCTAGGAAGAAGTAGAAATCTCGTCGCCATTTTGAATTTGTTGATTGAAGAAGGAGGAATTGTTTCAAACGTAAAGCGATTTATTTATTTTACTTATAAGAATAAGGTATTCGTAGGGAAAGGTGAACGATTCTGTGTATCATTTCTTGGCCTACGTTTTGTATAAAGTATCTGTTTTTTATCTAAATTGACAAAGAGAGAGGGATCTTGTTAAGTTGTGAATTGGAGTGTGTATAAATAGTTTTAATAAAGGCAGGGATGCATTATGAGCGGGGAATTTCCCAGTGGTCCTGGAGGAGCGAATAATAATAGCAATACTAATAATAGTAGTAAAAGTCCAGCATTCGTCGACGCATTACAAAGAGCAAGACAGGTAAAATTCTCTTACAAAATCATTCCCTTCTTTTTTTTTTTTAATTAATTAATTCTTTTTTTTTACATTTTATTTTATTTTTTTTTCCGTCAAAAAGTATTTTTTATCTCTTTTTCATTATTTTCCCCTTACTTTGCCATTTTCATCTCTTTTGGGACTCGAAACTCTCACAGACCTCTTGTTTCAGTCGTGTTTTCCAATGAACAGCGGCGCATTCTGGTGGCGACGACTTCATTATTCTATTTTATTTTGCTTTTGTATGCATATTGTGACCCTCTTTCTTTATTAGATGGCTTCACAGTTCCTCAGCTTTCCTCGTTACACCTCGAGTCAATACTTCTTTGCAGCCACCCACAAGCTTCACTTTAATTTAGTCTGTTCTTGTAGCGTGGTCTTTTCCATTCTTTCATCCTCGTCATCATCAACACTGAGAGTTCTTAGCTTTTGGAGTTCCTCTCTTTCTCTCTGATCCACTTTCGTTTCTATTTCATCTTTTTGGTAATGTTGTGCATCATCCAGTCGGTATTTTAGATCATCTTTAAAAATTTACAGTTATTTAGTCACCACACTTATGCCTTGCCTTTTAAGGTAACATGTGGCCACTTGTCGGTGAAATTATATGATATAGCGATAATATTTCATAATATTTGTTTTTATGTTGTTTGTGTATACAAAATTACATCCTTCTGGTTCGGCTCTACTTATTCTCTGTGTATTCTTCTTTAATTTCGGGTTTTCAGTTTTTGAATTGAATTCTCTATTATTCTTTTGGTTTTTGTAGCATAAGAAATATTTTTGTTATATTGTATATAAGATCCGTTATGGTATGTGAAGTTCCTGTCTATAGGATATTTCGGTTCCAATCTGTTCCATTTGGGCAAAATTATACTGTAAAATGTGAAAAAAATCAATATCAGTAAATTTTTTAATCAAACCTAATGGGAATTTTCTTTTAAATCAAATCCTGTCTTGTGATGACTTGAATAATAATTAAAAAAAATGCGCTCTTATTTTGTGTATATCATTCAGGCTAAGTGTGTAGACCTACTGCATTGGATGAAAGTTGCTTAAATCCTCATATATTATACTGTTATTTCCATGATTTTTTTAGTGTGTTATTTCAATTGTTAGGAATTAAAATTCTAGATTATTTTTTATCATCTTCTTTTCTATGTTCAATTTCCCTCATTTTTTAGTTCCTTTTCAATAGATTTACTAGCTAGTTTTTTTTTTTTTTTTGGTTTTTTTTTTGAGGTTAAGTAGTTGCCTCTTGTATAGTTTTATTTCCCTTAATTACAGATTGCTTCAAAAATTAAACCCAACGAAGTCTGTGCCATAGGAGGCGTAAAGAGACCTATTGAAGATTCCGGAGGTTCGTTACTATTTAAAGAAATATTACTGTCTTTAAGTTTCGATTTTGAAAAAATATTAATATATTAATTCATTTGCTATACAAATAGAAGGTCCCGGAAGTAAAAAACCTGCTGCTGATATATTCACCACATCACAAAGTATGGAAGCAAGTGTCGCACCTGTTGTAGCTGATCCATCAGCTATTCCAGCAGCGCCTGCAGCTGCCGCCGCTGCAGCTGCAGCTACTGGGGTAACTGAGTCAATAACTGTCCCTGATAAGATGGTGGGACTTATAATTGGCCGTGGTGGTGAACAGATAACTCGATTGCAGTCTGAATCAGGGTGTAAAATTCAAATGGCCCAAGACTCGCAAGGCATGCCAGAACGTCAATGCACTTTAACTGGATCTCCTCAAGCTATTTTGTAAGTTATTAGTTGAAGTAAATAATATTTTTCCTCACATTACAAAATTTTTATAGGCAAGCGAGATCAGCGATAGATAGAATTATAGCCAATGAAGGTAACGGCCCTGCACGTGGTACTCCAAGTATGGGTAATTCTGGATTTTATGAAGTTAACGTACCAGGACAAAAAGTTGGTTTGATCATCGGTAAAAACGGTGAAACTATTAAAAGTCTCCAAGAGCAATCTGGAGCCAAGATAGTTATTATTCAAGATGGTCCAGAAGCTGCAATAGAAAAGCCATTAAGGATAACCGGAGCTCAAGAGAACGTTGAAATAGCTAAACAACTAGTAGCGGAAATTTTAAGTCAAGACCACGTAGGGCGACAATATTATAGTTTTATATAATACTTATTACTAGTAATATAATGATCATATTATATTTTTAGGGAGACCAAGGAGCCATGGGTGGCTTTGCTAATCGTGGACGTGGAAGAGGGCGTGGTAGAGGTGGATTTCCTATGAGAGGAGGTCGTGGAGGTGGAAGAGGTGGCTATGGTGGAAACCAATGGGGACCTCCCTCTGAATATGGTGGTCAACAGCAGCACACAACGACTGATTATCTCGCCATTCCCACTAATAAATGTGGGCTTGTTATTGGCAAAGGGGGTGAAACAATTAAGAATATAAATCAGACGTCAGGTGCACATTGTGAGGTTGACAAAAATGCTCCTCCCGATGCACGGGAAAAGAATTTTGTCATTCGTGGAACCCCTGACGCTGTTGAACGTGCTAAACAAATGATAATGGAAAAAGTTGGTATGAATGCATCCAACGGAGGTTATAATAATGGTTATGGTCAAAGTGGAGGAGCTGGAGGCTGGGGTGCACCTTCTTCTACTGCTGGTCAATACCATGCAGGAGGCTACCAAGATCAATCTTCAAGTGGAGGCGCAGTTAGTTCCACTGCCAATCAGCCTGATTATTCTTCTCAATGGGCTGAATATTATAGAAGTATTGGTTGCATACGCGAGGCTGTAGCTATTGAAAAGCATATTGGCACGGTATTGAAGTCAAATGATTTATTATTTTCATTTTAATTTATATGATGTTTTTATTTAGAATAATCGGGTAAATAATGGCATGCCTACTTCCTCAGCGGTTGCTCCAACTGCTAATGGTACTCCGGTACCTGGTGGAAATGCAGACTATTCAGCAGAATGGGCTGAATATTATAGAGTTTTAGGCAAGGTAAAAGAAGCTGAAGCTATTGAAATGCAAATGAAGAGCAAAGTAAGTCATAATATCCTAACATTATGTAGCAAACGAATAAAATATTTTTCTATCTAGGCTGCTGTTGCGGGTGGAGCAGCCCCAGCTGCAACTGGTGGACAGGCTTATCCTGCACAATATGCCGGTTATTATGGAGCAGTAGGAGGTCAGCAAGCTCCAGCTGCCGCTCCCGTATATGCTGCACCTACTGGATACCCTGCTTATCCACCCTACGGTGGAGCACAGCATGGCGCTGAGTCTTAATTCATACGTTTTTAGAAACACGGTGAGTTGTAATAGGTGAATTTAGGGTTAATTACATCTCTTAGGCAAGACCTCTCTTCACTGAAGGGTTTGTATTTTAATCTAAGGATCTTTTTCTATTTGAGTAGGCTTAAAATCCGACGGTAAATCATGGTATTTTGAATTAAAGTTGATGTAAATTGTATTTTGTCCATTGCGCAATTATGATGTGTTTAATTTTTTCGTTGTAAAAACGTTTGGAAGTAATATTGATTATTTCGAATGGATTTTTAGTCTACTGTGGAACTAAATATTTTTTCTTCTCAGGTTTCGTGGTTTCTGAAGATTAATTGATTTTTTTCTCTTGTATTCTCTCTTTTACAGATTATTTCAAAATACTATGTTGATGTGAGTGTATTAAAACAGAAAGCCCAGTATTCCATTTTTTTTCTTTATTTTGTTAGTGTTTATTCTTCACGTAAAGCTACGCAGCAGAATCAATAATACCTTGTTCATTTTAATTTTTTCCTTCCTTTTTTTCACTCTGTGACACATGTTCCGAGTTTTCAAGCTAATATTTCTCTCAAGTTAAAATTGAGAAGCAAATTTATATGTACATGTTCTGATTGAATGTGGAATTATCAAAGTAGTAGTAGTATATACTGTTTTCTATAAATATTTAGCTTTTTTTAAAGAAAAGAAAAGTGTAAAACCTTGCAAAAGAAAGAAAAAATAGTGGGTATCTCCTTCGTTGTTCCAATGATTGACAGGTTTCTACGAATTATATTAAAATTAGCGCAGAAAAGAGCTTTATTCATCGCGGGCTCTTTATTAAGATTTATTCCCAATGTTGTACTGTAAAAAAACGAAAACACGTCTTTATGTATTTACTCTTACTATGTATATGTTAAAAAAATGATAAAAAAAATTCTTTTTTTCGATTTTTTCCAAGTTGAGATTAGCTCGCACTTTATTTATGACGTCTGAAGTATATAGTCTCACTCTGTTTCATTATCTTCCTAATAAGCGTGGTGGATATCGTGTATTTTTTATTTATTTTAATATTTATTATTATCAACCTCAGACCCGATTTTTGATGTATAAATGTCTTTTTTTAAAAAGTATATTAAAATCTTGGTTTCTTTTATGTTGCTCCTTACAGGGTGCATTGCCAAGAGAGGGGCCCTGGTTTGCCCAATGTTGTTCATCTCCAGCACCAATTTAAGGTTCTTCATATATGCCTCAGGTAAAAAAAAATTAAGCATTTTGTGAACATCATATGAGATTAATATTTTATATACTGTTACGCTTAAGATATTTTACTTTGTTGGTTTTACTACCATCATTTTAATATTTTCATTAGGATCTATCTATCTATCTTTTTATCATTCATATTTATGCCCTTCACGGGGAAAACAGCATATTATACATTCATTCATACATAGATGTAATTCTTTTACACAGGACATCATTTTATGCTTGGTAGGGATCTTAGGGATGCTTGATTTTGTTTTCATTTCTGCTGTTTTCCCGTGAAGAAATTTTCATGTGTTTAAATTTCATTTTAAATTGGTCTGAGGTTGTTGCATTTCTCATATCGGGTTAATTTTTTAAAAACAAACAAACAATGTATTGCTGGAAATGTTTTTTGCATATCTTTACAGGTCTTGTTTATGAATCAAAAATTACTTTCGTACAATAATACTGTTATATATCATGTGCATTTATATTTTTTATGTTATTGAAAACTGATAGATCTGAGGGGGGGTGAGAGATATAAGTATTCGTTATTTTATTATTCAATTATGTTTCATTATTTTCTATTTTGAAATTTGTGTATGTTCAATTTTTCGCAATAGGTCTGGTAAGTCATGTTATTTTATTGAGGGGATTTTTATTTATTTATTTTTTATTCTGCTCACTGACTACTTACGTAGATTGTGAATTGAAAACTTTTTCTGTTCATTTGACGCTTGGGATGGCTCAGTGTTGTAGAAAGGAGCAATTACTTGCTCTGCCTGTTATTCAAATTCACTGTATTTGTCATCCTCAATGACACTTATAGTAGTTCATAAATATTACTTTGCTCTTACTATTTTGTAAACATATTTCCTTTGGTTATTCATACTCTGCTGTTCAGCGTGAGTTGAATGTACTTTACTTTGTTTTTGTTTATTTTGAAAAAAAAGCGTCCATGAGCAGAATTAATTGTAAATTATCAGTCAATCTACTTGAGAAGACAGTTCATTCATTTCCTGACAAATATCATGAATTTATTTTGAGATAACTATTTATTTTTAGTAGGAAATTTTCTTATTTTAAATAAGCATGTACATATATATAACATTGATGCCATTTTCTTTTTTATTTATTTGAAACGAACATCAAATAAACAGTATTTAAATGATCATAAACGATTGATATTAGTACCTACATACTACTAGTAAATTAACTTTTCTCTTTGGGGTTCTTGGACGAAATTTCTATCGTTACGGGTCCGTCGTTTGCTATATCCACGACCATATATGCTCCAAATTGTCCCTCCTTCACTTTCTCCTCTCCCATTGCTACTCTAACGCTGGAAACGAATGAATCATAAAATGATTTCGACTTGTCCGCTCCCATTGATTTTCGGAAGTCAGGTTTATTTCCTTTGAGCTCTTGATACAGTGTGAACTGACTCACTAGGAGTACCTCATGCTTCATATCCAAAACACTCTTGTCCCATTTTTTACCATTTTCTTCACTCTCGAAGAGTCTTATATTGATCAATTTACGAAGAAGATAATCGGCGTCCTCTTGAGTGTCATCTCTGTGAATCCCTACCAGAACACAGAGCCCCTTCCCAATGGAACTTATCTGAGCTCCATCCACTGAGACTGACGCCTTGGACACTCTTTGAATGAGGAGTTTCATGCTTATTTTCGATCCTGTAGATGAATATATATATATATATAGGTCAGCTGCCTTTAAGAAATGTGTGATGACGTCACTCATTAACGTGTTGAAAGGGAGTAAGAGAAAGCTAACTGTTGTTGACATGGCTATTTATAGTAAATAGAAATTTAAAGCGTGATTCTCTAGGGGGTTATGTAAGTGGAAATGAGGACGAAGAACTCATCTTGGGTATTTTAATTATGACAAAAATAGCACTCGGGTCCATAGTGATGTGAGGTTGACGAAGGGGTTTTTTATGCTTTTAACTCTCCACCCATTTCAATTGTCGTTGAAGTCATTAATATAAGGAAACTCAACCGAATCAACCAAAGTTTCTGAGAATCATTTCAAAATTCCCCTTGAATGAAAACATGAAGATATATGGTACAAGGATCAAGTGACAAGGACAATCCACATGCTTATTTTTAATTTATTAAAAAAATTGTTATTTTATTTTTGTGCAACTAAATGAATCCATTACTCTATGACCGACAGGTCTGCAGCATTTAAAAAGATAAATTTAAATATTATTTCAACTCTAACTGGAGGTAACTGTTGCGTTAGATTTAACAGCCTCCTGGGTTTTTTTTTATGAATGTGATAGTCGACTAGTTACTAACAAAAATATGATAATGTATTTGAATCATATATCTAGGACAGATATTATATATATTTTTGTTTTTGTTGCTGCTGATGTATTTACATTTTCATCATCAATCTTTTTATGTTTTTTTAACTCCTTATTACTATTATTATGTATTTCAAAACTTGGCAATCGCTTTAGACACTATTGTTATAATTAAAAGAAGTTAATTTAATATATATTTTTAATATTATTAATGAAATAAATCTGTATTTAATTTTATTTTATGAAACTACTCGTGTCCAAATTACATATTTTAATTACTACGATATTATATATTGATATATGTATACATTCAAAAACCTTACTACTGAGGGAGTTGTTATATACCCCTCTGCTAAATGGTGGTTATAATGCATAATAACCTGTGTACACGATATAATTAATGATGTGTTTACAATGCTGCGTTCTTTATTATAAAAAAAATAAAAAATCAATAACAGTTTAGTTGGGATAGATGGCGCAGTTGTTCCAGTTTCTATAGAGAATTCTCCAGTAGGGATTACTGATGAATTCATTCCATTCGGATCGTGAATGGTGTATAAGGATTCGACCATTCCACTTTGACATCCAGATTGAGGTCTTGGCCTTGAAGTAATTTGCAAGGAGCTCCTGGTCCGTTTGTGTGTCTAATTTTTAAGTATTATAATTAAGTAGGAATGTATGGGGGCTTCATTAGCTAGCACCTTTAATAATGCCGTGCTCCTTTTTGGGAATGATTGAATAGTTCTCTCCTCCATTTGCTATGTAGCTAGGGATCACTACAGAGTACAATTTGTACTTTTCTAATGGGCAATACATTCGTGGATTGTGCCTGGAAACGGATAGAGCTCTGACTAGGGGATTCCTTCTCTTTGTTTGGTCGATGAAGATCTTGAATCCAGATACCTGCAGAAATCCTCTTCCTCCATTGACCCATTGGGCGAAAATCTTGAGAAGTGTCCGTCCAGAGAGTTTTACGATGTAATTGGGATTACCGTAAGGTAGTGCTGTCAAAATGTCTCCCTGTTTTACTTTTCCGGCGTAAATGGTACTCCTCATAGATCCGGAATTAAATACGGCGAGACGAACGTCATACTTGTCTCTCATCTATGTATTTTGTAAGGGTTACATATACATAGTTGTTGGATAATAATATTTGTGATCGACTTAATTACACATATATATTGTACTTACTCCGTATAACATTGAGTCTGTCACAACGTTTCCCAGATTGCTCTCTCGACCCTGTGAAGGCTTCAAGTCCACACTTGCCACTCCAACCACATACTTTTCGAAGGTGGTAATATTCTCTTTCCATTGTTTTAACTCAGTCTTCATGCTCTGATCCTCGGGAACACTTCTGTCCAGGAGAACTGGATTTCCAAAAGCGGATGTGACTCGATTGTTCCCATCAAAAATCACAGTTAATTTTCCAAGATATTTTGTAAAAACAAATGCTTGTACGACAGGGACTTGCTTCCCGCTGGGCTGTTTCACCATCGTTGGATAGTCGCCCTCTATATAATCCCCGGACGAGGACGCCCCATTGTTTGTGTGGTATAAAAAGGAGTGAGAGTGACCTCCGACTACAATGTCCACTTCTGGAACTTTGCGAGCTATTTCTTGGTCTTTGTAGTATCCAGAGTGACCCAGGGCAATAATGATTTCAACTCCTCTTGATTTCAAAATCTTTGCCTCTTTGGTAATGGCCTTCACTTCCTCGGTGAATATGAGTGTGTCATCTGGTTGTGAGGTGAACTATATAATGAGCTCGCTAGAATGAGGGCCTGAAGGAAGGAATTAAATTCGCATAAAGAACTCACCTCAGTTCGTAGTGTGACATAGCCAATTATTCCAATTTTTTTCCCGCCAATTTTGACTATTTTGGATTTTTTAAATTTATTCCTAAGAATGGGATCTTTTGAAGCATCAATGTTTGAGCATATAATTGGAAAATGAGCCCCCTCAAGGAAGGGCCTGAGTCCCTTGTTTCCATCATCAAATTCATGATTCCCAAGAGCCATGGCATCAAATCCCAATTGATTACTAAAATGTGTCACAGCTCTCCATTTATAGAACGAGTACCAATTCGTTCCCTGATAGAAATCTCCGCCATTCAGAAAAAGAGGATTGGGAAGTTCCTTTCTCAACTTATCTGCCAAATATTTGACCCGTGCAAGTCCACCATAGCATCTTGATGAAGACAAGGCGGTGCAGGTTTTACCACGAGAGTCAATCTCTTCCATACGAACGTGGATATCATTTATGTGAAGGATGTTTAACTCAAAAGGAGTCACTCCTTCTAGTAGAATGCTCAAAGCTATGCTTAAGCTCAAAATTCTGTACCCCATCCCTGGTCTTTCTTTGGTCTCTAAATGCAAAATGATACAAATCTGCACTACAAGTCTCTTGTAAGATGAATATAATTTACTTCAATATCTGTACTCAGATATTTATATGTACTCAGATGTGTAAACACAGATGGATTCTTGTTTGCTTGTGAGTCAATTTTTGCCACAAGTGGACGGGGATTAATTCATATGAATCAAGGATTATTCAATAAAACGCCATTGCTCAAAGTATTCACACATTTAATACAAATCTACAGAATGTCTTTCATTCGAAAGAGAGGGGAGGAGGGGGGATCTAAATTACCCAGCAATCAAATGATAAATATCCAGTTAGCATGTAAAGGATACACAGTTGTGGCGGCTCTCACAACAACAGAAACAATAAATATAATTTAAGTCCCTTTTTAAGAACAATAAAGTCATAAATCTGAAGGATCCTTGGAATTTTATACATTCTTCTTTCCCTCATCACCGAGATTATGTTGATTGGTTGATAAGTTCCTTGGTTCATCACCATCTTACTACATCGAGAAAGGGTTTAAAAGAGTGTCACTGGGGGAATCATTTATAATTAATCTTTTAATACAAAATAGGAAAAAATTGATATACATACAAAATCCTTCATGTGTATTATGTATGCAATAGTAACATAACCTCGATCATTTAAATAAACGGTTAAAGGATTCAATACATGAAGCCAAAAAAAAAACCCTCAAATCAATTATTTTTTTGAATGGCATTATCATTTAGGTCATGTGATTCTATTATACTTAGTGGATGTCGAACCCTTGGTCCGGTCAGCTATGAAGGTAAATAAAAAAGACTAAATAATGCATAATAGTTATTATTTCCTTTTTCCCTGGATGTTAGTAGTAGTTACTCCCGAAAGAGTTTTTGTATTTATATGTAGGTAATTATTTTAAGGATTCCACGGAACCTCCTCCCATTACTTTCCCTTCAGCTCATAATAGTATGTAAATATACATTGAAGAAAGAAAGAGAGAGAGAGAAAAAGTATACAAAACTAATCGATCTTATGGGGAGGCTATCATCATAAATCACCATCATTCTTATTCTAATCAAAGAAAGAAAGAAAGAAAGAAAGAAGTGACCTCCAAAATCGATGAAGAAAATGTCTGGCTTTTTGGGGGTTTGTTATTATTATTATTCCTATTCCTATTCCTATTATTTTTCTCCTTCTAATAAATAAATACATATTCAACTTTTTTGATGGCACGATTCTTCTTCATCTAGGTACAAAAAGTAATCTAAGTATAACTCCAGACGAACCTTTGATTGACGAACAACAAAGACAGTGAGTTCATTCATCATTACTTAACAAGAATGGATAAAACATATGTATATATCTGTTCGTAAAACCGGGGTGTCACTACACTCACACACACACATTAAGGGACGGGGGTGTGGTGGTGAGGTGGAAAAAATCACCTTATTTATTTATGATTTTATGAAGGAACAACAAAATGGACGACGTTCTTTAGTGACTCCTATCGCAACCTCTTCTCGTAATGTGAACTCTTAACATTTATTATACTATCTACATAGTCAGTGGAGTCTCGTCATATGAATGTGCATTAAATGAACACAAACGAGTATCCCAAAGGGTTTAATACCTAATTAGATCCTAATTCTAAGTCTTGTTTCTCTCTTTTCACTGTGTTTCTGCTACATAGTATCTACATAAAAATGAAAAATAACGCCTGTATGACTAAGGATTGGATAGATATTATAATTCATAATATTAATAATGATAATAATAATAATGATGATACCTGTAATCCTTTAGTCAATAGTCGTAGAATCCTATCTACGAACATGAAATAACCTATTGACAAATTTAATTAAAATATATTCACGTATCTTACATAATATTTTGACAAAGAGTATAGGAAAGAGGTACGAAGACTCAATTTAGGATCCTTTGTGAGTACGTGCATGCATACATAGATACATACATACCTTTTGTATTTTGTAATTAATAGGGAATGACCTTAGATACCTACATACAGACATCAAAGTTTGAGAGGGAAATAAAAGGAAACATGATGAGCAGAGAAACAAACAAAACAAACTATCTTGTCATCTTAATCCTTCGTCCTCTTGATCTTGATTGCTCATTATTCAATCCGACCATAGAAGGGAGGGAGGTACATACAACATGAGCATGATATTCTGAAGGCTACTTCTTTTTTTTTTCTCTCTCTCTCTCTCCCCCCCCCCCCTCAAAACAAAAAAAAAACGACAGAAAAACAATTATCATCATCCCTAAATAATATTATATTAGGATCTTCGTTCCATTTCTCGTTTGAATGAAAGACTATTAAATAGACCCTCGGATTGCAAGGGTACAACTTGATAAGCATGGTATAAGTGGGAGAAGTAGAGCCAAGAACGACCAATATGGACCGGCGCCAGCTCCGTGTAGGAGCTCCCCTTTTAAATTTGGATCTGTCAATAGTAGGTGTGATGTTTCTTATTCTGACGTCACACTGCCAAAAAGAAAATCCTCCTTACTCCATGAAACTAAACCATGGCTTGTTAAACTTTTAACTTAGCATAGGGGCTACAATTTAGCTCCAAGAGATACACTTTTGGATTCACCTAGCTTATGTGTAGTTCCTACTTTAGTCACTCTTTTCAAAAGATTTTTGTAGAGCATTGCTTTACAAACTTTTTGAGGACAATTTCAGCATTCAATTTCTCTAGCCAAGTCTCTTCTGCCCCTGTCCAATGGAGGAGCCATTGAGCATACATGCGAACTAATAAGAGACCGTCTCCACTTACAACTAAAATATTTAAGAATGTTTAATAATAAAAAACAAATTCACTGCAAACAATTAATAACGATATAATAAAACTAAAACGCTTGTCTTCACGCTGAAACATGAACAAAGACACCAGTGATGTCTAAAAAAATATCATAACTCACATGAATAAAAAAAAGAGCTGTCAGGACGATTGAAATCAATAGATATGGGAAAAATGTTGAGATTGCGTTAAAATTAAGGAAGAAAAGACAGATAAAAGTTGGGTTCATTACCTTGATAACACAAGTCATCAAATTTGAACTTTCAAAAATCCTAAGGGTATAATAAAGTTTATTCAGTTTTGGACGCTGATTGCAAATCTGGAATTTTTATTTCGAGAGTCGGACGGTTTTCGAGAAATCGGACCCTACTTTTTTAGTTTTTTTTTTGGCCCATTTTCATACTTTAATTTCAATTTAAGCCTTGCAAGAAACTTATTTTGTGCATTAAAGAAATGATAATTCGCAGGCTCACTCCCCTCTACAAAATGTCCATTCCTAGAATCACTAAGGTGTAATTCAACACATTAAAAAGAGAAATAGAACAGATTCTCAATAGTTAACATATCAATTGGAAGTTTTATAGCAATAACTCATCATAACATCAAGGCAATAGCACCTACTACTACTACTACTACCCCGATACGTCAAACTCAACATATATTAATTGCATAAGTGCAAGGACAACTATTAGCATATATATATCTACTCCCAATTTAACTCCCCTCTTTTAGCAACAATTTTATCTATTTTGCAACATTACACATTCAATGTCCTTACTCTATAAGGTAAGCCAAGCCCTTTAATTCATACATAAACTCTTTGAGTTAAATAGCCCAAAAGTACAAACACTCCACTACATACATACTCTTTGTAGAGTATGTTCCTGTATTGGACTCTCAAATTACATACAGACTTTGTATTGTAAGTTGATGCTTGATTTGCATGCATAAAGCATGTTTTGTCTCATTACCTTCAATGACAGACCTGCATTCCTCTCCCCCCCCCTCCATCTCTTCCTTCTTCGTGGGGATGAGACTGACGTCAAATGTTTCTCCTACATCAACTATGTACATTGCCTCATGTCCTAAATGAACTTTTCAAAGTTTTGCGAAAATAAAATGAGAGTTTCCCTAGAATTATCTATATTTCCTAGGAAAAGATACTTATTTTTATTACTTTTTTTCTCTTTTTGTTTTCGATCATTATATATGTAGTGTAGGTATCATTAGAAAAATGAGCCGTAAATTTGAAGGATAAGTGACATTTTTATAAATAAAAAAAATTAAGGGAAAAAAGTGGGCAACTCACATATGTATGTATGTACATATACACAATCTTTTCTATCTTGTCCCTGTAATCATTATAATCGATCATGGAGCGTGTAATACACTGTTCGATACGAACATTTACATATGTACATAGATAGATACATATATCTTACCTTATATGTAATTACAGTGAATCCTCATGCTGCAAGGTAAATACATACTTGATTAGGGAGTGTTACGAGACGTAGGACTCTCTAAATAGTACTTTAATGAGGTTTGTTATGTCCAGTGAAGAAAAAAAAAGTGAAAGGATTGCGAGAAATCAAATCAAATCTCTAGCTTTCTAGTTCAATTCAAGTATTCAAAGTATAGACTCAAATTCATGCCCCTCTCTTCACCTGGGTATTGGTGGACTTTAGTCATAGGTAGGAATGTAAATAATATGCAAATCGGGCTTGTAATAAAAAAAGAAAGAGAAAATCATCAACCTGGTAACTCTGACAATTTGATGAATGTCGAGGGGGGAAGCAGCTTGAGCTGTCATGACGTTTGACTGAGCTAATAGCTGCTATTCTCCATTATATATACAACAATAAATAATAACATAGATGAGAGGAAGAAAATTAATTTTCAAATTAATGTCAGGAAATTATATATTTTTAACTAATAATAATTATACGAGGACTTGAGCCCTTTTTGTTTACATTTTATTTGCTTTATTGACCTTAATGCATGTATTCCTTCATGCGAGATCTTTACTATCACTCAGGCAGATGTTCTCCCCTCAGAAATAAAGGAAAAATGATAACAGCATTGGAAAACAAAAAGACTTGTTTGAAGAGCCAACTCCACAAAATCTCGTACTCGGCATTTTGCATATTATTTACATTCCTAGTCATAGGTTCTGGAACATGGGAGGGGAGGGGGCATACATTGTCTCCACTTTTTGTATAAATAAAAGCAAATTGCAGTATTGTTATATCATGAATAGATTACGTCCATTCTCCTACCCTCCTCACTTACTAGGTTCTGACACCCCTGATTACACTGATGCAATAATCTTTAGGCTGTTTGTGAAGGCCAAGAGACATTGCTATAAAATGTTGAACACATTGTTTTTACGAGAACTTTTTTGACAAGGACGTTGATCATAATTTGTCGAAGAACCTCTACTCCCTTTTAATAAAATATTGTAATTTTGAAGTTTTTAGGGGTCAAAATCCAGTAATTAGTGGATCCAGTAAGTCCTCGGATTGGTAGACATGTGGCTTGGAAGTATTTTGGACTCAGAAGTGTCTTTTTTTCATTATTATTTGGATATCAACGAGTGAATTCGTGGATTGATTAATTGAAGGTTTCTTTTCTAGGAACGTGGATAGCATTTTTTTTTAACCAGGGGAAGTGGGTAGCTGATTTTACGGTATGTATGGCTTGAGGGGGGAAAAAAATATTATTGATCTGTCCATCTTTTCTTTCTTTATACGTTTTTTTTGTTCCATGATTTTTTTTTTTTTTCTAAAAAGAAAAATATTGGATCTTATTATTATTTTTTTGTCTGTAATTTTTTGTGTGTCCGCTGTATCTCCTCTCTCGCCCATGAACCTTAGATTATAATACTGATGATGTAAGGACCATTCAGCTTCTAAACTACTAAATATATTTAACTGAAGGAAGCTTTGGCTCAGTTTTGCACGGTGTTCTATCAACTAATCGGTAACCCGTATGTTATAGAGCATAGCTTGCCAGTAAATTGATAGAAATGGGGCTTACTGCCTCGAGCCATTGAGTTGGTGCCTTTTATCTTTCACTTTCCGAAGGAAAGGTTGTGAGGTACATTTTAGATGTAGCATTTTATTTGTTTATCGTGGACATTTTGTTTGTACACCTTTCCATTTTATAAACACTCTTATGACCTATGTTCATATTCGTATCAAACACAGAATCAATTTCTGTTTTAAATCCGTCCCCAAAATGATGCCTTATTTTGACCATGCTTCTTCCCCATACACATAAATGATCTATTGTCATGAACATGAAATTTTGAGTAAAACCACAAAAAGAAGGGGGAAAAAAGGGTGTGACCGAGATTCAAAGAAGTTTTAAGAATAAATATTGAGATATATAACTTACAATTTGATTCTGGCTTGAAACTGTACAATCATACATATTTGTAGATGAGTTCTGGGTTGTGAAAGGGTTGCCTTTAAATTGTGGGAGGAACAAATAAACTTTTACTAATGACTCCTTGCATCCATTTTTAAAACATACATCATCATCATCATATTGATTTTCTTAGTATTTACTTCTCAAATTTCTACAAGGCATGATGATCTTGAAAATATGGAGGTCATTGTCTTATATACTATAATAAAATATCCTTAAAATAATATGATACTTTATGGATAAGTAAAATATATACATACATATATTTACAAATAATTCATTCAATTTACTATGTGAATTGAGGCATAATTCGTATATGTTACAATAACCGTCTCTAATGACATGAAGCAAATGAATTTTTAATTTTAATTTATATATTATTTTCATAATATGTAATTTTTTTGCCTATTGAAAAAATCCTTTAATCCAAAAGGTAATTAAATATAATATTATTTATAAATATTTTCTGTTAAAGTAAAAGTCGGAAACTCGTTTTTCTATATATATATATATATATATATTTATTTTATAAATAAATTAATCATTCCTCCTCAAATGTTTTTTTTTTCTTTTTCTTCGTGAGTATGTGTTTTTTTATATACCATACTTATTTATTAAGTTGAATCAATGTTATTTATTTCTTAGACTCTCAGTTCGTTGTTATTCGAACCAGTTCCTCTCAGAGGATCAAAAGTTCATTACCCCCCACTATATCTGATATGCTCCAATTTAAAAAAAAAAATATAAATAAATGTGGTAATTCAGGGGTTTTTCCTACAGAATCACCTTGTTAGTTCATCTCTACTTACATAAAAAGTACTTATGATAAATAACATTGAATCAAGTAATTGTTTTCATGTCAGTCGAGATTATTTATATCATTTGATATTTTTGCGTGTGTTAAAGATCAATGTAGTTCGTTGGACGGGTTTTGTCTGCTATATCATGAACGATATATACTAGTGATATAATATTGTATACTTGTGTTCCCAATCTGAAAAATATCAGCCCGTTTCTAAAAAAAAAATTTATTCAAATCTCCATTTACAAATTTCAAATATTTAAATTCGGATCTGCATTTGTAGATATTCCGTGCATCACTACTGTGTACCAATTAATTAAATGAATAAATATTCCACTTGATTAAGATCTCATATGTATGTCGAAGGTAGTACAAAAAATATATCTACTAATTAATGGAAGAGTCACATGATAACTTGTTGTTTCTCAACTATAGAGTCTTTTGTTGGAATAGAGGCTTCCACATGACGCCTATAGCCCTTCCAGGCATTGGAGAGCTCATCCACATACATGTTGGTCCACTCCTTGATGACCCCTCCCTGTCTATATTGGTGTAGGAGTTTTTACAAACCTTCTGCTCCTCGTGAGTCCACACAAAATAGTCCAAAGGACTCAGGATTGAATATGATGAAGACCGCATATCTCCCAGAATCCCTTAGACACCCCTATCATAGAAATGACGTAGTTCTGGACAAAATTTAAGGTGTGTGATTGAGCTCCCTCCGACCACAGTGTTCCTGGCCCGCTGTATATAGTTGACTCCAATGGTCTGGATACTATTCTGTGTCATTTGGTTTTAATAAACAAGGTTTCAACCTTTAGTTACCTACTCTCACAAACTCAACCCCCCTCCCCCCCCCCCCCAAAAAAAACGACCTAATAACTTTAATCGTCTCGAAGCAATAAAAGTTTGAGAAAGTGTTCCACTTGTTATGGCGCAACCAGTACGTACTGTATATATATATATATATATATATATATATATATATATATATATATATATATATATATATATTATATATGTTTATTAGTTGTGTATCAAGTACTTGTATTTGTGTCCGCGGATTATTTTCAATATAAGACTACCCTCATATGTGTTAGCAATACATCATGGTCACCGGAACTATTGACTTCCCCCTTTTTGGGGAAGAATAATAATTAATATTTGCGCGATAATTTTGTCATTAATGATATGTAACGTCATTTTTCTGAAAAATTCTCCCCCGCGCCATTTATGAATTAATTCTGGATCCCCTGGAGTACATACTACAATATTTGTCGTATCCCACCTTCTCTACGGATACTAAAAGAAATACCTACATAACCATCTATGGTAGGGGTGGTTTTCAATGCATTGATGCTGAGTGAACAGATAATATATGAACAGCTTCTCCCTTTCCACATCACACATGCATAATACGATGCTAAAATATCTACATAGATAATTGTATAATTATGGATAAATTAAGGAGTAACAAAGTTCGTTAATCGAGGTTTCCCTTTTAGTCTACTAATTAATACGATACGTTCTGTACCCATATATATATATATATATATATATATATATATATATATATATATATATATGGGTATAAGGAGATTAAAATATAAAAAAAAACCTTTTAGAAGGAATCTACTTTTTATTGTTATAGCTGTTAGAAGTTTAAAAGTCGTTGTACGAGAGCGTCCGTCCTTTGATAAAGATCTTATGAGGAATCAAAGAACCTCCACAATAAAAAAATTTGTTTATATCAAAAGAGAATAATAGTAATGATAATAATAATAGTGATCACACTCAAAAGAGCGTTTATGAGGCAAATAATGAGGGTCTTAACCTTCTTCTTTTTTTTTAATGGAATAGGCCTCATAGCTATGAAAAAAAAAATATGAGCAATACAAAGTATATAGCCATTTTGTTTTTTAATTAAAACAACATAACAACTAGAATTGAGTCTCACTATTATAGTCTCCTAACTATGAAGGGGGGGGGGGAGGAGTACATATTTTGGGGGTACGTGTCTTATTCCTCAAAATATACTTGGTCTCTCCCCCTCCCCTCCCAACTCCAATCTCGTTGTATAAATCAGACACTCATAATTGAAAATCTATTCTTTTAAAACAACAAAATTGTTATCAGAATATTTCTAGTAGCGAATCAGCAGATCAGATCCTTCTTCTTATTAATTATCTTTTATCCTTTTCGGATTTAGGTCTCATATCAGGACTGAGACTCACTCTATGAAAGATCAACTTGAATTGAGTAAGAATTTTGTCAAAAAAGAAATATTTGAAAATGTGTACGTTTTGATTTTTTCTTTTACTCTTTTACTCTTTTAAATCATAGAATTTCTCATCCTTTGGTATATGGGATACATTTTTATAATAAAAGATAAGTGTAAAACTTTTGCAAACATTCATGAATATATGTATATATTGTCAGCTGTTGATTATATATTTTATATATTGAGATGGGCAACTTTTTTAAATGTAACATTTTGAGAAAATTAGGCTTTTACTTTGATCCATCGTGTTTGCTATCTAACTTTACAACCCTTTTGTGTTACAAAGGTTTCGTGAAGGAAAATTAAGTCTCCTTTTATATAGTCCCAGGTCAGACATTTACATACAAACATTATCAAATATATAGATGCTTTCACAAAAGCAACTTTTGACCATTCCTTCTCTTAAAAAGTATTAGACGTTTGTAAGTTAATTGACTGCTGCCGATTGTATCATAACCAGAAAGCTAAGCCATGTCCTAATTTTTGTGCTCCATAATTAAACAAAATGAACACAATCAAATAGTTTTACAAATGAAAAAAAAAATCAAACTCTTGCATAGGTTACTGCATAATATGTGTCTTACATTAAAGAGATATTTTTCAATAACAATTTATCTTCATTTGATGGCTCGTAAATACAAAAAAAAATCCCAGTGATATTTGAATAAAATGAAATTAATAGGTAATGTAGATCTTCATCTAATGTTTCTATTGTTTTCAAAGGATCCCAATTACTTAGTATCTTTTTATTTTTGTTTATATTTTGTCCGCTGAGCACCATGGGTTTTTGATAGCCTTTGTCTTTTTAAACAAATGAATTATAAATTATTTCAGTCATTTTTACTCTACTCAATACTTGAGGAGTTCAAAAAGTCTACATAGATTTGTACAATACATTTTGTTTTCAGATGGATTAGGGAATGGAATACTAGAATAGCTGTTGTTAGAGAAAAGTATTTGATCCTTACAAAGATAATGGTTAATCGATAAAAATGTTCTTGAACAGAGCCAGAATATCAGTAAATCAGGATATATGATCTTTTAATATGTGTCTTACATTAAAGAGATATTTTTCAATTACAATTTATCTTCAATATTTATTTTTAGAAATTGTAATTCCTGTATTTAAGAATATATTTTGTAATTTGTATTTGTAGATGCAAATTATTCACTTTTTAGAAGTATTTAAATTTTGGTATTTGCATTTTTCCAAACACCAAATTATTTATTGTGTTCAAATTTTTACATTTATTGGACATGTAACTATGTAGATATTTATAAATATGACTACATATACAAAGAGAAGATGACTTTTTGAAAAAACAATAGCATCAACCTGGAAACAAAACATTAATTGAAAGCTAAATTACAAAATAAATAAACTAAGTAGAAATTACATGCATATTTATTTAGTATTTCAGCCAATCAATCAATCAATAATATCTTTCCACTTCATTTCTCACGTACTTCCCCTACAAATTAACTACTTTTATTGATTTCCTATTGATAGTTTCTTATGTATGATATAAATTATTTGACTATATATATATATATATATACAGCTTTGGATAATTATGGTTAGACATGGGCAAAATGTTGAAACAGTGTTGAGTTGAAGGAAGTAAAGAAGAATATTTGTATAGTGATTTAATAACTACCTTGATTATCAATTTTAATTTCAGTCAACTCTCTATCGTTGAGTCTATTATTTAATATTGTTAACTAACAATCTGAAGATAAAATGCAAAGGCACCAGATAGTGATTGCAAGTAAGACTTCCCTCAACAAAATGCCCATCCCTAGTTATGGTTGTTACTGAATTACTTTCTATCAAAGTGATTCTAAAAGACCAATGATTATTAACTATCATTATTACATAATTTAAATAAAAATTTTAAGAGTTGATTGAAAAATGAAGCAAAAATATTTGTGCATGAAACTCAATTACAAAACTTACTCCTAGTCACATTTGAAAAATAATTTATTTTTGAATTCTAAATTAATGGAGTAATTAATCCAGGACTTTTGATTCAAGAATGCATCCTTGAAGTAAATATTTTTATGACCCACTTAATCGGGGGATTTTGTTCTGATGATACCCTAATGAAAAAAGAGAGCTATTGTCGGTTGACGGTAAAAATTAGAGTTTCTTATGTTTCTTGGTTTGATTGTGATATTCAAATACTCAAACGGCAATATCTAATTAATTTTATCCACTCTTTTAAACCTAAGCAAAATGGACCCTCAAAATGACCCTAAAACCCTAATTACATAGTGTAGATGACAGATTCACAGATGAACAAAGGAACAAGTTCAAGAAATCCATGCGCATAGATAAATGTACAACTGAGTAGGAAAAATAAATGTTGATGATATGGGGGTACCATTGTGATTTGTGGTTGGTACACATACAAGAGCTGAAGACGAAGAAATAATAAAAATTTATGACGTCATAAAAATAGTAAATAAATAATTACGTAAATACTTACATACTCTGAAAACGAGTACCAAAACTCTACAGACAAGTAATAATGATATTACGTATTATTGTTATTGTTTATCATTTGCCACCTAACGGTGAAAAAAAGGGGATTATTTGACTGCCTTATATTAGGACTCTTTATGATTTGTAGGGATATACAATCGGATAGTTAAAATTGTATGTATGTATGTATGTATATTTGTGATTAAAGGGGCGATGATGAGTAGTCTAATCTGCCTATATAGTAGGTATGATGTAGTTAGGCCACTAGCCAGTGTAGTCAAGTACATACTATAAGTCAATTTTTATGACTTTTTATTGTTACTTAAAAAGATTTAAATTTATTGTTTCTCTAACTATGCATGTAGATAGGTTTGTTTCATGTTAACTGGATATTTCTCATTTGATTGCTGGGCAATTTAGATTATGGAGTGTCCATTCATGACGTCAGAGATCCCTTCTCTTAGTAGGCAAATAAATACACATATGACATTTTGAAAGGATAGAGAAAGATTATATATATATATATATATATATATATATATATAGGGATAATGAATTGGAGCGACTCAAAAGAATATTTCCATTTGTGCCAAAGTACTCAATTACAAACATACCAATTCTACGTTTGGAAAGACATCATGGACAAAGAGGATAAATTATTATTAGCTATTTATCTCTTCATATATTACAAACAATTTTATGGGAGTCCAGATATTATAATTAAGTATCAGTTAAACATTATTTATTCCCTTCCCTTCTTCTTTATTATTATTGGTCAATTCAAACTCCCGCTTAATTTTGTCAAATTTCTTTTCTTTTACGCCATCTTTTATTTTACTCTACTAGATGAAATATTACTGTTATTATTATTATAAATATCATATGTACAGAGCATATCTTACTATATGAACATACTTATATTAGGTCATATTGTTCAAAAATAGAAGAATGAAATAAAATAGGCGGGAGGAACGTCCTTGTACCTTCCTCTAAGGACAAATTATATACACGGTAAATGCAGGGGGAGGTAGGAAATCCCGCCTGAGTTCGTGTGTAGTAAATAACAATAAGAAAAAGAAATGTTTAAAGAGATAAATAATAATAATAAAAACAAGATTTCCTAATTTTTCAAATGTCTCTCTTGACGTCATCATCATCTCTCCTCTCTACATACATTCACATACATTGTGTTATTTATTTAAACAAATAAACATAGTAGTACATACATTATCTTTCTAACAGGAAAAAAAAAAAAAACTAAATACAAATTTAATTTCTGTTTTTTTTTTGTGGCTGTCAGACGCATACAAATCTCTACTCTTCTACATATAAGTGATTGAGCAAAGATATAATTTTCTTTTCATAATACTTATATGAATTGTATAAAAAGATAATTAGAAAATAGGAACAAAATCTTGAGTCTTTTTTTCCTTTTTGTGTTCTTTTCTATTCTTCTATTTTTTATTATCATCATTTTGTTCTCCTTTTGGATGATATTTTAAGAAAAAAAGGGAGGGAAAAATGAAATAAAGAAAGAAAGAAAGACAAAGTTGCTAAAAGCAGATAATTACCTTATAAAATATAATAAAAGACGCTTTGATTGGCATTTAACTACATTGTGCCTCCTACATACACTCATATGTAGACGAAAGCACATCTATATCCACCAACAGACATTGTGGAACGTATGTATGTGTTTTTATGTGTACATATTACCTTGTATAGCTTGTACCTCAAGCAAATTAGAATTTGTACGTCTCATGCTGTAATTGGTGCTCATGACTCTAGTCATTTGAGTAAGTATCAACCCTTAACCCTTGATGCTATCATCAAATCGTTTTGAATACATCTTATGCTACTCTGTTTTAATGTTTTGAATGACCTCTTAGAGGTCATTTGATACCACTTGTCGACCATTTTCTGAAACTTTTGACTTCATGGGCAGCTTCAAATTGATTGTGAGTCCTGGTAAAAAACAATTCAACAAACAAAGGGGAGGGATTTGCTCAATATATGTTTTCCTTTATTTATGAGTTGATCTTTCTCAACACTCACACCTATTCAAACAATACCTGGTAGCAACAATCAAATTTGTGCGCCTCCAAAAATGATACACGGATTTAATTAGAAATGAGTAATATTGGAAAATGACGTAGGTTAGAGAATATATGTACATACATAGTTGAGAAGGAGAGGATGGATAAGGTCAATCGATTTGATAAATGAAGGAGCATTGAATTAATAATAAATGTACATTGGTACAAAATAAAGCAAGAAAATGATGAAGAGGGTGTAGCAAAGCCATGAAACAAACATGAGTGGTGAAACATTGACCACGTTATCAATAGTTTTTGCATATATTTACACGGATATGGTACGACTCTTTCTGACTGCTTGGAGTGCTTCCAAGTGATCCATGAATAGACCTTGGAACTTTAATGAAAAAAAGGTTAATCCTGCAAAAGAAATACAAATAAAAACACTTATCCCTCTTAAGCGACATCTTGCAGGAGAAAAAAAAGCTTTTTTTGTAGCCAAGGAAATCTCTTAAAGCTAACAGGGGCTTTTTGCTACTTTGTTTTACAGCTTTGAGGTGTATCCGACCTTTTTTTTATCATCTGTATAACACAAAAAAAAAGTTAAAGAAAAAATGAATAGATTACATGGTCACTGGCGCACGGGGAAAGAGCAATGTAGATCTTTCCATTAGGATCACAATAACGACCACCCTCTGATATATCGTTCAAAAGGACAAAAATGACAAATATAGGCCAAAATTCGGCCGTCCAAGGTCATTGAGAACTTAGAATGCTCACTGGAGCTTTTAAAGCTCAAATAAACCTCTGAGAAAGGCTTTGGAGGTCGTCAGAGTCTCTTTTAGTGCAAATCATTGTGTCAATGAACAAACATGAACTTGCTCTTTCTTTTCTTGCAACACATACATACATTTGCTCCATACCTAATATATCCCTGCCTCGTGTTTTAAGACATATCCTGTATTCTACTCAACATAAGTACCTACAGACATAGAAGTAGTAAACTCTCCCATTGAGAGGAGTTATTTTTAGAGACATTTATAAATAATTCCTACTTATGTCGCTGATGGTTTTTTCCTGGAGTGAGCATATGTATACGAAAAAGGCCTGAATTTGACTTGTAACTCCGTATGTACCTACGTATAACCATCATGTAATATGTATGTAAATAAATATCGAGCTTCACTCGGGGATTACGTTTTAAAAATAAAATGAATTGAATTTGTAATTGATTTCCCTTTAAAAAATGGCTATTTTTGAGTTTCTTAAGAATTTAATAAATGCTTTGAAAAGAATAAATATTCAATATGTATTGATGGATATCGTTTTCAGGCTTTCATATTCTACATATGTACATATATGATTAAGTAGTCTTTCAGTCTTACCTTCTCTACCCCTTCCCCCTTAGAGGACTAAAAATAAATAAATTTCTTAGAATTGCTAATTCCTTGTTACTAAGAATGATTTTACAAATTATTATTATGCATATAATTTTTCTTGAGTTGCACTACAACAACTTTGAAAAAACTACTTTTTTTTTCATGATGCAACGATGCTAATTTAGGTTGCGGTTCGGAGAAAATTACAAAAGATTCAATAGATTTTGTATGTTACTTTTCTTTGGGGATTTTCGCTGATTCTTTTTTTTTTTTTCTTTTTTTTTCACGGGGATTTTCGCTGATTCTCATTTTTTTTTTTTTTTTTTTTTTACTATAACGAACTTCCTCTCCTCTTAATACTACTTTTTTCTTTCTTTATTATTATTTCATCTCAAGAGTGAAAGCAAAAAAAAAAAAAAAAGTCGGTGAAACACGGTGAAGGAAAAACTGGAGAGTGCTTTTTCCCTTTTGTCAAGACATTGCTTATATAAGAGGGTGAATGCTGGCCTAACTCCTCAGTACACAATCGAAAAGTGTTGACTACATTTGTGATTTATCTCAAAAGATATTTTACTCATTGCAAATCTCCAAGACCTCAACATGATTCAACAGGAAGAACCCAGCATTGAGGGCCTCATTGAGAAAACCACAGAGTGCTTCAAGTCTTTGGATCTCCTCTCCACAAAGGAACAGTTGGAACGACTCAATAAACAAATGGAGAGAACGAGTTCATTGCTTCAAGAGCTCAAAGTTCTGAGCAAGGCCTGTGAGGATTTGGACGAAGGAAATAAGGACAAGCAGGTAAGAGAGAGAGAGAGATGATTCTTTTTTTTTGTTTTTATTATCAAAGTCCAATACAACAGCAGCACTTGATAAAAACTGTATGCTTATCCATAGGTATTTGTTCGTCGAATTGTTCAGCTCAAGGCCGAACTTCAAGATACAAAAGACAATCTCTACTCCCTCGTCGAGTCCCGCCTCACTCCAAGACAACTGAGTCTCCTCTCTTTTAACGAGCCCTTCCATGACCCCGCCTTTGATCCCTCCATTCGATTCTTTGGCATTGACTGGGAGCAAATCTTTGGAAAGTGTTTCAACATCTCCATTAGCATCAAGATCTTTTCCCAAGGGTTCCTTCACCTCAGAGAAGACGCTCAGCTGGACATTTTCCTTTTGAATAGCATTCTCTTGGATCTCTCTCGTCTCGAAACGGACATCACATCCCATGCTGAAGCTGTTCTGAATGGTCGTCTCTCCAAGTCACAGCTTCGACTCATTCAAGAGGAGCAAACCCGTCTTAAAACCATGTTCCCTCCCACCTCTGTTCCTCATCAGTCCCGGAACAGTGTCACAAAGGCCAAAAGTTTCCGAGACAGCAGTGGAAATAAGCGAGTCATTAGCAAATACAGAAAGAACAAAACCTCCGAGTTTCATCACTCTCAACACCGTTACTCCACAGATCTTGGAAGTAGGGCTCCTGTTCCTCACGAGGGATCTCAGACGACTTTGATGATGAACAAAGAGGAAGATATGGGGAAGCCCGTTTTGATTCGGAGGAAGTCCTCTTTTATGCAAAACGTTTCAAATATTTTGAAAAACATTCGATGAGAAATGAGATGACTCCCTCAAACCACTCACACACACACAACAAATTCATACTGTATCTACAATTTAATTTAATTATAATTATCTATTTATTGAGACTTATTCTAACGCAATTTCACTCATATATTAACCTATTTTATACGTCATTGTCATTAAATATACATATTATCAATAATCCCAGGGCTGAATTTTGTATGCGAAAGGTTTTAATATACTCAAATAGCGTTGATGGAAGGTACTAGAATGGTTATATTTTTTTTTTCATATAAATAGACTTTGAAGTAGTAGTATTTTCATTTATACTTTTTATTTGCAAAATTGAAATGAACTATTAATAGCTTTTCTTTCATCTTTTTACAAAGAACCACAAATTTAAGAGTATTATATAGTAATGCATTGAATAAAAGGAGTTATAATCCTTTAAGCTATGAGTTATCTTATTTAGGTCAATCAGCATGTTGGTATCATAGCAACAAAATAATGTATGAAGAGAAATTAAATATTTTTCTTACTCCTGTTACGAGAAATAAGAAGGAAGGAGGGCTCTTTCCTTCCAAAAATATGAAATGGGAGACGGGTTGGATTTCCATAGAGAAAAGTCGTAGAGTAAGGAAATAGCTATCAGCTCTCTCTCTCTCTCACAGACACACACAAAGATACATGTATATTTTAATTTTTGGCTTTAATTCTTTTTGAGCAGAAACAGACTAAACGGCTCCATATTTTAAGGTGAGTTGTTTTACTTTTCTTCACATAGTCTGCTTCACGGATATTTTGCTTTTTGCACAGTTGAAGGATATAAAATTATTATGCATTATTAGATTGTATGAAGACTTGGTGCAAGACTGGTGAGCGAAAATCTGCGTGACTGCCCTTTATTTGATGAAAAAAAAAAGGTGAATTTATTCATTTTAAATATATTCAGTTTATTGTAGTGAATCTAGTGAATGAAAATGAATAAATGCTTTAAATAATGTGACAATAATGTCATTTTGAATTCATATGGTTTTATGTGACAAGGTAATCCCGTCTATTGATTTCAAATTATATTAAAGGAGGAACCAGGAAAAAAGTATAAGAAAATTGCCGGCTTTCTAATCGTCATAACATAGATGTCACAAATTTATATTTCGATATACATCGACTTCATCTCCAGTTTGAGAGACTATTCACCCATCACTGTTGGACTAGTTATTACCTTTACAGTATCTGCATTCACGTATTGTATGCTGTAGTATCGCTATTGGAACTGTGGATACAGAAAATGAAAAGAGCTGTATCTTGAAGGCAGCATTGACTCTGCAACATAATTATATTGGTTGTAAGTTCTAATCCTCTGAGTTTATCGATTTACAAACATTAGGGATTTGTTGAGGTGAACGAATTTGACAATATTAAATAACACTCTTTAAATGAAAGAAACTGAGAGGACTGTGGGTAGTTTGAATATTCAGAAATCCAGGGAAATAGAATTTGCTATGATTTTTTAATAATAGTCGGAAATTAAACTAACTTATATTTGATGCAAATTTCAAGAGGAATCAATGAGTTATCCCTTACATTTTTTGGAGATTTTGTTAAAAATGTATAATAAAATTATAAGATATCTAGAATAATAATATTCGTTCTGTACCTAGTGCTATTAATTAATATATAAGTCAAGAGTCAAAAGTTCTAAGGAGTATAAGCATAATAAAAGTTATTCAGTTTTCAAATTTGTATTTTTTTTTTCGAGAGTCTGACGGTTTTCGAGAAATTGAACCCTACTTTACGAGCTTTTTTGTGGCCCATTTTCCAAATTCAACTTCAATTTAAACCTATTTTAATTTTGTGAATTAAAAAATAATGATCCACTAGTGTATTTAATGCAGATTCTATTTCAAGTCTTTATTTTGACCTAAAGGGACTTCTGGGGGCAAAGATTGCTGGAGTCGGCCCAAAAGTCGGCCAAATCCTTTGTACTTAAATGACTCCTTGAATATTACATGAAATGGATTAATAAGGTATGCATTCAAGGAATAAAACCCACAGCTTTTAAAAGAGCTGTCAGGTGCCCGATAAGAGCCTTTAACTTTGAAGAAACCGTCCATCAAAGTGTGTAAATTTTCATTCAATTTTGAGCCAAAATCAAATAAAAAATCAAGTTTTGCTTGATCGCTTTCATCATTGCTTGTACCCATTAGTCTAGGAGTTATACTTTTTATTCAGAAAAAATATAGTTTTGGGATTAAAAAAAGAAAAAACACATGGTACTCTTGTTTTGTTTTTTTAAATTATGTTCATTCTTTGTTAGACCGTTGAAGGAGGAGAAGCATCGACCTCTGAAAGATTAATTAAAAAACTCTTACAATGAGAGCACGATAAGAAGGAAATACTATTTGATACTATGAATTAATACTCTTTTAATATCAGCTGCCGTTACATATGGTTATGAGGGAGGGGGTATACTACTCGCATTACTGCTATAATGAAGGAGAAACCTCATTTTAAGGAAGAATATCATAAAGTATTTATATCATATATTTTTAATAAAATCTACAAGTAATGTTAGTGAAAGTATTTTAATTCTTCCTTTAGAGGTCGACGCTTCTCCTCCTTCAACGGTCTAACAAATAATAATGAACATAATTTAAAATAAAAAAAACAAGAGTACCATGTGTTTTTTCTTTTTTAATCACAAAACTGTATTCTTTTAGAAGAAAAGCTTCATCCCACCAAATAGATACTATTTATTATATTTGACGTGTATATGACGTTTATATGTCATTTAACCGTATTTTATTCTCCAAGGGTTCAACTACAACACATTTAAGCTACGGATTCGGACAAAGGTATTCAGTTAATGATTCTTGCTATAGACGACTACGTCTTCTATTTATGTAGCACGACTCAAATGTTTATTGCAAGATAGACATAGGTAATATTGAGAGATATCTAATTATTAATATTATTTTGAAAAACGTGTCATCTAATCTGTAGTATGATTAGATATATTTTTTTCATATTGAATATCATTTGCATTCATGATATCATTTATAATATGTTCATACATGTTGTATCAAATATAATATTGAATGATTTATATTACTTCTTTTAATAAATTAATATTCTGTGTATGTATTGAGATCACTTTTAATTAATTAAAACCTAAATAAAAGCGTAATAAAAAAATGGACTTGAATCCACCTATTCAAGGACATTTGATTAAAGCACTATAATATTAAATATTAAAGCAGGGTTTTTTTTCTTCAAAATTTGGTAAAAGGTCAATCGATTCCAGATTGAACTAAAATTTTTGAGCTGACCTAGAGATAAACAAAAGCTTCATCCTATAGACAAAGTGTTTCTCAAACTTTTTAAACTTGCACTCCCTAAGGTAGCATTCTAGCATTTAGAGCCCTTTCCTCATTCTAACAGAAGGAAATTATTTAATTTTTAATACAGATAACACATATTTTTTTAGAGCATATTTTTTGCAACCCTCTTGGTGTTGCTCATTATAGGGCATCATTCCTATACAGACGCAGTTTCAGGCGCAAAGTTTCTTTATTAATATATTTCACATAATAAACGTAGAGTAGAGTATACGGTGTTTAACTTCATTGTTTGTATAGAAAAATAGATTTAAAAGTCTTGGTCATGGAGTCATCTAAGGTTTAATCGGTCGCCAGATTGAGTGCTAATCTCCATTCATAAATTCAAATTTTGATTTTGTCTAAACGACCAAGTCTTAAAGGAATATATAAAAGGAGACGAGAGAGATCAAAACCATTAAAAATTGGGTCTCGAGTTAAAAAAAATTTAAACAGTACTCAAGCCAATCTTATTTTTTTTTTTTCCAATTTCTTCCTTAATTAAACTTTCATTTTTTGAGTTATATTTTTTTTTGTTACCCTCTAATAATTACATGTTGATTTCCAGATTTAACTCTTGATAAAAACAACTAATAGCTAGTTAATTAAATAACGTCATACACAAAAATTGATGGCTTGATTGATTAGTGATGGGTGACTAAAATATCTTCTCTTAAGAAGAAAAAAATAATGACGACTGTTTACATATGACGTTTGTATTTCATAATGTACACGTCATAGTAGATAATACTTACATTTAGAGTAAAATTGATATAGTTAGTACCTGCTGTCAGCTGTTGTCTTATTGTCTGATTTGTTCTACTGAATTAACTACGTTGAATTTTAATTTAGGTAGTTACAAATCGAGGTACTTCATATTAATCTCTATATTTGATCTACGTATAACATTGCAAAATTTAGTAAATTTAAATATTTTGTACTTTGAAGGAATTACGATTTCAAATATTCATCATTCTACATATTATTAAAGGAGAAAATTTTGAGGAATGGAATACTCTGTCCAATGTAAGCAGCTGTTTGTTTACTACATACATAAGCCCCTGTATATAACGAACGATTTTCATAAGTTTTCTTATGCTCTATTGATTTTGATTTTTTTAAAATATGATGGAGAGGTTTAGAGACACAAAAATGTATATTTTCTATGAACGAATGCACTGTTTTGCCTGTTCATTTTCTAATCTTTATATTTTTGACCATCAGTTGGTGTCAATAGAACTATGAATTTTGTATAATTTTCGACACACTATTAAATTAGGAAGAGTCCAAATAAATAATGTGGATAAATGTTGCTGACCAACAACGCATTTTTGGCCTTTTATTTCTACTCTCTCATTTTGAGAACTACTATGTCTGTGTCTTTTTCTTTTAATGATCTTCTATTCTTTCTTTTTTCAAATTGAGAGTAATTGGGCCCATTTGCCTTCTCTTTCTTTTTTTTTTCTTGTTTAACCTTTAGCCCCTTGATCAATAAAGATTCAAATAAATTATTTCTACTCATGTGCAGTGATGAGAATAAAGGCCTTAGTAACGTTATAACTTTTTTTAACAACTATGAAGGTTAAATACCTCATTACAAAATAAAGTAAAAAACTTTAATTTTAATAGTTCCATCACTCTCCTCATTATCTCATACGTCATCAATAATATATTGTCATTCTTTACTCTGTTAATAATAAAACTTTTAATTTAGTGTATGTTCATTCTATTTTAAATTAGAAAGTCCCAATATTTTGAACTTTTATTTTGATCATTATTAAATTATGAAAAAAATAATAATAACATATATTAATGATGTAAGAAATGGATCTGCTATTTTTAACTAAGTAACTAATTATTTTTGCTCGTGAGGAACAGTGCTACTTTTTTAAACTAAGCAGCTAGTAACGAGTAATTTATAACACTGACCATATAACGACTTCTCATGTGAGAGTACAAATCAGAGGAGAACGTGAGACAAAAAAAATAAAAATATTATTTTTGTTACTAAAGGCATCGTAACAGATTCTACCTCCATGAGGAATTTAAAAATATACTTATTAGAACCAAAAGATTTCGTTCTGTTAAAATAAAATAACAGATAAAATTATTTCCACATGGGATTCAAAGAACATGTATGTAGACGTTCCAGGGTCTAAAAAAGTCGGTTTACATCTCCTTTTTGAATTTGAGTTGTAATGAAGGACTTCACAGAGACTCATGTAGAAGGATCTATGAAACAAATTGGCGAAACAAGGGACAAGTTATACATTTTTGCCCAAATTTAATTGACCAAGAGACGACTAATTTGTCTGTCTGGGGGCGCTAAGGCTGGCTAAATCCCTCTATAACTAGCAATGCAACCACCATGAATTGACCTTGTTATTTCAACTACAACAAGGTAACTTCTTCAAAGGGACGATAAATATAAATAATTATACGGGCACTTCAAAAGCGACATCTTGTTGGAGGAAATTAAACATTGTAGACAAGTTAACAGACGCGTTTCACTCTGCAAAAAATATTGGGAGTCTACAAATATTTATTTGATGAAGAAAAACACAATTAATCCCCTCTTAAAGTATTCCCCCGTTGGAATACACATGTGCAAACGTTTTATCCAAGCTTTGAAAGCAGTTACAAAGTTGTTATTAAGTCAATAATAATTACAGAGCAATAAACTCCTGAGTTTAGATATGCTATTAAAGTTTTAATAATTGGATGCTCGTTTTTCTTGAGTAATAGGCTATGTATCTCGATAAATTAACGACGGATTCTCAAAATTTCAAAAAGAATATTCATTGTAACTTTTTTGGTTTCCACAACATTTCTCACAATTGCACTTGAGTCATCATCTCTCAAACATTTGAAAATTCGATTTGAGCACTTCACAAAAGGACGACGCGTATCTCAAGCACTAATGAATTTGGAAATGTCAGTGACAGTAATACCAACTTAAATGACAAAAACGTTAATCCCTACATAAAATGTAATTCAAATTTCCCAGTATTTTTTGCACTTAGTAGTATAACATTGTGTATGTATGTATAGTCTATGACAATAGTAAGTAGATTTTGAAAACAAAGATATAAAAAAAACTATATAAAGGATTACTTACCTTGAAATTCAATGTGTGAACGCTTTTTGCACAATACAGAATTTCAAGACAAAAGGAAAATAATTTTAAAAAACAATAAAAAGATGTATTTAGATTAAAATTAATATTGAAGCTTCAGATAACTATGCCTCAAAGTAGCAACATTTCATCAACTTAGAATGTCAAGCAAGAATTGTCTTACATGATGATAAAAAGATGTACCTACAAGTGGTGAAACAGATATTAGGTAGAGTGCAAACTTTTCCACTCTTTTGTGTATTTTGCAAAATCAATCCGTCGCCGAGATTTGCACACATGCAAAATTTCTCAGAATTATTGAGATATACATATAATATGTGCACAGAGTCTTCTAAGATTTGATACCATGTTTTTCCTCAATAGACTGCCGTAATTAAAAGTATAAATTTTATAGGGAAAATAAGTGCACGAGGATTTGGCTATACAAAATATGTAATGTTTTTCATGAAGATTTATTCAACAATATAGGAATTATATTAGGACAATAAACACGTACAAACAACTGAAATATGAGCAATTTTCAATTTATTTTACTGAGATTTGATGTTGTTAAGCTGATTAAAATAAAAATGTGTTCGCCCGGACGCATAAAGCACACCTATTGAAAAAATGACGTCACCTCGTGTTGTCATCATCTATATAGATACATAACTATGTCATAATTCTTGATTTAGATGAAATAATGTGGCTAAAAATCCAGGAAGAGCCTTCCTTAAAAGTGTATTTATACACTGGTTTACGAAAAAATATAAATTCCATGGATTTTTTAAAGTAAAAATAGGGTCTAAAGACTCAGATCTTTAAACTTATTTACATTTAATCCAGAAATCAATTATTAATTGCCGAAATAAAATCATTCTATCTCCATTGTCTGCCTCCAATGATCATCGCTCTACATAAATTATCAAGTCTGCAAAACAAAACATAAACCTATAAATAAAATTATATAAATAATTAATTATCAATACAAAAATGGATACTTCACTTGAGGCTAACTGTTGAGAGTCTCATTTTGGTTTAAATCCTTAAAAATTATTTTGTATCATGGTTCAAATATAAGGCTTCTCATATTTTAAAAGACTGAAGGATATAAATTATTAAGTAAATATTTATAACTCTGTCCTTTCAATATTTAAATACATTCCTATAAATCAATCTACAAATTTGGAACACTAACCAAAGACCGATTTTAGGTCCTAAATTAAGGGCTGAGACAACCATGACATCAAAAAGTATGCAAGAGTAATTGACTGTCCACTCACAAACTACTGAAATATGTATAACTCAGTTGAATTGAAATTTTCCTTATGTGTAATTACACGAGGGTATAGCATTGTCCAGAATTTCAAATTGGAACATCGGGGGAATGGATGCACCCACTTGCACAAAGGTATATGGTCAAGTCCCACAAGGGTCATATTTACCACAAAATGGACGCCACAACACGCATAAAATATTAGTCACTATGGACTCTAGGCCTAGAAAGGCACATTTCTTTGTTGTTCTAATCAATTTCCTTGAGTGATTTGATTATTTTTGAAAGAGTATTCAGTCATTGGTTACATGTTTATATATATATATATATATATATGGCTGCAGAATGATGGAAAATCAATATTGTCTGTTATAAGACATTCTTACAAATAAAAAAAAGTCTACTACTGAGGAAAGGAAATCCTGAAGCTATGGACACAATTATTTTACTACTTCAAGTAGGTGTAACTTTTATGTGTTATTGTAATAAGGGTAATGATGAAGATTTAGAGAGAAAGAGAGGGAACAAACAAAGTTTCTGAAGGCTCTTTGTGTCTAATTATATCTGAAAGAAAGTTTCTCGTTTCCAATGACAATAATTAAATGGAGTAAAGAATGGCTTCGTTGGGGACATATGACTATTTGTACTTTTTAATTTGTTTATTTATAATGGGTTTTTAAAAAGCTTCTTAAGAAGGAAATAAAAAAAAATAATGTAGATTTCTAGGAATTGACTCTTCATTGTTACTATGATCTAAGTAAGGTATTAATAAAAATCTTTTTTCTTCCTGACCGTATAACGGTAACAACTTTGAATTTTTTTTTATTTTGTTTCATGATGCAATGATGCTAATTTGAGTTGCAGTTCGGGGAAAATCACAGAAGATTTTAAAAAAAAATATTTTTCACGGGGATTTTCGCTGATTCTCATTTTTTTTTTTTTTTTTTTTTTTACTATAACGAACTTCCTCTCCTCTTAATACTACTTTTTTCTTTATTATTATTTCATCTCAAGAGTGAAAGCAAAAAAAAAAAAAAAAGTCGGTGAAACACGGTGAAGGAAAAACTGGAGAGTGCTTTTTCCCTTTTATCAAGACATTGCTTATATAAGAGGGTGAATGCTGGCCTAACTCCTCAGTACACAATCGAAAAGTGTTGACTACATTTGTGATTTATCTCAAAAGATATTTTACTCATTGCAAATCTCCAAGACCTCAACATGATTCAACAGGAAGAACCCAGCATTGAGGGCCTCATTGAGAAAACCACAGAGTGCTTCAAGTCTTTGGATCTCCTCTCCACAAAGGAACAGTTGGAACGACTCAATAAACAAATGGAGAGAACGAGTTCATTGCTTCAAGAGCTCAAAGTCCTGAGCAAGGCCTGTGAGGATTTGGACGAAGGAAATAAGGACAAGCAGGTAAGAGAGAGATGATTCTTTTTTCTTTTTCTTTTTTTTGTTTATGTTTTTATTATCAAAGTCCAATACAACAGCAGCATTTGATAAAAACTGTATGCTTATCCATAGGTATTTGTTCGTCGAATTGTTCAGCTCAAGGCCGAACTTCAAGATACAAAAGACAATCTCTACTCCCTGGTCGAGTCCCGCCTCACTCCAAGACAACTGAGTCTCCTCTCTTTTAACGAGCCCTTCCATGACCCCGCCTTTGATCCCTCCATTCGATTCTTTGGCATTGACTGGGAGCAAATCTTTGGAAAGTGTTTCAACATCTCCATTAGCATCAAGATCTTTTCCCAAGGGTTCCTTCACCTCAGAGAAGACGCTCAGCTGGACATTTTCCTTTTGAATAGCATTCTCTTGGATCTCTCTCGTCTCGAAACGGACATCACATCCCATGCTGAAGCTGTTCTGAATGGTCGTCTCTCCAAGTCACAGCTTCGACTCATTCAAGAGGAGCAAACCCGTCTTAAAACCATGTTCCCTCCCACCTCTGTTCCTCATCAGTCCCGGAACAGTGTCACAAAGGCCAAAAGTTTCCGAGACAGCAGTGGAAATAAGCGAGTCATTAGCAAATACAGAAAGAACAAAACCTCCGAGTTTCATCACTCTCAACACCGTTACTCCACAGATCTTGGAAGTAGGGCTCCTGTTCCTCACGAGGGATCTCAGACGACTTTGATGATGAACAAAGAGGAAGATATGGGGAAGCCCGTTTTGATTCGGAGGAAGTCCTCTTTTATGCAAAACGTTTCAAATATTTTGAAAAACATTCGATGAGAAATGAGATGACTCCCTCAAACCACTCACACTCACACACACACACAACAAATTCATACTGTATCTATAATTTAATTTAATTATAATTATCTATTTATTGAGACTTATTCTAACGCAATTTCACTCATTAACATTTTTGTATAAATTCATTAATAAAAAAATTTATTATTTTAATTTTTTTATATATTTAGAGGTTAAATATTGGTTTTAAGGTTGAGATTGATCTTGAAGAATTTCCCTAATCGTAATCTAAAACAAAACAATAATGAAAACGAAAACAAAGAATAACCTTAACTCTTTTATAATACATATACATATTATCTAGAGTAGGCATGAAGGTATTTTCTTCGTCTTAATGAGGGCCTTCAATATTGAGGAACAAAAAATAAACGATTAATGTCATACAAATTCCTGTTATCATTGTGCGTAGATAATAAATAAATAAATAAGAATAGACTCTGCTGCCAAGAAAAGAAGAAAAAAAAAACTTAACAAATGAGACAGTCTATAAAAAAGCGTATAAGTAATAATTTCTAGGATGATATATTTATTGCCCTTCATGTGTATGTGTATTTTAAACAACACATGTAGATTCATATGTATGTATTTAAAAAAATGATTTGTAGTTTAAACAATCCTGGATTTGTGAGATACAAATGTATGTACGTATCGTTGGAATTAACTTCCGTAGATAAAGAAGTTAAGAAAGAAAGAAATCCTTGGAAAATTCTTAAGCCCCAGTATATGTAGATACTACTACTCACAAGATATAAAATTTAAAGATTTTCTATCACGTGAAACGACTCGTGCTTTTTGCAAAATGTGTAAAAAGTGGGTATGCACTACATGCAGCACTTAGGAGCATTGCATCCGTAGTGGGAGAAAATTTAGTCGTTTTTTTCTTTCGTTTTTTTGTATTTAACAGCTGTTTAGTACGTGTACATTATATTTAGAGATGAGCAAAATGTTGAGATTGCGTTGTGTTTAAGGAAGGAAATAAAGAAAGAAAGAAAGAAAAATGTTAGTTGGTACTCCTACCTGAATATTCAATTAGAATTCAGTTTTCTCTGTATCATTGAGGAAGAACTTGTCACAATGTTTAGTAGTTTAATTTCTGATTACTCAGACAATATGCAAAAGAAATTTCTGACCATTCAAATTTGTTTCTGTCCTATTTAACGCCCTTTCATCACAACAAAGTGTATATTCCTAATTATATAAATGATATCATTAGATATGGAAAAATTGTCGAGCGTGATTAGAATGCGTGTCTTACAATTGTCATATGGTGCCCCTGTTTTAATATATATATATATATATATATATATCGAAGAAGAAGTAAAAGTGCCCGTTGACTTCAAATTATTGAGTAGATGGGGAAGTTACAACGCGAGTTACCCATCGATATTCTTCTCCTCATCATTCAACTCAACTCTTGAAAAAGAAGGAAAATGAAAATGCCCAAAGATTGTTCACATAGGAAGCCCTGGTTTTTACGTAAGAAGAGATCGTCAACTTGGAGTCTCTATAATTGATACTATTCTTCATTACCATGATTGATCAAGGGTAAAATCTAACAGCATGATACTAGAAAGTCTCTCGTTCAAGGGCTCCTTTTTTTGGAAAAGTTGAAAGAGCATTGATCATTAGCTAGATTTATGTCTAGCTTTACTTGACATTTGGAAATTTGTGAAATTTTAAAATCAAATCCTTAAATGTCCGTTGATTGATTTATTTTTCTCAACTTATTACGACTACAGATGGGTACACAAAATGCTTTTGAGGAATAACTATTGCTATGTTCTGGGTTAAATACAAGGTCAAATCATCCTAGTTCAAATTATTTCCGTGCTAATATCATACTATGAACTTTTTGATAGACAAATTCATTTCTTAGACTCAACTCCTATAATTTTTTATACTCTTTTCCAGCATGAATAGTTATATAAAATATTTAGCTATGGCTTTTGGGTAGAACTATGGTAGATTCAACTACGATATTTCTAAAGAAACTCTGAAACGAAAACCCTCTGCGTTTGTGTTACGCATAATGACTGTTTATAGGTAAGAATTTTTTTTCATTTTTTTAACACTTCTCAAAATGTCAGCTCATAAAAAGAATGATGTTATCATTTTTACAAAAAATGTGATTCATAATGGATATATTTTTTTACTACGAATTTCCTTCCTTTTTATAATGTGTAGTAATGACGTCATTTGAAGTATTCTTTTCAACAAGCTACCCGTAGGGTTATTATATGTATAGAAATACATATTTGATACCTTTGTTGAGAATCAATCAAAAATGTTTGAATATAATGAATTTTCTATTTTATTTGATGTTTTTTTAACATCTTTTCTTTTCTTTTTTCTTAAGCCTTTATTGATTAATTTAATATTATTATTATTACCATTACGTAAAGAGGTTGAAACTAATATTTAATGAGGAATTTTTCTCACAAACTTACGTCAACCATGTGGGTTTTTATATTTCGTTTATTCCTTCATTTTTTTTTATTCACCCAAAATTAAGCTCAAATGTTACAAAATCTCAAACTTAATTTTATTAGAGCTGAAAAGAATTGAAACTCAGATACAAGGATTGCTATGTGACTCAATTAATGTATGTATTGTTATAATAACACGGCACACTTGAATTGATTAAACTCCATTACGTTGTCATGCCTTTTTTTTAAAAAAAAAGTGTGACTTATTATTTTTTATGTGTTATAGTTTCCTAAATATTAATTATTAGTAGTAAATTATGAAAATATTTATATGATTCAAGCATGCAACTTTGCCTTATTATTCCAAAGCAAGAGGCGGTAGTCAAATTAATAGATTTAAACACTATATTGAAGGACTCCTTTGGGAAGGAAAATATCAACCTTTAGTTTGATGGATTTTTTAACCTTTTAAAGGGTTGAGCACAGTATTTTATAGTTTATCTTATATGTACATATAATGGAACAAACATTGGGTTGTAGTGAGTCTTAATTTGTGCCCTGTTCCTCTTATCTATCAGTCTTGAAAAAATTCCTAACTAAAGGATGTTCTTTTTTTATTAATATGAAATCTAAAATTAAAAATATTAATTATTTCATAAATATTTTATACTTTTATGCTTTTAAAAGTATTTTACTAACTATACTGACACCATTTTCTATAAAGATTTTTTAATTTTTAATTATAGTATGAGATAGTGCGATAATTACAACCTGTATAAACATTTTTTTTGGGGCTTGTATTTTAATGGTCATTCTATATGGATCACATTTTTCTATTTTTTCCTATATAGAAAAATTTATTAAAAACATTTTTAGAAATTGAACCATTGAATTCAATTTTTCATGCATTTATTTTCTCTTTGTTAAAAGGAGTTCCTATGTCTATTGTCTAGTAATAAAAGAACTTCCAAAAAAATCAAAATTTTAAATTTCCAAAATTGTGCTATTCGACATAATAGTTGATATAAAATAACTATAAAATTTATCTTAATAACAAAAAAAAAAATATTTGTCACATTATTTGTCACAAAATATGCAACACAACATTATAAAGATGGGTGACCATATTTGGATTCCCCCCAAAAAAATCCTCTTATAATTTTATTTTTGTGTTTGTTTGCTTTTAAAAAAAGGTATAATTCGTACCGAATTATACCTTTTACGTTTTTTAAAGTAACTTTTTGGATCTTTAAATTAATTGAAAAAACTCGTATATACCAGGAATTTATACAAATTTACCCGAGAACAAGATCTAAAAAGAGATCATGTTCGATTTGTGTTCCTACCATAAAGAAAATATTTAAAATAAAACGGTCGTTTAATCGATAAATAATACTTGGTTTCCTTGTTTTTGAGTCGGTATCCGCCCACAAAAAAATCCATATGAGTCAGACTCTAGTGGGGACGTTACGATATACAGGGTTCGACAGATAAATCTATGACTGCTTTCAATAATGTTCAGAACCCAAATTACTTAGAACTATTAGAGGTATTAAATGAATAAAGAATACGTCAATGGGCTTACAATAAGTCTATTCTATTTATGTGGTCCTTTTGAGCAATAATTATTTCTTTACAGCGAAGCCTAAATCCTTTTCAGGTCTCTGAAGATGATCTCAAAGTAAGAGACTAAGAAGTTATTCAGGAACCTACAAAATGATAGGTATGTGACTCCTAACCGTATCAAGGTCCTAAAGGAATAAAATGAAACAAAATTGATCCTGCAGATGTGATGAAGGCATGGAAAAGTATTTAGTTCTCGTTTGGAGTAAATATGACATACTCAAGGTTACCATATATGCAAATTATACATAGAATAGCTTTATTGCATTTATATTGATGTATTCGTTAAATAATTTTTCTTTCCAATGGCTCAATGTATTTTGGATTCTGAACGACATTGAAAATTTAGAACAACAAATTTTCAGAAGAACGGCTAGCTGTAGGCTGTATATTTAATTGCTCCAAAAATGACTTAACAGTCTGCGAATACAAGCTAAGAAATTGTTCATATTTAACTTTTTATGTGGAATAGTATGTAGTAACGATTTATTTGGTACAATATTAGAAAATGACGTGTCTCAAATATTTTTTCCTCTTAAATATTTCCAATCAGTCATTCGTATGAACATGACGAGGAATAAAGTCATGACTTTACGTGTCTCGTCTAAAAACTCTCAACTTAAGTAAGTCTCATGTCTTTGACCACAAATCCATGATGTGCAAGTCCATAAGGTAACCTAAGAAATTAACTCATCAATCACATTCCAAATGATATGGTCCCATCATTTCTAAAATAATGTCTCTTGTATTTAATATACTGTAAATATATACTATGCAGTCCTCAAAGTAATCCCGTTACTAACATTGAGTAGTTTGAGCTCCTATAGCTCAATTTAATACTGACAATCCAGCAATAAAGTGGAAAAATATTTGGAAGTATTTATTGTTTTATAGTATGTAAATTAAGGAATTTTTGGCATAATATTCGGACATGGTACAAAAAAAATATATTTGGTGTTAAATTGAGTAAATGGTCAGTAGTTGAAGAGGTCAAGTGCCAATGACGTAATGGCGGATATTTTCAAAAAAACAAAAACAATGAATAATTATTTATGTTTGAAGTAATTTACAAAATTGCCAATTCTACATACATCCAGAGATAAATATGCTCAAGAAACTAGGTCTGCATACAGCAGCTTTGTTCTGCAAAGTCAGAATTGCCTCTAGCAATCAACTTCACGCATATCCATTCTTTCAATATTAGGGTCAAGAGAGAGAGAAATTAATGCAGTGGTGTCATCTCGATACCAAGTAACCAAGAAATTAATGAAATTTGCACAAATTGAAGTATTTTAATTAGTGTCTAGGGTTTTGGTAGTAGTTTTAGTAGAGGTCCGAGGTTTAAAAACCATTATTATGGGATATTTGCACACGTGACAGTTCACATTCTCAAAGAAAAGATCCATAATTGATGTCAAGTCTCAATTCATCAAGTTAGTGGGCCCCTGTATGCTTGAGCACATCCATACAAAAAAAAATATTTGTTTACGGATATTAAACAGATTATTACTTAATTATTACTCATTAAACATAATGAGAGTCTAATTGGAGATATTAAAGGAGGAAGGATAATTGTTAATGTCCTTTTTGTTTTTCATTGAAGCATCCACTCACTCATAATCTCCTTAAATATTTGTATAATAATATATCTATATAAATATGAACTTCATTATTTTTGCTGCTAAATAGAAGTTTATTTTAGCAAAAAAACAACATTTATAATAATGAGCTCCAATTAATGAGCAAGGGATTACGTATTATCAATTTCCTTTGTTATTATAAGTATATAGATAATGATTAGTTTAAGAAAAGAAAGAAAGAAAGAAAGAAAAATGAAAACGAGGTAAGGAGTGGGTAAACACAAACAAGATATAGTAATAAACCTTACTCAGAAAATAGAAATGAAAATTGTCAAAAAAAAAAAATTAAGTTTAAATATTTGAGTTTCAAAAGAAAAATAAATGAATTCATATTCCTTACTTTTTCAATCAAAATATGTTTGAGTTAGTACATATTTTTATTCCTTTTATTTTCCGTGAATGATATTGAATAAGAGAGGAATACAATTTATTGGTTTTCCTTCTTATTTCCTTTCATGCTTCATTAAATCAAAGTATATCATCTACTTGAATACTTATGTATGCATGAGAAAATAGATATTAATTGAGATATTATATTACATAGCATTATTTTTAATTAATAAATTTGAAAGACGGGAAAAGGTTCATTTTATTTTTCCGTATTTACATAATAATAGAAAAAAATAATAAAACTTTTTTTTATATAACATACAAGGGTAGAGTAGAATCCCGGAACTATACAGATCACTTTTTTTTTTTGAGCATTAATCGAGTTAGGAATCAATGCTATCCGGGGGATATTGACTGAAGTACAAAGAGTTTATATTTATTTACAAGGATGATATCAGCAGTTTGGTTGAGTTATTAAGTTCTTTGTATGTAAAATAGAGAGAGAAAGGACTCTAAAATCAACTGATTGGTGGATAATATGTATATGTAGTTATACTCTCTTTTTGTTTTGTAAAGGTAACAAAATTATTCGTATTGTGAAGGTGTTCAGTTCACTATTACATAATATGTATAACAGTTAATAACTTTTCACCTGACCCTTTGATTTAAAAAAACAACTAACAGACTCCGTATTTTCACTACATACCCATTTATAACTAAGAATGTAAATCATATGCAATTCGGGCGTGTTATAAAAAAAAAAAGATAAAATCAACCTGGTAACTCTGACAATTTGATGAATGTTGAGAGGGAAGCATCTTGAGATGTCATGACGTTTTACTGAGGCACAAGCTGCTATTCTCCTTTATATATACAACAATAAATAATAACATAGATGAGAGGCAGAAAATTAATTTTCAAATTAATGTCAGGAAATTATATATTTTTAACTAATAATAGTTATACGAGGACTTGAACTCTTTTTGTTTACATTTTATTAGCTTTATTAACCTTAATGCATGTATTCCTTCATGCGTGATCTTTACTATCAGGTAGATGTTCTCCCCTCAGAAATAAAGGAAAAATGATAACAGCTTCGGAAAACAAAAAGACCTGTTTGAAGAGCCAACTCCACTTTTTTATCACACGCCCGAATTGCATATGATTTACATTCCTATTTATAACTTACTAAATGTCCAATCTGAATTATAACTTTTGTCAAAAAAGAATATAATTTCTGAGTTTTCCGTCCTTTTAATTAGACTTTAGTCACGTTGAGGCTCTGAACGTGGAACTCCAATGAGTAGAGAGTCAATTAATTTTCTATATTTACACTCTAATCATTACTATTGACAAAAAGTCAAATGACACAATTAGAATATCATGTGTCGAGAGTGACCATCATTTATACATATGTAATGACTCTAATAGCAATGAAAAAAAATGATGTGTACTTAAACACACTCATGATCTATTTATAGATTGTTGTAGTTTTTCAACGTGATTTTTCTAAGTACAATCATACATCATTCAATATAAAAGTCATATATCTATATATATATATATATATATATATATATATATATGTAAGCTTTTCTAAAGGTTGAAAATCAACTATCTAAACCCACAGATAAGTATTCATCTATGTATGTATAATATTTTTTTAATGATACTTTATTAAAGATCAAGATATCACGCGACTTACACACGTAGATTCTCTCTTTGTTGACCTTGTTTGTTATAATATATATATATATATATATAGACTTTTGTACCTACAAGAAAGAGCTCCCCTGTCCCCTTTTTCATTAACCTAAGGGGAAAAGAGATGATATAGATACATACAGACATACAGACATAGGTATGTATTACGTATCTATGTAGGTAGGTAGATAGGTAGTAACAGGGCAACCCCTTAGTTACAAAAAGAACTTGAGTATCAAAGAGCTTAGAAATCTTTCCTTTTCAATTAATAAATTATAATTAAAATACAAATTAAAAAGGAAGGATTTAAAAAATAAATAAATCTTATGAAATATTGTTTATATGTTAAAGGAATTGTGTTTGAAGATTTGAGGTTCCCTGTCTTTAAACTAAGAGAAAATATATATGTACATATATGTGTAACATATAATATGATTTGGATAGAAATAGAAATATATGTACTCTGTATTTACCTATGAATTTTGATGATTAGGTAGGGGTCAATTGTTGAAAAAGGGTTGAGTTTAAGAAAAAAACAAAGAAAAATATCTGTTGATGGTACCCACCACTACCTTGAGAATCAATTAGAATTTAGTCTTCACTGTATCGTTGAGTCTAGAGCGTACTACAATTATAAGTAAGGATTGTGTATTATTTAATATTCTCTAACAATTAATAGCAGATAAAGTACAAAGGTACCAGATAATAATTGCAGGCATGCTTTTTACTTCAACAAAATTGCTCATCCCTAATGATGATACAGAGATGTGAATATGTATCGAATTTCGGCAAGCGTATTTGTCATATAAGTAGGGATGGCCATTTTGTTGAGGTGAGTGAGCATGCCCGCAATTACTATCTAGTGCCTATGAATTTTATGGCTGTTTGTTATTTGACAATATTAAATACACCTCAATGACTGATATAAACTGAGTGGACTGAAGGGAATTTGTATTTTCATAAATTCTTCACCATGATTTCTTAATATTCAGATATGAAACTACTGAATAGTGTAGCAAGTTCTCGCTTCAATAATACAAATTTGATTATCCACGTAGTGGACCCAACAATTATTTTTATTTCCTTCTTTAAACTCAACACTATTCCAACATTTTGCCCATGTCTACCCATAGGGTATGTCAGTTGACAATCTATAGATTCAGCCTTTTCACGTGACGTCATTATATGTCAATTGAGGAAAAATAAAAACTTTTGTTTCTGTAAGATTTAGGAAAATAGTGAATACTTCCCAAATAAAAGTACTTGAAATCAGACTTTGATGAAGTTTCCTTCATATTTTTTGTCAATTATAGATATGTCTTCAGCTCAGCGTTGCTTCAATATATAATGCAATCTGTGACGTCAGTAAAAAATCTCGATTGCTTGTGATTTTATTAATTTTATTAACTTTATTTACAGCATGGTTTTATACACTCACTGGGATTCAGGCAATTTTCAAAACTCTATCTAAAATAAAATCCGTATTTGTAAAAGATTACTTCTTCTCGTTCTCATTAGTACATAGAAGAGAAAAAATTCAAAACAGCAGGACCTTTAATTATAGCTGAAACATTTTTTTTTTACAATAATTTATTAGTCTATATACATGGAATTAAGTTTTTGGAGTAGAGGTCTCCTGTCTTTAAACTAAAAAATACATGTTAATAGACACATGATTTTTTTTTTTTTTGGGGGGGGGGGGCGTGTTAAGGGGAATAAATAATTTCAGTAATTTCATTACAAAACCCTTTTCAAAAATACGTGATTACATACTAATAGAGATTTTTTCATTGGGCGATGGGGATTAAAGCTTCTCTGGAACCTTTAGAAATATATTAAAAAAATGGTTTTACATACTGTACATTTTTATATTACATATATTAGAACTTTTGGGACTAGTACATTTGGTGGTTCAAAAAAATAAAAACCAATTAATAAGACTACTTTTTCAATTCAAATGAACATTTATGACTCTAGTTCCTATAAATCACCGTACTAAAGCCCAAATATGGTCATTCTGTTCTTTGAATAATTTTAGAATATTTTTTTAAATTGTGAATTCATTATAACTTTATTGATAGTGACTGGGTGTGTTGTGGCTCCATGGGTCACAATTGGGTTTTGAATGGTAATGTTTTTATAAGTTTAATCTCTTTTTTTTTGTCAAGACAAAAACTATTAATTCCGTTTTTGTTTTTAAAAAAACAAAATGTTTTCTTTTGATTAAAAGAAATAAAATATCAGTAATAAAAGATGTTTTGATGGATTAAGGATTAATCTAAAACTACTTAAAATAGAATCATTGATATTATAAAAGTTGAGGATTAATGTGTTACATATGAGGAAATCACGTACTCAACACCTAAAAATGCAAAATTCCTTTAACACATAATTAAAAACTACATTTTGATACATGCTAAGGAGTTAATTGTAGAGATACGGTACGGTACGGACTAGTGGTACACCACTAACATACGCGGTTTGGTACAGAATAAGAGTAAAATGTTTTTTTTAATAGATTTAATGTAGTTTTTCAAGTTTTTTTTTGATATTTTAACCTTTAACAATTTCTAAATTTCTGTACAAATAAATTATTCCTGAATATATTTAACTTCTTTAAAAAACAAAGGTTTATATAAAATGTACTAACTTGGAAATATTAAGAAATTTATCTAAGTTATCCCTACACCACACCATTGAGTTTTCGTTTACTGGAAAGTCATTATCTCTTTTTCTACTTGTTTTGGAAAATGTTTAATTTCTTTTGACTCAGATTCGTAGGGCTCACGAAGTACTTCTGCCACTTTTTGACCTATGTGCTTATTAATGTTGAATAAATTGGGAATTATTGTTCAAAATATCGTTCGAGCATATCATATGTACATAGTATGTCATTCCACTGGATTGAAACATTGTGAATTAATTTGTGTTAACGTAGCATTAATAATTTTTTTTCTATTTTTGAAAACTTGACTGACAGTTGTGCTTCCTTGAAAAAAAAAAGTTAAAACACTTCTTACCTTGCCAAGGGGTCGCGAAACACTATTTAGATATATCAGAGCTTTAGAAGAGAGGTTTAATATATGCACATAGGGGATTAATCTGTGGGTCTAACCCAGCTGAGATTTGGATAGCATAGACAAATTTTGTGGCATGGTCCGTTGTCACCGTATTGTGAGATTTTGTAAAAAATAATAATTTATATTTTTTAATATCAAAATATATAAAAAACATTCTGCTTATTATTTTGTTAGAGAGACTCCCTTTCCTATGAACGAATAAGATCAAAGATATTACAAAATGGGATTGGAAAAACGGATTTTTTTTTTATTTGTTTGTCTCAGCATTAGAATTCAAATCAGCCTTTCTACTTTGTACGATGTGACTCAAGTCAAGCGACTATATCAAGTCATCAATTTATTTCTCAATCCAAAGGATAAAAAAAATCAAAGATTTTTTTGTTTTTGTTTTTACAGTATTGTAACACAATATTATATTATAAAAACACATTTTCTACAGCTTGTGATATCTATGTAGTTTGGATTTTTTTTTTTTTTTTATTATTTATTTTATAAATTTAGTTCAAGGATGTTTTTATTTTATTTTATTTGAAAATGTTATTTACTTACAAATAAATATAAATTTAATTTGAATTATTTTGTTCAAAAACAATCATCATCGATAGACATACAATTTATTAATGCAATTTTTATGTTATTATATATGTACATATATGTACTTTATAAACACAAAATAAACACTAATTGAATTTTACGAGGTATGAGTATTATTGGAATTTGTGGCATTCTCGTTATTTTTTTTTTTTTTAATTTTAATGATGCTTGACCTTGAATCGTCATCCTTCTTCTTCTTACCATCATCATCATCAATAACAACCATAGGTATGTATATGATCTTTCTATACGTGTCTATCTACCGTCTCGATACATATGTACATATGTAAAAGACATGCAGAGAGGCAAGAACATTCCATTTTGAAAGCTTATTATACAAAGGCATCATCTAATCATAGATGGTTATTGATCCTTCCTCTTTATTATTCAAAATACAGTACGAGTATGATAAACAAAAAGAAGAAGAAGAAGAACAACTACAACAACAAACACAGTCATAATAATAAATAATTATTGACCTTATTTTTACATGGATGTAAACAACATGTTTTTAAACTATTATTATAGATGTTTAACATATTATGATCTTAACAAAAAAAAACCAAAAAAAAAAAAAAAAAACAGGGAACCCTCGGTATACAAACATCTACAATCATCCTTCAGCAATACAGTACATATAATATGTTGATTAAATTTTTTTTAAATATAACAAAAAAAAATAAAGCATGTAATTGTTCGTATTTCGAGTTACCCATGACTATTTTTTAATATGTTTATGAACTATATTTGGTATAAAAAAAGCTGATGAGTATATTATATATATATATATATATATATATATATATTCCTATGTGTATGTATGCTCATGAGATAAAATTTGTTTCCTATACGAGTAAATAACCCTCCAGCAACGAATTTTTAACTTGCCCACTCTCACTTAAAAATATATCTTTTTTTTTTTTTTTTTTAAATAAATAAAATTCTACAAATTAACAATCTGGTCATTAACTAATTATATGTATGTATGTATGTATGTAGCTTGAACGTTCTAATCAGTAATTTAAGAGTCTTTATAATATATTTAAAACTCACATTAAAGGATCCAAAAGTGTACTACATTTTTATATGGAGCCATGGGGGTTGCAGTCAATACCACATCACATGACATTTATGTATATAGAATTTAAGGCCATATCGAGACTTTGATACAAAAAAAAAAAAAAAAAATAAGGTTGATTTGGTCATCAAATTTAAACCAATACTTTTTAGGATATATGTAGACCCAGGTGAGACCTTCAAAGGTTGGTCTTACGACCAAGAAAGGATCACGAGAGCCTCAGGAATAGGATCTATCTACACTATTTCCCAGTTTTAGCATGTGTTTTTATATTAAAAACGTTCACTTATCAATCGTTTTGTACCAGCTCGTGTGTGCCTCGAAATTTGCGTTACTCCCCTGACGGGGCTTCCCTGGGGTTAAGTATATAGAAACGTCCTTAGGCGACGGTTATGTACTCTCAGGTATCATATGTAGGATATTATCTCCCTACTTTCTCTACAGAATATCAGTAATTGCTCAGTCATAATCCACGTGACGATCTACTAATGTTTATGTACAAATTTCGTTACACTTAACGTTTCTCTTCAAAAAGAGAAAGAAAGAAAAATAAGATTCAAAATCATTTGGAAGTGAGTCATTGCACTTATACCTACATTAGGGGATTGTTAAAAAAAGCATGAAATTATAAGCAACAAACTGTACTTTTCAGACTTGATTGGTTGTCACAAGCATCGGTACTAAATTTCAGGTCTTTTTAAACTCATCTACGCGCTTGCATATTCAACAATATTTTATTAATTATTTGGGTTAAATAAAAGAATATAACTTCAACAAAGTGCCTCTATCTTATGAACTGCTTATGAACTATTTAATACTGAAAGGAACTGGTGTTCAGTTGTAGAGAATGATTTGTCTATACATTTACAACTATTTTTAATTTTAATTTTTGAGAAGTTGCATTCCGAAATTGCTTCTTCAAAATAGTTGTAAAATGTATAAAAGACTTACAACCCATTGTGACGCTGCTAAATTCATCATACTCCCAAAAAACCGTACTTTATAGTAAAATATCTAAACGTAGATTGAACATATTTCAATTTCCAAATTGGATGTTAGTTTTTTTATATATATTCATTTTGTAGAAATTAATTTTGAATATTTGATTTTTTCTTTGTATACAAAAAACACTTTCTTAATATTATATAAGAAGGTAATAAAAAGAAAATTTATATAGGTAATATACGCTAAACCGACTTTTCCATTGATTTATAATTTTTTTTAAATGATCAATTTATGTAATAGATGTCATACAAACATACTTTTAAATCAATTGTAATTCCTTTACTTTGATAGTACATAGTTGAAAATTGAATTGTTTACAAAATACTTAATATAAAATTAATATTTACAAATACATATCCATGTAGAAGATTGTTTAAAGCTTTTGCAAATCTTTGGATTCTTGTTTAAATTTAGAAATAATATATTTGTTTGTTTCTTGACTGAAGTCAATTTCAAATATTTATTATTGTTGAATGGCAAGAAATTAGAATGTAGTTTTTCTATATATTGTTAATACTTTAATCGACCAATTGAGGTCTTTTTTTTTATAATTAAAATTTAATTCATTTGTTCTTATTTATCATGGGAATCAGCATAGAAAAAGTTCTATTAAGAAAGGATGGTTAATTAGTACTCAAATACAATTATCCCTTTTGTTTTTTTTTAAAAAAAAAACCATTTGTTAAACATTAGTTCTATTCATAGTGAATTTTCCTCCTCTAGTGTGGTGAGCTTTACAAAAAGAGTTCCAACACGATAGAAAAATTGTTTTATACTATATAGACTATTATAACAGCTCTACCAAATAAGTATTAAAATTCCTGTTTTCAGAGAATGATTGAAACACACTCCAGCAATATATTATAGAACATTATAAGAACGTAGTTAAGTTAGAATCATTCATTGTAAAAGAATGAATCGATTACAAAAACAGATCATGTGAACGCCAAATATTATGATTGATGTCCATGCTGTGTCATTTTTTGTTTTATGACGGATAACAAATTTGTCAAAATGTAGAAAAATTGATTTTTTTTTCTGTTTTGAGGTTTATAAATGTCTCATTTTTTGTAATAAGAATTTTTGTAAACATTCTGCTTTGATGTTATAGAATATGGAAAAGTATTAAACTAGAAAATGATTATTAAGTTTAAAAAATCTTAATAAAGAGCAACTAAAAGTCGTTACTGACTACCCTTATATTTAAAAAATTATTATATAAATAAGAATTGACACTTATGAAGACAAGAAGAGCAAATATTGGGAGTAAGTCTAGAACTGTGGACTCAAATTCACAATTTCAGTTCGAATTGCTGTTTAGCTATTCACGTAAAATCAGAACTCAGATTCAGATTCTAATTGAAAATTCAAATAAAAAACTCAAAAATCTTGTTGACTGTTCAAATCAAAATTGATCCGTTTGACTCTGGAGTAATTTCAAAAGATTTGATTTTTGAACCATCTTATGTAGTTTTATACTTTTCCATATTCAATAGGATCAAATTTTAAATGTACACATTCCATGATTTAGCTTATGGAATGAATACATTTTATGATTGGTCCAAGGGATGTTAACATTTTATAATATGTTCATAGAATTTATACATTTTATAATAATCTACATTCTAGGTGACATATACATATACATGACAATTATGGAATCAATAAGTACTTTAAGACACTTAAAAATATGTTTAAGTGAAAAAATATAATGCGTAATAATTTTGCGTCTGTATATCTAACTATGGGTCGAGTATTTTAGAGGGTATAGTTACATGATGTTTTGTAAGGCATTTGTAGTGATTTTTAATGATAATATTTTACTAACTAAGACATCTGTGTATCAGAGATACTTTTGGATATAAATACATGATTAATAAGGCCCAAGGACTGTTAGCCGTCTATTTAAATAAATTTGGATAAATGTCTTATGTTTTAATTTTTGTTTTTTGCCGTTCAATGGAATGAGGAATTATAACAGCAAGTTTTACTCAAAACTTGATATTGATATCAATATAAAAAAATATCATTAATTTGAATTTCATCCGAAGAATGGGTTGTCTAGTTCCTTTCCATATTTGTATATTTGTGAATCTAATGATTAAATTTGACTGTCAACATGTGCAAAAACATTTACATTATTATTTCATTTCGATTTTCTCTTACAAATCGGCAATATATATAAATGTATTGAACAGTTGACGACATTCTAAAATGTGATTTTCGGTGTAATCTTTAGTCATATATAAATAAAAGTAGTTGTCATTTATGATAATTACTTATTTATTAAAACTTCCCAAAAGTTTGGAATTGATCATAAAGATTCAACATCACACAATGGTTATAACTATATAATCTATGACTATAATTAATTCAAATTGGACTTTAAATCTTGGCCAGGGATTCAATGGTCTTCGAAACCAATTTGGAGGAAATGAGTAAAAATTGATGAATATATTTTAAGAGAATAATGATTAAAATAGGAATGAATGTTATCAATCAAACTTTGAAATAAAGTATCTATTTAAAACTAGTATCCAAATTTCACAATTTATTTTGTAAATAATACAAATTAATATATTTTTATTGAAGAATAATTATGGGCTTGTAGAGCCACCAAGGCAATTTTCTTATGAAAGACGAAGTATTTGATATGTACATATCTATTTTTTGTATTAATGAATATAATTCATTAATTTCACAGTTATCAAAAAACAGGTTTTTGACCGTGTTTGACCGTCAAATCAAGTTTCAAACAATATTTGAAATATTAATGTTAATAATTTATGGTTAGTTGTGATTCAACCCACGGTTTTATAGTATATGGTATAAAGAATATTCACGCATACATTGAATATATAACATAAATATATGGGGGAGAGTGAAGTAAGTGCTGCTTTTTTTGTTTTTAGCCTAAATAACTTTAAAGAACATTCATGACGGAAACACTTTCAATTAAATTATATACATATTTTTCACTTCAGGACGTTGTGTTTTTGTGAGAGCAATAAACTTTGAAACTGTAATCAACTGCTTAAGAGATAATGCTTTCTAAAAAAAAAAAAAATTGATCGACTGGCACAACTTTTTCCTAATGCAGGGTGACTTGTGCTACTAATTATTGAATTAAAACAGTATGTATGTTGTTATTAATAACTATTGGTTATTACTATATCATAACTATTACACGTAACTATCATACTAAACCACTAAAGCAAATATCAAGTGTTTTTTTTAATATGTACATAAATGTAAGGACGATGTTAAAATTTTGATCATAGAAATATTACGTTAAACGGTAAAAAAACGTTTTTTTAGTCTCAAATAACCTCTCATACAATGACACATTTTTTTTTTGTAGGATGAGTAAAAGAACTTACATTTTAAAAAGGTCTCATAACCAATTTCTTCCATGGCTTCCAGTGGGACAAGCCTCCGCCGGTACAAATCATCGCACTTTACGTACCTATATGTATATATAAATTATAATCCGACCCGGGGTTTTAGATTCTATGGAGAACATACATGCATGGATTTGTAATTATGTATGTATGTATAATTATACATTCATAATTCATTTCACAAAAACAGAAACCATTCCAGTTATTTGATTGGATAATAATGACTTCTCTAAAAATCTAATCATATGAACCTCTTTTACAGATATTCAAAAAAAAAAGTTTGTAATCACTTTTTATTTCTCATAATGCTCTTTGTATTGTGTATGAGGTACCATGAACTGAAAGATATTACTAGCAAGACCCACTAACATAGTAATTAACCTACACTGTATTTATTTTTTTGTAAAATTTGCTCGTACTTTGCTCTGAACACTTTTCTACAATTGAATAGATTTTGAAGAACAGGCTAACTGTCAACGGATTTTAGGCCTTTTTTCTCTATAAAGATGACATATAGCGAAACAATTTCAATTTAACTCTGGCAGTATGATCCAAAAGAACAAGATTTAACTCCAACTAATTAATTATCGTTGATTTTCTTTCCAACTCTTTGCGGGTCTGAATGAGCTAATTACTTGTTTTTCCGATTTCAAGGAGTAAGTAAAATACTTTTAACATAAAAAAATCCCACAAAATATACTTAAAAAGTAGTTGAATAAAATATAAAATGTTACTTTCTGTCCAAAGAATCACTCTTGTAATGAAAGGATTATATATATGTCAAATTTTTGAGCGCCTTTCAATGTCACAATTTGAAGGATTAATACTTTGTTTTTGACGAGTCTTTTAGTTAATAATAAAATGAAGGCATGTTCAAAATAACCTAACATACGTAGATTTACCCAACGTTACTTTGTATTAGCTATGTTTTTTCATATAATCAAAGAATACAAATCATTTTATGTAAGTCACTTTGATCATTAGTTCGTTTGATTGAGCATCATAGTCAGCCAGGAGAACTAAGGATAATTTAGCAGGGTGGGCTAAAGATAAATTGACCTATAAAAGGTCATAAGACATGTCTTTGTTGCCTCCATGATTGCTAGAGGTGATTGAAAGCTAATTTTGAGGCCAAATCTCAATTTGAAAGCTTAGGAGGCCAAATTTGAGGTAGCTAATGGAGTAAAAAACTTTCAGGAAATGGTTGATTTAAGGGGTTTAAGTAAGGTCATGCTATCAGTAGGAAGATCTAATGTACTCGATTCTTTTGTCATTTTCAATCATTAATGATTTAATTAATGGTTCTAATGATAATAAAAAGATAAATCAATATGAAAAATCAGAAATTTTTATAAAATAATATTTGAGGAGCAGTTGTAAGCTGATCATTGAAAAAGTTGATTTTTTTCATCGATTGATCCATTGTCAAGATTGATAATTACATGTATAAACATATTTTCTATACAGAGGAATATTTAAAAAGTATAAAGAAGTAAAAAAAAACATATAAAATAACAATATATTTAGATACTAATTAGTTCTAATTTGATATTGGAACAATAATAATTGTTTTATTATTCGCTAATTTAAAAATTCTGCTCTTGGGTTACAGGTATCACGGATTCTCAAAATTTTAAAAAGAATACAGTCAGGAATATTCATTCAAACTTTTTGGTTTACACAACATTTCTCTACATTGTGTTTTAGTCAGCATCTTTTAGACATATATTTAAAAAAATGAATTTTTTTATTTTAGCTGTACACAATAGAACGATGCGTATCTCAAGTAATGCCTTTCTGTAGTGTTGTGAGCTGTACTCACTGCTCAGGAGCCTAAGGATTATCACTTTTATCAAGTTTTTTTTTTTTTTTTTTTTTTTTTCAAATTTAAATGAATATTCGAGAGTTTACAATATTTTTAAATTTTGAGAATCTGTGCTTTATTTCTCAAGAACCTCAACCTATATATTGATGTTAGAGATAAAAATTAGTTTTACACTTAAATGGTTTTATTCAACGCAAACATAGTTAATAGTTTTGTATGACGTCAATGAATTTCTTCTAGAAAGATGTTCAAAAATGGGAATAATAAATAAGGAGAGGAGAGAGAGAGAGAGAAAGTTACATATGCTTACTTTTTATATAGCCGATCCCATTTGATCAGCTATAAAAAATTAAATTTTATTAACAAGTTAAATTAAAAAAACTATTAAAATCTCAAAACTAATTTATTTGTTCAAGTAAAAAAATATTTTAAATTGTCATTGAACATGGATACACAAAGTAATTCCTTTTAAGGATTTATCCTGAATAATTTCAGGATTATGGCCCTATTGCCAAAAAGGTAATCTAACAATTTATCAATAAAAGTGCATTATAACATTGGTTGTAGAAAAAATAAATTTCAATAAGAAGGAGTTCATAAATCATAAAGCACTGTTGGTTTTATGAGCTTGCAAAGATGTTTCATAAATAAGAGAAATCTTACATAGATATATGATACTTTTTATTACTTATAATAGTCGATTTGAGAGGAACTAAAAATAGCCTTGGGCCTCAAATCCACATGGTTTTCTAATTTTCTACATAAATATATTTTGATAAGACATAGATGATTTTTCCTTGTAGCTCTAACAGTAGCTTTCTTCCTTAGTGTCAGTTCTTTTTCCCCGTGAGAAGAAAGTTATTCAGAAGGATAAATATAGCTTAATGTTTTTGATGACCGAAATCGGTGGTAAGGCTCCATACAAAAAGATTTTCATTATTAATTAGGTAGTTAGTTCTCTTTTAAGCTATATGAGGCTCCCAAAGGTGACAAGTACGGACTTTGTTAGTCAAATGTTAGAAGTCATGTCTTGAGTCATTATTTTTTAAGTGACACTTTGATTTGGAAATATAATTGTTTAGGGGTGTACCTTTTGGAAAAGAATACTTTGAAGTGTTTATAAGGTAAAAGGATACAAATTCCCCATATTTCTGCAAATGAAATTACAGTATTAACAGTTCTGGTTAATCCTTACAAATAAATATATTTTTAGATATTTTAAAGATGTTTTGTCTTGGTTGTGATTTAAACGACGATTGCAGACACAAAGAATATCCCTCCGTACCTTTCCAAAAAAGTATAATAAGCCATTGTCAAAATGGTTACAAATTTTATAAATAATACCAAGGGAATAATTGGGAAACCAGGTAATGAATATACGAGTACATACATAAAATGATTATTTCCTTCTATGAGATAAAATGTAGGACGAAAAACGTGACTCAATTGTGTTTATATTAAGAGTTTAAAAATTCAATTTGATAAATGAAAGCTACTCACTAAATTACTATTTAATAACGTCATATGCACAAACAAAACCCTTTTTCTTAGAGTTATATAAATTCAAGACCATTCCCAAGTATTTTCATCTTCAATTAATAAGGTCATGCCATTAAATTCAATTTTAAATTACAAATATATGGTTGAAAACATTTTATTTTTAAATGGAAAAATAAGGAAAATATTTAGTTAATTAAATAATTAAATTAGAAAGGTTATGCATAAAAGGAAAAAGATAAGAAAAGAGAAGAAAAGAAAAGAAAAGAAAGGAATGGAATGGAAGAGAAGAGAACCTTTTGCGTAAATATATTTTTATACCTCAACAACACTCAAAACCTAAGTTGTAGAAAAGTAATTCAGTTATTTATTACTTTTAAAAACAATATTTTGATTGTTCTTCCTCATTAACCAAAATAAAAACTTTGACAAGTTTCTCTACATATACCCCAAAAATAGAAAGAAAAAATTATCCGTCATGTCATAAAAAAAAACTCCTCAGTTATTTTAACTCTGAAAATATTTATTCCAGCTTCAAATTTGAGCAATAACTAATTTGTCATGCCTAAGCAAGGCCTCTCAAACTTATGGAAACGCTCTGATAAGAGTCTTCAGAGTATAGACAAGTATTTTTATTTATAGATCTTATATATATATATATATATATGTAAATAAAAATAGAAAATTGAAGCACTGTACTTAAACAATTGATTGTATATCTTTATAAACATGGATAATTGATTTGTTGATCTTTTTTTAGTGAAAAAAGGAATCCTAAATATAGGTTTTTCTCTTTTATATATGTAGAAACTCTAATTGAATTATACTTCCAAGTGAAAAACAACAAAAACAACAAGACAGAAACATACATCTTCCTACAGAATTACTTATGTTGGCGGAGGAAAAATGAGAAAGGATGTGACGTCAGAGCAGTCCTCGCTCTTTATATCTCTCAACCTTTCCTTCTCAATTAAAAAAAATATAAAATAAAACACAAAATGAAGTTTTAGCAAGTCAAGTGGATCTCAATTCTCCCCACCTCTATTGACTAATACATAGATATTTTGAGTTCATGCGAAATCAACAGTCTAACGTCATATCAACAGCTGACATTAAACTACTCACTACATTAATGAAATATTTAGGAATTTAAATAATATGGAAAATGCCGCGTACGAGATTTTGTGGAGTTGGCTCTTCGAACAGTACTTTTTGTTTTCCAATGCTGTTATCATTTTTACTTTGTTATTGAGGGGAAATATCTACCTGATAGTAAAGATCTCGCATGAAGGAATACATGCATTAAGGTTAATAAAGCAAATAAAATATAAACAAAAGTCCTCGTATAATTATTACTTAAAAATATATAATTTCCTGACATTAATTTCAGTTAATCTTCTGCCTCTTATCTATGGTATACATAATATTGTTATTTATTATTGGTGTTTTCATTTGTATGTATAAAAGAGAATAACAGCTTGTAGCTCAGTAAAACGTCATGACAGCCGTAGCTGCTTCCCTCTCAACATTCATCAAATTGTCAGAGTGGCCAGGTTGATTTTCTCTTTCTTTGATTCTTACAAGCCCGATTTGCATATTATTTACATTCCTAGAAATATTGCCGTCTCAACTGAATATAGGTATATACAATGTTTCACACACTTTTTTATCCTACAAAAATTGAGACTTGACGCGTTTAAGACACAAAACATCCTTCAAAATGGTTTGGGCTGAGTCAAATCATATTCCAACACTAGCAACGGGGTCTTTAATTGTCAATCGACGATTTAAAAGCGTCAAATCTTTGATTTTTTTGGAACGTGGCCCTCGTTGATAGTCGTCCATAGAGCGGTTCGTCTTCAACGCGCTCTCGGCCTGCTTTGAATTCGTTGTTCCACTTATAAACGTTTTTTTGTGCCATAGTTCGATCACCAAAGTCCTTCTGCAATATTTTGAATGTGTCTACACACAAGAATATTCGTTCCGTAAACAAAATTTCTTTGCTCAACAATTCGATATTTCAAAAACGAAGCAGACGCTTGGAAATTGTTTTAGACAGTTCTACCTACCTAGGAAAAAAAAATTATCTTCCTTCTTAATGCCCAGGAGTTGTAAATGACAAATTCATCTTATTTTTTGATCAGAGTAGTATATATTTGTCAGTACATATCACATCCTCTCTTTGATAAAGAAAAGTAGCATCAATTATACAAAATATTTAAAAAGTTGGAGATTGACAAAAAAAAATAAAGTTTAAAAAATTTTTGGATTTTTTTTAAATTGACAGGAAATGATTAATTTCCTCCTTTTTTGCGTTCATCAAAGATACAAAACCACTTAATGTACTAGTTCTATATTTTATAAGTAGCTATGAGCCAGAATAATCAATATTGAAGATATTAGTTTCTACCCAAGTAGATAGAAATCATATCTTTTTTTGCCACAGCTGGATAGTCTTTTGAAGCTTTGAAACTTCAATAGTAAATTAAAGGGCTCTTTAAGTCTCATAAATAAACGGTCATTTTTTTTAATTTTTTTTTCTTCCAAATTTGTATTTTATTATTATAAATACATACACAATTAATCGATACTCGAAGGTAGTGAGTGAACGCATATTTCTTAATGAACCTCTTTATACATATGAAAGAAAAAAACCAAACCAAGGGAGAGTTAATGATACCATTGATGCACTTTTTTTTCTTTTTTTTTTTCATTAATAGATCAGTCAATTTATGAGGAAAAACAAAATGCATAGTCTATGTGTAGCTAAGTATGTAGATACTTATATATTTATACTAATATACTTATATCAATAATATTCTTTGAAAGGCCCACTCAAAGATGTATTTTGAACATGTTCTTTTAATATGAAATAAATTAATTATGTATAAATCTATGTACTTACAGTCATATCTTGAAACGCGAACATATATAATTAAAGGAGTTTGTAGGTAGCTATGTATATCAATATCAAATCAGATTCAAAACTTGACTTCTTTGTAGTAGATGAGTGAGAAATCAAATTGAATACTCTTAGTACTTCAAAGTACTCTGAGAACATACTTTAAAGTGTGAGAATGCTCAACGAAATCAGAGCACATATTTTCTGACTTTCTTTGTATTCTTAATGACGAAATTCATTTAAATTTTTCATTTTTTTTCTCTATATCAGGGGTGTTTAAACTTTTTGCAAAGACGCCAGATTAAGTTTGTTAAAAATGGAAGGGGCCGACCTTGGCGGACGTTCTTTATATAGAACAGCAATTAATTTTTAAATAATTTAGCGAGCCATTCTGTGTTTTTGATAAAGAAAAGTAGCGTCAATTATATAAAATATTTAAAAAGTTGGAGATTGACAAAAAAAATAAAGTTTAAAAATTTTTTGGATTTTTTTTAAATTGACAGGAAATGATTAATTTCCTTCTTTTTTGCGTTCATCAAAGATACAATATCACTTAATGTACTAGTTATGTATTTTATAAGTAGCTATGAGCCAGAATAATCAATATGTGTTTTGGTTTTTGTCCAATATATCTATTCTAACTGCAAGCCAGATGTTATTGAGTTTATGAATGACGGAGGATACGAACCGAATCAAAATTGACCAAGGACCGCATTTGGCTCCCGGGCCTTTGAGCATGTCTGCTCTATGTACACAATGATGATTTAAACATTTTGACAAACCATTGTATTCAGATCTTTTATTTATTGTTTCTCTTTTTGAGGGATAGAATGAATAATGATCTAAGATTGGAACTGCTAATAAATTTAAATGCTATTTTAGTCCGTCAAAAAGGTTTACAATCAATGGAGAGAAAGAGAAAGAGATTTATTCAGAGTTTATTACATTTTAATTATATTATTTAGTAAAACTCAAATATCAAATATAAAGATTTCAAAGGATTAAAATCAAGACACACAAGTTGTGTGCTGTCTTATCAAAGTAGTCTCATGATAATTGACCAAGTCAAAATACATGACTTTAGTAGGGCATGAATATAAGTTCAATTCAAAAAGAGACACTCTGTTAAGTATTTCCTCATAATTGATGGCTATGATAGTAATTTTGTATTACTCAAGATCCTTGGCAAACACTGAAATTAGCTTATTATTATTTTTATTATTATTGTTATTAAATTATGCCTCTTAAATATGAACAACTATAGAAAATAAGTGTCTTGAAAAAAGGTAAAAAAAAAGTAGAACAGGGACATGGATTTTGTACGATCTGTCAAGTTCAATAAAAAAAATGTGAATTAAATATATGTTTATGTATGCATATATAATGAAAATCATATACATCATATTATCTTTGGTCCACAATTACAAACGATTGAAAACCATTGGCTTAAGCCTATGTACTACTATGGGCAAAAAGTATCATTAATAAAGAAATTTTTGTTTAATCATCTCCCTCAAAGTAGTTCCCTCCCCCCCAAGGGAATGCACATATGGCAAAGTTTTTTTTAAATTTTCAAAACAGTCACGAAAAACAGTTATTAATTCAATAATAATTAGGAAACAATAACTGCTGAGTTTAGAAGTGCTATTAAAGTTAAAAATCGAATACTTGATTTCTTGAGTTTCAAAAGGACACAGTCTGGAATCTTCATTTAATCCTTTTTGGTTTAAACAACACTTCTCTAAATTGTATTTTACTCATCATCTTTCAGACATTTTAACAAACGAAAAATTCAAATTTAACTCTTAGGATGACGCGTATGTCAAACACTCATGAATATTTTGACATATAATTTAGTACATGTTGCTTTAGAAATGAGAGGAGAAAAAAAGATTAAAGAATTTGAAAACACATAGTATTGAGTACAAATTGATGTCAAAGGGAAGAAGTGATATTTGGTTATCAAATCAAATTAGTAGCCCATGTTAAAAATACTAACTCAACTTATTAGATTTTCACAATTAAGTTTGTTTCAGAGTAGGATAATTGGATCAGAGAAATAACTAAAATTTACTAAAGTAATAGCTAATTTATTGACTTCACACTCTAAATATAAAATGGTACATATTATATTGATAGACATTCAGTTAAAGTTTAAAAAACCCATTTATTTGTTGACTACAATGGTGACATTCAAATCCACCCTTGACTTTAAAGAAACATTTTTTTTTGCTATTGATCCCTTCACAACTCAAACAAATAGAATGACGTCACGCGAAAACGTTCTATGGGTACTACTCTAGAAGTTTGATTCTTTTTAAAAGAAATAAATATTAATTATAAATTATTTTTAAATAAAAAAAAATAATTGGGAAAAGTATTGATTTAAAAATGATCTATTTTTTATTTTCATTAATACATTTCTATTTAAAAATTTGTTCCTCAAATAGAGGATTCAAATCACTTTATGACATGTACATATTTCAATATCTTTGATTCAGTCGAAAACGTATTTATTTATTTATTTATAGCAGACATATTGAGTGTAATTTAGACTAACTCAACTCGTTTTTTTTTTTTCATTGCGAATCTAAAGGTATACACATAGAAACATGGATATAAGGCTTTGATAGTTAGTATATACATACATACATATATGTATGTATTATGAGCCCAACATAATGAATTGAATACAGGAAATGATGGGAATGATTCGTTATTGATACCCATAATGAAAAAAAAAAAAAAATTGATCATGCCCAATTTAGGAATTATGAAAAAAAAAAAAAAAAAAAAAAAACTGGCATGAAAATGTCAACCAAATTATTAATAATAATAATAACAACAACAACAAAACTAAGTAATTCCTCAATAACAAACCAGTTCGTCATACGTTGAGCAAAATATGACGGAAGATAAAAAAATAATTTACTTTGTATCTACCCAACGAATGGGCCCTAGCCTATCAAACCTATGTATGTATATCTGCTTAATACATAATAAATCTTTATATTTTGTGCGTATTCATAATAGTACATACATATATGTAGTAGCTTGTTCGCTCAAATGGTCACAGAATTGATTTGCATGAGTTCATCAATATTAATTTATCATCTATCTAACCTTCAATTAACTCAGAATTTTAATTGTCTCCTTTGTTTGTAGTAGTCTACATATAACAAAGAAGAAGGGACGATATGAAAAAAACAAAAAAACAAATCCTGTGTCGTTTAAGAAAAGGAACAACTTTATATTGATATATGTATTTAGAAAGTACATTAATTAAATTTAAAAAAAATAGTATAAAGGGATTTGACAAACATCTTTTTTGATTAAATAATGTAGTACAATGAGTATAAAGGAGATACTAACAAGTTAGGAATAAGGAGTTTGACTTAAATGAATAGAAATACATACATAGGTAATATATGTACATAGTATGTTTGTATGTATGTAATAATCGAAATCTCGTAGGTGTTTCAATGATATATGCAAGTACCTTTAGGTATAGATATATATGTATATCTATATATATATATGTGTGGTAGGTAAATATATGTATAGCAAATGCATCGCCATACATTAAATAAATATTGATTCAAGAGCCATGAGTCAGATTTTCTTTGAATGCATGAAAGTATAGTCACTAGTGTTGTGCCCTGAGTCGGTTTAAATATATTTTATTTAGAGGATATTTTTACCTTTGCCTTTTACCTCAACCTTTGCTATGGTTTTGGCCTTGACACTCAAGAAAATAGCTAGACTTGAAGTGGTTTAGATCTAGTTGTTGAAAACTAAATCTTTATGAGGTCGAGGCCCAAAGGCCAAAATTGCTCTGGATTTATATTTTTAGAAAAAGAAATTTTTAATATATGTACACATTTGCTGTGGTCTTGTCGACGAGAACAAGAGAGTACCAAGGGTTTTTTGAAGGTTCGGAACGGAAATTGTATGCTTTTTTTTTTTTTAAGAAACGGATATTTTTTAAACTTTATTTGCTTTGATTTGGGCCTTGACACAAAAGAGACGACAATTGTTCATGTTTTTTGTTCATTTTGTTTTTGTGTTTGAAGAGAAAATTTTAACTTATTAGTATTGGTATTTTTCGCAGAGAGACTAGGCCAATATAACGAACTACAAATAGACACCAAAAGCGGAGTCAAACACCACATCACTAATAAGTATTTACATAGTCTAAATATAAATTATATTTACAGAGTAAATAGAAAATTGTCAACGTATTTCAATTTTGTAGAAACAAGGGATTTTATTCAGTTTATTTCATTTTTACTAATAAAACGGAAATTGAATGAAGAAGAAGCTGTCATTTATTTTAAAAAAGAACTCGCATTTTGCATTTTTATTAATTTATTATAATATCCTTATATATATATAGGTGTACATTTTGATGTTCAAATCATGATGGATGTGACTAAAGAATATATAATTCCTACCTAAATGTATGTATAAAGTTGAATGATAAGCCATGTGACTCCCTATGCATTCAATTTGTTTCGTACGATTGCAAATCTCTTCCGTCTTTGATCGTCATTTTATTTATTCTTTTTTATTCTTTTTCTCCATATCTTTTTGAACCTTTTCAACTTATGATTCTACAAAAAAAAAAAAAAAAAAATACCCAAAAATAATGACAAATGACATTTGTGATCCTGGTCGGTTGATAAAATATTTTTTAATCAGATTTTTATTCCTGTTGTTGACTTTAATTGCAAATAGGTGTAGCCACCACGTAGTTACGATTTATAGCAAATCAAAAGTATGCAGCATATATTGTTCGTAGCCATGAAAATTCCCTTATTATACATATGTATATTACAAAAAAAAATCTTGGAAATGAGGTTGAGTGAGTATATTACTCACTATCTTCATGGTATGTACATCTTTATTCAATATTGTTTTCTGACAATCTTTGGCTAGTGATATGAAGGAATTGTCAATTCTCTACAATATACTCACCTCCAAGGTCATGAAAACTCCAATTGAATGCAGTGAGTGTGGGGCACATATCCCAGAAGTTGAGGTACACTTCATCGGTTCGTTAATCGTAATTATCATATCAATACAAAATTCAATAAGATCTAAAAAAAAACTTTCATTAATATACAAAATCCCCGAAACGACGAATCTCATTATTGATTTTGTATTAGTAACCCAAATTCTATTTCAGATCCTGGCGAAACCCCTATAGGGCATCATATTTCGTTATTAGATATATGCATAGGAGAGTCTGATTGTTCTTCACAGAGCCTACGTGATTCCTTGTCTACCAAGCCCATCTTCTTGAAATGTTTCTTCAAAAGGAATATGATCAGTAGCAAAGACTACAACAATATTTCGTATTGATGTCCTTCTAACTTTATTTATATTCCATCTCTGCCAAAGAAGAGGGAAGGAGATTTTATTGGCTTGACGACAACTTGGATCACTTCGTCATTCTTTCAATCAAATTGAACTACTCTGACATATTGGACTTCACATGTTGCATCCCATTTTAACTAAACCTCTCAACTTACTCATTCCAGCCAGTATCCCTTCTTGATGTCTAGGTAAGGATCCTTTTCTTTTTGAATGGCAGTCATTGGCAGTCATATCAACATGAAACACCCCTCGGCAACCTAGATGTTTTTCTGTCCTAATAGAAGCTCCCTTCTGTCTACTCCACTTGAAAAAGTGTGCATACCAGTTTTAATTTCCATAGTCGTCAAAAATGAACTCGCCCCCATCTAAAATACACCAGCCATGTTCCACCATGGCTTCTATTTTGAATGAATCAGCAATATTTGTTTAATAAATAAATATTTTGACATTCTAAATTTACAAATAAAATATTATTTAATGTTTATTTTAATAAACTCAAATACATGAGTAAATCTTGATACAAATCCATAAAAAAAAGCCCTTTCAATTTACGATTCAATATAATTTTTTAATTTTATTTTCCATCACAGTGGGTTTTTTATTGTTTATTTATTTATTTTAAAAAAACAAACAAAAAAACCATGCAATTAATAATCCAATTAGTTCTTCAAAATCAATGATTAAAAACTGTGAGGGCATTCAAATTAAAGCTCAACTGATTATTGGTTCTTTAAGAATTATCATTAATGATCATTGAATGCCGATTATTGCCGATATAAATATTTGAAATACGAAAAGTGATTTATGAATTTAATTGCCTTTGTATTGAAAGAAAAAAATATGTGATTGGAATTTCTGACAATTGCTCATATTCACATAAACCATCATGTGATCATCTTTGATTTGAAGGTTCACAGTCACCACTCCCACACCGAAGGTAAAGATAAAGTCCAACATTGAGTAAATAACTATTTGAAACATAAATCAATTTGATCCTTTGATTTATCTTCAAGTGATATTTTAACTTATATCATATTTTTAGCATTCTTTATCATTTTAGTGAGAGTGACAGTGTGACCAGGGGGAATGAAAAATCATTGATCAAAGGCAAAAAAGAGTGATCATTGGTCTACGGATTCACTACAGAAAAAATATATGTGATGCAAAGTTGGGCTATCACAGATCGATACAATATTTTAAATATTAGAATGATCCTTAATCAGTGATTCTCAAGAGATTTAATACATAATAATTAATGGTCTTCAATAGCACTTCTTTAAAGGATTTTCTTTTTCAAAGTTACCTACGAGATTTAGTGGCCACAAGATTAATATAATAAGGAAGTTGACCCGTTGAGTGACTGACCTACATATGTTAGACATTGTGATCAATCTTTTAGCTATAAAACGGTGACCTGTAACACGCCGTTTTTATTACATATATGGAAGGGGAAAAAAACCAGGTAGCAGATTAATGATCTCAGATGATCTCCTCACTTTAATCCCCTAAATAGACTATTTCCTAAACCTTTTGACTTAATAGCCCACCTCAAATTCGATCTCCAAAGCCTTCAAATCCCATTTTGACCTTGAAATCTGCGTCCAGCGACCTTGGTTAACTTTAGAAGCTGATAAATCATAGTCTTTGTTCTTTTTTTGGAGGGGGCAAGATGCTCTTATTTCACCCTAACCATTACTCCTTCTAGCTAACAATGATGCTCGATCAAACAAACAAACGAACAAAGGTACCCACCCTGAATATATGGTATACTATACTGCATATTGTTAAACTTATTATTCTCTAAACGAGCTACATATTATAAGTAGTTAAAAAACCTTTTCATTATTTTGAGGAGGGAAAATAATTTTAGTTCTCGTAGTTTGATAATCATATTAACCTTTTAAGATTCTTTTAAGATTTATAAATTTGAACTAGACTCAACTTGTGTGAAAATCCACCTTTAAAAGCTTGTATTCCATCTCTTGCCATCAGAGGTCCCCATTGGTTATCCCAAACCTTTTTAATTGCAATCTGTTTTTACAAAAATATCATCGTTCCCTGAAGTAAGTTATATGGATTTGCTTATTTTGGAGTGAGTGACTCAAATAAGGTGAATAACTGCCAATACTATAAATTCGAATGTACATATTTATACAATTCCTCGTTGTCATATTATTGCAAAATACTCGCAAACCTCGGAATCTGAGATGTTACTGTATTATAAATATACATTGATATGAACATACATATATTGAAACCAGTGCACATTAATCAACTAGGATTTTATTTTTATCCTTAATGACAAAATTCCATTTGCAAATTTTTTTTTTTTTTTTGTATTAAAAAAAACCACTTACATTTTGTCAATATAGGGTATCACTGTTTTCATATATATTATATATGTAATTAACCTAATTTGAATATGACTCATTCAGAGGTATATGAGTGGTAGTACGAGGGATTTCTCCACCTGTAAAAAATATATGCTATTTTTGCCACTCACTGTGAAAGTTTTTGTCATATAATTAATACCCCTCTCATTTTTTTTCGAATCACAAAATAACCCCCCCCCCCCCCAAGCACATGTTGTCTCATCTACGCCAAAGCATATTCTTTTGTGTGTGTGTGTGGGGAAGCAGTTTGATAAAAATTATAATTATACCATGATCACGCAACTTCGCATCCTTCAAAAACAGTGGATATGTCAAAGGTCCTATAGCCCCGTTCCAACCCCAATGGGCTATTGTATACATATGAATATTTAAAAGGTATTTGTAGCTTACAACAAAAAGAAATGTTTGTTTTTATTATTCATTTATATTATCAGGTTCCTTTATTTATGTATTTAAATCCATTACTTTCAAACCAATGGGTCAAACTGATTCTATGAGCTTTTGATAATTCTTAATAACAACATTGTTATCCATACTGAAGCCATAGTTGAACTTTCCTGCCTGAAATGTCAATTAGCTATTTGTCTACTTTTTTTTTATTTTTTCTAAGTATCCAACAATTATATAATTATGTTTATATACTACATATATATATATATATATATATACACCTCAAGGCAGCGTTTCTCAAACTTTTTTATTCAGTGGTGTATTAATGAGGGAATCCAATCCACAAACAAAATATTTAATCTCGTTTTCTTTTTGAGTTTGTAATATTTTATGAATGTAGTATTATAACTCATTTGTGGAATGAATCATTTTGATTATATGTATGTACATATGCATATCGTGCTCAACCCCTAAGATTATAGGCCCATATTATTTTGTTGGTAAATAAAAAATGCTCTTAATTGGATTAAGAATCTTAATCGAGGTACAATAAACCATCAAAACAAAAAGTTTGATATTTTTAGTAATGATGGAATTTTTATTGTATTATATTTTTTATTGTGGTGAAGTTAAAAAAATGAAGAAAATACCATTTTTTTGGGGGGGGGGGGAATTCAACATTGGATTTAATTCTATTAAAGTCTTTTATTATATTATAAGGAACTATATATGTATATTTATATTAAAAAGTGGGGAATCTTTGTATTATTTTCTTTGTATACACAATGTATTTCCCAAAATAGAAGTTTTTATTTTTGACGAATTCATATTTTCATTCATGTTCCTGCATAAACGAAATACGGATAAAAAACCCTTATTGAACATATGCATACTGATCCACTCCACTCTGGCTATAAATAGCTAAAAATAACAGCATGAAAAAGTAGTTAATTAGAGGATGAGAAGGAAACTAATGAAGTTATTAGCAAAGAATATATGATATTTGATCCTCATTAAGAACTTAGGCATAAAAATAGGAATCTGTTGTTAAGACGCAAAAAAAAAATATTAATACAACGATTATGTAGTTATAATTATGGTATCCTAAGGGATTTTATCATAGCTTTAAAGACGAGGTAGCTGTTTTTGTTGGTGGTGGTGTGAATAACAGGTATGGGAGACTTTTTTAATAATTTATAATGAGTATATGTTTGTTGTTTTGAAAGTGATGGAGCTGATAATTATGTTAAACAGGATTAACCAAAGAAAGAAAGAAAGAATTTTTTTTTCTTTCTACTAAGTGTGTGTATTTGTGTCTTCAATTCTTATCTTGAACATTAAATATATTAATTCATTGTCGATATGAATGACGTATGTATACTAATGTGTATATATATATATATATTATTTATAACAGATATTCCACCCCCTCCCCTCACTCTCCTGATTTAAATCAGCTGACAGCATATAGTTAAATGTTAATTGACCTAGGAGATCATAGCAAGACAAAAATATGAATTTTTTCCTTTTGAAAGTTGAGGTTGCGAGATGAGACAAAAAAATATTATTTACAAAGGGTCCCATAGTGGGAAAAAAGAATTAGTCAACTACATATCATTTCCACGACAGGCTTATTGAGCGATCAACCCAAACACTACGTATTCTCCTTTCAGTCGATTTTCATCAGTTGACTCTTTTGATTTAAAGCAACTGACCCTATGTGTTAAGAGCTCAAAAAAGGAATTATTATTATTTAGGATTTTAATGTATAAAAAATATATTAAATCAAGGTTTTGGTCACCCTTTTTATGTATTTTTGAATATTATACAAGGACGATGCATTGATTTTTATTTTGATAAAATTTATCTATTAATTATTGTATATCTAAATAATAATAATTATACCAAAAGTTAAAAAAATTGGCAGGAAGAAAAAATACAGAAGGGTATATGTTTTGTTTTTTTTTGTCAAATTTTTCCTTTCCTTTTTGCAAGTCGAGGTTGCGAGTGCAAAAAAAAAACTTGTCGTGATCCATACCAACTGATTTTGAACTTTTTTCCTTCTTTTTTCTCTTTTTGGAGAAGGAAAGATTGCGAGAGTTCAAATGTCTACTTAGTAATTTACTTATTAACACACTATCTACAACTAAGATAATGATATCAATTAAAAAGTTGTAAAACACAGATTGATCCAACAAATCAACGCTGTTCCTATTTTCCTACTTTGCATTTAGATAATAATACATGACGTGACGTGTAGGTAGTATTTACATATGATATATCTAGATAGATATAAACTATTATTGGGATGTCATATGACTAGGTCATTATTTTTGACGACGATCTTTGATCAGCAAAGGTCATATCCTTTTTTTTTTTTATGAGTACATAAGTATATACATATACTTTTTAAGATATACATAACATAAACAAATTCAATGATTTCTTCTTTGATTTATTATTATTATTATTAGAAAGAAATACAAAAATACGACTCATTCTTCTATCTAGCCACTGCGTCGTCATCTTCATCCCCTTTAGATCACGATCCTCCCTTAGTTTCATTTTTAAAGATCTTTTCTTTCTTTCTTTCTTTTTTTCAATTCCCTTCTATGTAGGCCTATAATACATAGTGGTACAAGATAGATAGAATATCCACTTAATAATAGAATGACGGATCGTTAATATAGGAATGAAAGAAAAACAATCTGTTTAAGGGAATAATGTAAATGAAAAAAAAAAAATAATAATAAGATAAAAAACAACCCCTCAAAAAACTGTCCAACTTTTCCCCCCATTTTTTAAAATAAAATTATTGATCTCTTCTGCTCTAGCCTCCTCCTCCTCCTTTTTCTATGTATATCCGGTTGTCGTTGATGCATCAATATCATAGTCCGTGAGAGTATAGCGATACTTATGTAAGTATCTTTCTCCACGACACTCTCATGATGAAGTTAATAGTGTAATAGTAATAAAATATAATAAAAATGGACGATGAAGACCCTCTGATCTGAGATCCCCCTCCCTCCCTTCCTCCCCTCAAAGTATGTACGACTAAATATGTTAGTATGTAAGTATGTATAAGTCGAAGTAACATTGATACTGGGCTTGCCTGAAAACAGTGCGCGCGTTCGTCCGAACTTCTACAAGTAGTACTACTTATTATTTTTATTATTATTGAATCAAGGGACAATTTTGACGACTGCTTTATTTGATAATCAGAAGTAGAGTGACCTCATGAAGATTTGGAGATCCCGTGGTGTACGGAAGGTGTTGATGGAATGAGAAAAGTCTCTGTTCCAGGGCCCCACATGCCTCCCTATGGTGGGTGCAGCAGCAGCAGCAATAATGGACTTAAATCCCTGACTAAACAATCCTCTTTTGATTTGTCCTATCGGAAAATATCAACTGGGATTGCTCCACCGCCACCACCGCCGACAAATCGTATCCGAGAAAAACGGATCTCAATTATTGTTTCTGGGCCAGACCCTAATCGCCGTATATCCTCTTCTTCTTCCTCAAACAAACCTCATCCTCTCCTTGCTCTACAACAGCGCTATTCCTCCTCATTCGATGCCTCAGAGTTTCATCGAGCCTATCTGGAGTCCCACTTTAATGAAACTGAGATAACGACGGTCACGAATAATAATACGAGTTCCTTCAATCCTTATCGAGATCCCAGAGGATCTGCTCGTAAACCCCTGTTTCAGCCCTCTCTTGAAGCCTCTTCCAAGTTCAAAAAGAAACTCCGAACCAAAACGGAGGAAACACAGTCCACACTCTTGGATAAGCTTAGTAAACTCAATTTTGAAATCCATGAGCTCAAGTCTCGTACAGAGGAGTGTCTTGAAGTGAAGGAGGGTGGAGGAGGACCCAGTTTCAAGACAAGTGTGGAAGAACGTGAGGAACCTCGGGACCTGAGTCATAGAATGGGTGAAGAAGAAAAGAGTCATATAAACACGAATCTACGACATTTTTGTCTCACGACCTTTAAAATCCTTACACTTGTGAACGAATGCTATGAGCTAGTTAAATCCATTCAGAGCCATTCTACAGCCCCCTCCTCATTAAACACATCCTCCCTTCTCTCTCAGGGCACACTCCTCTCAGAGTCCTTTCGAAATCATGACTTCGGAAAGGTGAGATCCTTCGGATCCTTGAGCCATATGTACTCAACCCTACAAATATTATTGCCTTTCCTTTACAGGACATTTCCGTCTCGTATTTTGGATTGGATTGGAAGGAAATGACGGAGTTGGTTCATGAAATAGAGGGCTATGTACGCTCCCTCTACATTTCCTCACGAAAAAGCTCTTTGGAGCACTATAATCACTACTATGGACATCACCTTCGAAAAACCTCTTCCAATGGATGTGGCACGAGCCTCTCCAACAGCACAGATCTACTAGACAATAATTATAGTGGTGGTAGTAGTAGTAATAGTGAGAAGAGTCTCTCGTCCCTCTGTGTGTCCATTTGTAAGGATTTGAGGAAGGTTCGTGATGACGTACTCTCACATACAGAGGCAGTTCTGCGTGGACGGTTAAGTCCAGTTAATAAACAAATTATTTGGTGAGTTTTCATTTTTATTTTTTTAAATTACCTATAATGGTTTTTCGTTTTGTTATTCTGATTATCTTTGACTCTCTTGTTGTTGCGTCTCTCTCCTTCCTAAGGAGGAGTCTCTGAATAAGGAATAAGATGTTATTATTCTTGTTATTCTTATTCTTTTGATATCAAAAAATCGTTTTATTCCTACACGGTTGTATGTAGCACCCATGGTTAGGGGGAGGGGTAGATATATATGTAGAATCTCTTATTAATAAGTCTCTTGTAATTTCTTATCGACTCTTGAGATCTTATAAAAACTTATTTTTTCCTCCTCTAAAAATATAACGTTATTATGTTTACGAAGACTGATAATGAGTAAAAATTGATGATGGTGAAGGAAGGGAAATAAAATGCTTAATAGCCATTATTAGAGAAAACATAATTAAGAATGGTTTAACGGAACTGTTCCTCTCTTCTTCTATAATAATAAAAAATAAATAAATTGACTAATGAACTGTTAAAGACCAAGTCTGGAAAAATAAGGAAAATATATAAATTATATTTTCTTAAATGTAATTAACTTTTTTTCTTCATCTATTTTCAAGCTCTTTTAATGGCTCAGGTGTTGTTATATTTATAGTTAACAGGTATACAAGTCTTAACTCCCACTACAAGTTAATTGCACAAGTTGGAAATGTAAACCTCTTATTGGATAATAATCGTAATTAATTATTGTTATGACACCAGTCTTTGAAATCAAGAACCGTTCTTATGTACATACATACATACAATTAGTTCATTGTGACTCATTCATCAGTGTCTTGTGACCCAGATTATCTCTCTCAATACAAACAATAGCAAGACTTTAAAGGATAGAGATCAGGCCAACAAGACGGAGAGAAAAAAATAGTTTTTTTTAAGAAGAAAAGAAAAGGAAAGTTTATTTAACATATAGTTACTTTGCTCTTGGTATTGAGAACGAAAAAAAGACTTTGAAGGATTCGAGATCAAGACAAGTCTTATCTCGAGAATCACATCCTTACTATATACATATATGAGTTTTTTTTTTTTTTGTGTGTAATATCAAGTCATGAAAGTCTTAATAAACTTATAATGTGCCGCAGAATGGTAGTTATCAAGGAGTGATTTCGATTCCCCCCCTCCCTTTCTCACCCAAAAAAAAGTCGAATATTTCTCCATTCATCATCGACTACAGGGAACCTATAGAGTTCTATGGATCACTATGCCTCTATTTTTGGTACATACTACTATGAACAAAAAATAGCAGGATATTTTAATTACATTTTTTTAAGGATTTTGAAAGGGATAAATGTTTTTGTTATTTATGTTGACACTACTCTCAATGACATTTTTGCCAAATGTCACGTCAAAATATTCATTAGTGTTTGAGATACGATACGTGTCCTTTTGTAAACAGTTTAAATATAACTCTTAGTTTTTTAAAAGAGGATGACTAAAATGCAATTGTGAGAAATGTCGGAGCAATCAAAAAAGTTACAATGAATATTCCAGACTGGTTTCTGTTGAAATTTTGAAATACGATAATTTATTTCTCAAGATACATAACATATTACTTAAGAAACTGACCATTCGGTTTTTAATTTAATAGCAGTTCTAAACTCAACAGTATTTGTTCCCTAATTATTATTGACTTCATAGAAATTTTGTAACAGTTTTGTAAATTGGATAAAATATTTGCACATGTGGAACTTTGAGGGAAATGCAATGAATTATAAAATATTAATTGATGAGTCACATATTTTAAATCGTGTATTATCAGTTGTTGTTTGTTGATCTAATGAAAGTTCAATCCCTGAATTTCTTAACTAACGTACACACTCCATACAAAGTACGAACAATAATTATTATCATAATATCCAATTACTGGGAACAGATGTTGACCTATTTCAATGTTCTTAAATGATAGTTAAATTATATTTAAAAAAAAAAAATACTTTTTGCATAGCAATGTACACCCCTGTTTTTTTTGTTTTTTTGAGTAATGGCTACTCAGTGCTCCGTACAAGAGGATTATAGGTAAGGTCTCATTTGAATCCTTGTGAGAGGGGAATCCCTTCTTCGAAAGTCCTTTGATATGTATTTAAGTACTATAAGGATTCCAATATATCATACAGATTTATTCCTTGTGTGTGTGCGTGGGGGGGGGGGGGTTCAGCACTCTGATAAGGGATTTAATTTTATTTTTTTTATTTTTTTTATCTCCATATCATTTATGCATGAAATTATTCAAATTGCTCCATCATCATTTATTTTATTAAAAAATAAGGTCAATTAGATTATGGATATATCAACTACTTGGTACATAACTGTACCAAGCTGTGACTACACTGTTGTTTTATTGTTATTATTATATGTATATGTACATAAAAATATGTACGTTCATAATTTAAGTACATAGCTATTTTTTATAGGAACTCTGAAATATTACTATTAATTTAAAAACTTGTCAAAGCAAGTTTTATATATATATATATTATTTTGTTGGAAATAAATAGTTATTTTAATAATAAATAATATATATATAATATATATGTATATAATAAATATACAATATTAAGACGTCTTATCCTTTATAACTTTTCCATATTTTCTATATTTTAAGGTAGAAGTCCGTTATGACGTGTGTATATATATACATATATATACGTATATACCCCTCTATAAATTGCTTTTTACGTAGCCATCAATAAATTAATGTTATCTTTGTTTTCATAAAAAAATTTCTTTAGTAGAATAACGCCATAATAACGATACGAGTTTAATTTATATATATATATATATTGAGAAAAAGAGGAGAAAAGAAGCAAGTGCATAGTACAAGTGCCTTTAGAGCGTTTTCATTGACGTCACAGATTGCATAATAAACAAGGCAATGTTGAACGCATATATATAATTGATATACTATTTATTAAATAAAAATGAACAAATTTCTAATTATTATTTGTAAGGAATCTTTATCCAAAGGCTCATCAAAATATGAAAAAAAAAAGGCTTAAAAATGTCTCTATACGATATCTATAACTTGATGCCACAGAAAAGAGTGATATTTGAAGTAAATCAAATTATCTAATATGTGGTAAAAATTCTTATGAAATAACTAGACTTTTACAATTATTAATTATATTAATTCTGGATGAATTAGGGGCCAACAAAGTAGCATAATACAGGTTTTGAAATATAATAAAGATATACAAAACCCCTTCATAGAAAGACTATTCCAAAATATTAACATATATTTTATTTAATTTTATTTTCAGTGAGGAACAGAACCGATTCAGAGCTTATAATGTGATATCCACTCTCTTTTCCCACTCATCCCTCGAGCGAAAAAGCTCATTTACAGGAAGGATCATGAATCTCTTCCAGTTGCATGGCCATCAAAAGAAGAAGCAGCCAGTGGACAATGTATGGAGTGAGTGGTTCGAAGTGGCCGTAAATCAAACACAGCTCATTAAAAGGATTCAGGAAATTTGATGATGAGAATGAGGAGGAAGGCAATGAAAGTTTTCATGAATGAAAAGTTCTGAATGGTCAAAACCATCGGAAAGAGAGAAAGAGAGTCTGACTTTGCACTTTATACTAAATACCCATAACTTATAAGTATAACTAAGACCTCTATTCATTATTTATTGGATAGCATTAAAAGTATTTACATTCATACTGAATCATCATCCCATTTATCATCGAGCTGTATACATTATTCAAAGTACCTAGCCCCTGTATGTGTTGCAACCGTACTCGTCATCATCATGCATGTAGCAGAAGAGAAATATAATCATAATAATAATAACAAATGATAATGATATCCAAGTATTTTCATATGCATGCCTGCTTGCTTGCTTGCTTGGCATACAAAAAATGAAGATACATTCTATGTATACATAATATATAGAGATTCGTTTAAGAATAAAAGAAATCTATTGTTAATCCCATAAAGATTATGAAGGGAAGGAGGAAGATCGAACGTGTCCATGAATTGAATAATTGATTTATCAATATACATACATACGTACATACAATTTATACATAAATATCGTCTTGAGACGGACTTTTTATATCTTTATGTGAATACATACATATATTCCATTCTCAATCAGTTGTTCTTTCTTTTTAACATACACAAATACCTACTACTTATTGGAAGACATGGGCAAAATGTGTAGATGGTGTGAAGTTTAAGGACGAAAAGACAAATATTATCTTGGGTCCATTCCCTTGATAATAATATTGAATTCGAATCATGTCTTCTCATTATTCTTGAGGCAAGGAACTAGCGCCCACTTCGCCTCAATTTCTGACAATTCAAATTCCCTTTCGTCCTCTTAGTTTCAATCAGATGTTGAGTACTATTTAATATTGATAAAATCCATAGGTACCAGATAGATATTGCAGCCATTTTTTATTCTTTGCCCACTACAAATCCAATGCATCATATTATATAAGGGGATAGGGGCCAACAAGACTTACGAGTGGTCAGGGTATGCTGTTATTTTATAAATAAAAAAACATATACACCTATAATGTAAAAGTTTCACGATTGGACTCTCCTTATGTGCTTAAAATGTGCAGAGTCATGGATTTGCAACATTGATATAATTTGTAAGCAAGTAGGAACTGCACTTGTCTTTCACTCATTTACCATCATTCCATGTGTAAATTAGTTGTTGCAAAAAAATACACCAAAAAACATTCAATTTGTACATATTTTTAGATATATCTACTTGTAAGTGCATTTCTCTTGTCAATGCACGTCTTTATTTGTGTCTGCTTATCTCCCCTATTCAACATAGGTAAGTACATAGATAATATACATATATGATATGTAGTTTCATGCATAAGTATTCGTGCCTATATATAGACTAACGAACTACCTATGTATGTATGTATATAATTTCTTTCCACAATTTGTTCATAAAAGAAAGTTACTGGGTTTGACGTCATTGTTACTATTGACTCTGTTTATCATTGTTCTGTCAAGGGAAAATCCCTCAAATGTGTAATGATGACCCTTCATCCTCTGGAAAGGAGAAGAGAATTTAAACACCTGTCATGATTTTTGAAGTACATACATCTAACTATATGGAGTGCTTCTGTACTTGCTATTTGATATCAAAATATTTTGAAGTTTAAAAAAATGTAGTGTTATAAAAGTGTATGCATATAAAACGATTAGAATGTCGTTCTGATGGGGAAGAAATGTTTATGCTATGCAACATGAGTTGTACTCGTGAACTCTGTACTAAAACAACATTTTTAAATAGTCAAAAATTCAAAGGCAAGTGTAATTTTACTTACACTTTACAAATTTAATAGTATACGTACATTAAATTACAAAATATGTTAAATCTATATTGTAAACTTATTTTAATTGAACGGATGAACAACAATTATGACATTCAAAAGATTTTCATGTATAAGTTTGGATCCATTCGACTCCACCAAAGGCTCTTTCGACCTCAATTGATGATATGGGTTTGACAAAGATCAATGACTCCACAAATACTCACATCATTGAATCATATTCATCTATTTTTGTTTTGTTGAAGCCTGTTGAGGCACTACTATTAAATCATCAATGATCATTTCTTTGTGTTCAAAGATGAAACCTTTTACTAGAGAACATTTGCATGTAGGTACAAATATTATTTAAAAAATACAGCAATGACGATTTATTTATTGTATTGTAATATCTTATAAATTGTGTCTAATCTTTAAAAATCATTTAAAATGCGGCTTTGAACCTTAGAGTTCAACACCATGACTGGTCTTATACCAAAAAGTAAGTATTTTTGACCCGTAGTTTCTAAGTTAAAAAGCTTAGGAATGACCTACTTTTTTTTGTTATATTCAGAAGCTCAAAAGTATATTTCCTTATTTTTAGTTTACAAATATGTATACATCAATAGTTTATGAGAGGTGGTCACTTTGTTTAAGGCCCTTTTCTGGCACAGATGAGCACGTGTACACGAATATTACCGGTCATTACTAATTACTATCTTTTTCCTCTATAATTATTGAAGAAAATTTTGCATTTGAACTGTTGAAGGATGTTCAAAAAAGAAAAAAAAAAGTTTAGAAGTTATCATTTCCCATTTTTTTAATATTAAAATAGGGTTTTAAAAAAATAAGATCCTTTGTTGATAGGATTATTTAGCATGGCTTATTTTGAAACAATCAAACATCCAAAAATTAATTTAGGTTGAGTTGGCATGTATTAACCCTTCTAAGTCTATAATTAGATTATATGTACGTGTATTTTGATCAATATTGACATGTTTTCACACTATTACCTAACATAAGTGCAAACTCTTGATTCATTTATATCTACATTTTGAGTTGAACGACACATTTTAAGAAGTGACTCATCTAATCAGTAGCTTTATAAATGGATTGATAGACATAAATTAGTCATGATGCTTGCTTTATTGTATCACTTAATCATTCCTCAAAAAGAAAAATGAAAATAAAGACTTCAATAATTATAATTATTATCATAATTATAATTAATACATAGTTAAAAATTGTTCAGAGCTTACAAGAGCTGATTTTAATGTTCAACCAATCAAGAGAAGAAAAAAAAATTGGTAGTTGAAAACAAAAAACGCTGTATATTTGTATGTATATGTATGTGAATACACATTGTAGCTATCAATTTGTGGTGAAATATTTACATGCATATGTTCTAGACTTTGGAGTCTATGGGGATAGTGATTGACTTAATACTAAATACCCAAGCATAAAATATTACTCGTAATGATTGAAGTAAATGCATTTTTGGCCTAAATTATAACTGATATGAGCAATAGAAAATACTTAATTCTCAACAAACAAACTAAGGAACAATAATAATTATTCATGTTATTTGCGTAAGAACTGTGTTGGAACGTGCTGTCGTGTTGAAATTAAAGCATCGATGATCATTTCTTTATGTTCAAATGTACGTATGAAATAACTTACTGGAGAACATTTGCATGTAGGTAAACATATTATTTAAAAATACGGTAATGAAGATATATTTATTGTATCTCACAACCTTTCCTTCCAAACTAAAGAAGAAGAAGAAGAAGAAAAAGGTCCAAAATCAGCTGATAACTTAGCCAATTTTTCTCATATTATACTGTTTGACTAGTCTTAATTAATTTAAGGCAATCGTTCAGTTCTGTACATACAATAGCTAATTTAATCAAATAACTGTAATTTTTTAATATTAGAGTTGTCTTACTGACGTCAATTGCAAATTATTATTACTATTTATGCAAATATTCCATTACCTATGTCATGAATCAATAGAATTATAAAAAAAATTAAGATATATGTAGAAAATTTATTATTATGGAGGTATACAAATCGATCAAAACAATTTTTTTCTCCACATTCAGGGGATTCAGGTTTAAACCAACTGTTGTACCAGTACCAAAATCTTAAATTCCGTCCTAGTTCTGAATACTAATTTTAAAATTTTCAAAGTCATGGTCTTGTTTTTAAGGCCAAAGGAATAGGGAAATCATTGGAAAGGGACATTTCTATACTTTTTTGGTTAGGGTATTAAAAAATCCATCATTTTGAACATGACTCAGCTATATCTTTCTCTTAATTATGAAATTATTTTAGGAGACTGGGGCAATGAATACCTACAGCCTATTATTAAATATGAAGGGCTCAATAAACTGAAAAAAAAAAAACTAATGTAAAAATAGATTCAGTATCTATTAAATAACAGTTTACTTTGATGTAATCTTGTTTGGTTTTGAAGTACAATGCATCAAAATAAAGTTTCCTCCATTAGGGATCAACATAAGAGGGAATAGTTGGGGAAAAGAGGTAGAATGGAGCTGTTATTTATAAAATTTGATTTTTTTTCTTCTTGTTTTTATCTAAATAGAACCTTTAGAGTCCTTCAAAGTATTTTTTTTATTCTCAGAGATAGCATTCTTGTCTTTAACACACTTAATGCTTAAAACCGGTTGTACCATTAATTAAGGCCATCGATTCTAAGGACTTTTTATGTGAATATAATTAATGCCGAATGAATTTAAATCGATAATAACAGAGGTCAACAAATTTGAACTTTCAAAAATTCTAAGGGGTATAAGTATAATAAAATATATTCAAATTTACACACTGATTTCAAATCTGTAATTTTTTTTTTCGAGAGTCCGACGGTTTTTGAGAAATTGGGCTCTAATTTTTGAGCTAATTTGGCCCATTATTTTCCAACTTTAATTTCAATTTAAACCTAGAAAAGGATACTCATTTTGTGCATTAAAAAATAATGACCCGCTATTGTTTTTAATGCAAATTCCATTTCCAGTCTTTGTGTTGACCTAAAGGGGATCCTAGGGGCGTAGGGAGTGGAAGTAGGCCCAAAAGTTGGCCAAATTCTTTGTACTTAAATAGCTTGTATGAGTGCTGTGTTTCTCAGCTCTTGAATGTAGCCCTTATTAATCCATTTCACGTAATATTCAAGGTGACCCTAAGACGTGGGGCAAAGGTGCACAATTTTTGGACTATTTTTTGTCCTTCTTTTAAAAAAAAATACCAAAAACAAAGTCCAAAGAAATAGTCAGATTCCCCTGCTTAAATAATGCAATAAATGAAACTATTTAATTAAAGATCTTCTTTTCTTTTTTCTTTCTTTTTTTGGGAAGGGGGGGGGGGTGCGAATATTTCCCTAAATTAGAACTGATACAACACTAATTAAAAATACATATTTGCGCAGTATAACCCTTTACTTATTAATGTTATTATTTTTGGGATGGTAGTTTAAACCTTATATAAAGGCAAGTATCTACCATAGATCAAGTCAATGAAGAACTTTAGAAAAGGTCACATTGGATGATACTGAGAAAGAACTAAAAAAATACTACTTGAGCCTTAATTAATTATAATTATTATATATGTATAATTGTAATTGACTATTATTCATCATTGCTAATTATCAACATATCTAAATACATGGACTCACATGATAGTAATAGCCTCATTTTCACCTAGACCTTTGAGTATGGCTAATTAATCATAATTACCTACATAAATGCCTTGTTTGTGTTACAGGGATCCACTTCATTTTAGTCATAAGTACTCTGTTGTTATTATTGTTGTTGTTATAATGCCTGCCTATCAACTACTATTCTTGGTATTCTATTTTCAGCCACAAAATATTATGTGTTACAAACTCACTCGTGATGTATGTATGTATATTAATCTATCCCTCTCCAATCAGGTATATGTATATACATTATAAATATTATTATTAATATCGTCAAAAGATAGCAGAAATAGAATTACTTAATTAATTCACTTGCGTGATGGAGATGACAGGAAGAAGAGGAATGGTGTACATATAATTCGTTTTCTTTAGAACTTTACTTAATATGATCCTATTATTGTTATACATATAAAGTAATACTATTACGTCAATATTATATTAGTTGTGTTTCTATGACAATCTTAATGGCATGACGTCATAAACAACTACTACTCCCGAACAATATATGTTATGTAGCATAGCTACCTTTTTAAAAGAGATTAATATACATTGTTGTCTACTCCTTTTAGCTGATTTCATTGCTGTTGACTCTTCTGATTTAAAGCAGCTGACTCTACGTCTTAGTCACTCAAAAAGATATTAATATACCTATATGTATGGTATAGTTTTGATTCATTTAGTAAATAAAGGATTTTTGAACATTGTATAATTTATTGATTTTTATATGGATAAAATTTATACAATTACATATATATAATACTAATTCTGCCCAAATTTTAAAAGTTTGCAAAAAAAAAATTACAAAAGACTTGCTACCGGTTGTTGTTTTCCTTCAAATTTGTCCTTTCCCTTTTGATAGTTAAGGTTGGGAATGGGGTAAAAAAGCTCATTGTAATAGAAGGATTGGAGAAAAAATATAGCTTGCTGTCGATTTCTGGCTAAAATTTCTGCCCATTTATTATTTTTCCATCCTATTTTGCTGAATTTGGTTGCATATGACTGGGCTTATAAGGTCATTGTATCTTTGCATTTATGTCAAATGATGTAAAAAAAGAAAATTATAAATTTTGTTGTTGTGATCAGCAGATTACTTATTTTTTCGTGCATATTAATTCCAATTTTGACTCATTTTTTCACATCAAGAATGAAGGCATATATTTTTAACCTTTCTGCAATTTGTTTCACACTTGTGACAATCACTTACAAATGAGGGGGGGGGGGTAGAATGACCTTTATCTTATGGGGCATATACGTTTACCTTATTTAGATGATTATACAAATTAAAATGTAATTTTGACTGTAAAAAGAAATACACAAATTTAATTCTGGAAAAAAGAACAGATTTAGGTGCAAAGAGACCTTACTTTTAAAGCTGTTAGTAATCACATATTCTAGGAACAAAATGTTTCGCTTGTGTATATAGTAAAGCTGTCAAAGCTTTGTAGTACAATAAACAATCTAAAAATATTTTTAAAAGACCAATGAATAGTTCCAAAACTTATCCTTATTTTATCTTTAAAACTTACTCCAATCCCTTGTATCCCCAGATTATTTTGAAATTATTGAGAGTCTACAAAACTCTCAATAATTATGTAAATTATCCTATCTCCAAACTAAATCTTTAAAGCAAATATAAAATGATCATTGAGCCCTGGGTATAAATTTTTTGTTGATTAATTATATTAGTTTAATCTAATTTATTCAAGTATTTATAATTAGTTCTTACAAATCATTTTCATCTTTTGAAACAAATTAATTTAAACAGCAAATGTGTATTAATTTTTTTATATAAAATGTATACTTTTCAACAATAAAGGGAAATTAGGCATGATTTGTGTATGTAATTAATCTGGTTGCTAAATAATTAATTATCATCTTAAGCATAAGATCAAAATGAGAAATGTAACCAGTGGATTAAATAGGACTTAAAAAATTGATGAATGATATTTCAATAGGAGTATGGGGTAATCGACATGAAACATGAATTCAACTTAAAGCCAATAGGAGCAAAAATTTTCTTCATATTTGATACTTGAAGATATAGCATAAAGGTTTTTTGACCAGCATTGACACTCACAATAGGGAAAGTTTGTTGATCTAAACATTTGATCTCACTCAAACCCTTTAAATTGACCCTTTTCTTATACTTTTGAGCTCACAAACAACCTTAAATTCGAAGTTCTAAGCCTTTAAATCACATTTAGGTTTCGAAATCAGCCTTCAGCGACCCCAAATAACCACATAGCCCTTGTCTCTGCTCCTAAAGACCTCCTAGCTGACCTTGAATCACATTCAAGCAAACGAACGAACAAAAGTCATATTCATGGGTTGTATTGATATCTATCTATCAGTCAAGTATCCCCAAAACATCTTCAACAAGGGGCATTCTTGCACTATTTATTTATTATTTTTGAGGGCTGTCAGAGTTGTTTACGACTCGAGTCAAAGTCTCCAGTTCTGTTCATTTTGTCTCTTGAGTATATTATATACTTAATAAATAGAGAGACGTCTTCCTAACAATTGTTTTGAGAGAGGTTTAGAGATAGAGTACAAATTACATCGTCCCTTGTATCCCTGATGAACTAGAATTAGGTTGTTGTTGTTTTTGCTTTTCTGTTAATGACAAAGATGACATTATATAGTTTAACAGTTGGAAAAAATGATACTATAATATAATACCCTTAACTACCAGTTCATTTGAATCCTGTTCCCTATTTGGAAGAAAGGTTAAGATATTTTCAGTGAATGTCTCATTGTGTTCCAAAAATGTAAAACATTCTCTATGAACTTTATCTATCTATGTACATATTATATTCTATACAAAAATGTCATGTATGTACATATATAATAACTAATAAATAATATTGATTACTCATCGCAATTTCCCAATATATGTTTACAATTATAAATGTGGATGCATCATCTAATAAACTAACTGAATTCATTTGACTTTTTTGTATATGTAGATGGTTTTGATTATATCATTATTAGTGATACATAATTATTCTATTGTTGTTGTATTTCTGTATTTTTCCATATATTTACAACATGCTATAACATTCTAAATATATGTACATACATACACTCATAAACTATCTAAGCGAGAGATAGAGAAATGAAGCTTTTTATAGAATAAACATTCATACAAAGTCACAAGGAGGATAAATGACTTTATGAGCTCTTTTTTAATTATATGTATACATATACTACTCACCAATGAGGCATTAAATACTCTCATTTATATTTGCGAATAATTACACTAGTCGACACAATTTCATTTGTTTTTATCACGGGTTTGAATGTTCATGATTTTTTTGAGTGCTCACAAACTCAAAAATCAAAAAATTTAACTGAATAAATTCATTTTTATAACCACTTTGACTGTATTGTGATTTTTGTATCATAGCATCGATGTAAACATAAGTAAGTTTTAAGATAACAAAGCAAGTTTTTTTAATAAAGTATTAAAGTTTATTGTAGATAAATGTCTTGAACTTTGATACAAAGTAAGGAAAGTTATGTACCTCTTTTCATATTTGAGAAAATTCATATTGAATGCTCAAAAGTTAATAAAAATCGATTCATTTTATTAGAGCTATATATTTTTTTCATTTTTAACGCTCAAAATCTATAATTTGTGACAAATGAAAGAAAAGTTAATTATGAATTTGAAATATTCCATATTTTAGTTTCTGTATTTATTCCTTTATAAAATTATAAATTAACATGAAAATTTTAGAAAGTATTATTTTTATTCCAAAAGGAAAATAAGGGTTAAAAGATGACATTAAAAGAATGTCTGAGAGTGAAGTGAAAAGTAATCCTTCGAGTCCACTCTTTCTTTACAGAGATAAAACAATAGCGTTGTTCGGTGTCCTGGAGTACTGTCAACAACATAGAGGTCTCTTTGTTGTTCCCTTGACATATTTTTTTATCTCGATACATTCTAAAATTAGCTTTTAAAAAGGTCATCGAAAGCGTTCTTCATTTTTTTTAAATATTTTTAGTCGAAAAGGTGTTGAAATACTGATAGCAATTGTAGCACAGAAACCAGTTTAAAAATATTGGTATCAGGACAACAGTAGTGCTTAATATAAACCTGGAACTCCAAGGTCTAGACATCCGAGAATTTAGCCTTTATGTGCTAATTTTGCAGCATGTAGAGGAGAAGAAGAAGAATTTTGTAGGCTGTGGTTCAGCTGTGATGGAAATTTAAATACCAGTGTCATTTTAGAAATATTTGTATCTGTATTTTTAAATAATCCATACATCACAATAATTGAAAAAAGTCCCAAATATTGAAAATATTGTGAATCAAATGGATCTTTATTTAATAGTCAAATTTCATTTATTCCAACATTTTTCTCAATTTACAAAACAATTACAAAATGTGTATTATGTCAATAAAAATTAGAAAACAATAACTGCTGAGTTTAGAGCTGCTATTAAGATTAAAAATCGGATACTTGGTTTTCTTGAGAAAAAAATTATCGTATTTCAAAATTTCAACAGAAACCAGTCTGGAATATTCATTGTAACTTTTTTGATTGCTCCGACATTTCTAACAATTGCATTTTAGTCATCCTCTTTTAAAAAACGAAGAATTATATTTAAGCTGTTTACAAAAGGACGCGTATCGTATCTCAAACACTAATGAATATTTTGACGTGACATTTGGCAAAAATGTCATTGAGAGCAGAGTCAACTTAAATAACAAAAACATTTATCCCTTTCGGAATAAAAAATAAAAAAATGTAATTCAAATATCCTGCTATTTTTAGCTCATAGTAGTATATATGGTATACATAGAGTAAGTAGGAACATAATAGCTATATAGATCAGAGTCCAAGAGTTTGTCAGAGATGATCAAATTGATCATCTTCTTGAGGGATCTTACATCGTATTGAGAGTGGATTACTATCCATTATATGGTAGTTTATTGTGGCGTATGGCATTAAAAGAGATTATGTATGCCTTTAATTAATTAACTAACTAATTAATTACGACTTTTTATCTATCAGTGGGTATCATCCATATATATATATATGGGTATACCATGTCTACAATAAAATAACTATAAAAACTTGGAATTGAATCTCATTAGTCAAAGGTCATCTCCTTACTTTAACCATTAATTCATTTCCTTTCCTTTTTTCTTCCTGGATACCAGGAATGAAATAAAAGTAGATTATATCTTCTGTACATATATGTTTATGTGAAGGGTCAAATAGTGATGCTCCAAAACCAGAGTACCAAAGATGTACATGCCTATATTCTTCTTCATTGCCACCAATGAGTGTACTCGCAAAAAAGATCCTTTTCCCTTACCGTGAACGAGAATACTCGTCACAATATTTCCCACTTTTAAGGGAGTAACGGATGTTTTTCGAAAATAAATAAAAGGAGTTGAATTGACATATGTTTGTTTGTTTGTTAGTTTTAAAAAAAAGATGGACGGAAGAAAGAAAAAATCCTTTGCAGCGAATGTGCTTAAAGATTATTTAGTCCTCTTTAAAAGATTTTTATTGAATTATGGTGTTACATTAATTCTATAAGAGAGGGGCCCTTTAAGCTACAACCATAATGTACAAAGAGTACTTGAGAATGGTTCAAGATGAGGATTAAAAGATTTATATTGTTTGTTTTTTGTTGAGTTTATCTAACGCTTCCTCCTTATTTCAAGGGTTTGCAGTTCCTATTATGGTGTGGATTCTTGAGATGAAAATTGTAGAATCATCATCATTGTTGAGTCAAGGATGACAGAGGAAGACTATTTATTATTATAATTCCTTAATGTTCTCATAGTTCAATATTTATTCTATCTCGCAACCTTTCTTTCCCTTTAAAAAAGAAAAGAAATTGTAGAAATTTGATTTCTACCCATCAAATCAGTGCAAACTGCTATGTTGGTGGAGTAACGGTATGTTAGTTAGAAAATTTGACGGTTTTTTTATAAATATATATATAATGAAATTGCTTCTATACTTTAGAAAAACAGATTTATATCTTTATTAAAAAGATTATTTTGTATAATAAAGTTTATGTAAGGTCATTTATTTTTTTGTGAAGGATAGGGACTGACGTATCTAAATAGGAAAGATTGAAATATATAAATTATAAATTTATGAATGTAATTAAGTAATATTAATATAATTATAATTATTTTAAAAGAAAACTTAGTCATTATTGAAATATCATCATCACACGATCCATTGCTCATTATGATTAAGCCTTTTGTTTACCTATAACCACAGAATTTCAAGTTATCCTCCCACACCACTTTTTGTTTTGTTTTGTTTTGCTTTGTCTCCCTCAATATCATAAATAAAAGTACACAATCTTTTTGGATGCGGTGCAAATCAATTCAAAGAATTAAGGACGAGAACTCAAAATATTAAAATGGAGAGAGTTTGATATATTTAAACATTAATGTATTTTATCCATTGTCATATGGGAGTGTCAGCAAGGAGTGTATTACTATAGGGCCCTTACGCCGTAGGATACCATGAACAATCAAGCATCATATTTTTATATATAATCATAATTGGGAAGGGGCTACGTTACTCTTACGTAATTTCAGACCCACCATTCTTGATACTCCTTTTGACATCCATTCCATCAAAATTGAGCATATTTACACTATTGATCAGAGTTACTTTTCACAGCATTTACTTTTTATATTTCACTATTGAACAATCCTCTCTGTCAATTTTACATATCATTTGGATAAATGTAAATCAGAAGAGCTCTCAAGCCATGATTAAAACTTAAACCATCATTTCCAAATATATGTATACATTCTATTTGAGGACATACTTCTAGTATTTAGTCTGCTTATAGCCTCTGGCCCCTTAGTAGTGAAATATTTAACAAATTAATTAGACTAGTGGAGTCACTAAGTATACATATATGTATGATATTAATAGATCATTAATTAATAGAACCGTTTCGAAATGATTAATTATAAATAACTTATTTAAATATCATGTAGTTAATAATTTCGGAACATTTATGATCAACATATTTTTGACCACGCAACCTCTCACGCCCTTTCTTTTACTAAGAGACCCATTTTTTCTTTACATATTATTATGAATCTTGTACATATTATGTACAATGTATGTCTATACGAAAAAGTATATCTCCTAGGGCTATTTTTAAAAATGTGGATCCGTGCATATAATTGGCTTTAATACTACGACTACTTAAGTCAACTAATGATTTCTTGAAAAACATAGGAAATAAAGTTCTACATATGTACATAGATACATACCTGGAGGAGAGGGGGAGGTCGTCGTTGTTGTAGTATTAGGAATAGAATACTAAGTCTTCATTATAAATATGATGAGAGCCGTAAAGGGCTTTATTGCATATACATATGTACTGATGGAATAATACCTATGTAAATATTTCATTAAAACAAATATGATTGTTATGAGTATAAATAAAGTTGTATGTATATGTAAGGAAGGGCCATATGTACATACATACATACTATACCTAACTATAAATTATGAAAGGTACCTTTTAGAATAACTGGGAAAAGAGCAACCAAATACTCTAGCTAACCAAAGAGAGCCATCAGTAAAGACTCTATGATATTTTCTCATTCCTTCTTCCTCTTTTTCTTCTCATCAAACCAAAAGAGGGGGGAAAAAGGCATTTATTTACCTGCTTTTTTGCTGTTTTTATTCATTCTTATTTTTAGTATGACTAGAAAGGTGGTTCACACACTATGTACATTATATAGGGTGCTAGAACATTTTTGCACGACTTCAAAAAAGCACGTTCATGAACCTTCTTCTTCCTCTCCTCTTCCACCATTTCCTTCCTCAGTGTACTCCCCAAAAAGTCCTTCAAGTCTTGTCCACTGAAAGAAACATCTAAATCCGTCTTTTATATATATATATATATATATTATTAAAATATGTAAAAATATATTTAAAAAAAAAAAAAAAGGTAAGACACTATATTTCTTATAGTATACATTTTTACACAATGTAAAAATAAATAAAATGATTCTTTGTTAAATGACTTATAATCATTTTCTATATATATATATATATATATTTTTTTTTGCTGACAAAATTTTATATGTAGATAATATTTTGCATTCTATTTTCTCTCATTCTCTCTTCCTTTTGTAATGCATGATGAAACATCTCATTAAAATGTAATGGTACAACAAGTTTTGAAAGAAAGCAGTTTGATAAACATAAATATGTATGTAAAATTTCAAAAAGTATACATATATGTATATCGTAAAACATGTTTATGGACATTTATATTTTTACCAAAAAAAAAAAAAATAGAGAGAAGATAATATTTGCTCAGAATAAAGTATATATATATATATATATATATGTAAAATAAATGGGTAAATTGTCAAAAAATAACCACTAATACACACACACACACACAAAATAAAAAATAAAACAAAAAGATAAGCATAAAATCCACTCTTAATTTACTGAGCTATAAGTTTATAAATTTATACTATTTTAGTTGTAGTTGAAAGGGATTCTTTGAGTGGGTGGGATGTCGTCTCTGGACATGCCTACTGGAAGGGAAGGAGCACTGCAACAGCAGACGGGGGTTGAGAAAGGACGTCGTAGCTCCCTTCTACGTCGAAAGTTTCAAGAGTCTGTGGACTCGAATCTCGTCAAAGTTCACATTATGCGTGATAAAACCATTCTTTTGGATGTGTCTGTGAAGGAGTTGGAAAAGTGTTGTTCGAGATCCGTTGAGGAGTTGGGTGGTAAGGAGGAGTTGGAAAGGCTGGTCCTTAAAATCATTTCCCTCACGGACTCTCTTTCTAAAATGATGTTAATGGTCTGTAAAAAGTCTGGGATTAGTAAAAATGACTTGAGGTATGAGTATTTACTAATATGTACATATGTACATGATAGAAATTGAGCTCTTTTCAATGCTCTTCTCTTCGTTTGTTAGCCTTCTTCTCTCCATTCAGAGTGAAATGTTTCCAAGCCTGGATATTAGTGTACAATATTTCGGTATAAATTGGATATATATTCATAAAATACTGCTGGATCTACGACTTAATATTGAGCGTATATTTTCCGTTGTTCAATCCGAGGCGAGTGAGTTAAATCTAGCCTTTCCCAGGTGCATTTTCCCAATATTTCTAGATTATCAAGTGTACCATTTCATGCTTTTACAGTAATGTGATTCGTGACTTATACATTTTGAGATGTGATGTAAATTCCCATGCTGAGGCCTTGAAGAAAGGGTATCTATGCAAGTCCAATCAAGAGCAAATTCGACGGGAACAGACTCGCTGGCTCAAAGTAAATATGAAATTACTCACTTAAGGTAGGGTGATCAACTGTTTTTTTGTTTTGTTTTTATTTTGTTATGCATAACCTTTCAAAAGTCTCATTGGACTTTTTTTAAACTAGATACATGTTCCATTACTATTCCATTTTTCAATTTCAAAAGCTCATCACAGCCCTGAGCAGTTGGATCATGTGTTTTTTTTATTTAAAATCAAAATAGGATCACCCTACTTAAAGTCTATCTAAGAGAAAGAACACAATATAACTAGTTGTTTAAACTATGCATCTAGGTACAACCAGAGTCAAATATTCAGGAGCCAAACCGCTTTCTTTTCCAACTACAAACTTCATCCCAATGTCGTTTCATGAGTCCATTAAAAATTTGGAGGTAGGCCAACATATTTATTATTTTTATAATTTGCATATAAAATTAAAAATCAAATAGAAATCGTCGACGAAAACGAAGATACAAGGCAAATGGTCTTTGGCATACTTGGCATTCCGGCATTCAATCCTTTATTTTAACGACTCAAAACTTATCCGATGCTAATAATAATAGTCTAAATGGAGGGAGACAAGATCCTATCGGCAGAAGCAGCATTGGACTACAATTTCCTGAGAGGCCTTCTAACTATATTTAATATTACGGAACATTTGTTTTACACAACAAAACCTCCTCTGTTTCCTATCTTTAGAGTTTAAAAAAAAATCTCATTTGTATTCAATAATGCTCAATTCCTTGCATGACTCTAGGACCTATTATCTTCAAATTCTTATTTATTTATTTATTTATTATTGTCTTTTGCAGACAACAAACAAATGATTTTTTTTTCTTTTACATCCAACTATTTTGCTCAAAAATAAAAATTCCTTTGTTACCTAGTGTATGATTTTGAGTAGGCGTTTTTACTCCAACAAAAAAAAACATTTTTTTTTTTAAATCAAGTTACACAAAACATTGAGTTTTTTTTTTGTTTTTGTTTTTTTCTGTAATCTCTTTGTCTTTAATATACATATTTTGAAAGTGTAAATGTTGGGTTTGAGCAGCATGCGTACCAACCATCACACTTGTATAAAACCATTGATACGGTACTTTAAAGGTTGTACAATTATGCAAATTATATTATGAATTAATGAATTAAATGACTTTTTAGAAATAACAACTGCTTTATGACAATTATCTATTAATTGACATTGAGTCAAGAAAGTCCCTTTCATTTAGAATATATTTAGATATCTGTATTTGATTTGAGTCCATTCTTGCTCCAAGGAGAAAACAAACAAAGGTCAGTGACTCATTCTCATCACTCTTTCTTTCACAGATCCCTTATCAATTGAGTATGTGACTCTATCAATCACTGACAAAATATTTGCTATGTTTATATACCCGTGTACATACATATGTTATTTGCAATTGACGCGGGAGCCTGCGTCATGATGACGTCTTTTCTAGACAGAGAATAGAGTATTGTACAAAGGTTGATTGATAAATTGAAAAAGCAAATAATATTCACTACCATTGTGTGTGTACCAATGGGTAGCAATGATTAAATATGATCAGCAGTTAGTTCGTTATTGATGATATCTAACGTCATGTCTTTGTTATAAAACAAAAGAATGAATCGAGCACACTTGGCGAAGGGGTTTGTATCAGATATCTAAAAGCGTTTACGTCGATACGTACATATATAGAATAATTAATTGGCTTTGATACATATACTAACCAGACAAACAAACAAACAAACAGACAGACATGGTCCTACGTACATACATGTATTGTAATAGTCTATATAAGTACTCTACCATTTTATGTATTGGGTTGAAATATTCAATACGTGGGTATTTGCCTCTTTCTTACAAAGTTTTCTAGATTCTTAATTCAGTACATTTTACATAGAAATGAGTCATTCTAAAACTACGCAAACTTGATTCTATAAAAAATATTTTCTGAGTGTGTTGGTGGAGAAAGTTCAGTTGAATGGGTCTCAATTCATTCAGTAGGATTTGTTTTCATTTTCCCTACAAATTACAGTGCACTTTATTATTTTTTTTATTATTATCGTTTAACACTCATAGAAAATAGAGAGATAGATGCACTTGCAAAAGAAAAAAAAAACATTACTTTTTATATATACAAATAGAATGGTTAAGTATTTAATAAGTGTCGTCATCATTCTGCAAAGTCATTCTTTTTTTAATTTGCTTTTTATTTTATATTTGAAAGACATGGGATCACATGTTTCTCTCAATTTTTTAAAATAATTTTTTTTTTGTGAGGGGGGGGGGATTTTTATTTAATCTGACAACTACATATTATTATACCCTCAACATGGCGTTCCTTTCATTTTGTCATGCAATCTTTGACGTCAGTGAAAACACTCATGAGAGAGAGAGAGAGAGGAGGGGTGAACTAAGGTACTTTATTTTGTAAGTGTTTGTAAGTAATGCATTGTATGAGCTACCCCCCCCCCCCCTCCTCCTCCTCCTCCTCAAAAAAAGAAAGAAAAAGTATTGGGTATCTAAATAATTTTTTGAAAAAGAATGTAAATGTACATTTCTGGGGTTTTTTTTAATGGAAAGGTTGTCCTTTACAAACAAAGAAACAAAATCCCTAGAGACAATGAAATGGGATATCCACCGCGACTGGTTGTAAGTTGTGTATAAGTTTTTTTTTTTTTTTTTTCTTTAAGAGGATTGAAGAAGGAGCAATCAAAAAAATAAGATGCAACATTATAATTGCCAAATTTAGCATAGATTATAATGATCTAATGATGAGCAATCCTATGGGATGTTTCTTTTAATATTTATTAAAGTTTTTTTTTTTTTAAAAAATAAATGTTACTTGTTTAATGCATACGAACTTGTTGGCTCATTATAAAATAAAAAAATATTATAAGATGTTCTTTCACTCGTACATAAATAATTTTAATAGTTTAAAATGAAATGATGATAGCATCAATGTATTATACCATTGTAAATTAACCTGAGTTGTTGATTAGGTTTAATATAATGAAACGTTTCAGCTTTATCTGCTACGTTGACGCCCCTTCAATAGCCTCACTTTTAAGATTCGTTAAATTGAATGCTACAAACTCTTGTTTGGAGAACAACACATGCATACACCCAATAGTAATCTACGTTTGTCGAGGTTTTATAAGAGTGCAATTTTTTATTTAAAGAAAATTCACACCTTGCAAATTTGTGACATTGACAGCCTAGAACAGTTTTTGATATAGTAACTATATATTGACTCAATGAGGCAGAGTAACTAGGTAGTTGGTTATCCAGGTCCTCCATGGAGATCTTAGAATCAGTTTAATTGTCCATTTTTGAATGCCTTGGCCTCGGTGTCAAGATCGATCTTTTAAAGTCTATACATATATGTAGACCTGAGCTTCATACTGAAAAGTCATACTAACGATCCCTCAAAGTCTTTCCATCATTTGAATTTCGGTATATGTGTTATTGACCAGACTACTACTACTATCATTATTCTAACATCTACATACATATAATATATAACTCAATGATAATCAAACTCAGATAAATGTCAGAAATAAATCAATAAATCAAAATGCTGATATAATATAATTTGATCAAAAAATATTTCTCTATCTAAAAGAGGAGTTAATTTCATATTTGATTTTTTTTCTTCAAAAAAAAGGCGCCAATTTCTTTTTCTATTCTTCTACTACATAATAAATAAGAGAATTACATTTGCAAAAGTAGCATTGCTCTACCAATGTTATTTACAATATTCATTATGGAATCAAGCGTCTATGTGACGCCTTGTTATTATATACATAGACAGCAATCTCGTCCCTCCTTCTTACAAAAGAGAAAAAGAGAAGTCTTTATTATTCACAATCAGTTCACAAAAGGGAATAATAACTTGTTTACCCATGTAGTATTTAATATTCACAAACGTTTTCTGATGCCCTTTTTTGTTCATTTTAACCGTCATACCAAATAGCCAAGAAATACGCAACATTCTCTCTCTCATACTCATCAATGCAGTTTCTTATGTAACACAATTTATTATTATTGTTATTCTACTACTTACTATTATATGTATAAGCAGATGTTTTGTTCTTTGGTTCTTCGTCTTTAATGTATGTATATACATAATATATATTGTACTTATTAGAAATGGTAATAGAATGACGTCATCAGTGCCTGCTTATTTTTTTTATTTAAAAAATTGAGCGCTCTTTTTCGTCATTGCTCTTTGATGTTGTAAAAAAAGAAGGAATAAAGTAAATAAAAGTACTTTTTTTTATTTCTCTCTTTTTTTTTTCATTTCCAAAGCATGAAAACTTAAATCTAAAGAAAAATAGAATACTACTTGGATTTCGCAGTTCGGATCCAAACATCATGCCGAGCGCATTCTCTTGTGTATCCTCCCCAGGAGGGAGAAAAGAACGCAATGAACGAACCCGTAGTACACACTCTGAAGAGCGGGAACTCTTTCCTTCCACTCTTCCACAAAGACGTCAATCCCTTCCAGCCAGACCCGCTCGTCCCGAAAGGAAATCCTCCTTTCATCATTGGGGTTCAAGTCTAAGTATGGACAGGGAAGTCGAGGAATTGACCTCACGAACACTTCGTCCGCCAAGTCCTACACTAATTGCACCCCCAAAAATCCATCCAAATCCATGCGTACGTCGTCGAAAACCCTCACTCCCGGATCTAAGAGTGGAACTTAATCATCCCAAGCTTCAAGACTATTTGGAAAAGCCGCGGTTTGTAAATAATGTGTCACTTCTTCCAAGGAAGGCCATTCCTCAAAGGTCAAACAGAATCCCTGGGGGTTCCATGGATCCGAGTTCCTATCGTAATCTTCGACTTGGTAACTTTTTCGAAGAAGAGGAAGAGGGGCAGGAAGGGGATGGAGTCATTCCAGAGAGGCTTCGAATGTACTATTTGGATACATATCTAAATGTCTGTGACACTTGTGACTCCTTAACACACTGCAATCCCAACTCTCCTATTCACAAAGGCCTCTAGGAATCACACTCAATGACTCAATTTAAGTTCAATCCCAGGCACTGCAAACTACTCAATATTCATACTTTAAACAATCTTTCCCAAGGAAGCATACTTACAAAAAAAAAATTTTTTTTTCTTTCTTTAATAACGTATGTATATATTATAATCAATTAAATCCATTTTAAATCATACATGTTTGTCGAACGAGTTAAAACAATTTGTATCTTTAGTATTATTAAAAATATATATAATTATCTACATACTTAAATAAGTACGTTGCCTTTTATTAAATTCCTATTACCTATTATGTATGTATGTAATTCGAAATTTCCCCTAAATATTTTTTTATAGGAGAAATTGCCTTCGCATATCACTCTGTTTACCAACTTGATATACACACCCATAATAATTATAATTATAATTTTTATTATAATTAGACCTCCAAGTGGTTATTATAGGTAGATCCTATTTATGTAACAAGTATGTATATAAATAATATACATATTTAATATGTAACTCCAGAATTCCACCTACACGACAAACTTCGTTTTTTCATACCAATTTTGATAAAAGAGACGTACACTCTTTGTTCTACATAGGTACGTACATGACGTCATGGTCCTTCATTTGACACATAAACAGGCCTACATAGATGATAATAATAATAAAAATAAAAATGTATTTACTGTCATAATTAAATAATTTTTTGAATAGGAATGTGTTTAAATAAATAAATAATAAATAGTATGCAGTCGTCCTCGTCTCTAATTAACAATCTCTGCATTTCCATATCATTTGCTTTTGATGCCATTTTAGTAGGTATTTAATAAGGAATAAACACCTACAATCCAGCCTTTCTGATAAAAATCATCCTTTAGAGCAGTGCTGCCCAACGTCCGGCCCCCGGGCCAGATTTGACCCACGAAGCCTTAGAATCCGGCCCGCGCGTGAGTTTTTAACTTATTCCATTTCAAGTAGTTCCATTAAAGAATGTAAGACTAGAAATGTGAGTCCGGCCCACTGGCGTCGTTTTTCCATAAATCCGGCCCATGTTCGGAAAAGGTTTGGGCAGCACTGCTTTAGAGTAATTCATCCTTTTTGTCAACCTTAATTATTATGGAGTAAAATCTCATAAAATGTATTATACCTATTCCTTGAGAGACATACGCAGAAAAAAATTGTTATGTATATATTAAACATAATATTAAAAGACATAGGCCTTGCCTCAAGGCCCTATTTACGTGTAATATAATTTTTTTTACTTCAAAATTATCTATTTTTTGTTCCCTCTCACATCTTCTTTGTCTGGGTTTCATTTATGTATGTATGTATGTAATATCTATGAAAATCCTTCAGCAGAAACTTTCTCTCTGAATTAATATATGTATGTATACCTACCTATGTAAGTAGAGACTACATATATTAAATACCAATAATTGATGTGCTCTACAACATAACATTATGTAGCTACTACCTTAGGCCTAGTTTTGTATGTACACAGTAAACAACCGTCATCAGAAGAAGGAATGTGCTTAAAATTTATGGAGGAGAGATTAATAAATAATAATAATAAGGCCGCCCACCCCTTCTGACATGATCTCATTTTTACATAATTAAACTATATCAATAAAAGCTTAAAATTCATTGGGTGGATTGGATGAACCAAGTGGAATGGTCATCTATGTATGTATGCTACCATCATTATTAAACTACACACCTTTATTACTATGGTAAAGGCTTTTTGTGGGCCTGATAGTTTATCAAAGGAATTTTAACAATGCTATATAAAGTTTCTACTCTTCAAAAATATATTATAAAGAGATGCAGAAATGCCATCTTGCGATCAAATCTGTACTAATATATTTCATAGCAATCTACTTTTTTTTTCTTCAAAAATAGTAAGAAAAAAAACCCCAAATATAGTTGTTAGTTTCCAAATTACGACATTTCTCCACAACTGTGGGACTATGTGTATATTTCCAGCTTTACAAAAATTATCTAGAGCAATTTATGATCAGAACACTAATGCTAAAAGGCAAGACAGATACCTCAACAACTTAAATACATACATAGGAATTTCTAATACAGTGAAAATACTATGTCTTTGGAATTTCTTAATTATATTGTACATACAAATCCTGATAGTTATCACAAAAATTGGAATACATATATGTAGATCATTCCAGTCAAATAATTAATAGTTATAAGAAAACAATTGGAGTGTGTACTCAATCAGATTGGGTAAACGAACAAGTCCATGATTGGGTTGGAAATTAAAGGAATTTTTTAGAGTAATTTACTGTTATCATAATTTCAAAACTTACTCATGAATAATAGTAGTTTTATTATTCTTAATATATGTGAGAATAAGGTTTATTCTTAATCAGGGCTTTTCAACCTTCTTCTCTGTTCAGCCCTTTCACTGTTTCTTGTAAATCACTCTTCAACCCCTAGGAAAAAAGCAAGATTAGATACATTACAACTCTAGCAATTCCTCACTTATTAAATCCACTCTTATTGTTGAGAACCCCTGCACCAAAAGCTGTTTAAACTGTGGATAGAAGGACCCCGTATTATGAGCTAAGTCCTTATTCAATTTGAGTAACACATCTTGAGTGATTGATAGGTAGGAATGTAAAAAATATGCAAATGCCGCGTGCGAGATTTTGTGGAGTTGGCACTTCGAACAGTCCTTTTTGTTTTCCAAAGCTGTTATCATTTTTCCTTTATTACTGAGGAGAGAACATCTAGCTGATAGTAAAGATCTCGCATGAAGGAATACATTCATTAAGGTTAATAAAGCAAATAAAATGTAAACAAAAAGGGCTCAGGTCCTCGTATAATTAAAATTATTAGTTATAAATATATAATTTCCTGACATTAATTTGAGTTATTTTTCTGCCTCTCATCTATGGTATACATACATAATGTTATTATTTATTATTGATGTCTTCATTTGTATACATATATAATGGAGAATAGCAGCTTAAGACTCAGTAAGACGTCATGACAGCTCAAGCTGCTTTCCTCTCAACAATCATCAAATTGTCAGAGTTACTAGGTTAATTTTCTCTTCCTTTTTATTTTACACACCCCATTTGCATATTATTTACATTCCTATTGATAGGTAGGTATGTCGGACAACCCATCATCCACTTGTCACACAAGTGTGGGCCTTGTGTATATGTAAAACAGGGACACTGGACACATTTTGAGATTATTTCTAGACATTGTAATTCTCAGCATTGATTGGTAGTTTCTTTACGTATTTTTTTTTCAAGGAAAAAAAAACTACCTCTATCTGTGCATTATGTTTGCAGTACGAGGTACGACTGTACATGTACAATATAACTGAATAACTAATCATATTTCAGCTGTAAATGTTCAACCAAATTTCCCTTCTTTAGAGCCTTAACAACTCACTCCAGATCGACTTGTTATATGAATATGAATTAAACAAAGTGTTGCATGCATGCATATATTTTGAATATCATGCATCAAAACGGATCGGCAGACATCTTTTGCAAAGTCCATATCTTTATTAAAATACACATAATGTCTTATATCTACTTACATACAACACTTATAAGGCACATGTATATATTGTTAAGTATTGTAATACCACATCAGGATGGATTTGCTGTGCGTTAACACAAAATCCCAGTCTTGAACATAAATCAAGGAAAGGGAACATTTCTTATTTATATTTGACTCTTTAAATATAAACATTTCATTCATATAACATATTATTTTGGTCCATAATGAACCTTACATTAAAAAAGGATTGGTTTGAGTAGACCAGGTATGTAAGCTGAAGTTTTCATTTGATTTATTTGGCTCCGATGGAATCGGATTTTTTTTTTTTTTTTTGCAAGAGTTAAGTGCAATTTGTGACGACACATCCAAAAGAAATTTGCCAAAAATATTGAGTAATGGAAATGAAAGATTAAAATTACTCATCTATTAGTTGAAACCGACAATACTGTAACTCACAGGACACATTTTCTGTCATTTTGAAAAATTGTGTTTTATAAAAATCATATATTTATGAGGTTTACAAATGATATTTTCTCTGAACGATCACCCCACATACACAAAAAAAAATCAACCCTGGACATGTTCCTACCTGTGAGTATATCATAGAGACACAATAATAACACGACTACTTGTAAAGTATGTAATAATGATTAATTTATTGATTGTCATTAGCAGTACTATTAATATAATATACTATTCATTTTTCCTTTTCTAAGCATGGCTTTATAAGGCAATGATGGTATAAGAATTATGGAAGTGTGTTTGTACATATATATATATATATATATTAAATTACTGATTTATTACGAGTTTTTCATCAGATACCAAAGTATGATTCACCCTCTCTTTCGATGTAATATTTCCATGTCAATCAATTTAAAAATTTGTCAATAGGAAATATATATATACATACATATGTAAGTATATAAAACTAATTACATACTACAGGCCTACTCATATGAATATATGTATATTGTAATGTGCATAAATTAACGTTCAAAGGTACTTAGAGCCATCTTTGTAATTTGTTTGTTGTTGTTTATATATATATATATACTCTTGGAAGGATGAATTTGACCTTCCAAATATGGAGTGGGCCATTTGACAATTTTGTTAAATAAATAAATTTATGGATGAACATAGGGATATTGTAATTTGACTTCCAATAGTAAGTATGAACAAGGGTGATGATGATCCATGTATGACATTCATATTTTAATATTATTGCTTAGCTAATATGAGGCCTGGTTGATATGGATTTTCGTTGAAGGGGGGGAGGAAAGTCCAATTGTGGCCATAAGTTTCCTACCACCATTTTGAAAAATTTGTTTCTCTTGATAATTTTTAAAGTATGAATTAATTATTCTCTACAGGGTTGCAACGAGGAGGAAAATTCCAGGTAAATTTCCGGAAAACTTCCTTAAGAACATTTGTAGGTAAATTTAGCAGTATAATTTTTAAAATGTATATAAATTGATGGCAAAAATTAAGTTTATAAATAAATGAATATAAAAATACTACCCCCAAAAAAGCTTCAACACTTTATTTTTATATACATAGTCTATCTACTGTGGAATGGGGGAGCCAAGGGGTCATTAGCTTCAACGTTTTTAATAAACTAGGAATATTGTTCAGTATCTGATGAAAGTAAAAGCTGACTTGGATGAATGGAACAAGAGAAGAAAAAAACTACATTTATAAATAATAATTAGCAATCTCATTACCTAAAAAAGTTATTTACCCATCAAGCTTATGCAAAATACAAGGGCTATTTCTGTATAAATTAATTACTTATTTGTAATGAGCTGAGAAGGGTAAAAATCCTTGTTTGAAAAGTAACCCACAATAAGTAATTCCCGATAATACCCATGGGTGATTTCCAAATTTGAAAACTCCTTTGAAAATTTTGCAACCTGAGTTTTATCCACACATAGGTGTTTTATTTCATTCATGGCCGATTTGGTCATATCTGCGATTTATTGAAAGTTTTTAGTTTTAATAATGATTAATTAACTTAGATATTAAAAGCAAAAATCACAAAAATACTCATACTTAAAAATGGATAAATTAAAGGAGATCAGAAATATTAATTATACACATAAGAGTAAGAAAGAAAAGAGGGCCTTTAAAAATGGCCGTTCTCTCAAATGTAATTTGAGTAATTTTAAAACTTTTGATTGCATTTGTCAAGGAAAAAATGTTTGATTTTGTTTAGTAAGAAAATAAATCGATGATCATAATCAATTATAATTATTATGTATGTTCTAAATACTGTTTTTTTCGTATCATTTAATCAATATTGTATTATTGCTTTAAATGATTCAGCAGGTCTTTGATTCTTGATTTATTGAAAAGATTCCAATCTTTGTTATCAATTGACTCTTGAGTCTTTAAACTCAATGTTGCAAAGTATTGGTCTGGATCTGGAGTTTGGCTTTGACTCATATGATCACCAATTTTAAAGGGTTTGTATAATATCTAAGTCTCCACCTCATACAGTCTTTGCTCTTGGTCTCTAGAACAAGAACAAAGCAAATAGATTTAAAAAAATTATAATTTTCTTAAGTTTAACAAGATTTTTCTTTTTTAATTTTCTTGGTTTCGTCATAGTCTAGATTTCTCTAAGTCTTGGTTTCTTCTTCTTCTTGTTCTCGAGTATTGTGGTATTGGACATAACACCATTACAAGTAATTTTCACTCTCTGGGCTTATATTAAAAGTCTCAAGTCCGAGACAGGAATTAAATCAGTCTACGACAAGTCATATCCAAATACCAAACTGCATGAGGGCAGATTCTTATAAAAGTCTTGTTCTTTATCATTTGTAGAGAGATTGAAGAGAGTAAGGAATTACGGGCCTCAAAGTCGTATTATACTACTAACAGAAATTATGGGTGAAAAAATGGAATGATTGGTAACTAAATACGTTATTATGTACGTCATTTGTTCTACGCACAAAACCCAAGATATAAATAGCTACTAAAGTACTGTGGGAGGAAGAATATCCAGTATCTTCTCTAAATATATTCATGCCTACATGAATAAAAATATTGCGTATATCCGGAAAAACCATTAAAATCTCTCAAATTGGCCTCGTGAATCACCCTTCAAAATAGCTTAAAAAGAGTAAAAGAAGGCAAAATTTGCAATGTAAGTACAGGGAAACAGGAAAATCATTTTTTTTTTCAATACGTTATTTTTTTAATAGCCCATCAGAGTAGGCAGAGAAGTTCAGAACCTTTGGGCTTCAAAATTATTATTATTATTATTAAATATATAATTGTATCTCGTTGGATCTCTGGTATAAAAGTTACACTGCTTTAAATAATACAAAAATAATTATTTTATTCCCCCCCCTCCCCCTCTTATGAACTCCCCTAATTGAGAGCCAGTGATTTAATGAATCAATTTTACTATACCTATTTATGTAGATGTATGATCTAGTATGCTCTATAATTAATTATGCTTGTGATCATAGATGGTTTTATTTTTTTCTAGCCATTATTAATAACACCTTGATATTTTTTTTTTAATTCAAATGAGATTATCAAAGTTTGTTTGCTTCTTTACGAAATTTTTTTTTTTTTTTTAAATGAGACGACATCATTTTTATTGATGGTTATAACTTATAGAAAGTAAATTGACTTTTTATTATCTTATGTAAAGTCTATAAATTATGTCTATGGAGAAACATAAAAAGTTATTTATAGCATAGCATGGCTTGAATACAAAATGACTCATCTGTAACTTGGATATATATATGTAAGTACTTATTGTACATATATAAATACCTTTGATAAATGACATGTGTGTATATGATTATCGTAAATGAAGAATTAATTACTTCCTTCATCATGCTTTTTGGATACATAGCATTTAGAGTATATTCAATTTGAATATCCGTGCTGGTAGTTAACAAATGTAAATAAATTATGTATATTTTTTGTTACGTTTCATTTGACCTTTTCCATTCCTACTCTTTTCAGCAACCCAATTATTATTAACTGGTAGAGCCTACTACCTATTTGAACATAAAAGCTGAAAGTGGCAGATCTTAATTTGGTCTAAATTTCTAGGGATTGTCATTTGAGCCAGTTTTTTTGAAGAACTGGAAAGATTTTTTATTTTGAGGGAATTAAATTGTAGAAAGAGAAAAAAAAAAGTTTAATTATATATTATTTTATTTTATCATAATATGTGGGCAGTGCCGATTTCAGAAATTGAGTGGGCCATTTGATTCGTGGTTATATTTAGTGATGGGATTCAAGAGGTTGAGACTCATTTTTGAAGGATTTGGTTTTCGTTTTTGTTTCGAAATATGAAAGTCTTGATCCTATGCATATAGGTTCCGGAGTCTTAGTTTCCTTGTTAAGATCCATATCAATCAAAACAAGAACAATTTGTTTTGATCTCGTGGTCAACAAGGATTTCTCTTCTAAAATAGAACCCAGCCTAAATTTTAGCTAACCAAAAGAGTGAAAATTGTATTGGGACCATAAGTTTGGATCCATTCAGCCTTACTGAAGTATTCTTTGAATGAATCTCAGTTAATGCTTTAAATAATTTGATAGCGTTCAATGACTTGACCAACAAAGACTCTTATCATTGAAACATATTCCTCTGACGTAATTTACAAACTTTGTCTAATCTTTAAAAGTATCCCTTTGTTTTGTTGGTTACTCCCAGCTCCATAAAACTTATTAGTTTATTAGCTACTAAATTTTAATTTTGATACATTTTTCATGTACGGAATTATATGACCGAAGCTATAACTCAGAGTAGGTAGAGTCCATTACAAGGTCATAGATGGTTTCACCTGCACTATGTGTATGTACGTACTTAAAGGTTGATGTTTTAATTGAATTACATGATTGAGAGGTCATGTGACCTCGTGTTTGACATTTACATGTCATTCACTCTTCAAGAGAAGGGACTTGAGTGTTTTGAATGGCGCTTTTACTGCACATAATAAAATCTTTATGACTTAATTCATGAAGACATAGATAAAGGTCTTATATTAGACGTATTAATTGTATTTCGTACGAAAAAAAAATAAACTCTTGCTATGGAAAAGGAATATTCTGCAACAAAAACAAAAGGTCCAGACTCAAGTTCTTGATTTGATTCCTTGGATTTGAATTTGCAAGACTTGACTTGGACTTTATAGTATGTGGCTTTGTTACACGTATCTCTGGCTAACACATACATACCATATATCTAACATACTGTCTTTATAATTAAAACTATCCTTAAACTTTAGGAAAATAAAGCCATGAAAAAATGCTCATAATATTTTTCAAAAATGACTCCACACACAAATTATTGTTTCATGTTATGAATAAAAATCACGAATAATTTTAAAATTATATATTCTTTTACTTTTTTTTTCCTTGGAAAACTTAAGTACGAGTTGTTAAGAATATGAATATACATTTGCAAAAAGCCGTAGGTCACCTCCTGGATGTAGACTTCTTACGTCATTCTCACCTCCTGCTAAACTATTCCTTAATGGATTTATAACTAATTATATGAGCAGTAGGTATAAAGGCAAGGGATTTGCAAAAATAAAAATAGCAGACAAAAAAACAGCATCATTCTTTGCGTTAGGTTTTCTGCTCTGTGAGAAAATATAAAAAATAACTGATTTGACCATTAGTATCCACCCATATTGTACTTCAGATGGTTTGATACACTAGAAAATGACGTCAACTAGTCGAAAGGGGGCTTCAACCGTGTCAGTGGCGTTTTAAAGTACAAAATATTGCCGTGCATTCCTGATTCTCAAAATCAAATAAAAATGTGTTCACTATATCGTCCCATTTTGAGGCTATTTTTTATTTTTTTTAAATTTTGGACACTGAAAAAACATTTTTGTTGCGTATAACTCAAAAAATACTATACATTTTAGACCCTTTTTGACGAGACACTGCCCATTTATAATCTCAAAAAGGGTACAATTACACATTGTTACCTCTTGCTCAAATGTTGTGTTCCTAACTTTTTTCAATAGTCTCTAATTTACAATAAAATTATTAATAGACATTTTCTTTTATACATAATCTCATATTGAACAAGGATCTTCTTCAAATAATATACGATATTTTGAATATTTTGTCTCTTCCTTTTGTCTTCTCATCAAATGGACAGATCTTGAGATAATTTATTTACAACATAGTATTGAACTTGATATCAACTGTCTAAAGCTGTTGATAGGCTGAACTAAAACCTAACCTTGTGAAGTAGTGATCATCCTATATGGATATATTATTTTATATAAATTTACATATTTCTACAAGAGTTATAAATAATCAATACTACTTTAAATAAATTTACAGACAAAGTGTCCCCGTTTATATATGGTAAGTATTAGCTATTGATAAAGGCAAAGAGATTTATGTAGTAATTCACAAGGATTAGGGAGGATACATTCGTTGTAAAGTCTTGATTTCGGTTTCGCTCTTAAAGTCTTGGTCTTGACCCTTGAAGCATTGTCTATTTATCGTTAATAAAAAGTATTTTTCTGATTTAAAATATAGTTTTTTATCATGAGTCACTATTCAACAGTAAATAGGATTGTATTTGGTGGGATCTCTACTTCGAGAATTACCCTATTTGTATGTTTGTCGTATTTATTCATTCATTCACCAAAGCTCTAAAACAAGTGATTTCTTGCCTAAGAAGCTTGGTAGAAGGGTACATGAGGAGAGCGTATGGATCCCTTAGATCAGCGTTTCTCAACCGGGGTTCCGAGGAACCCTAGGGTTCCGCAGACGGTCTTTAAGGGTTCCGCGAGAAAAATGAGATTATATAAGCTATTACACTTTTCAGTCTTTTTCTACAGTGTGGTAAAATTTTGTCACCAGAATTTTGACTTTTTTTATAGTGACCTATTGCTAAGCCAGGCTCTTAAGAGAACTAATTAATCGTTTACATTTGGGATATATAAGATGAGAAAGTATGGTATTAATCATTTTTTGCGCAAGGGTTCCGTGAGACATGGGATACATTTTGAGGGTTCCGAAAGGGAAAAAAGGTTGAGAAACGCTGCCTTAGATCAACTCATTTTCAAATGAATGTCAGGAGAGATGTAAAAATTAAAAATGTTCCTTTTTTCTTTTTGACTCTTCATTCTAGGTTTATGTGGATCTGAGTCGATATGATTCCATGAATTAATGAATATATTTTGGTTCCTATGACAAAGTGTAGTTGTCCATGGATCTATATACTGTTTTGAAGAATATTGATCTCGGCTTTTTCAGTCCTTCAAAGTCTCCTTCTCGATTTTCAAAGTCCTGGTGGTAGTGTTTTGATCTTGGGTAAAAACAGGGGGATGAACTCAAAAAAGGGCCTTTAAGCAGACGTACCATAATAAGTTCATCTCTCACATTCTCTTTGCTTTTTGCAGAAGTACCCTTTTTACATTCCTTTTGAAAGAAAAATTGAGATATATGCCTGTTATGTATATTTTATGATCTCATGCAGCCGGATTCCACTTATTTACTCATGACAATACATTGTCTCATTTATTTCCTGTTCAATATTATACACACTTTTAATCACATATAAATTAAAATGAATCATAGGAACATGGCTTCATGTGACGCAATATCCTTTAGTCTACTCTTTTAGAAATTAAATATTTGAATGTATAGAAAAAAAGAATTGTTTTTAATACGATTTTGAAATGATTTGGATGGATTTTGAAACATTTTATTATATTAATTGCCATTGAGTTTGTACGTAGGATAATACATTTTGCATGCATTATCTTCTTGGCAAATCATTTTCCCACTCCATCAAATTTAGCTCGAATAAATGACATAAAGTATCAAAATATTGTATAGTATTGTATAATAGAGATATTTTTTTTAATCCAATAATTTATGCAAATTTTTTCCTTTCATACTATTATCAATGTAATTTAGTATTCCTTTCAAAAAATTTCCCATTGTGTCTTGCATCCCTTATTATTTAGGCATAGATCAGCCCTACAAGAATATAATATTTAAAAAAAAAAGTTGAATTTATAACTCTTTTTTTTTTTTTTCAAATTGAACAAAAAATTTGGCCCTTCTACTCAGTTTATCTCCGTTTTTTTGTGTGTTTTTTTTTAGATAGAAATATGGACCCTTAAAAATAAAACAATCTTTTTTTATTTGAATGGAGGTTACAAAGGAGGTATTTTTCTTTCACAATAAATTGAAGAGTTTTATTCCAATGAAATTTTCATTGACTCTCTCAACCTCTCCTTCAAAAAAGATTGGAAAAAAAGTAAGAAAGAAATTCACTAGTTGTTGGCCAAATATGAATCTATCTGGGTATATATTTCCAGCTAATGGCCACAAGTTTGAGTTTGAGTTCAACAAATTAACAGCTGATTTATATTTTGTTACTTTTTTGATATCTTCGAATTTCTCCTTCAAGAAAAAGGTAAGAAAAGAAAGGAAAAGTATAGGCAGTCGATGACGTCACTTTTCTTAATTTTCAGACTATTTTGTATATATGTATAATATATACATTACTCTCTCACGTTTTGAATGTCAATACATTTTTATAATAGCATAGTTAATCAAAGCTAGCCTTACTGGTGGCTCTACATTTGATCGACTGATTGTTATTTGGGCAATATTAAATAATACTCAATAACTGATAGATACTGTATGGACTGATAAGGATTTGAAATGACAATAAATCCAGGAAATGAGGCATTCTTTTTTCGCGATTAATTCTTAACAATCGGAAATGAAACACTTTATAATTGATATATAAGTTCTCACTTCAATGATACAAGGAGAATTGAGTTTAAATGGGTTTTCAAGGTAAGGGTACCAACTGATATTTCTCTCTCTCTCCTTAAACTCAACACTATCAACAATACCCAGTAAGAATAGACATTACAGGTTATAAGAATAGCAATGGAGCTATGAAGTGTTTCTATAATGATAGCCGGAAGAGACGATGGAGCTCTTTTCAAGTTTATGACTCTAATTAAAACTCATATACTTCTATTTTTGAATGATGATATCCAATATATATAATATACGTATGTAGACATATAAGCTCATAATATGGAATTTTGATACACTAACAAAACATAAATACTCTTATACAAATCAAATCAGAAAGATATCAAGTTATATGGAGTTATAGGGTGGATTCTACATATACATATTAGGGTGTTGAAATATGAATCTAATATTCATTAGCATCTTTAAACTATTTATATACGTAGATTTGTAGATATATTATTAAATCCTACGACTATAACAAATATGAACATCATTTATCAATCCAATAGTATTTAAAAATTAAATGTAAGGATATTCATAGAGTCATTTATTGCATCTCTAAACCTCTCATTTATGGAGTCAAAATGTTGTAAATCTATTGACTGATGGCTACCTATGTATTTCAGCCATTTCTTTTTTTTTCTTTTTTTTTGGATGAATTATATTCATACGTTCAAGTTGCTAATATATAGAGGATGATTAAAAATTAAGATATTTTCGTGTCATTCAAATAGCATCTTTCCATTATCTTCTACTTTTATATCAGCTGTATGCCCAAGCCTCCAATAATTGTTCTGAACGTATATTGATTGATCTCAAATGAGTTCTTGCTATTCTTGGAATATCCCCAAATATTAAATAGTAAACAAATTCTCAACATTTGGGGAAAATAAAACTATTAAAGGCACTCAACTGATTTTAGACCTTTTGTGAAAGAAAGCTTGAGAAATGCATTCCAGATTTGATCTACTCAAATTGTCTGGCTTTGTACACTTTAATTTGGAACACTTCATTTCATAGTCAAACATTTTCAGTAATTACGTATACACCAGTAGAAAATATAGGACCAAGTTCTTGAGACGATTTTAAAAATGAGTAAAATTCGTGATTTCCTCATCATTTCCCACCAATTTTGAAGAATAAAAGTACATACATATGTATTCGAAAATGAGGATAATTTGAATGAAAAAATCGGGCAGGTCAATTTTAAGCAGTTTTATTTTCTACCTAAATATATACATTTAGATATATTTTTCACACTATAGTATATACCTGCTATATGAAGTATATTCCAACAGTTGAGGACATACACGTTCATGAGCCAGCTCCCAACAATTTTGGTCCTTTTTAACAATTTTATTTTTGTTTCACAATAAGGTTGAGAAAGTCGATGAATATCACTAATTGTTGTGTTGAGTTCGATATCCCTTTATTTGAGACCTAGACAGTTTATTATCATATGGGAAACCGAATTATGCTTTAATAGACGATGATTTGACAGACATACTCAATTATTCCGCCTTGGTACTGCACTGTTCTTGAATAAAGAAGAACAAAACATTACACATTATATGCATTTAATTTTAAAACCAGTCAAGACCACAAGTATTGGACCCTTTTTTAAATAAATGAAGTTATTTATTTACTGCTCATATTTTCACATTACTTTATTTGTGGTTTATAGAACGCCTTCATACTTGATATGCTATAGCAATCAATGCAAAAGTAATCTACGATCATTTTTCTCATATATGAGTCTGGATTACATGATTTTGCATGTGTATTAATAAAGTATTCTGATTAGTCCTTCGGAGACGTAACAAATTGTCATGATTTAAAAGAAAAAAAGAATATGACAATATTGAAGGGTAATAGGATCTCATGTTATGTGCTTCATGAGACAGCATTGCACCCCGAAAAACTTACGGTTTGCCGTAGATTTTATCCCGGTAGTGTTATGTGGCCATACTTTTTTGTTAATGATAATAATTACCACACTATTGTGAATGGAAATCGATATCGAGCCAAGATAATGGATTATTTTTGGCCCCAATATGTTGGTATGGACTTGTCACACAGCAAACAATACAGTCGATTTACAGAAGAGGAAATTCGGTGAACGTGTTATTTCCAGAAATGGACCAGTCAATTGGCAACCTCACTCATGCGGTTTGACACAGTTGGGCTATTTTCTTTGGTGCCACGTAAAGTCATTGGTCATACACCAAGATGATAGCAACACAAGAGGAGCTCAAATCAAATATTGAGCACGAAATTCCTGCAATTTCGGTCTATTACTGCGAAAAAGTGGTAGAAAACTGGGTTCCATGATTGGACTTTTACATATATACCCGTTGTGGTTCTTTAAAGGAAATTGAATTATATACTTAATTGTAGTTGAATGTACTTCAACACTAAAAAAAAAATTCGTTTATATCTCAAACCCTTTTAATTTTATTTAAAAAAGAAAATGCGTCGCTCTTATTGAAAAAGACTTTATAAAAGCCCCTAGACTATAGATGACATTCTTGGGTGCCTCATTCTATGTTCAATATACATATATATATATATATATATATATATATATATATATATATATATATATATATATATATATATATATATAAAGAAGTACATAATTGAGCCTTATTATTTGAGAAGTAAAAAAAATGAATGATTGATTTTCTGTTAATAATATGTAATTTTATTTATTCAATATTAATTAATTACAATTTAATAGAACTGTATAACTTAATGAATGCTTGAAATGACGAAACCACTGACAGAAAAGTTATATATAGTATAATTTTTTATAAAACTAATTTGTCTCTTTATAAAATCCCAGCTGATTTGATCTACACTGTGTTGCCGGTTGTGAAAATGAGGCATCGACGGATTTCAATAACTATGTGAGTATATTATATGTTATTAGAGCCAAAGGATAAACGTGTCCCTCAAATTATACTCAAATGCAAAAAAAAGTAATAAACAAAATTCATATAACTGAGAACTCTCAAGGATTTTTTTGCTTATGGAAGGTAACTTTTTTATGAATTAATTAATCATTGATTAATAGCATTGAAAGTTTGAATTCTCTATATAAAATCCATTAGAATCTACAGACTTTGTATTGTACGTTTAACAGGCTTGTAACCATAAAAAAAAATTAATGGATTTTTTTTTTTGTTTCATATGTACTATGTATTGACCAAGAGTTGATTAAAATTAAAGATGGAATAAAAAATAATAGTAATCATCCAATTCTTCATAAATAATATAATGATGGTGTAGGCGTTTGAGATGATTCCATTCTCAAAAAAAAAATACAACTTTAGAAAAATTAGTAATTATTATAAATATATATATTTAATTATATCATTTTATATTTATTAAAAAGGAATGCTAAGTTGCGTGATTTTACCTAGAAGGAATTCCTCACTTTTTAATAGATTTAATCTTTTTATGTAGATAACGCTCCATTATTTTTCTTTTGTTTACGCCAAGTTTTGAAGTGGACGACGTCATGACAACTCAAGATTTTAATGGATATTTTTATTGACTTCTATGAGAGGGATATTATGATGAATAAGAATAAGGTCTTTGACAACACATTGAGGAACACCGTTATTCAGTCATTTATACATAATATGTTATAGTACGTAGGTATGTATAGTAATAAAGCGTTGAGTTTATGGTATCACATTAATAACAATTGAATTAAGGATGAAGAATGGGGCATAGATACCGTGTGTTCTTCATATATGTATATCGTATACGTACATAATACGTATATTCAAGTACTTTGACTGAATGTACGAAAATCTCTTGAGCAGTGCTGTCCAACGTCCGGCCCCCGGGCCAGATCCGGCCCACGAAGCCTTAGAATCTGGCCCGCGCGTGAGTCTTTAACTTATTCCTGTTATTAACGCAGAAGCTTACAACTGTTATTTACAGTCCAGCCCACTGGTGTCGTTTTTTCATAAATCCGGCCCATGTTCGGAAAAGGTTGGGCAGCACTGCTCTTGAGGATGAAGGAATAACTATAATTACTGAGGACTGTAACTGTCTTGGGACTTAAAAGGAGTCCCGTCCCTGCTATGTGTCATTGAAAAATGTTCCAAGTTTTAAAGGATCCTCTAATAGGCATTCTTTTAACATAGATTGATGTAATGTATTTCGGTTGGCAACAAAGTTTTTTTGTTTTTTTTTTTAAAAAAGTAAGACTTTTGACACTCTCCTAGTTGAAGGGTTTCATATTTTGGAATAAGAAAAGGTACAGGCGCCCCCTCATAGAGGAAGCAACAAACACACTGTGAATATGATAGAAAGAAAAGCATTCCACTTTGGGAGAGGGGAACACAAATCAGGGATTCATCTCCGTGCTTATGATTCTGTTTCAGGAAGGAATAGAATATAATTATTGCTATGAGGTGAGCACATCAATCCCATAGATTCATCCAATATCTGATTCACGATGGTTAACTCCTCTATATGGATTATAATCTTATCCAAAGGATCCGGTGGAGTCTCTCCTAGGAGCTCCAACTATCCAAAGATGTATTATAATTTTCTGGTGTTGCAAGTTTCTATTAGAATTGGAGAAATCCATAGAATTAATTGATGGTTTTATCTAACGGCACGAGTTAATTCCATTCCTTCCCTAGACAGAGTCAGAAGCACAGACATGAATCCAGCATTTGTCTTCCCTTTTTCTCTTCCTAATCTCTTTCTCTCCTATTCACCGATTGCTCGTTGCTCCCTCTATAAAAAGGCGTACCTTTTTTATTCATAATTATGAGATCCTTCAAATTTGAGTAGAAGACTATTAACATAGGATGTTAATAGTCGAGATAATATATTGATGATTGGGATCGACTGCAGAACTGGAATGGATTTGTAGTTGGGGGGGGGGGGGGGGGTAGCAAATTCTATAATCCATGACGTCTCAAGTTATCTAAGATTAAAAATTATTATATAGCTAGATCAAGAAACCTCATTTTTTCAAAAGGGAGGATGATCCATTGAGCTCTATGGTTCCAGCGCCACCTGGGATTGACACAGACCTAATAACAATAATTATTCTTAATAATGGATTATTATTAATAGTTTTGTCTATAAAATAACTTACGGTATAGCTGCATTAAAAAACAAAAGAATACAATTAAAATAAGTTTTGTTAAAATAATATTGAAATAGATTAACAAAAGATGACTACTTCAAAAAGGAATCGATGACTGATGATAAAAATGAGTGAAACTGCATTGTTCCACAGGGATAATTATAATAATAATTGTAGTTATTATTATTGATTTATTTTCTCCATTCTAAGAAGAGACTTAATAAGTTACGAGATACTTTTATACTACATGCAATTTCATTCATCACGTAGTGGATGATGTACTGACGTAACTCTGTATGACATGATATATTGTTCGTTTGTCAGCATTTCTTTTACGACACATATTTTGCATATCATCAAAAGATCAAGAGTCCTTCAAAGCAGCATGGAATAAAATATTGTCAACCAATTATGTTTTTCAAAGTTCTTTTTTATTTTAGATAAAGAGAATTTTATGCAGTCACGGTGAAAATTAGATTCAATTTAAAGGGAACTAGGAAATGCTTTTTAATTAAATATCCTCTCATTGTAATATATATCTACGTGCATTGAAATGAAGTGCATTTTCATCAAGTGGGGTTTCAAGGAGACTCACGTACATTCCACAAAAACTCCTACTAGACATCCTCTATCATCCTCTAATTTATTCACTCTTTTTCAGCTTGACCATGAGTGTCCAGTATAAATCCTTATAACTTAGAGCGTTTTCACGTGACATCATCATCATTGCATAAGTCGACTTTCTTGAACCCCAATACACTGCATTCTCCCTTCAGCTTTTTTTCATCAGTTGACTCTTCTGATTTTATGCGCGCTGACACTACATGTTATGAACTCAAAAAGAGTGTTATTATTATTTATGATTTTGATGTTATATATAAAACATTTATCTATGTATAGTATATCTAAATAATAACTCTGCCCAATATTAAAAAGTTGACAAAAAGAAAAATACAGAAGGGAAGCTACCAGTTATTTTTTCAAATTTTTTCTTTCCCTTTTGTAAGTCGAGGTTGCGAGTGGACAAAAAAGCTCGTCGTGAATATATACATATAAGAATAAAAACCCTTGTTTTTTGGATGATGTCACAATGGGACCGACAAATACATAAAAAGACTTTTTAAACATTTACCATCCATCAAAAATCTCTCTTTCTTTAGTATATTTAAGTAGCTATTAAAAATTTGTTAATACAGCATTATACAGTCACATTTAGAGTGTGTAGTCAATAAATTAACCATTATTTTTGTAAGAATCGAATATTTTTCTCCAGCTATCCCACTTCTCTGCTCCCTAATTGATCCAGAACAAACTTGATTGTATAAATATAGCCATTTCATTGTTGTATTCATAGCAAATGTGAAGTCTTTTTTCATATGAGAAGTCATTTGAAGATGAAGTTTCCTTAATATTTTTGTTTTTTCTGTTTTTTTGTGAAATTTGTACATTTTATTTCATATCCGCTCTATGTATGGCAACGGTTTATGATTTGCTCAATGACGTCAGTTAAAACGTTCTATAAATGCAAATACCCTCAACAGATTTTTTTACATTCTAACCATACAGAAACAATCATTATAATCTAACACACATGCACAAGCAATTAGTTAATAAACAAGAGAGAGAGAGAGGTTGAGTGACTCGAATCTAGTAAAATATTTTTTGTTTTTTTAAATAAACATGTTGTATGCATATAAAACTATTAAGTACATCGAACGTGACAATAATTATCTGATTGTAGGAAGTTGACACAAATTATTAGTGTATAGGCTGATAAGGAATTCGCATATAGATATACTTATATAGTATCAAAACATGTTCAATTAAAGAACCCACGTGTTTGCAACATCAGCCGAATATAGGTTCATCTTGTAACCCCCAAAAATGACGCGATTTCCATTCTGAACAATAAAAACACATTTGATTTATGAGGGAAATTAAAGAGCCATTAATACAATTCTGCTTATGAATGTCCTCCAACAACAACAACAACAACATTCAAATCCAATCATTTACACGACGAGCTTTTTTGTTCACTCGCAACCTCGACTTACAAAAGGGAAAAGAAATATTTGAAAAAACAACTAGTAGCTACCCTTCGGTATTTTCCTCGTTGCCAACTTTTCAATATTATGCAGACTCTTAATTATTTAGACATACTATACAGTGATAAATTCTACCAATATACGAACCAATCGTTAATACTTTTTTGAATATTCGAAAATTCAAAAAAAGGGCGCGTAATCCTTGATTTATAATATTTTTTAATTATCAAAATCATCAATAATAATAATACCCTTTTTAAGTTTCTAACACGTAGAGTCAGCTTCTTGAAATCAAAAGAGCCAATTGATGAAAATCAGCTGAAGAGAGAATACATAATGTTTTTGTTTATCCCAAAAAGATTGTCCTGTTAACAGATTTACAAATAAATTAATGTTTATTTATTTGTTGTTTAGATTGAAGCATATTTTACATAACACATATAATAGATGTCATTTAATTGCCAATAAGGAAATCCTTTTTCCTTCTCATTAGAAGAAGTAGAACATACATTCTCTTATTAACAATCAAATCAGTTTAAGTATTATATTATGGAATATTATTTGTAAAGTCAAAATAAATTTTGAATAAAAATACATTTTTGCGAGATATTTTTTGTAATTCAAAAAAAGCAGAGAATCATACGCCCTCATACATGAGGCGTTATTTATTTGAAATTGATGACATCATCATTATAAACACACTTGGTCATCATCATCATCATTGATTTTTTTTGTGTGCAAAAAAATAAAATAATATAAATTGCTGCTTAATCATCACTTGTATATATTTGATATTCTGCATAGTCAATCCTTTTATCCATGTTGAGATCTGCTTCCCTCATGACTCGCTCTATATCCACCATTCGACTGTCCTTATTTGCTAATTTGAGCTCACCTTTTGAAATGTATCCATCGCTATTACGATCAATTGTCTACATTGAAAATGATGTGAATTAATTAATTATTCATACTCACGGACGTAATTTTAACAAAATAGATTTAATAGAGATTAAATCTGTAAAATTTAAAATGATACCTTACTTTAAAACTAAGAGGAGAAATCAATTTCATTTCCATGAAATCCTTTAAAAGTATTTCCCCCGTTCCATCCTTTCGTGGAAGATAGCGTAGAATCCCATCCAGCTCCTCTTTACTCATACGAATTGCCAGATCATTGTGTATCACGTTTAAATACTCACGAGGGTATAGGGAGTCTCTGAGACTCTCAGGATCCTCTTCTTTATTGTAGTGGATACATTTATGTTCAAAAAGATCTGAGAGGGATTGTATATACTTTTGAGAGCCATGAACTCGTGAAAGGATTTGAATCAAAGCCGTTGTGCTAAGGAGGTCTTTATTATTCATTTCGTTGGAATGGATTTTGAAACGTATTGTTAAAGGGAAGTGTTTTGCTCGTCTTTATTGGTTGTCATAGGTAACGATTCTCATGGTCAAAATAATGCATGGATACGCGATAGATACGTATTATATATAAATAAAAGTATTACTCTCATGAGGAAATTATATCATACATGAATGGCTAGGAGAGGTTGAGAGGACCTCTTCTTTTACAATTGTAGCGTGAATTAATTTTAAAAAATAATTTGTAATATTATGTCGAAAGGAAGATATAAATATATGTATATAAAATAACTTTTATTCCATTTTGCAGAATTGTATTGTGTACATAATGTTATATGCACATACATTTGATGAGCCTCAGTAATTGCGTCGATTAAAGGTAATATACCTTTAGTTTTATGATGCTCATAAAATTATTAATGATTAATGGATGTACGTTGAGGCCAAAACATAAAATAAGGCGTGTTAATAATATATAAACTGCAAATTCACTTTATAAGCAGCAATGTATGTATAGTACAAACATTAAATAAATTTGTTTCTAATTAAACGTGAATAAGAGAGAGAGAACAAACAAAACAAATTAAATCTACACCTTTTAGACTAGAGTACTTGTGCTAGTACTAGAGGAAGAGTGACTTTAGTTTGTAGCAAATTTGAAGGAAATAAAAAACATCTAACATATCTTTACACATTTTAATAGTATTTTATGTACGTAATATTTAGTAGTTTAATAATATACTACTAAATAGTTTGCAAGGAGAGCGTGTGCTCATATGATTATTTATGTATTCTTTTGACCAATGAGAGAAGGAGAATATCCCACTTGATGCACGCCCTCCTCCAATAAATAAATCAGCTGTCGCCTTCCAGCCAGTTCTTTTTACTTGTGATCAGAAAAGCATGGAGAGTTTGCAAGAAGGGTTTCTATCATTACTCAATGCGTCAAATCCCTCATCTCGAGAGCCTTTCCTGGAATGGCTCCGTGTCTCCCTCCCAGATATGATCCGCTCCGTTGCTCCAGCCCCCGTTACAAACACGATCAAGGCTGAATCACGTGTCAAACTCAGGGAAATTTCCGATGATTTAAGAGCACATTTGCCGCTTGAGGCCGTCATGCCCTCAGAGTCCATCCACCATCCAGATTCGGAGGATTTTTTGCATTTGGATGCCTTTTTATATGATGAAGAGGATGAGGAGAGACTTGTGGAGGAGGGGAAGCTTCCCAAGCATGTCTGTGGGGACTGTGGCTCCAAAAATGCCCGGCAAATCAGTGAGTATTTCCACATTAAGATTCATACTAATATCACTCAATCATTTTTAAAAATAATTAAATAATAAAGGAAGTGGAAGAGAGTACAAGGATCATCTTCTCCTCAGACCTTGGAAGCTCTTCCTGGGAGTTGCTTAGTTACTACGTATAAGTTATCAAATAGTAAAAATATAAATCAAATATCATATTATACATTTATGTTAGGTTCAAACTATACATATACATAGATATGTATGTTTGAACATCATAGACTTGGAGCAACAACATCAGGTAGCAATGAGTCGTATGTTTTGTAACATACATAAAATTATACTTTTTATGGAGAAAAAACACACACACATACAAAAAAAAACTAAAGAATTACATACATACTAATATTGTTAATTGAAGCCATTAGGTTGTTTTTTTTTTTTTCTCTCTCTTTCTTTTTTTTAAATGCAGGAATTTGTTTATGCTTTTTTGAAATAGCATCATTTGAGACATGACCATTTATTGCTTTTATGCGCTGCTGACTGCAATAATGAATGATGATTGGATGACTGTTTATAGAATGGAAGTTATTTCATTAAAGAGGGAAAAAAACATACATCTGTATATAGATACTTATTCTGTTAAAAGGAATAAATCTGTTTGAAAGTAGACTTCTTTTTTCTTTTTCTTTCTTTTTTTTTTTAGGTTAATGCTTTGCATGCATTTAATTCAGACAAAGATGGGCCTGTACATAGAATTTAATGTAATTTATATGATGTTTTTTGTTTGTATTTCTTTCACTTTTCTTTTCCAACAAGAAGCTTGTTCTCCAAGTGTTGAGAAGGAACATTAATTATGATCGTCGTCCATAAAATATGCATATGTATATTACGCAATAATAATTATGTACTTATACACATGGTGTTCCATTCTCTTAAATCTGATTGTTATTATTATTATTATAGAGCTCATCACACACTCCTGCTCCAAGGATCTCCTTGAGTATATCTTTACAAATCTCTTACCTCAAGGACTAGAGGGAAAAACCATTGTGGATGTGGGCTCGCGACTTGGTGCTGTTCTCTATGGAGCCTACTACTTCAGCAATGCCTCCAAAATCCTTGGCATTGAAATGAATCCGGATCTATGTGTACTACAAGAGCAAATCATTAACAAATATCGACTTGGGGATCGTGTCCAGGTTGTTCGAGGAGAGTTAACTACACTTCCTGAGGTAGTCAACTCTGCGGACGTCGTTATTTTAAATAATGTCTTTGATTGGTTCATGAATCCTGAGCTCCAAGTTAAGATGTGGCTCTTTCTTAGGAGTGTGATCAAGCCTGGATCATTGATTGTCACGGTTCCTAGTCTACAAGAATCACTACAGCATTTACCTGTAAGCTCCAATTTTCATATGCATAAATATATTAATGTACCTGCACCTAATAATTATTAATCATGGTATTTTAAATACAAACACATTTTCAGACTGGAATCGTCTTAGAAACATGGGTAAGGGAGCTTAATGCCGCTCTTCCTATGCCCTACGGAATGGATGAGTATGATGATGAGCCCATTGCGAAGGTACGGATGTATCAAGTTATTCAAAACACTCCTCTTACTATGGGCTAACGGTCGAAAAGATATTGAAGGTGTCGTCCTATTCATTCAGAGATTTCCCCAACTAACAACAACAATCTTTTTATTTCTATTATCTGAATATTGCTATTAAGGCTATATTATTATGTATTCAATTTACAAGGATCAAAGTTAGATTTATATAAAATACTATATTAACGATTGTTTGCTATTATTTTGATTAATTGTGTTTTACGTCATGCAGATAAAATACAAATTGTTTTCAAGTACCTCTATATACATGTTCATGTAAAAATATGCAATTAAAGTATGTAATCATATATTCATTTATTAGTCTATTAGTTTTGAGTGTTCATCAACTTCGTCTTCCTCATAGTCGAGGGTTTGATGAGAGTGCTCCGCATCTCCTTCGCGTGAATACTTTTCAAAGTGGACTCGAAGTATAAAGTCTCCTTCAACTTCTGGGTCATAGGTGGAAGGGATGATGCAGTACTTCCCTGGAGGGAGTCTGACTCGAATGTTGGTCTCTCTACCATCGTGCCAAGTGGGTGTTTTGGCTACTTTCTTATGGCTTTTGTCATTGCGTCGTAGGGAAAAAAAGTCTCGTGAGAGCTCCTCAACTTCTTCTTCCACCTTGTAGACTTTGAATCCTATCTAAAGTACATGTTGGAAGAAGATACAAAATTGATTAACAAGGATTTATTCGTATTTAGGTATTTTTGATTTTTGAGGAGTTAATATTAATATTGGTTAATCTGAATGTCAAATGGGCAGATGTCTCCTTCTTTTTGAACAAATATATATTTCAATTCTTTTACTACATTAAGTAAAACCCATTACAAATGATGTCTCTAATTTAATGGTAACCATGATAGAAAGTAGTGTGTACTTTTAATGAAGAAACTACATATAACGAGATTACCTTATTCATGCCCTTAGCACGACTATGAGCTTTTCTTTTTTGCATTAAGGATATGATGGCTGAACAACGTGCCAGAGGATCCTTATAATCCGGATCATCTAATTGAATAAAACATTGTGGGTTACGAGCGTAGTTGCGAAAGTCTCCTTTTAGAACGCCTCCTGCATTGTGATCTTCTTCCCATCGACCACGAAACGAAGCACTTGTATCAATGTCGTGACTAATGTGACAAATATCCAAAGTCTAATCGTGGATAGGAGTTGCTATTATAAGAACGGATTTAAGTACTGGGAATGTATGTATGTACCTTGAAATATTTTAAAAAATCCCCGTAAGCCATCCAAAATCCACCATCATGGAATGTCTCAGAGTCTAATTCTCTACGAGCTTCATCAGGAATATGAGACCATCTTGCATCCTTTGGATGCCATGCACCAATCCATATAGAAGCTGTAGTTCTAGAGCAATCTTTCACTCGAATCAACTGTCGTCCTTGTCCCAAGTTTGCTACCTGAGTAACTCGATATATGTGTTTAACTTGTAATCCTAATTCTGTAGCCTCAGCTAATCTTAATTTGTCTTCTCGTGTTTTTGGAGGAGGACTTGCAAGTACTATATTTCCCACACGTAAAGCTCTCAAGACATCAAAAAATAACCTATCTGCATCTTGAGCATCCTCGGTAAGAAGTTGATTTAAATTCCGTACTCTCTCTGGAGTTCCTCCTGTTAGTTCAATGCAGCCATCTATGGGTGGCCAATGATTCAAAAGTTCATAGGAACCTTTAGCTTTGGCATAGGCTTTTTCTACTAGGGATGGCCAAAATTCTAATTCAGAATTTGACCTTAAATAAAGAGGCTCATCCCTCCGGACTGGAAGGCGATCATCCACGACTATTTCGATCCAAAATCCGAACCAAAATCGAAATCTGTATAATGATTTTTATATAAGCTAAATATCAATTTAAGGATGTTTGTACCTAAATATCCCTGCGTAATTTTCTTTTTCGGAAAATCCTTGATCTCTTGGAACAACTTTTCGAAGTAATTTTTCATTTTCAGCAATTGCAGAGAGTGCAGGAACAAACCAAGTGTCAAGGCCTTTCCTTATGTCAAAACCCTCATTGGCTTCTGCGACTAGAACTGGCTCTTCTCTTCCTCTGAAAGGGGAAGTAAATCATAAATCAATGTCATAAGGATGATTAGTCATTTCATGTGAGCCTAACCTGAGGATATCATGTGGTCTCATCCACTCAATTTCTTCCTCATAGCGATGACTTCTCTCTCTTAACAGATCATTATCATCTGGGAACTCGGGATCTTCAAACAGAGTTCCAGCCTTCAGACAGGCATCTCTAAGAGCAAAGAAATTTTGATCATACAAATACTCTGTCTCTTCTTCTTGTGGACCAACAGAAGGAAGTGGAGATTTGCGAGTAGAATAAGGAGATGCCCATGCCTCTGGTGAGCTCTCCCGCGAGGAGCCTGGAGAATCTGTTCTTATACCCATTTGTCAAAGAGTAGGCATTCTCAGATGTTGGTGTCAATACAAAGAGATTGTAACATTATGTATTTTTTTTTCTGTACGCCTACATCTTCGTTCGTATGTAACCCTCTTGCATATACGCCCATGACTTTGCTTCTTCCACCTCCTTACCTGGCGTACAAAAATGTTGCCTGTTGCTGTTAATCCAAGTTGACGATGATGATGATGAGTGATTCTTCCCCACTCTCTATGGAAGTACTTAGTATGAGGCAATTGTTCTTTATTTGTTGATGGTTATAAAAATCATTAGGGAGAGGGGTTCAAGGTAACATGGCATCGATCTCTACGAATTACCTACGTTCCTATGACAAGTTAATATATATATATATATAATTCTACTATTATTGTTACGTAACAACGTATAACTTATATTATGAGAAGTAATTAATTATAATCATAGGATTTTATAAATGGAGAAGTGAAGAGTCGATTTCACCATATGCAATCGGATATAGAGAGTACAATAGATCGTTTTTTGGGTTTTTTTTATAGAGGTCTTTGAAAAAAGAATTAAGAGTACGAGGCTCTTTTCTGCGCTGGGCACTTGGATCCTGATACCCCCATCTTAAAACTTGATCTGGGGAGACCATTCATAATAATTATAATTATTATAAATGTAGTAAATCTGAGAGATGAGATGAGCACTGTGTCAACTGTTTCCTTTATCTAATGTACATATTCTATAGATTATATATTTGTATCAAATATCTGAATTACTCGCTAGGCTGTATTATATCATTTGATAAGATCTAAAGAACCATGTAGCATCTAGGTAGACCAACTACATAAATATCTACTCAATGCTTTTGCAATGAAGGATCGATAAATGATATTAATTATTTATAATATATATACGAAAAAATCATTAAATGAAAATTCTCTTATACTTTAATTGGTAAATTAGTAGTACTTATATGTACCATTGATTATGCACATAAATTTTAAACTCCTACTCATGGAACTCTCTTGAAGGAAAAAAGATGGAGATGAATATGACACTTTGATAAATGTTTTATGATTAATCAAACCAGTGCATGTAGTAAGTACTCCACTTTAAATAATAACATATATGATTCAAACTCACTGATATGAAACACGTTTATAAAAATACATAATATTAAAAATAATGATGGACACATAAAATGAAAAGAGCAAGAGAAAATATGGATCTATGCAGATAGTTTATAGTGTGATTGTGTTGAAATTTAGAGCTTAAGTTCACTCTAAGTTGCTATCAGACAAAACGAATATATAAACGAGTCCAAATTACATATCAAGTTTTTAAAAATACAAAATGAAATTTAGAATCTTTTTACTCCCAAAAAAATTGAGATTAAAAGCTATTGATATGCCAGATATTCAGTATGGATCCTAGTATAAATAAGTTCTTTCACTCTTGACTTATAAGAATTCTTTGCAACTTTATCTCAGAGTCAAGATATTTCATAGGAAGCTCCTTTTCAGTGTAATTGATGAACATATATGTACTACTATGAGCCAAAAATACCGGGAAATTTGAATTGAATTTTTTGGGAATTCCGAGAGGGATGAATGTTTTTGTTTTTAAGTTGGCACTACTGTCACTGACATTTATGTCCAATTACACGTCAAAATATTCATTAGTGTTTGAGATACGCATCGTCCTTTTGTGTTGAGATAAAATCGAATTAATCGTCGGGCTGTAGCACCAACGATAAGGGATATGTTCATTCCTGTGATGTGAATCAAAGTCATCAAGCATTGTAGACGTTCCTTGAAGGGGGAATTGATTTTGAATCTAGAACATTAACAATTTTGATGTTTATTTGTTTGGAGAATATCAAATGACGATTGTATTAAAATAGTCCTAATAAAACCTCTCCAGATATTCTGTAGTCGTAATTACAAGAGTGACATTCAGATAAAAAGTGAGTTTCTTATTTGGTTATACATCCATTGAATTATGTTTCTGTCTACTTCAAGGAATTGGAAAGGGTGGAAAAGCCTTGTCTATATAATAGAATATGTCTGTATAAAATGAACATCCTTTTATATAATGGATGCCAAAAATTGTATGGTTTCCTTTCTAAGTATATGCATCCTGTGATAACTTTATTCTTTAGTCATTATGCTGCAAATGCAATTTTCAAATTCAAGGCAAAATTTTCTAGTGAAGGGAAATTTTTATATACATAAATACAAATATTGAATGTAATTGAGACTCTTTTTATTTTTCACATCAATTATGCAAATCTTTGTCTCTTGCATGAAAAGAAGTTACCCTGTTATTATGAAACACAAAGTGTGTGTTGTTAAATTTATTATCACTCCACTTATGGTCAATTTTTTGTTTTTAATTGGGTTTGTCGTCAATTTCTTTTTAGTACAAAGAAAAGTATAATCTTACATTTATTAATTAATTATTACGTTTATATTCTAAAGTAAAATGGACAAAGAGAGTGTGATAAATAATTAATTAAAAATACGAGGCCATAGTACAAGGACTACGCCATGTTTTTGAGTACTTTAGATTACTAAAATGCTCTTTGAGTACAGAGCTAACAGATGATGTTCATCAACATTATCGTGGGGAGTTCATAGCACTCCTTGATAAATGAGTATGGTGAAAATATTAACACCTGTATTAACATAATTCATCCCTTCGTTACTTTTTTGCAACCACCATTCTCTATGGATCCTGAAATTAAGGAAATATCTGCTTTGATTCGTTTTTCTCTCTGAATTTGATCCGTATGTGCTTACGTCAAACTTTTCCCTCCATGTTGAATCAGTTAAGGAATCAAAATCCTTGAAAACAGTTATTGATGTAGCTATGTTTGTAGCCTAAAAGAAAATAGAGTTCCCCATAATCTATATAAGTGCTATGAATTGCTTCAAATGTTTCCTCTCACTGTTTCTAAAGATGAAAGTCCTTTGAAAATAATTATCAAGACTTCTTTATGAGTAGGAATGAGTGGGGATGGGCATTTCGTTGAGGTGAAAGAGAGCACTCGTCATTACTATCTGGTACCATTGAAATTTATCTGCTGATTGTTATTTGACAATATTAAATAATACACAATAGCGACTTAAATTAGTAGCAAGCTCTAAAACTCTACGATACAGCGAAGAGTACTGAATTCAAATTGATTATCAAGGTACTGGACCCAACGTATACATATATTTGTCTTTCCCCTTTTAAGCTCAACACTATTTCAACATTTTATCCATGTCTATCAATGAGTAACAATCATTTAAAGTCCCTTATTCTACTTTCTTGTAAGAAAAATATTAAAGATTGTTTATCTCTGGAGACTCTGGCTTTTGAATGGGCCAATTTAAAAAATGTATAAATGTCAATAATGATGATTACAATAATAAATTTGTTGTCAAATTTTCACTGGACGGGCGTCCTTGATTTTTGGTTTAGTCACAGGCCTGTCTCTGTCATAAATATAAAATATGTAGCAACGATAGGAAGCTGCGAATTCTTAGTTTTGGAATTTTATAATTATACCATTGTCTAAAGTCCTTACAAATTGCCCTTCGGACTTGCTATGAAAAATTAAAATGCAGATGTATTTAGTGCAAGAGATCATGTGAAGAATTTCGTGTTCTTTCCCCCTAAGAATGCATTTATTTTTCAGCTACGTCATTGCATGACCCTCGAGAAGGTCTCTTGATATCTTGAATTTACATAGTATGATGTTACACACATATAAATAATTGATAAATGTCATTGTAAATATTCGGAACATACAATCGTATACATATATATGCATGTAACTGGAGATGGGAGAGAAGAGTTGGCTCCGAGTAGTTATTTTGGATGGATGCAAACTTGATTATCCCTTTGTTCATCAAATTTAGCTATATTTTATAAATTCGTATATAATTTGCTTTTGCTTTTCAACCACGATTTCTACTCCTTCGCGTTGTTTTGCATCCAGATTTTGAAGGATTTTTATTATTTTTATTCTCTGTGATATTTGATTCATATAGGAGGATGACTCTCGAAAGGAGAAAATGTTAATTGAACATTTCTATAAAAGATCCACTTCCTGAGCATCAAAGCATCAGTATCGATATTCATGATTAGAGGAACAGAGCAGAAAATCAGGTAAGTCACTCCTTGCTCTTCCCTCATCCTTCATTTCATAATTATATATCACCATAATAGCCATGATGAAGATCCGTGTCCTCTTATCCATTTTTCTGTTTCTTCAAAGTCCTCACCACTCGAGCTCCACAGGAACTCCGACTCATAACTTTTACACAACAGGAAATACAGGAACGGTCCATCAACCTGTGAATCAAATGGTTTGGAGTCCAATCGAATCTAAAAAAGAAGACGGAATAGACATCCTTCACCATCGTCCTCATCATCAAACTCTGATTCAGTCTTTCAACGGAAATGCAGCCACTTCTTCAGACAACTCCTATATTATATCTGAGCCCAAAACTAATTTTTACGAAAATGGTGTGAGTGGCATAAGTGAGACAGGAGGAGGATTGAAAAGTTATTCTGGCCCCTCTAGAGATGGTTCCTCCAACGGAGATCAAGTAGAGTCGGAGGCTATCGTTCAATTCTATCAACGACCTATTGGCTATGAAATTACAAGCACAAAAGGAATTCAACAATATGGAGGGGATGGGAGAGGAGGGATTGAATCCTCATTCACTGGAGGCGAGACTTTTCCATCTTCAAGCCATGGTGATATAAGAGCAAAGCCAGTCACTGAGAACAATAACTTCCAGGAAGGATACTCACGTTTCCAAGCACAAAAACAAAATGAAGAAGTGGACGACGACGATCCCAACAAAAACTTTGAGGAATTTAAAGGATTTGGAATTGATGAAGAAAATGGAGATTTCCGTCAGGATTTTTCAGAGGATTATATCGATAAGGACTACGATCATCACGATCCTTCCAATCATCATCAAACACATGTACATGACAACAACCATCATGACTCTTCCCATCATCACCAAACACATGGACATGACAACAATCATCATGAACACGAGGATAGTAGCAATAACAACAACAACAAAAATAATCAGCGCAACCATGGAGTGCATGGTGATCATTCCGAAAATGAATACACTGAGCCCTCCAATTCTTTTTACGGCTATAATCCTCAGGATTATAAAGAGGAAGTAAATGATCATTCGGGACCTTCTGCTAAATCACCAGTAAAATTTAACCCCTATGGAGGCTTTCAAGTCTTTGGTAACCCTTCAGACTCTTCCTATGAGCATGAGACTTTCAATAAGAGTCCTTCTGGTCGAGAGAACTTTCATGATCATCACCAGCAACAGGATTACTATAATGGACCTGGAGGAGCACAAACAGATGGTCGAACAAGGGATAGGGTTCCAACGCTCTCTGAGAGGATTTATGATCATAATCCTTTAGGCATGAAATATAAACAACATGCTTCAACGAGAGATAAGACCCATCCTAGGTCTTGGACGACCTCATTCATTACTCCGTAAAAGCTAAAAATATTTGATTATATATTTATTTCATCTGTTATTATCAACAGGGTATTTAATTAACATTATTTTAATAAAATATTTATTTATTTATTATGAACATTCGTCATTGATTCGAAGAGTAAAAGGATAGGAAATCACTTTGTTCATGCATGCAGCATGACTTTGATGCTAAAAATAAAGTCCTAGAAATCTTTAGCCATGACTTTTAATATTGAAATATATATATATATATACATAAATCAATTGTCATCTAATTTATATAGATAATTGTTAACATTGAAAATATTCCAGTGGTTAATTCAAAATTTTTGCACCAGGTAACTTATGTACAAGTTACATAGAAGAGTTCGTTGTACTGACAGTCTCTGGTTACCAATAGTCCGACTATAACTGTTTGGGGTATTATTTTCGTCAATCAATAAGAGATTCTCAGAATCAAGCATTGTCTTACAAAGTAGAGTCAAAAGTGCTTTGTGTCGAGAAATTACTAAACATCTGGGAATATTATTTACTCTAACAAATTCATACAACCTCCTTTTAATCTCTTCTTACTGTTTTGATTCCATTTTGATTTCCTTATTCTTTAACGACATACATGGAAATCAATGGAAATCAGCTTTACCAATATTTTGAATAGATACCTGGTTTAAAAATATTCGATATTATATTCACCAACTGTAGGACTATTCTACTAATTGTAGTTCAATCAATCCACGTTCAAAACACTTTTAAGGGGCAGGATAAGTTGTTAAATCGACAGCCGACAAAAAAAAGGCATTGGAAATGTTGATATTTCGGAAATATCATTTGAAGTTACGTATCTAATCATTCGTCCCATTTGAAAATTTGTCTAGCTTATTTTTGACCCTTGATTCACAAAAGTAACTCAATTACAAAAATAAAAAATAAAAAATAATGCCATATTATGTTACATTCATAAGTGTATAAATATTGGGGCTCATTAGACCCAAAACAAAATGTTCATCAAAGCTATAGTCAACCTCTGGATTATCCTAAAATACTTACAACTGTTTTTATTGAGTATAAAAAAGTGTTTAAAATAAATATTACCTACTACCAAATAATAGATACAAGAGGTGACAGATGTCAAATGTGTCTATCTTTTTATAACGAATAAAAAGTCAAAAATCTTAGGTGTAAGTTATAATACTTTACTATATTCATGTCCAACAATTTTTGTTCAAATCAATCAATCATATGTCAATCGAACATATGTTTAACAAGAAAAATGAATCCTAATATTTTATAATGTGTCTAAATTTTAATTTTGTATGAGTGCTAAATAAGGCTTATTACATTTTGCTCAAACTCGTAACTTGAGGAGGGAAAGGGGGGGGGGGGTGTACAATTAAAGAATAAACAGTTAATTAATTAAAAGAGGAATCTAGGATGTGGCTTGAATAATTATGATTAAAAGGCAATGTAGTATTAGTAACAATTATGTGTACACAAGGCAATTAAACAAAGGCAATGATCACTGATTAATTAATTATTGTCCAAATTAAGTTGGCTACGAGACAACTTTTTGTCGAAAGAGATCTATGAATGATGCAATCTCCATTATAATTTACCTTGTTAGTACACTTTAAACAAGAAGAGTTCTGCAAAAGGAAGACAAATATATAATTATGCACTTAAAAGCAACATCTTGTAGACAAGGGAATCCTTCTAAACTAAGAGGTGTGTTTATAATACACGGTGGTAAAAACTGGGATATATGTTTCATTTGAGGTCCCAAGACTTTTGAAACCCTTTTCATACTCCCTATATTCTAGGTTTTACGTTTCGAGATAGTCGACTATTCTTAATGTAAAGTTTTTGAGAAAATTAGGGTTTTATCTTGATCCCTCGTGTTTTTTTGTTAACGTTAAGAAAAAGTTCAAGGACGAATTACAGTATTAAATAGGGGCTTTACAAATTTACTTTATTAAAACAATATGACAGATATACATCTCAGCTATTTCATCATTAATTTTTTTTCCTCAAAAATATTGAAAATTAAAAAACTCACAGTACATTTTGTAAGTTCCCCCCGAGGAAAATTTAAAAATGTAGTCAAAGAAGTATGTTTTTTATTAGAAATCAAAAAACAAGCTCAAATTATTGTGCTTGTCACTAAAATGCAATAGAGTAATATCTACAAAAATTATTTTATAAGCTGTCTGTTAAAATAAATATACCATAATTAAAAAGGGAAATAAATATACTGGAAGGGAGGAAATGTATTGTGTATAACGCGCATAAAACCTTTATTTATTTGCCAATTTCCTTTAACAATTGATATTTTAAGTCTTATAATGCATTATTTAACTATTAATAACATATTTTACCTAAAATTAGATCATCTTTATTTATTCTTTTTTGAAAAATTAATTGAACTTACTAAACTAGTAAATAAAATTAGACTCAATACCCTGTTTTACATAAAGGAAAAAGTTTGAATGTAATTTTTTATTTTCCAAACATAAAGTATTTATCTAATATTATTTTTTTTAAATATTTGTAAATGACTTGTATTATATATAATATTTTTAATTATCTTAAAAAATGCTACTCTTTTCTATTTGATATCTTTGGTACATTAATTATACCTTGATACAGTCTTGATCTAATTACTCTAATGTTTATTTGGAATAACAACCCAAAGTTCTATATTTATCACAAAGATATATAAGATGTTTAATTAAAATATGACTTGTTGGTGATACAGTAATTCTTAAAATTTATATATGCAGTTTTAAATCTTGTAATTCTCTCCTTATAACCATCTCCATGATATTGAACTTTATCCAATTTTCAAACCCTGGTCAAATATGTGGCCTATAATTCCTCTTTTTGACTTTACCCTTGATATTTATTCGAAAATGAAGCTCTGGAACTGAGATCATAGCTACTATAGATGATTGCAAATGCCCACATAATAAGGATATGATTACTTGGGATTTATGATCCATTCTTTGACTCGTATAAGACACGTAATTCTGTTGGAAATTTTTAATTATTCATAATACCCCTGTTGATTTCAATTTGTCTACATATGCACCACACATATAACAAAGATTATTGAAAGAAGTGTCTTTTATCTAGTCGAAATATTCGCCATTTTACAGTCAACTGCCTTTGTATACTTGAAGTTTAGAGTACCGATTTACAAAAAAAATCTAATATATATTTTATGTTTTCATATTTATATTCCACATTAAACTCTAATACAAATAAGATAATAAGTCTTTTTTTCACAAAATCTATAAATCTGGATCTTTGTTGTTATTTCACAAAGTAATTTTGATTTTATATTATTACTTTTAAAGAAGACCCACCTGAGTCCAGTCCAAACACTGCTCTATATTCATCTATGCCTCAGTGTTTGTATAAGTTCTATTAAATTTGAAATATCAGAGCAATAACAACATAATACTTCCTTGTGATCTTTAAAATGTATTCTGGTCTTATCGAAATACTGGTCAAGAAGGTAAAGCTTTTTTATTGAAACCACTTCAAAGTTAAGATCCATTTATTTTTTTATTTTTTGTAATTGTTCTCAAATAATTGGAAAAGCATTTTAATGTTGTTGTTGTTGTTGGATAGCCTATAACGTGTTTAGATATTCACCAATAGTTAATGACTGATAGTTGGTAGTTCGTTTTAGGCCTAGATTTAAGAATAAGTAACATTGGGGCTTCACTTGTTGAAAGGCTTAATAGATCCTTGGATTTACATATATACATTTAGTAATAAATCGCAATATATTCGTGAAAAGATTTAGTATAAATAGATAATTTATTGATAAATGAATAATGATTGAGAAGTGACCAATTATATAGCTAAATTACTTTTGAATGGAGTTAATAAATACGTAATTTGAGCATTGTGAGTTTGCTCCGTAGTTGGATTGTTATAAATCAAAGGAACCAATGGAAATCATTCGTCCAAACGATTAATTTGATTTGTTGAAAAAAGAAAAAAAAGAAACAAATTCGGATTAAACGGAGTGCATTTGTTTTTAAAAATTGAGTTCACTCTAAACTTTATAAAAGTTTAAATATTATGATTACCAAAGTGTCCCAGGAAAGTAAATACTTCAATTCATAAGGTAACCCATTATAAATAAATAAAAGCTAAACATCCTTAAAATAATTATGCAAGCAAAATATTACGTTCTTTTTGTAAATGCATAAAAATAGATTGTATTTACAAACATGAGAGGCATAGTCACTAAACCTCTTATCAAAAAAGGAAAGAGAGAGAGAGGGGGGGGGGGAATAGTTTGTTACTAGATGGATGATGAATTGCTTGATAATTTACTTAATTATTTATTTGATAAGACATAATTGTATGACCAATATTCGTACAATTATGCAGTCTTGTATTTTTATAATTGACATCTTCCCCCCCCCCCTCCCCTGGCTGATCATAAACGGTACATAATTCCTCCTTCCTCTGCTACTACTAATAGAATCGCAATTTTAATAGTCATTGAAGCATTTTGATTAGTTGATATTTTTGGATGGAGCTAGCCCTGGAAATATACATAATTTAGGATGTACTTTGATTCTAGAAGTAGATATATTGTATATACTTCAAGCAATAAATTCAATTCCCACGTCGGCAATCAAATGAAGAAGTAAATAATGGCTCCAAAGAGATTTCAAACATTTTTTATCAGTTCATTTGCTTATATTATTTATTTTATGATGGATTATCCTACTTAATTATGATCATTTTATCATCATCAAGAGACTACACGCTCTGCTGTGTCGAAGAATATGTTTCATATTTCCTTTTGATTTTACAGAGTAATAAAAATAATGAACATTTGCCAAATCAGAACGATCCAATCGTCAATTATCCCTTTTATTACCATCAAAACTTATACAGAGTTTTTATTGGCGGATGAAAGGATATCCATTGGCAGTTAGGGCCAATAATAGAGTTAAAATAGTTTCCTCACACCATCAATTCAGCTGTGGAAGTGGGGGGTATTACAATCATATCTGCATATTACCCCCCGTAATATGCAGATATGATTGTAATACTCTGTTTGGTTGGTTAGGTTTTGCCATAGAACAGCTTTTCATTTCGAAACTTTTTGAATAAAAGAGTCCACACAGATCCAATCACTCAGACTGTTATTATATACATATGTAGAGGTGGCAAGCTACTTATAACCGGACTCTTAGGGATCCCCAACTAATGAATGAATTAATTAATTATTAGTAGTTTCCTTTTACTTTCTATAAAGAACAAGGAAAGAAACATCCTAAAAACCCTTTAGTTAATTATTTCCCACTCAATGGGGGGTCGTGAACCACCGACTGGGATCATGCAGATCATGATTTATGCAGATTCCTGGCCTAGGAGTGCAATATATAAAATAATCAATTCATTATACGATCTTTATTATCCCACTAACATGCTTCCCTTTACAAGTATCCTGAACAATGTTGATTGGTTGAATTAAAATTGGTACCTTGGTACAATACATTGAAGTACCACCAACTGAGTTTGACTCTTTTTTCTCTCGCTCTCTTATTGTAGGAAATATTTCAGAAATACTTACAATGAAGATAAACGAGTATTTCAAACTCTTATCTTCCTCTTTTTTTTTTTTCTTTCCTTACTCCAATCTACATTTTTATCAGCTGAAATCCTTCTAAATCTTATTGTGTAACTTGTCACCAAGCTGTATATTGCATGTACAGACTATTTTATTTTCTCTTTCTTCATCTATGAAACTTATTAGTATTAAACTACTACGTTTCTCAAACTGTTTTTTTTTTAAATCCCAGAATGCATTCATGAGATAATCAAAATTTGTAATTGTATATTATTCTTGATAACAAAAAATATATGTACATTTGTAGTCAGCTGGCAATTATTATCCAGGGTGTTTGAGAAACACTGCTACAATAATATAAAATGTATTTCCTGGGTAGAAAATCTCATTTGACGACAAAATTATATACATATTTATTATATAATTATGTGTAGTATAAATAAGAATTTTGTACAAGCAGATTTTAAATAGATATTTCAATTAGTACATTACTCATTAAATGAAAACCAGACATGTTAACGGCCAACTATTGTACCTATTATTCCCATAGTTTCATTTTGTATCTATTGTCTGTGATGTGGTATATACCTGTGGACTCTTGGACAGAACTTCTTTTGCAATTCCAATCATTTCATTACACACACTATTCATTTTTTTTTTTTTTTTTTTTTTGAATTGTAACTTCAACATGAAGACAAATGTATGTACATTAATCGTTAGAGTCACTATACTATGTACAGTACATAGTATTCAGAAAGCATCCTCTATGTCCTGCGCCTTTGTAGTAAATTGAAATTCAAAAAATGAGCGCCAACTTTAAGTTATTCCCATTTTGTATTATTTGAATTATTCCCTTGAATGAGCGTTTTTATTATTTAAAGATCGTTACTATTGAGCCGAGTCTAGAGAGACCTAGTAGAGCAGCTCTCCCTAGGTAGCAGCTCTCGCTATTTAATTTTTTTTTCTTACCTGATGCTGCTACAAATAATAAAAATAAAAATAATAAAAAAACATTGGACTCTCCGCCTGTAGCTTCCACTCCTCAGCTCGGAAAAGAGAAAAAGAGAGTATGTACATTTTTGAGATTCCAGAGATATTTGGTAGTAGATGTCGCTGTGATGGAGAAAAAAAGAAGAGGAAGCTGAAGAAGGAGGAGAGCAACTAAATAAGCTGTAGTTAGACGTGAATTGATGAAGAGCCGTTTTGTCCGTTTGGAGGCAGTAGCTGGAGTTGCTGAATGAATGGTATGCTAGCATAATAAATAAATGTGTTGATACCAGGAGGGACATCAAAGTAAGTAAGGACTTAATTTGTTACATTGTTTTGTCTCTGGTGTTTCTATCAACTTCTACTTGATATCATTGGATAGAATTGAAGACAAGGTAGCTGCTGCTACTACTTAGTTGTAAGTTGCTACATGCTGCAGTGATCAATTATTTTACCATTAGAGGAACATGAGGGTTGCTTCCTTGCTGGGCTGAACGAATGAGTCCAATGAAGATGTTTAAGAAGAAAAAGAGTGGGAAGTCCTTCGGGGTCCAAATCACGACCATGGACGCGGAGCTTCAATTCAGCCTGGACGTAAAAGCCACGGGACAAGAGCTCTTTGATCTCGTGTGTCGAACGATTGGTCTGCGTGAAACTTGGTACTTTGGGCTCCAGTATACGGATTCCAAGGGCTACGTGGCTTGGTTGAAAATGGAGAAGAGGGTCCGTGATCAGGATGTGAACATGATTTCAAAGGGTCCCGTCAGCTTTCTCTTTCTATGCAAATTCTATCCTGAGGATGTGAGCGAAGAACTCGTCCAGGAAATCACGCAGCATCTCTTTTTCCTCCAAGTCAAACAGTCCATACTCAGTATGGATATTTACTGTCCTCCAGAAGCATCCGTCCTACTTGCATCATATGCAGTGCAAGCCAAGTATGGGGACTACGATCCTGAGGCAAAAGGTCTTTTCTCCAATAATCAAGACCTTTTGCCTCAAAGAGTTATCGAGCAATACAAAATGACTCCACAAATGTGGGAGGATCGAATCAAAGGTATTTTATTAAGTTAAATAAATGTGTTACTAGCTAATTCAATCTATCCATTAAATAGTCTGGTATGCAGACCATAAGGGTATGTCCAGAGATGAGGCAGAAATGGAATACTTGAAAATAGCGCAGGACCTAGACATGTGTGGAGTCAATTACTTTGAGATTTTTAACAAAAAAGACTCCAATCTCTGGCTTGGTGTTACAAATCTTGGACTCAACATCTATGAAGCAGATAATAAACTCTCTCCAAAGATCATGTTCCCTTGGTCTGAAATTAGAAACATCTCATTTGACGATAAAAAGTTCATCATTAAAACAGTGGATAAGTCTGCTCCCAATTTCACGTTCTACTCCAAAAAATTACGAATGAATAAGTTGATATTGGATCTATGTATTGGGAATCATGATTTGTTTATGAGAAGAAGGAAGCCGGATCCCATGGATGTTCAGCAAATGAAGGCTCAAGCCAAAGAAGAAAAGATGAGGCGACAAATCGAGCGCTCCAAGTTGCTTCGAGAGAAGCAACTTCGTGAGGAGGTCGAAAGAGAAAAGGCAGCCCTTGAGCAAAGGCTTATTCAGTATCAGGTATGTACAAGGCTTAGTTATTTAAACATTGATTTAATGTACATTTATTTGTAGGAAGAAATTCGAATGTCAAAAGAGGCTCTACAGAGGTCAGAGGAATCAGCTGATCTTTTGGCCGAAAAATCTGTAATTGCTGAACAGGAATCTGCTCTTCTACAGCAAAAAGCAACTGAAGCTGAGACGGAGGTTCAAAGAATAAAGTTATCTGTTATTAAAACAGAAGAAGAGAAATCACTCATGGAGAACAAGGCTCGTGATGCTGAAATGTTAGTTAATCGTCTTGCAGAAGAGGCAGAAAGACGGAAATACGAAGCAAATGAATTGAAAAAGGAACTAGAAATGGCAAGGTGAGGAGGGTGAAGGAAGTCATTACTTCTTCAATTACATGATATAATATTTTGTATTTATATATGTATTTATCCATCTTCCAGAGATGCAGAGAAAATGGCTAAAGATAAGTTAATGAACTTTTTATCCTCATCCGTCCCAATAACGTCTGTGGCCATGTCTGAATCATTAATCACCAATGGAATAGCTGCTCTTCAGCAGCATAGTCATAATTTTCAACAAAACAATCATACTGATCCATCCACTTCCTCATCCAATAGCAATAGCCCCATGCTCACATCCCCAACTGGAAGTAATTCCGGATATAATAATACGAATAATAGCAATCCCATCTCTTCCAATATGTTTCAAGATGCTCTGAGCTCAACTTCCTCAGTGCCTCTACCATCCTTTAACTTATCATGCAACAATGAGTCAAACAATAATTTATCCAGTCATCCCTTCCTCTGCTACACCACAAATAACTCATCTTCATCCTTTTATGATTCCCAGCATTTAATGTCCGAATCCGATATGGATCAACTATCTCTTGAGATCGAAAGAGAGAGATTCGAATATCTGGAGAAATCAAAACATTTACAAGAGCAGCTAAAGACCCTCAAAAGTGAAATTGAGGAGCTTAAGGTGGACGACAAAACATCCCCCCTGGATGCCATTCATAGAGAGATCCTGGAACAGGGTGACAACAAATACTCAACCATTCAAAAAGTGAAAAGAGGCTCAACTACCTCTCGCGTTGCTTTCTTTGAAGAATTGTAAATCATTTTGGGTTGTGAGAGCTCTGCCAAAGGTTTTTTTATATACATAGACATATTTTATATATTACTCTTATTTTAGCTATACCACTTATATTTATTATTTGACGACGCCAAATACTTTTTCTTACATGTAACACCTCCAAACGTTTTTTTTCTAACGTTTCCATATTTTGTATTACTACTCTATTTACTTTATCAATCGAAATATGATGACCCATTATTTTGAATATAATAATCATAATTGCCATTTTTTTTAAAATGAATCGGTATAGATTAATCAAATTGATACTAAAGAGTGATGATTTCCCTTCCAAGTGTTTTCTCATAACTCAGATAAAGATCAGTTTATTTATTTGTTTTTTTTTACCGATATTTGATGTTACAAAGTGTATGTATAAATTCATCCTGTCTTTTCATATTAAATTATTACATATCTTATAGTATACTATGTCATATGTGTGCCTTTCGTGTAGTCCATAGAATAAAAAATAAAAAACTTAATATATTTATTAAATACGCGCGCATCAACTTATAACTTCTTTAATAAGCATTTTTATAACACGTGATTACAACTTTTTCATATAATCATTATCTGTAATTATAGAAAAAACAAAAACAAAACATGACACTATGAATTGGTAATTGACTAGTAATGTATCAACATAATATTATTACAATTATAAAATCATCAGTACACAAGAGCATTATCAAAATAGCATATCATTCCCAATAAAATTGAATCAGTGGCACGAATCAACAACAATAAGTATAATTATTTAAAATTAACTAAACTCCTCCTCGAAGTAATTTAAATTAATAATGATAAAATAGTCAAGGCACAATTAAAACAACATCTCGATCCATACATAATTATAAAAGGGGAGAAAGAAGAAGCTCTGGCTCACACGGGGATTGAGAGATTTATTGATTGTGTCCAATGAGGTCAAGAGCCTCTTCAGCCATAAGGGATTGTTTTCTCTTGGTTGTGTAAAAGTTTCGACCCATATTTGAAGTCATGGTGGATCCCTTCCGCCCTGTTGGAGATCTTAAAACCCCTCTCATTTCAAACGAAATTTCCTTTAAATTTGAAAGGACTCGATCAAACTTTTCAATTTCTTGGATATCATCATCCTTAAATATGGCTTTTAAGAAGTCAACATTGAAGTCAATGTTTTTTTTCCAAGAGGAGATACGCGTCCTTAGGATATCTAGAGATTGTTTGATTTCATCCTCACTGAGATATTCCACTAACTCAACGCTTTTATTCACAGTTGATGGTTCACTCCGATTCTTAAGTGCACTCATAGACGAGGAAGAGGAAGACTCATCTTTTTTTTGAGATGATAATTTCCTAGAGAGTCTGAGTTTTGAAAATGATCCTCTCGCCTTGATTGTGGATGCATCATTATCATTATTGATGGACGTCCTAGATACTAATGACTGTTTTAAAAGATTCTGTTTTGGTCGAGAAAATCGAATTCCGTCAAATAAATACAAGGAATATTGAACAATGTAGTGTACATCCACAAATTTGGGGTAGGAAGAAACAAGGAGTGTATTGCATCCCGTGTTGTCACTAGCCAATAATTGAGTTCTTATGGAGTGCACCATGGCAACTAAGATATAGTCCTGAAGAATGAAATTGGTTGCAAAAATAGCATCCCAAATCTCTAAAAAGGCATAGCCATCAAAAAATTGTCTAGAATAGATGAGTTTTAACCAGTTGAGTCCGAAAGTTGAGGGAATAATTCCTAAATTCTCTAAATGATCAAACAGCTCCCTGCAACAATTGATTAATTTCATTTCTCAATTCCAATTTTACTAATATTACTAATGATAAAAGAAAGAAATATAAGGAAGACCTTACCCATCATTCAAAGCAAGAGTGTCGTTCCACATATGGCGTAGTCGCTTAGATGCATTCAAAATCTCCCTAGACTCATGATTCTCCGAGACTTGCTGTGAATGTTCGTCATCAAAGAGCTTATCTGGTGAGGATATGGGATGTTTTTTTTTCTTTGAAAGAATCTGAGAAGAGGAGGAGGATGGAGGAGACCAGTACCAGTCATGCATTCGCTTCATAATACTTTCAAATAGAGCGTAAGCATCATGCTCTGTGTATAAAGGATCAAAAATGCATTTGAATAGAGAATGAAGTTCATTTTCCTTGAGGCTCTCTTCACCTTCGATCTCTGACTTCATTCGAACATAGTTTTCCACTCCTTCTCTGACAACGAGAAGAACGGCCGCGAGGATTTCATGCATACCCTGGGGAATTATTTAAATAGATAAATATGCATCAAAATATAGATTCAATTCTTTACTTGTTTATAAGAAATGTTTGGGTATTCTTTGGCATAAATGAACAAAATATCCGTGAGTGTATTCTGCATAGTTTGGGATCGAAACAAGGGATTGCCAGGGTATGTGCGAACGACATCCTATGAAAAGAAACACTTTACTGAAGGTCAAGAAAGGAAACTACATATAACATTAATATTGTATGGAATCATGTGATTAGTCAATTGCATCCAATTTGATACGTGTAATATTTGACGCGTAAAATTTACTTTACTCCAACAATTTCTTTCAATTGTAAAATGGGTGTATTCTTTCCAAATCATAATGAGAATTTCAAATGAGTTAAATCAATCCCTGATACAATGTTCTAAGCAATTATTCAAAGTATTTACTCGAAGGATTTCGTCTCTTAATTCTGAGTTAATGAAATACTGATTCCATGACGAGGAGGAATGGGTTGAGAGTGGATTGTCCTTTTCCAACTCCTTTGAACTCATGTCAGCACTTCTCCTCACATCAAACCGATGTTGCTTTAATAAAGAATCATAGCGAGCCCGACTTCGAGCCAATGCACCTTCCCAATCCCCTTCAAAACCCTTGTTCTCCTCATCCAGTACTCCTAACAGAACACTCCAAATCAGGGAGCGAAAGCGACTCCCTCTCAGTGTTCCTCGAAGCACTCGCTCTACAAGTTGTTGAATTGAATTAAAAGTCTCTTTAAACTCCTGCTGAAATGAATGATTCTTCGAGGCCATGAGGGAGGAATAAGGATGACGATTCTCTAAAGTTTCAATGATGACAAGATCGGGATCCATGGTCCAATGAGTCCTTCTCCTATTCTTAACTGGATCCCCCCCAGCTTTATTTTATTATTAAGTAGATGAAAAAAAAAAAAAAACTTGTGACATTTTTTCATTTCATTTCATGACGTGACTTGAGTTAGCTGTTTTCATCCCATCAAATCCTTCGCCATTAGCAAAGTCTCTTCTTTGATTGGATAAGTCTTCCTTTGCTATCAATATCCATTCACATCCTATTTCATATCTACTGCCTCATGCAAGTCCACTTTGACAACTCTAAATAATACCTAGCTATCTGTCAACTCATTCATTGACATTTAGCATAGCTTAGTTGTCTTTGTAGAATAGTAGATTACATTACTCCTTTTTTCATTTGTACAGCTAATTAGGAAAGGGTACTAAGTACTCACAGTCACATTTCCCCTCAATAGCTTAGTATCAAAATAAACACATACATATTATATATTCCTTTAATGAGTAGCCGGGTGGTACAAACAATAATAATAATTCATAAATTAAATAGAAAAAACACATAAACTTAACAAAATCTAATCAGACATCATGATTTTCTGGTACAATTGTCCTTTTAAAGAACCAGAACTATTTAAATTGATTTGCGAAAAAATAGAGCGAGCATGCAGAGTGGTTGATGTCTTGTTATTGAGCCCTCCGGGAAGTACTTCTTGAGCCATGGTTCGTGCGTCGCTTTTAGACAAATCCCCTCTCAAATGCAATAAACAATATAACTAAATAAAGTTAAAAAAGTATATAAATGACTGGAATGCTTTCTTAATATTATCAATAACTGATTAATGATTAAATGTTGATAATGACCTGTTCAAAAGTAACATCCGGATACTTTTTGACAAACGTTCCGAGTTCAAGAGATAAAAGCTCAGAGTCACACTTGAAAACTTCAGCCAATAATGCTAGAGCATCAAACGGCGAGTCATAATTTGCAATGTCTTCAGCCACATTATTAAACAGATCCTTGGCTTTTTTAGCCTCTTCAATTATCTATAGACAGGAAAAAAATTTATGGTTTTCTTTTTCAAAAGAAGACCTAAAGAAATCGTTACTTAAAACATTCCAATACCTTATCAGCAGATCCTCGCCTATCAAAGCTTTCTTCATGACTAAAAGTTCCTTTTATAAATCCAATGAGGGACGGCTGAAACATGGACGTGATATACTCTACAGCAAATCGATCTTGAGCCTTTGACATCACTCTCTCAAAATTTTTTTGTTTCAAAAAAGTGTAGTCATTAAAAAAGTCTCCAAGAGTCAAACAAATCGTATCAATTTGATTCGAACTCATCATCCATTTGGAGGTCAAAATATCTTGAAAGTGAACAAGGATATCCATAAATGCTTCATCAAGTAGATAGCCAATGCTCTCATCTCTCAGAACTTGAAAAGTACTAATAAGTGTCTCAAATTTGGACACAGCTTCATTATCATGATATCCAGGCTTCCACCAACGCTCCTTTAACTCCTGAGCCAACTCCTCAAAACGATCACAATTATTTACAATGGCCATCATGTATCTTGTAAATAGATGAATCTGTAATATTTAATTCATTTAAAGATTTGTATTATTTCAAAAAGTAAAACAAAACAAAACATTACAGTGCGTCTATCATTGAAGTATGTGTTCTTGTAGTTTTGAATCTCTATTTGATACAAATTCCCATAGTTTGTAATTTCAGTCATACTCAAAACCATAACTTTGTTGATTAACTCTGGAGAAATGGTGGCAGCTACTTGCAAATGTTCATCTATCATCTATTCAACATTATGAAATTAAAAAAAAGAAAGTTATACGAACACACCGTGTTCTATCATAATCATTATACCTGATAAATAATGATTGGCGCAGAAGTGTGATAGCATTGATCGATATCAAGATCTGGATCCTCCCTTCGCTTCCAATCTTGAACCTCTTGAGCTAGAGTATTTCTCATCCAATTTTTATAATTATCTTCTATATTCTGAAAGTAAAAGTTGTTGATAAAAATAAAAGGATGCTCAAATGTTAAGACCCACGCTCAAGTATTCATTTTGAAGCTTCTCCATTGTATCAGGTTCCAGAAGGGGCAAGATTTTATCGGATGGAATTTGTAAATTGATGTTTCTCATCATTTCCTTTCCTGGATAGGTTTGAAGAATCCATGATAAAATGGAAACATATTCCTGACCTTCAAGTCCAGCATCAATTATTTCTAAAAGCTGAAAATATGTAATGATAGTTATGCAGTGTACAAATCTGTCAAAAAAGAAAATTACTCTATTCGACAAGGCTTGTTGATACAATTGTATGAAATGATCCATTACGTTATATCTTGGAGGGAATATGGGTTGAAAAAGAGACTTGACAATTCTCAAGTCTTCACAGGTTATCATACGAATAACTTCTAAATGCCTCACCAACCACATTTTATTTTCACTCCTAATTTCCAATTGATTCCCCTCTATTCGCTCCATGACATGAGTTTTGAGAGCATTCATTGCTAGTTATTTGAATTGAAGTCATTAAAAATTAGGATATTGAAATGAGGCGATAATGTCCTAATTATACCCTTCTCCCTCCAATTCTTGGGTCGATCTGGTGGAATAAATCCCGTGCTTTTTTGTCTTTGAAAACACTCCTCATCCGATTTTTCCTCCCGCTCAATTATTCTTAGAGCAGTAACAACAACTTTAGGATCCTTCCGCACAGTATTCAAGGAGCGTTGTAGAACAAATTTTATTTGTTTTTCCATTTTATAAGACAATGAAGTGAGGGGCTCGAAATACTCCTTTAAAACCTCTCGATCATTGGAAGATTGATGAGGAAGTTTGTGTAGTTCAAATAAAAGGTCATCCCTTGAATTTTCTAAATCCACCATGGCCTAGCAAACAAAATATTATTTATTACAAAGCTATAAATATATGTACAATACACATTAAGAGAATGGATAATTATCGTTTACTTTATGAGCTTCCAATAGTTTTCCCTCCATAATCCATGTTTCTGTTTGCTGAACCGTCTCAGGTACTGTAAAAAGATGCTTCAAGTTTTCCTTAGCCGTTAAAAGTTGGGAATGCTTCTGAGTTTCGAGTTTTATATTGTAGAGCTTATCTTGAAGAAGTGGCAACTCCTTCAAGGATTCCTCAATCTCCGCAACACTACAAAATTCCAAAGAGAATGACGGATTTTAGACAAACAAGCTAAAAATATTGTGCAACAAATGATGTCTGAATACCTCTCCGTTACTTGTTGCATGTCAGCTAGAGCTGACTGCAATTGCTCAAGTCCTGTTTTGACCCCATCAAGCTGCGACTGCATTGCTGTTTTAAGCATAGCCTCCACAGAGGCTTTCTTACGAGAAACATTTACTTTGTATTGAGAAACCTATGAAATATGTAGTATGCATTACTTTTTGAATGTTGTGGATTATTATTACATTGGAAATGAAACACAAGTCCGAAATAGTGAGGCTAACGAATTTGTATAAATAAACAAATATATAACTCCAATTATACCTTTATTCCGAATTACAAATAAAAGAAAAAAATAATTTCCAAGTTCTCATATACAACTTATTTTTAATATATAGTACGTGATGAATTAATTATTACTTCTTTTCAGAAGTGAAATTAAATGATTCTCGATGACAGCTCGAGCAAGATCAGATTTACGAAGAGAGGCGAGGGAATAGGCCGTATCCCCGTTTATATTTGTAAGAGTGATATCTGCATGATACAGAATGAGTTCATTAACAGAGTGAGGATGATTCATGAGAGCTGCAAACATGAGGGGCGTACAGGCATTTTCATCAAGTGCATCCACTTGTGATCCATGAGAAAGAAGAACTTTGACTGTGTCATGATGCCCATGAGATGCTGCAAGATGAAGCGCCGTTTCATTCTCTCTGGCCCTTAATTGAGGATCCGCTCCGTGTCGCAGAAGGAGAGACACGGTGGGAGTTTGTCCATAAGAGGATGCCCACATCAAAAGACTTTTCCCAGAGACATCAAGGAGATTTGGATCATTGGAAAGGATGTCATGAGCTGTGAGTTCACCTTGTCCCGCCCTTTGATGCAAATTACGAACAGATTCCGGCTCTACAATCGTTTGCATCGTTGGGATGTTTCCTCTTTGGAGATTGGTGAGCACTGTGTTCGCCTTTATTTTCTCGGTTGAAGGCTTCTCCGGCCAAAATTTCTTGGGTTTGATGGGAGGAGGCGGCGGAGGAATGACTTGATGGGAATGGTGAATGGGATCCTCCTCCTTGATCGTCTCCATGACGAGATGATGAGACATACTTAAGTCACTCTTATTTAATTATTACTAAAGACGATGAGGATCAGACGATGATCAAGTTTCAGTTTACCTTTTCCAACTTGTCAGGGGCATAGAGCATATTAGCCACTTTCTTGGCGGCCTTCTTCTTCGTCTCCTCTTCCAACTTCTCAATATCCATCGAAACGCACTTCTCTTCAATCAATCAATCAACCAACCAACCAATCAAAATTATAAGATAAGCACAATTACTAGAAGATAAAATATTTTGAGAGGTAGCTATAGAGGACTCTTGCATGAGAATGACCAATTTCGACTCAGTGTCAGATGTAACAATCAGTATATACACAAGAGTCTTTTAAAAAATATCAACAAAACCTCACAAATCGAAATGACGCAATTTTTCAATAAATTTTTTGAAAATCAATATATAGTATTTATGCTTATATAGTATTCTTATATGTAAACACCAAAGTTCAAAAGTATAGCAAATATCCAAAGTGTGCATTTTTCTTTGTAGTCATACGATATTTTCCTTATATTTTGAAAATTATATTAGAGACATACAAACAATCAAAAACAATGTGCGAGGTTCCGTTGACTATTTTTAAGTGTATCAATTAACTTTGACTTTAAGGTAAAAAAAAAGGGTCTACTAGCAAAGTACTATCTAGGGAGTATCAAACAACAGCCTAGAAGTACTGATAGGGCTTTTTTTGAGTTGTTAGAAAGTTGCAAACTTTTTCCTGATAAATATTTAAGTATATGTACTATAAAAAATTTGGATATAAAAGGATCATATCTCTATACAAACCCACAACCTTGATACCTATTTTATTTAGTTGTTAATCCATATCACCAACTCAAAAGATTCTGTCAAAACATGTTTTTTAAAAAAAGTCTTAAGAACAATCATCCCTATGCTGTATGGATTATGGACTTATAATTTGAACAACTGTTATTTTAAGATGAAATTATCTACTATGGCGTGAACCCCTACCTAAAGTTGCATATGCAGATACATTAATAAATGATTTCAGTAAACTATTTACCTATTAAGGCCTAGATATCTAATTTTTTACCTATATATAGTTCAGACAATGGTATATTTATATGTTATACAAAATAAGTTTTTACAGAAACGACAAGAGTATAGGTAGCATAAAGTGGAACAAAAACGTAATTTACAGACACCTATGCCATGTGCTTGAGATAGACAAAAGTAGTCTATAATCAGTGTAAGGAGGAGCATATGCCAAAAATCAATCCAATTTATCTAGTAATTTTGGTGTTTATACGTAAATGACAAACAGATATAATTCTGGTAATATGAGAGAAAATATTAATGGATGCCTTCTTGACACTACTATGAGAATGGAGTCTCGCTTTAAACCAATGGTTCCCGACCGATTTTAAGCCATGCCCCACCTAGGCGTTTCTAAAATCCTGATGCCCCCCCCTGTGATATTTAATTTTCGTTATTGAAAATTTTACTGTTATACACGTGAAGGAAGCTTAAAAGGCCATTAACTTGGTCTCTCAACAAGCTTTTAAAGAAAACAATTCAGTGTTAATAACTCATTCTCGAATTGCCCCGTAGTCTTTGGTATAGTAAGCCGAAGGGTGCACGTCCTGGCCATGCCCAACCAAAATATTGCCATGCCCCACCGGTGGGGCCTGCGCCCCACGTTGGGAACCACTGCTTTAAACTCTCAATATACAGAGTCAAAAAATAAAATGAGTAGAAATTTATATTTTATTTCATTTGTTACATTAAAAATATTCAGCTTAACAAAATATGTATATAAGTCAACACCGTCTCTAAATATACATTCAGAAACATTCCGAAATGGTCGAATAATGGAATTCCTTCCGCCATTTATGCTTTTAGGCATTTGAATGATGTATACATTTGGTCTTTGTGCAACAGTGGCAAATTGTATAATTATTTCTACAATTCGTAATCGTCTTTTCACACGTAAAATGAAAATTACAAGTCTCAGCAAAGGAAAGAGGACAATTACAGAGAGACTGAAGAATTTCAGAATTCAATAGCTCATAGCAGTGGATTTGGCCGAAAAAAGGTTTGTATTCTCGAATCCATAGAGCGCAGCTTAGAGCAGACACTATATTATAAATTATAACATATGTATAAAAAAAAGGTTATTTGGTAAATTTTTTTAATCTATTTTATGTAATCGATTACCCACAAAAGTTGATAAACACACTAGGAAATAGAACATTGTATGTATATACGTCGAAATACTCTTATGAAATTCAGAGTTTGTTTATTTTTAAGAGTATACAATTTCACTCCCAAAATTAATATGATATGCAATGACAGGATGTTGAACAAAAATGTACATTGAACTTCATTATCAAAGCCAAACTAAATTTACAACTCTAAAACCCTATCAAACGTATAAAAAAGAACCATTTTTGAGGACTGCAAATATGCATCACTCAGATTATACACGTACTTATGTTCATGCTTATGATAAAACTTTTTAAAATGCTCAAACAAAGCATTCCGTAGACGGATAAATATCGTTGAAAACTATTTTCTGTAGGTAAAGTCTCCAAGTTGTTAATTTAATTCGGTAAAATAAAAGTAGTGAAATACGAATTTTTTGTCCTCGATCAAGGAAGTGTTTTTTTTCTTCCTTTCAAACAAAAAGTTATATATATATATTTAAAGATCATTTTATATTTAATTATGAATCAAAGTTACTCAAAAAAATTTCTATCTAGTCTCTTAATGTGTTATTAATTCAAAAGTATTGAACCAAGTATACGAGGTTGAAAGGTTTATAAAAAAAACTTCCGTTCTTATATTGTGTATAATTACGACGAGCTTTATTCTCCACTCGCAACACGTCGAGCTTTTTTGTTCACTCACAACCTCAACTCACAAAAAGGGAGAGGAAAAATTTGGAAAAACAACTGGTAGCTACTCTTCTGTATATTCCTTGTTGCCAACTTTTTAATATTGGGCAGAGTTATTATTGAGATATAATATAGTACATTGATAAATTTTACCAATCGTTAATACTGGTATATCAAAAATTCAAAAAAAGGACGCACAATTTAATATATTTTTTATATATCAAAATCATAAATAATAATAATACCCTTTACGAGTTCATAACACGTAGAGTCAGCTGCTTTAAATCAAAAGAGTCAAATGATGAAAATCAGCTGAAGGAAGAATACAGTGTGTTTTTGTTTATCCCCAAAAAAAAGTTGCGCTATCCTTGATTTAATATATTTTTATATATCAAAATCATAAATAATAATACACTTATTGAGTTCAAAGTACGTAAAGTCATCTTCTTTACATCCAAAGAGTCAACTGATGAAAAACAGCTGAAGGAATCAAGGATTACGCGCCCTTTTTTTGAATTATTGAATAATGGAAATGTCAGGAAATTATATATCTTTAGCTTACAAGTCGTAAACTAACAATTATTACGAGAACATGAGCCCTTTTCTAACATTGTATTTGCTATTGTAGATGTTCTCCCCTCAGTAATAAAGGAAAAATGATAATAGCTTTGGACAACAAAAAGACCTGTTTGAAGTGCCAACTCCACAAAATATCGCATGCGGCATTTTGTATATTTTTTACATTCTTACATATAATATGATTTTGTGTGTGAGGGAGGAAAGACTAAGCCATGATGATGGGCATTTTGTTGAAGTGTGTCTGTAATTACTATCTGATACCTTTGTTTCATTTTATCATCGCCTGATTGTTATTAATGATATTAAATAATACTCAATGACTGATAGAAAGAAACTGAGAGGACTGAGGAGAATATATCCCGCCATGATGTCTTATTAAACCGTAATTGAGCTACTTATAATTATAGTAAGTTCTTGGCTCAACGATACAAAAATGACTGAATACAAATATATTATCAAGGTAATGCTACCAACTGGTATTGTTCTTAAACTTAACATTTTGCCCTTGTCTACCAATAACCAATTTTTAATAAACTGAAAATTTGTATTTTTTTTTTACACTTTTTAATCATACTAAAAAAATTTAAGTTTCACAACACTCATACTCAAAAATATGCTCGACACTCTAGAAATACAAATTGTAATCAATTTATTGATGAGGTTGAGTGTTGGTATATATATATATGTATATATCATTTTTCTTGAATCACAATATGTTTTCATAAAGAACAAAATCATGGATAGTGTATCTTTAACGTTACACACTCTTATAGAACATAATATTAACGTATCTCTATAAAATGACAGTGGATTGATTTTGTCAAGGACTTCAATTCATTATCACATGACTATATTATACAAAATATCATTTCTTAGCACTAACAAGATTGAAAATAAATAAAATAATAGATTCATTAGAGTAAAGTTCTCTTAAATGCTCATTCAAAAGGCCCTCTCAATTTAAGGTCTTAGAATTTGAAATAGAGATTTAAAAAATTTCATAAACTAGGGAATAAATATATTTTGAAAAGATTGTGAGACATTTTTAAGAGTCTGATAAATTTGTTCATATTATATGTATTGTTTATAAATTTGGTATTGCGAAAAAAAAAACCAAATGATAGTTGATGCTACTTAGTTAACTTACATATAAATTATAAGAATTATTTGTCTCCAATGGAGAACAAAGAAAATTATTATTATTTGCAATCCTATATTGACGTAGACAGGCTTATTATTCATTATTTACTTTGATATCATTATTTCGAATATGACTCATTCATATACATGTATGTATATATTTCTGAAGTACAAAAACAGTTTTGTATCTCTTAAAGATGCATGAAATCATTTTCCTTGGTAGATGACTAACTCTCTTCTTTACTCAACTGTTTTCTTGCAAACATCATCTCATCTGTTTACAAAAAATAAAAATAAAGGTGTAGATACAATGTAGCGTGGAGATCATGTGACCTCACTCTAACCTCCTAAATTTACCATTTTATGAAACATTAGACTTCATAGACTACCTCACATTCGGACTCATAAGCCTTTAAGTCGCATTTTGGCCTTGAAATCAGCCTCCAGTGACTTTGGGCAATATCAGAGGCTGATGTCATAAGTTCTTTTTTTGGGTCAAGTTACCCTTTGTAAATCCCTCATAGTTCTCCTGGCTAATCCCACTGCTCGTTTCTAAATACGGACGAACAAAGGGACTCATGACATATTGGTTTAGAAAAATTGACATTCAGTGGGATCCCAGAAAAATTTTATACTATACATACATTCAAAAAAATAGCAAATAATTCCTAGAATACATTATTGAAAGATCCAAAACTTACTTTATGTTTCCTCCATTGGAAAGTTAAGAAACAATTCAATATTTATTTATTATTAAATGTAGTTGTGATACTTGTCAACTGAGATGTTAATAAAAAGGAGTCTTGGGGATTTGCATGCATTAATAAGTCAACTCAGTTCACAACATAATAAAACTTAAATAGTAAAGGATGATGAACTCATCTCTGGTGAAACATATTTTTCGTGACATTGTAAAATATATAACTCAGCCGAATTTACAAGCGAAAAGTCAACATGTAACTCTTTATATTAAAAGTAAATAACATCTGAAGTGTCTCAGAAACACACGTGAACACAGTTTTTGAAGGCTGATTCCTAGCCCTTATTTTCTTTCTCCAAATATCAATTTAATAGACATATGATGATTTATCAATGATGAATTATTCAAGTGTGGGTTTTAGACTATAAATTGTATAAAGATAATTCGTCAAAACTTTAGACCGAGGGATTCGTCAATATGTTTTTTTGTCCTTTAATTTAATGAATTATAATATGTATAATTAGATGAACCTAATAAAATGCAGAATTTAATAGGAGGTAAAAAGACCCAGGAATCCTAGAGAGAAACTCTAGTTTGAATATTTCTATAGAGATGAGAATCAAGGAAAAGTAAATTATTTGCAATTATTCAATAAAGTTTCAATAAAAAAGCCAACTAACAAAGTTAAAACTATAGGGGGTCTCATGAAATTTACAATATGATATTATTTCTTTGAATAATGACCTAAAATCATTTCGTATCCATGTTTTGAAAACATTGATTGTTGATGGCTTTCATTGAACTTTTCTTGAGGCTTCATCCTTAGAAATGTCTAATAATATAATCATTTTATTTCTTGAGCATCCATTTTAGAGATATATTCCCCATTTTCCAGTCTCATACATTTGATGCTAATATTTAAAATAGTTTATATTTATTTAACTTCGTTTTTGATAAAGTATTGGGGTACTTTTTACAACTTTTCACGTTGTAAAAAAATATGCAAAATTATGAACGTTCAAACATTTTTACTAAAGAAGAGACATTTGATTTAGATCTGAAAAACAAACCCAAAACCCAAACCTAATACTTCCCCATTGGTCAAAAGCAAGCTCTACAGTATAATTCTGATCTTGAGAGCTACATGCATTAGTATTAGTTTGAGCTCCTAATGATGAAATCATATGTGGATTCTGGATTACTTACCTGAGGGATGGATATATAAAGGACATGATTGTCACAAATGGTACATAAAGTAATTTAACTCATTATAGGGTATACATATACTTAATAAGAAACGTATGCTGTCGGCTTTACCTGAATTGTCTAAAAAACTTTAGTATTAGCTCATGATATAGTCTATGCAAAATTGTTGTACATTTTAAGTGTAAAACACGTATGAAGGTGTATTACTAAAACAAACAAATATATGATGTAAATATAGAAAAAAGTGTAATAGGCTGTCTCAAGATAATGAATGCATGATCCATCACTTGTGACACAAAAAATAAAAGAATATAAATACGTGCAAAATCGTTTTTCTACAGCAAACGTCTCCATTTGAGCTTCGTAAGATGTTGTTACCCATCATTTGCATTCTACTCTTGACTTTCCACGATGCCTATTCAAGTGGTAAGATTTTGTAAACCAAATTTATACATTTATCCGGTAAAAAATATTTTTTTTAACAGTTAAGCATGCTGAATGTCGCATCGTTTATGATAAATTTCACCGAATGGAAATGGCTTCAAGGAACTTTATCCAAGGTGAAAAGTGGCCCAACAATGAAGTTCCCTTTGTAATTAGTCCCACCTATAGCCGCTTTGATGTAACTGTGCTTAGAGCTGCTATGGAGGAAATCCAGAACAAATCTTGCATCACATGGGTTCCACGTACAAACCAAAGGAATTACGTTAATATCAACCACAAAAGTGATGGATGCTTTGCAGTCTTGGGCTACAACCGCCATCGTGGTGTACATAATTTGAATTTACAAAGGGATAACGGATTTTCTACATGCATGGTGAGTCTATTCTCTGAGGAAAGGCTTCTTTGATTTAATGGACAATTCTTTTTAGATCAAGGGTATTGCTACCCATGAAATGCTTCACATTTTAGGATTTGCTCACGAACAAACAAGACCCGATAGAGATGAATATGTGAAAATTATTTGGGAAAACATTAAACGGGAATCTGCATCTAATTATTTTAGATCAATTGATATAAGTGAGACTGAAAGGCCTCCACAATGTGATATAAGATCCACAAATATAACATTTGATGATTGCTACTCTGGCTACAAAACACGAACTTTTGGATTGGATTATGACTATGGATCCCTTATGCACTATGGATTGACTTAGTAATTTTTCAAATGATATTAAACTTGTGATATTGAAATTGCATTTGGTTCACTTTTAGCTTTTCTACAAATGGCTCAGATACAATGACTGTCCTTAAACCTTTACCCAGTGGTGTTGTTATTGGGAATAGAGATGGAATGACTGAATTGGATTCAATGAAACTACAGGCTCGTTATGACTGTAACGGTGAACCAGAAACAACAACGACCCAAAGGCCTTTGGTTGGTGAGTAGTTGGATATTACATAGTCACTGAACTACAAATGTTATGTATTTATTTTTAACCCTATAGAATGTCGGGATCGCTTTACCAATTGTCAACGTTTAAAATATTTATGTTCTAGAAATGTACAAGTGAGAAATGGCTGTCAAGTTACTTGTGAAGAATGTGAAGGTTTGTGTCACTCATGGGAATATTCTATATATTAATATAAATTTATGTTTTTAGAGTGTTACGACAGGTATTCGAATTGCCCACAGCTTGGATATCTTTGTGGAGAAGATGATCACATTACAGAAGCGTGTAAATTAACCTGTAGAACATGTAATTAGAATGCATCTTTTAACGATTGAATACTATTTATTATGATTAATATTTTCAGGTTAACTTATCTACTTGATTACATTGGTTTGTTAATATCGATCTGCACAGCTATTAAAGTTTTTTTTTTTTGAGTAAAGTCAATATTTACAACAAAAAATATGCTGAGTTTATCAAAATAACCCATTCGTGATCATTGAATAAATAAAAACATTAACTAAACAAGCCTATTTATTTCATTTTTGATATAAACTATTTAAACGAAGTAGTAACCAAATTAAATTAAAAGGTGCTGAGTTGAACAAAGATGCAAATAGAATGCTTCTGAAAATGAATTCAAGAGATCTAAAGCTGAACCCCCAAAAATTCTGAGAGGTTTATTCTTTATCTCTCGAATATTGAAAGATAGATCTAATTAGTGAATATAATATAGGTGTCTGCATATAGTATAATCTATATAATAAATCCTCAAGTTTGTCTGTGTGTCCGTAACCCCTCGTATCTCCGGAACCCCTTACCTTATGATCATGAAATTTTGTATGCGTAATCTACACGTCATATGGAAGATTTCGAGAAATCGAAAAAAAAAATTTCGCGATTTTTTTTTTTTCAAAAAAAAGGATTGGATCTGACGTCGTCAACTTTGACAAACTGAATATTACGCTACGCATCAATACTGTTTTGTTTGTTTTGAACGGCGGGCTTCAAAAAGCCGGAGGTCTCGCCATAAGCGCCGAAGGCGCCGTCAATGGTGAGTTTAGTTAATTACAGAAATTATCATCCGTGGAAAATTGCCCGGGAAATATTGTCATTGGGAAAAATTTCTCGTCATTTACTTATAAAATGTATTAGTTATTAGAATTCAAAAATATCCCTTCAATTTTACATGTAGTGGCCTAAAATTTACCCAAGTGTTGCAGACATGACTCTAGCCTCTCATTCATAAAAAGTACTTAGAACGTAGGCCAGTACAAATTGCGTTCTATTAACTTTGGTGGAAACAATTACAATACAAATTGTATTTTTATGATTTTTGTTTTTTTTTAAAAAAAACTTCCTCCTTTCACGTAATAAACAAAAAAAAAAAACCAAGAAAATACAAATTTGAGAATGTATTTTTCATAGTATCATCCATTGTTGACTGATTATAAAAATTCAAAATCAAAGTGGATAATTGATATTTTATAGACAAACTGAATAAAGCAAGTATTTTTACTACTAAAATACCCTTTAAATTTAGTTGTTAGTATAATCACTTTAGTACTACTTCCATATCTTGAGGAATACCACTGGTCAACAAATTTGAACTTTCAAAAACCCTAAGGAGTAATAGTATAATAAAAGTTATTCAGTTTTGCACGTTAATTTCAAATTTTTAATTTTTTTTTCGAGAGTCTTAAAGTTTTTGAGAAATCGGACCCTACTTTTATAGCTTTTTTGGCCCATTTTCCAACTTCAACTTCAATTTATGCCTAGAAGAATACATATTTTTAGCATTAAAAAATAATGATTGGCTTGTGTATTAATGAAAATTCTATTTCCAGTCTTTGTTTTGACCTAAAGGGACTCCTGCAAGTGTAGGGGACGGGAGTAGGTCCAAAAGTCGGCCAAAACCTTTATACTTAAATAATTCATTGAATATTACATAAAATTGATTAATAAGGAATGCATTTATGAGATGAGATCCACAGCTTTCAAACGAGATGTCAAGCGTCCGATAAGAATCCTTCACTGGGAAGAAATCGTCCATCTAAGTGTGCAACTTTTCATTCAATTCACTAGAAATCAATGACTCACGGTAGAGCTACTTAAGTAGTAGCGCGCAGAAGGATTAAGAAATCAGCTGAAATCCTTCTTCGCGTTGAAATAACTGAAGTAACCCTGAGAATACACAAAGTACATTATTTTGTTAGCCTTTGACTCGAATTTTTAACAAAATCTTTGCGACATACCTACATCAATGTATTATAGAAACGGCATTATAGCAAGGCAGACATTGACCCAAATTCATTTGTTTCCTGTATAGATTGAATATGCTTAAGAAGGACGTGCTAAAAGCCTGATAAATAGAGCATTTTGCGATTATTGAGGTAGGGAACACTAAAACAGCCACAAGCAACCTCAAATAACCTCGTGCATGTCATTTAATCTCAACCAAATCAACTAAATCGCCTATTTCTGAAACTTTTGACTTCATGAACAACCTCAAATTTGGTCTCCTGAGTTTTCAAATCAAATTTGGATCTCGAAATCAGCCTTTAGCAACCTCTGTTAACCTTGTAAACCAACTATACCCTTATTTCACTTTGCTCCTGCTCTCCTAGTTCTTCTGTCTGACCGTGATACGCGTTCTAATAAATAAACGAATAAAAGGACTCACGCTATATTATGTAGATTCTAAAAAAGATAGTCGTTTAATGTATGTATATATGTGACAATATTTCTAAAATGCAGATAATCCGGGAATGTGAACATTCGATACATCACTGGTGAGTGATCAAGTAGTTTTAGAGATGAATTGCCAGAGAAGCAGTGCCCACAGTTTATCTACATTCAGAACAAAAGAAACACAGTCCATCATTTGGTGTCTTTCTAAATATGATTCCAAGAGGAAGAGTGTTTGTGAGCACTCTCTACTGAAAACAGTATTAAGAAAAATTATACGTTTTGTTATCCAGGCTTTATAAAGTTCCTAATTCCAGCATATCCCCTCTCCTTTTTCATCTCACTAAGATATTTTTTCTCTCATTTCGTCAGATAATATTAGCCTTAGAAGTTTATTTTGGGCTTCTTTGATGAACCTGAAGTCATGGTTCCTAGGTCCGAACTCTCTCGATTTAAAGCTTATTTTAGCTAAGATCTTTTTTCCTTCAAATCTTACCTTTTATATGTTTTATTAAAAATCTCTCCCACAAATAATAGTTTTCTCCTTGTCGACGTTTCAGCAAGACATGATCGTCTGTCATTTTCTTTCATCAGTTCCTCTCATCTTGTTAGAAGAATGGTTTAAATTGAACATTCCTTGTTAGTCGTGGAGTTACTATCCCGAATGAATAGGGTATATTTTTTTCGAAAGGTTGATTGCTCTACTTAGATCCTTGTCCTTTTGTAACTCTTCCATTGTCCTTACGTTCTTACCTTGTAGGATTACTTCAAAAAAAATTACATCACATAGACTCAACTTACATTAATCTTCTCTCATTTTCTTTCCTCGCAGATTATAGTCTGGTGCAAACCGTTAAAAAAATATTGATTCATATAATTTAACATTTTATTTACAATTTTATTTTTATTGGAACGCGGTCTGGACACTTTTTCTGTTCATCCATTCTTTTCTGAAAAATTTCCGTTCAAGTACTTATTCCTTCTGCTTCTTCTCCCCTCCCCCCCTCCCCTCACGTCTATTTTTTGCTCTAAAAAACAAAAATCATACCTGCAAATTCTTTACTCTCTATTTGTGACCCCCATTGATCTCCTGCCTATAGACTTAAAAACAATTACATGAATTAAGTTCATTTTTAACGTCCAAACCCCCTGGAGCACGTCACTTACTAAAAATTACTTTTTTTTCGTCATTTTTTTTCCACCGTCAGACTATGTATATTCTAGGTGTTTCATAGTGACAAAAAGCGAGGTTGGAGTCAAGAGCAGTATAAAAGGGGCGAATAAATGACCAGCTGAATGAACACCGTTCAAAGATTTTCACCATTAGTCCTCAATTTTTGTCCGTTCAAACGCTTAAAATATGAGGCCTTCCTTCAGTGAGAATCAGGAGATAATTAATACTTTTATAAGTAAAAGCAGGAATTATTGAGCAAAATATATACTGACTTAAAAAATTTAAGATATCTGAAAAGCTATCAATGTAGGTACATGGTACTTTTTCAATAGATAAGGTGCCTTCAGAAGTTATCACTTAACCTCGAGTAACTTTCATCTCCTTGAAATCAAAACAACGCTGAACTAAATTATTTAGAGTCAAATACTTTTTTTTTATAATAAAAGATATGGAATTGACGGAGAAAATGTTGAGCTCCTATAAGAATTTTTAAATTGTATTTTGAGTTTACATATGTACATGCATGGAGAGGGTTCCTTCAAAGGTAAGGAAGAGGCGGAAGTTCACTTTTGGAGCCTCTTCAAAAGAATGGGGAGAATGAACAACTCTGTTGAGAATTGACAAACTGCTTTTCACATACGTTCACAAATATGCCACCACATAATAATAATAAAAAAAAAATGCCACGCAAAATTCGCCTTCAGCATGCTTCAACAGAAATATCTACTATATCAATTCAGAATGGACATGAACAGAAAAGAAAATCAAAAAAAAAAAAAATCTAAAGTTTTGAACAGAAAAACAGACGGAAAGATATTTTTGACAAATATGAAAATATGGATTCCTTAGTATATATAATTGGTCATTATTTATAATTTTGTTATGCGTTCTCTACTAGAAGAGAAAATATCCATAATTTATATTTAAAATTATTTTTTCCCCTTGTAATTATCAAATTACAAATAATAATATGTAGTTTATAACCTGGGGTGGTGCTGGAGTCCATTGACCATTCATAAATCATATCAATGTCATACGTGATGATAGGCTGAGGGACGAGGCAGCTCTAAAAAAGTGATGACTACATTCCACATATTGATGACGTCATAACCACACAACCTTTCATTATTTTACTCTACAAAATGTAGGGAGTCAAATACTCCGAGGATCCCCTCCAATTCCGGCGTGGCGCCCTTTACTAAAAGTATACAATCCTTTGGGGAAACGTCTTCAAACATCCTTAAAATATCTCTCTCATCATAATTAGTTAAACAGTGTCAGAGATTAAAAACGGTCAAAGTATGTATGTGGCTAACTGCTCTTCAGAGATTATTTTGAAATGTTGACAAAGAATGTTAAATAACTCTAAATACATACTTGTGACTCCATGTACTTGTATAAACATCTGCTCAAAAGAATTTCCTCTACATAGGTAATTTGTGGCAACAATAATGGGCGCCAAAAAGAATTTCAAAAATGTATGTATTTTTATAGAGTACACGAAGTAAACACAAGGACCACACTCTTTGAATAATAATATTATGTACAGTAGTACAAGTTTATTTTTTGCATCTAAATTACACCTCCTTGTATGTATTTGACTTTTTGTAAACACTATTTTGTGATTTTAGAGGAGGAAGTGGAAATCTTGTGGGGTGTATGTACGTTAATATAGAAAATATTTTGATGAATTCATTTTGTAAACATATTTTACTACAAGTTTAATATATTAATACAGAGGTCGACTAAACCACTGTTTTAATAGTATGTATATATTTATATTGGAAAATAGTAGTAAATTTTGTTCTTATTTCAAGTGTATGTACATATATTTTTGAATTTGAATTTGACAAAAGGATTGTTTCACTCTGGAAGGAGTCCTTGTGGTTAATTAATTGTAAATTATGGCTCTCGAATGTGATTCGCTTTAATAACGAAACAACAAGGATTTGTCATATGATGGAAACATGAAACGAGGATTTGATTACAAGTTTTTGGTTGAATACTAATTCCCTTGAAATGAAAATAAGGTTTTAGCGAATAATTATTTCGGATTGCGACTCTGCATCATAATTAAAGTTTTCTTTATTTAACACACCTTAAAATATTAAAGAATTAATTCATGTTTTGAAAAAACTGATCCCTTTGATTCAGTATATTGATCTCTTCTAAGGAGAAATTCTATTTTTGGGTCTTCACAAGTTATTTATTTGTTCTTAAAATAGTTTCTAAATATATATATTTTTTCTTTCTAGTCTGAGTAGAACCGTCTTTAACCCCCCCAAAAAAGTTCATTGTTTAGCCAAACAGAGACAAAGGGATATATTACACCTTTAATCAAAGATGGAACAAAGCCACTAAGTTGTAAGTCTCAAATCTTTGATCCTCAACTCAGAGACGAGTATCAAACCTTTAATCTTTAATTCAAACCTACATAGACTCAAGTAATTAAGTACAAGATTTGACATCGTAGTCAATTTGCCCCTTTCCAAATGATGAAGGGCCCTTTTTTTTATAGACATGTCTATATGCATTCGAAACATTATAGTTAAAATTTATTGAACAATTTTTCCAATTATATGGCTTCCTAATGTTATTTTTAACCCTCACAAAAATTGGCACAAAAATTTACTTTGGTTGTTATAATGGTTTTGAGAAGAAAACACTTGATACAAAGTTGCTGAGAAGGTCATGTATAAATTGGGTCAAAACTAGGTATTTCTGAAGTAGTTTACAAACAGGTAACGAGTCCACAAAAAGATTAGGAATAAATAACCTTAATATTTCACGACTGTCATTACTTTTTTTGGAAGTCTTTTAGACTCAAAAAACATTGGTTTTATTCAAGTCTCAACTCCTTCATGTCAAAGTGCAAATCCATTTTGAAGTCCTTCGACATTAAGTCATCAAATGAATGACTCCAGTTCAATTCTCAGCTTTTAACCTACATACATACATATACTTATAAAGTAGTTAAGAAAATATCTGACAAGTCCATTAAAATTATGACTCGACTATCTCAATTATAACTTTAATTTATTTTTAAGTAACGTTAGAGTCCGTATAACTGGATCCCATGATTTACAAAACATTATAATTGATAATAGTACAAAATTAAATTAAATAAAAGGACAACAGATTAATTTTAAGTTAGTTTTTAACTATGTATTTATAGTACATAATACCTATTTTTTTAAAGAGTTATCTTTTAACTCATCAACCTCCTGAGGGGATGATAATAGATCTACATACATATTATTTATTTGTTCCCACTACTCAGAAAGCGCTCTATGAGTGATTGAATTTTGCAAAAAAACACAAAATATAGTTTTAATCTCTTGAGCTGTATTCTAATTGTAACCCCTTGGTATTAGATGAATAATATTTTTTTTTATACATAATTATGTGTTTGTTAGAGTATGAGACCCACAAATTCAAGAACAACCCATAGAACCTTTGCTCCATTTTGATTCCTTGTGCCTTGTATAAAAAGACAATTAGTTTATTAAGAAATATGTTTTTTCCTGTCCTTAAAGAGAACGTATTATTTATTTATTATCGTTAACAGAAGTTAAAAATAGATTCTTAGTCAACAAGGATAGGCGTCGATATCCATGTTTGGTTACTGTTATTTTTCCTTAAAAATAGAAATTATTTGACTGTGAGAAAAATTATACTCAGTATAATATGATTATTCCTTCAACTAATTAATTATTGTTATTATTATTTTGAGTATTTAGATATTACAATGAATATTTATTGTTGCAATAAATAGTTTAAGAAGCTCATGATTACCGAGTGTTGTAATTCTTGAAAACTGCAATAAACCACTACAATAAATTCTTAGAATACGTAGCAAAGTTTAGTTCAAATCCTTGAGAAATAAATACATTATGGTATCTCATGTAAAACTCGCAACATTTTATGATCATCACAAACGTATATCGCATTCAAATATACTCATTAGAACATAATTGTAATTTATAAGATGAGATTTCGGTCTTGTAAAACAATTAGTGCACAAATGGTTCTGATATGTATAAAGGGCCAAGTACTTAACTGTGTCCCTCAAAATCAGTTCTATGTAGTCTTAGTTGGAACAAAATCTACTAACTTTATATTTAAGAAACTCCTGTGTCAATTATAAAATATCAATTTAATCTATTAAATAATGAGGGATTCATTTTTTTATAATTATGTTGGGCAATAAGATATAATAAGTCATGGATAAATGGGATCGTAAGGAGCTCTGAAGGCTCTTTAATTATTGAATCTGTTTATTTGGATTCTTAAAAAACAACTCATGAACTGTGGACAACTTGACTTAAGCTTGTATAAAAAAATAATGTGTGAGCCCCTCTGGTATATATAGTCTAGTTACCTATTACTACTGGGACAGCACACTAATTCTATGTTACGGTGACGAATAGGGGTTTGACACGAACGGTTCATGGTTCGTTTTGATACACGTATTGTCGAGAAAAAAAAACTACTTAGGAGAATTTTATGACTTTTTTACGTAAAAAGACAAATTTTCATTATATACATATATAACAGATAATTCTTTAAATAGATATAAACTTGTGCTGAACTGAGCACACCTTGCGTTGCCCAAGAGTACAACACTGTAAAACAGTGCTTATATATCCTAGTACCTACATATATAAGTATATGCTACTATGATTGCAACAACAGGGGAGGCTAAGGGGGCCAACCCTCATTTGTCTACAAATCTGCAAATTTTTTGAAAATAACTTATCACAAAAAATATGTTAATTTATTTCCGTGGTCATCAAGTTACTGGTTCTTCCACTTAAAAAAAAAAACAACCAAACAAACTGATGATTGACCTTTGTGCTGAATAATTTTAAAAGGTGTAATAGGTTCTGTACAAATATATATATCAAGTTCTGAAGGGTCTAAAACTATTGAAATAAATTTGATATTTAGTGAGAATCGGATACAACTTAAAAAATCAAAGTAAATCTTGATTTTACATTATATTATGGCATTTTGAACGATTTTTTTAAATTTTGATTTAAGAGCATTTAAAGGGTTTTTGAAATAGTCATTATATGACATTAAGACTTATTTTCTTAAGACGAAGGCCTTGAATGGTATTCAATTTATTTCAAAGTACATATCATCAATAAATTGCTAATTATATATATATATATATTTATTTATTTAATGTCATCAATACAAAATCTAATCTCATATTTACTATAAGAATGAAAAATCTATTTTTATCGTGAGGGATAGAAAATATATTATTTTTCAACTCATTATCCCTCTTTAAAATAATTTTAAAATAACAACGTGAATAGACAGAAATCACTAGAGAGTCATGAAAAATATATAGTATAATAATAATGATATGTAAGAAACTTTTTCAATTGTGGGTTGAACCATCTTGATATGTTTTTATACACACTCATTTGTTAGGAGTAAACAAATTATAATTGTAAGGAGGGAAATAAGCCAAGAAGAGCCTTTAATGTTTATTTTACAAACTCACCACAAAATGAAGCCACTTGTAATTTGACAACACATTGTCTATAGAAAGTTCTGTGTGGACCTTTTGTCTAGAATACTATTTTACAAAAACTTTACCAAACTCTTACAGCAAAGTTTTGAATGACTTTAAAGCTTTGTAAAATAAGATTTTTTTCAATTCAAAATTGGATAAAATGAATCAATAGATGTCCTTAGTCTATGTATACTACTCATTGTTCCTCATGATTACCTTCTTATAAGATTTGAAGAAATGAATTCGATTCGAGTGGATTATAGATTTTATCATTTTATCAAACACTTTTTGCAAAAAGAATAGTTAAGTTTTTATAAACAATTCCATGTAATAACTAAACAAGGAGTAATCAAAGAAGGACCAAGAAGAATGCCACAAGTCCCAATTGCAAGATTAAATATATCTTTTATTGGAAGTAAAATCTAATTATTTGAGTTATTTTATCTATTTTAAATACGAAATCCCTCGTGCTTAGTTCCTTTTGAGCATACGTAGCCAATGGGATGTTTAACTTACTTAAAAGATACTTACTCTAGCCTTAGAATGATCTGATCCACGACAGTGATTTAGTTAAAACTGAATATGACCCAGAATTATTAATTATTACCGAACATATTATGTAGTTCTTTGGACACTGTTTGTTCAAAGACTACACAGGTAGTTGTTGTTCACCTAACCCAGAGCGGCGCCATAGTAAATAAATCCTAGAATTTTCTATACATACAATCTCAGAGCAGGTACATTTGATATCAGAAAATATGTGAACATGTTTGTTCATTTAAATGAAGAAAATAAACAACTTATGAAACACACATGAGTTTAATAAACCCTGGATGTTTTAACTAATGTGCTAGTGTCCTAGTCTGCTCTCAACTTGATAGCTGTACATATTATTATTTTGTCTCAACTGTTTTTTCTCGTTTTTCAAAATAGAAATCCACTTGTTGCGGGTAGCTACGCGTTTAAACAAGAAAGTGAGCAATCAATCTGATTAGTTTTTATAATAGTATCCTGGCCTCTTTTTCAATGATGAAGCTTGCAATCAAAGTTCCACTTTGCATCCAAACTTAAAACATTAAACATTTTATTTTACAAAAAGGATATCAATGCACCAACCTTAATAATTAATTATTTACCTTCAAAAAAGGATATTTTAAACCAAAACAGACCGTGTGACGTAGTTTCTCATTCTCTAATATTAATAAATATCACAAGGGCTTCATATACAATGTTTGATCTGAAGTATCAAATATTTGAGAATCCCCGACTTAGGTGATGATTTCTACGTTGAAGTTTATTAAGATATCCATTATTCAATGCTAAATTGTCAAATAACCTCTTCCTTCTAAAGTCACATTAAAATTGATATATACATATGTACTATAAACTTTTCACAAAAGGATGCTATCCATTAGCTCTGAATAGTCTTGAGTAAAATTTATCGCTATATCCATCAATAAAGTTGTCTGAAAAATATACAACAAAAGAACAGAAATCATAAATAATGATAATAATAATAATAATATTAATAATCAGGAGGATCCCACACTCAAATCTAAAAGGATTTGTTTGTATTCAAGTTATCTTCTTTTATGAGTAAGTTAACATCTACTCTCTAAAATAAAAAAATGAGTCTCATATCAGTTGAATGTGTGAAAAGAATTGTAACTTTACAAGTTTATGGAGGGTTTTAGAATGTGTCATTTCATTCCATAAATGATAAATTTAAAAATAAATAAATAATGATCGTTTAAGAGTGAGTAGAAAAGTTATGCTGTGTTACTTTAAAAAAAATAAAATGGTTGATCATCATTTGAAAGTATTTTAGAGACTTTTGGAATTATGTATTTGTAGACAAATGGTTGCTTCGTTGCAATCGCTAATGGTTTATTGGCTTTCCTACAATAACTGATGTGTCACAATCAACGTTTTAAAATGCTTATTGTAAATATTTAATATATGTACATTAATGTCTAAAATATAACAAAGCATGCTAAAAGGTAATACAAAAACATGGGCCAAGGAAATGTGATTTATTATAAAATAAGGTATTGATATAGTAGACTGCTTTCAGAGACACTATATAATAAAGATTTTTTAAATAATGAATAGTTCATCAATTTCCTTGAAATTAGAAATGATGTTTCTTTTTCAAGTGTTGATTGTTTATGCCTCAAAGATGTCAATTATGACTGTATGTGAAAAAGCTCTACTCATAAAATAAATATAGCAATAAATATTAAAGTATGTGTGGATGCAGCATAAAAAGATCCTGGAATTTAATAGAGAAAAAGCAGAAAACTTTTTCTTTTCTTTTCTAACCATTTTACTTCAACAGAAATAACACTCTAAATTTTCAAGGATAAAAAAATAATCTTAAGCAACGAAAATTATTTTATATCTCGGTAAAATTGTTAATGAGAAAAGTCTGAATTTTTTTTGATGATCTATCTTTTTTTCTAAATTTTATAGACACAAAGCCGCGCAATTTGATGTTAATTGAATCCATCATCACTTTAAATGTTAAATAACAAATTGAAGTCAGTCAATTTTTTATTTAAAATCTTTTATTCTACTGGTCCTGCTTTATTTAGCTATACTTAAAAGCTATTAATTATTGAGTAAGTCGAAGGGATGTTCAAAGGAAAATAGCTAAATAATTAATTTATTATTAGTGTTCAAATGCAACTCTAAATAGCGGGGCTCCCTATGAATTAATTAAAAAATATCACTAATAGAATTTAAAAAAAAGTATCTTACGAAAAAAGTCAATTTTTTTAACTATAAATTCTCACAAGAACTCGGATCCATGGGATCTTTTTATGCCACCAACATATATATATACATATATCTCTATTCGATAGTGGCATCATTGGTTAAATATAGAACAAACTAAAGATGTCTTAAAATCTTCATCATTAGCTCTACAAATAGTTATAAATAGATTTTTTTTTTCAACTTTTCAAAAGGAATCCCCGTTGTTATTTTTTTTTTTCAATTTTTCCCTTTTTGCTCAGCTCTTAATCGTACCCATTCTCTAGTCATTGACGCCATTTCATATGGTGACAGGTTCATTTTGAGCGCGCCCAAGGGGGAAAAATCTATATAAACCTAAACCCTAGAGCTTTTTCCATCAGTCTTTTAGCGTACATTGTGCAAGTTACAGTTAACCACTCTTCAACACCTTTTAAGAAATACATAATATCATGGAGTCGTCCCTAACCTTAAAAAAATACTCTGTGAAAACCTACAACAAGTTTAATAATTTGTTGGTCAGTTTGTGGAAAAGGAATTCATACTCTGTGTTCGAGTCTCCGTCATTTCAAGAGGAAATTGATGAAAATCATATTAATGAAGAATTAGAGTCTCAACTCATGAAATCAAGATAAACTTAACCTAATCTACAACTGACTATGATCTGAGAAGAAACCTTTTTTTATATTAATGATCCAATCGAAGAAGACACCGTTTATATATACATAATATATCAAGCCATCAACCCATTATCCAGGGTCAATCCAATCACCATGCATGGAACATCTTTCTAGAGTTTCTACTTATAAGATTTGACCCTCAAAATGGATGAAATATTGAAATAATTTATTATTTCAAAATTAGTGAGAGGATAATTCACTCAAGGATTGATTTTAAATGAATTTAAAAATTGTTAAAACTTATAGATTTTTTTTTTGTTTCAATAAATATTTATTATACTGTAAAAGAGCTTATCTTTGTTATGTAATCTTATATGATTTTTGAAAAAATAAATGTACACCTATATATATATATACTCATGCTGCATAATCAATTTTGTGCTATTATTTCCCATGTATTTGTTTTAAACAGTATTCATTCTATGCAACTATAACACAAATAGTTTGTTTGCCTTATTTTGTAAGCTAAATTGTAGCTCCCAATGTTGTGGTCAAGAGCATCTCACCCAGGACTTTAATGGATGAACACCAGGTCAAGACCAAGTTGCTCTGGCGCCAAGATCAAAACTTTACCTAGACCAAGAAGGGGATCAAACCTTTCAAAAGCTACATCCCTATTAGGTCCAAAAAAAAGTTTGTCATACCTTATTAATATGGGTGAAAAGGGGATCCTCTGCTCCTTGAGTAGATTGAATTATTTTATAAACAAAAACACAATTCAAATATACCTTTCATTTTGTGTAAAAGAAAGTCACAAGAAATAGTTGTCTGTATGTTTGTAGCCTTTGTATGTTGTTCATATCTTAAATAGTCCGTAGGTGAGTTAATACCGGCCTAAATAATATATGGGGCAAAGATGCTCTCAATAAAACTTCATTTGTGATGATATATTGATATAAAAAGGCTTTTTGTATCTTGACTCACTATTGTCTCAAAGCTTTGAGAGTTTTTTCATGGGAAGTTCTTGCAATTTCATTTTTTGGAAATCGTAAAAAATAGTTATAAAGAGTAACAAAGACTTTGTGATGGAGTTTCTAGAGAGCTTCAATACTTTGAGACACATATTGAAGTTAGTAGACACACTAAAGCTTCAAATACTATGCGAATCTGATATTGAACATAGATTATTAATCTAGGGTCATAAAGTGTAAGAAATTAAGGGGACCTTTAAGATAATATTATTGAACAAAAAGCACCCCAAAAAGCTTATATATTTGAAATAATCTCTTCCAAAAATGATGGCAGTATGAATTCTATTTCTCAATTAAACAAACTTCATCGAGCGAAATGAGCAATTTGCTTTGAATAGGATTAAGCTATCAGTTCTGTTAGCCAAAAAAATAAAGCTATCTGACTCTAAATATTAATATATCGTATGTTTTTTAATATGTAATTTATAAATCATCACTGAGACAATAGAAACGGCTCATTCAGAGATTAAAATCCATACTTAGCATATCCAATTAATAAGTAATTATATAATTATAATGATATGTAATTGATTGTTAGTCTGAGTTTGTTTAGACTAAAATTTATGAAATTCTCTAGAATCCAATAGATTACAACTAAATCAATATAACAAGTCCTTTTAAAACCTCATGCTTTTTGAAAATGAAAGATCATTTGTATGTGTAGACTTTAAGTAAGAATAATTTTAGATCAAGGAGCAAAATTTCTTTGAAAAGGAGGTCTTTTTTTAATTACTTTTCTATAAATTTGTGTTCCTTCATTAATACTAATAAAGAAATTAACATAAAATGTGACCCATTCGAAGTGTATTTTCTTCGAGCTCATAAATGTTTCAAACTTATACATAAAAGCAGCACAAATACATTTTAAAAAAACCTAATTAAGAATTATTTATGTACCAAATTTGAAAGTTGTATGTTAATTACAGGTGGGTATCTATTTATAAATGCAATTATTAATGAAGGAACCCAAATTTATAGAAGAGTTAGAAATTTGAAAAACTAATGGATAGATGATTCGTAAGTAAATCATCGAGTAATCATCATCAATTGCAACTCTAAAGAAAGAAAAGAAACACTTTGCTTTGCTATGTCTCTATTGTAGATATTATTTGATTCATTTTATCTTATTCATTTTCTTTTTATTATTATACTAGGTCGAATATTTCATTCGTAAACATATTCTCTACTCTTCTATTTCCCTATTTATAATTGCCTTTAAGATTTAATATGGAATATTCACTGTGCTGTAGTTTTAACAAACAGGGATGCCATCTAGCAAGAAAGTGATGAATTTATTTGATAAAAGCCGAAATAAATACAATTCCTCTAAACAACAAAACATATAACATCAATTTTGTGTACATTTAGATGTATTTTTTATTACAAATAAAGATATGAGGATACAGAAAAATTAATATATATTATACTACAATTTCACTAATTTATATAATTTTGCAAGTATGTATTTCTAGCTATTTGATCAAAAAAATTATCTTCAAACAGCTGGGTTTTTTTCTCTCCCTTAAAAGTGTAATTTACATTTGCAACATAGGCAGGAGAGTCAATCACATAAATATCCCTCTGCTCATCTTGCAAATGTTAAGATTGTTTATAACTCTTGGCTTTGTTAACTTTAAATAGCTAAATTTACATAATTGTACTTCTTGAGGTCGTAGATAGATACTTCCTCATGAAATCATTTAAATGTAAAACGTTTTCTTCCATAGAGTCCACAGAAAACAACGCTAGCAATTTTTTCAACTCATCTTCCTCAAGGCACGTAGCCAAGCCTTCCTTTTGAGAGAGTATTTTAGAAAGCAGAAAAGCGATGTATATGGATAATCCCTATTTACGCAGCCACACATTGAACAAGACGACTTTTTTTTTTTTTTCAAAAATAACCTGACCGAAGAACTCCTTTATTTATTGTTTGGGACTTCACATTTTTGCTACGTGAAAATCAACTGCCCTATCAGCAGTTGACTAACAAGACTCTCCGAATCTAGATTGTGTGTGTATCTGTCTAATCTGTAATGTGAGTATGAAGAAACGGTATTAGGTGTGTAAGTTTTAAACTGACAGACCTATTCTATTTGTATATAAGGAAATCTAAAATATTCTTTAAATCAATAAACTAATCCGTGTGAAAGTAAAATAAAAAGAAATATCATCTTAAATCCTTGAGAAAGTTTTATGTATTTTAACTTCACTATAAAAGTTGAATTCATTATTTATTTAAAAAGTACGTATGTGTAAGATTTAATCCTAAATCTTCTCTAAGGAAGCATCATGTTTTCTCCCACGCTCATAAAAACAGAAACACAGTAATAGACAATTAGTGATAAATGAGACTCACTTTTATCTGTTAATGATTTCATTAGCATGCTCACTCTAAACATCCATTATTCTTCTTCTCAAGATGCATATAAAAAAAGATGAGATAGTTAAACAATCGGAAGTTGTAAAAATAAAAAAAATCATAAAAGTATCTTGAGAAAATGACAAGAATAAGTTTCCGAACCTATTTCATGGGACTTTATTCATGACTAATATTAATTAGGGTCTGATAAATCATGCTAAACAAAGTGAGGAATACATTTAATGGAAACTGACGTAAGATATCCCCTGATCTGTATCCGAGTAAAATTCAAATTGAATTTTCCCCAGAAAAGATATGAACAAATAGTAACGGAACAAAGAACTATTTGAGTGTCTATAGAACATATGGACCATACACATAGATATGGACAAAGAAAAATAAAGACAAAATATCACCCCACATCATTAATTTGATAATTTTAGACATATAAGCTCTAGGAAAGAACGTGAATCAATTTTTTAGTGCCCATGAGAATTGAGGACTTTATTGTGAATCTTCCTTTCTACCAAATTTCAATACGCCGTCATAATGAACTTTTGCTGACATTTGGTAAGTATGTATGTATATACAAGGCCATCTTTAATTAGTCAGATTACCACCAAATGCACTTTTAATGCAGAATATACAAGCTCTTAATGAACTTTGTAAAAGTGAATATCAGTCTCAGGTCGAGGGAAAATTTTCATTCAAATGGGTTTCATCTAAGTTTGGTAACAGCTCGGAGTCTCTTCTTTTTTTTTGAGTCTTTGAATGTTGTTACAGACCACTTTTTTATTACATTCAATAGCAGCCATGAGTGAGTTCTGGGTGCATCTGAATATACAGCTTGTGCTATTTTTAGTCTCTTCCTATATTTTTAGAGAAGTCAAAGGTATGACAAATCAGATGAGATGAGGTGAGGCCCGAAACAACTTGTCCTAGAAATGCTCAAAACCAATATGTCACCATTTTAGCAATTAGTGTCTTAGGTTCTAATTGTCCTGGAATTAGATTGGAGTCCAAGGAACGGTTGCATTAATCCAGGGTAACAGTTTGGCCTTCTGGGACTACATGTACTCATTAATTAATTGTGCTAATATAAAAATCAGTTCAACGAATTATGGAATCCTAAAAATGTAACTAGGGGTAGAATTTTCAATTCTGACTCATTCTATGCACTTTCAAGAAAAGTTCATTATTTGCAAAAAATGCGTGTTGATTTCAAGTGTAATTAAATATGTAACAGACCTGTCAAAAATTGTATATAATTAAGTCTAGAGGGTTACAATGCATACAATTACTTAGCAAATGCAAATCTGCCTTCACAAATATTCATACTGATTTCATGTGTCTACAATACATAGATACCGATACTATAAAGGTAATGGATTGGGATCTGTTCCTTTGTAAGGTTTCTTTCTCGGGGCTTTACACACGTGGGCAATTCATAGGAAATCCTGCATTTTGTTATATAATATTAAAAGCTTCATTAAATTAAAGGTTAAAAACATATTAAAGAATTACTCAGACTAAAGATTTATCGACCTATCCTATACAAATGACGCAGTATGTGCATTCATAATTAATTATGCTCAAAGAACCACCAAAAAGTTCCCAATATTGGTACTTTTCCACAAGAATATACATTCCTTGTCCCCTTTTTTTTTCTTATTCCTTTTTATAAGTTCCTTACAATTTATAGCCTAAACCCACATTTGAATAACTCATCAATTATGAATCATCATATGTCTAATATATTGATACATGGAGAAAGAAAATAAGGGCTAGAAATCGGCATTCAAAAAACACACATTATTAGTGTAGCTGGTAAATTTTTATTTCTTCATATTGTGTGCTTTATCCCTCACCTTATTAATAAATACAAGTCTCCAAGACTCCTTATTTAGATCTTAATTGACCTTAATGAATAAATATTGAATTATTATTTAACTTTTCAATAGACGAAAAAATAATAATAATAATAATATTGAATCTCTCAATAATGGAAAGAATTTATTATTTCTTTTAGTAATATAAAAATAAATACTAAGATTTTACAGTATTTATTATCTACTACTGGGATACTGAAGAAAGTCAATTTCTCAGGAAATGAGAAGCCCTTGTAATGAGGTAGGAATATAATGTAACTATAAAAAAATATCTTTAAGACATCAATGATGATTAAATAACTGTTATTGTTAAATGTTTCTTCTAATATCACCATGTATGCGTTCAGCAGTTGGGATTTCTATCCAAGATTTAAAAATTACGTTTTGATTCACTTCATGACTACTACGTTCAACTGCCGTTATTTAAAATAAACAAAATACTAGTCCATTACGAGATCCATTTTAATTATTTTTTATATTATAAAAACCATATTTTTGTTCAACAGTTGAGAGTGTTGCGCTCCAAATCTGCTATTAAAATTCATATGAATTAACTCAATTCTGAAAAGATAACAAAAAAACATTTAATAAAGAGCTTTATTTAGGGATGAATCATCACTCAGCTTTTTTTCGTTTATGGATAAAAGAAAATTATTTGAATCATAACAAATTATCTTTTAATTTATATATGACTTTGTTCAAAATTAATAGTTTTGTTTCTACTATAACGAGGAAAATAACTAGAGGTTAAGTGATAAAACTATAAAACTTCCGTTAGAATATGAAATATTCATGCCTTGTATCACAACGAGCTTTTTTGTTCACTCGCAACCTTGGCTCACAAAAAGGAAAATTTAGAAAAACAACTGGTAGCTACCCTTCTGTATTTTCCTTGTCGCCAACTTTTTAATATTTGGCAGAGTTATTATATAAATATACTATTCATTGATAAATTCTATACCAATATACAAACCAATGGTTAGTACTTGTATAATATTCGAAAATTCAAAAAAAAAAGGGCGTGCAATCCTTGATTTAATATATTTTATATCTATATATCAAAATCAGAAATGATAATACCCTTTTGAGTTCATAACACGTAGAGTCAGCTGCTTTAAATCAAAAGAGTCAAATGATGAAAATAAGCTGAAGGGAGAGTACAGTGTGTTTTTGTTTATCCCAAAAAGCTCATCGTGCATATTAATTCATAATACATAGTGTCTGTTATTTATATCAGATAAAAGTCAACTGAGGAAAACAACTATAAAGAGAATACGAATTTCATACATTTATCAAAAAAGTGCTCCATGTATTTTTTCGTCTACATTTTTCCTTAATTTATGCTACTAAAATTTTGAGATAAACTTACATAAACTACACATAGATTGACATACTTAAATGTATATATCTTTTTGCAAGTGACATCTTGCAAAAAAAAAAAAAAAATCCCAAAGAACAGGAAATCTCTTCAAGCAAACAATGTGTTTCGATACTTTGTTTTATAGTTTTGAAAAATCTTGTAATATGAATTTATATGTGTATTAATATTTCTTCTCTTACTCAAGGGTACCATAGCATGAAAAAAAACTTTATATAGTATTCTAGAAATGTAAAAGTCTAAGGAGGATTTTGTGGAGAAGTTTCTTGCTAAATTAGAAGTTGACTATTTTTTTGAGATACATAATTTTTGGTATACACATTTAGTAAATGTTTGAATCTTACTTAGCAAATCAATTTTTTTAAGCATGTTCTAATGTTGTTTGAGAACCTCATATTGTTTGAACAGATACAAATAGTTAGTTTTGATGTTTCGCATTGAGTTTGACAATATTAAAAAGTACTCGGAAATTATGGCACTTTCTACCTACTCTGGTATAAAGGTTCCGTGAATGAAGGAGATTAAAAAAGTAAGTCCTTTTTGTAGAATGTACTTGCTAGTATATGTATATCAAGATGGCATCCATCCAATTTTCATTGAGTACTCCTTTGTATTTTTTGTATGGTGTTGATTTGCAAATTTTCTTGTTCCTTCACATTGTAATCAATTTTTATTCTATCACTCGACCCTTCCTTGAAAAAGAGAAAGAGATGCCCAAAAATAACCTGTACCATTATGAGCAAACAAATACTGGGATATTTGAATTTAATTTTTTAGAGATTCCTATAGGGGTAAATGTTTGGCATTACTCTCATTGACATCTGTGATTCCAAATTAACCGTCATTAAACATTTGAATGTTTAAGGAACACGTTCTTTTGTGAACAGCTACAATCGAATCTTTCGTTTTTTTTAAAATGTCTGAAAAATGATGACTAAAATGCAATTCAAAGAAATGTTGTGAAAACCAAATCAGTTTAAATGAATATTTTTTTGAAATTTGAACATAAACTATTACTCAAGAAACGGACCATCCGATTTTTAAGTTTAATATCATATCCAACCTCAGCAGTTATTGCTCTATCATTATTGTCTTTGAGGGGAATAATTACATAAAGATTTTTTGATTCCCGATAGCGGGTATACTACCCGTTCTAAGTGTTGTATTAAAAAAAAATATGGAAGAAATTTTTTTAACATAGTTGCTTTGATCAGGATCTCCATTGATCACCATTGAACATATTCAAAGAAATACTCTTTCATCCTCAAATGCAATAAAATCAACCTTTCATCACATCTCACAATTTATTTTAAAACCATTCAAAAGGAGTTAAGCCTTATTAAAAATAACTTTACATCCGTTCCATAGGTGTGGTCTCAACTTAAAAATAAACCCTTCTTCTACAAAAAAAAAAAAAAAAAAAATTATAAGAAGGTTAATTCTATTGTCTACTTTAATCCTTTTTGACATTCTATATGAACTAATCCTGATTATTTATTTTTAGGATCTTAAAATAAATAAATGGGATTTTATATTTATTCAAGATTGAGATAGGAAGTCTTCATTCATATCATTCTATATGTAAATATGTTACAATAATCGCTAGATTATACATTAATAATTCTACTGTTAAAGATGAAACTAAAAGGTTTTGTTTTTCATTTTGTATTTTTATATATATAAAGGGTTGTGATTTATGAAACTAGGAAGTTGTTAGATCTGAAAAATTTGAAAGATATTTTTAATATCAAATGGAATAATTCAAGATTAATATTTTATTTATTAAACATTTTAGTTTAATATATTTTTCCTAATTTTTCCATTATTATCAAACTAAAGACTTGAACATAATCATATATTTAGATTAGAGTTTAGAACAGAATCTAAATGAGTATAATGTCAATCAAAAATGAGCATGGAAAGGATATAGTCAAAAATAAGTCAACAACATAGCACTATTCATTGTGAACTGTTCTTCAATTTCTATTACTAAAAATTTTCTATTAACCCTCTGTAAAATACGCAAATTAAGGCTAAATATTATAAAAATATCCAGCTAAATTATATTTAAGCTAAAGTAGTAGGGAGAAGCTTCCATATATATGAAGAGTAATGCAAAAACTGCTTTTCAACTTGAGTATAGTGGGACCTTTGATAATCTCCCAATCCGCCAAATAAAGAATCCATCGTTCAATTTATTAAATTTGTTCCCTAGTCATTTTATGTAGAATAGCTATATATAAAAAACATCGGTTCTCTATTAAGAGTATGAATATTTATTCTATCATTTGTATCAATGATGGAGATTTCTAAATAAACATGATCATCACTTTTCTTCTAGTCTCTTATGACTTTAGATAAAAACAATGCCCTCTACTCCTGGCACCAAGTCGGTTATACAGAATGCCGTCATCTACTTTATTATGTCTTAAAATCATATAATCATAACTTCTGAATTAGGTTATAATATTCATTTATAACATACAAGTAGTACCCTCCTGTAAATTGTTAAATGATAATTGGATACAACAACATTAACAAGAACAAGTACGTAATCAGTACTCATTTTTCAATTCTCTATATAAATATATCCCTGCATTAAAAGTGCCTTAAACTTTGGAACACTTCAGCAAAATTATTTGATAATTATACGCTAAAATTAATTAATGAATTAATTTTATTTTTTGTTATCATACCGTTTGAGAGATAACTACAAAATCCTCATAAATGTGAAAAAAAAAAAGTAAAAATTCAAAACTGTATTCAAAACCGCTGAGCTAACTCTAAATTCTTACAAATTTGTATAGGATATCTTAAAAGTAAAAGAAACAATTTGAGACTCTATTTCTATTTCAATAATAATCTTTTTACTTCTCAACATTTTCAAAAAATGATTTTTTCACTATTTGATCGAATTTCATAAATAATTATTAGGAAACAGGAGTCATAATAAAGAACGAACTTTAGAGCAAGGAAATTTATTAAACGTATCAAAAGTATTGAGTATTCATGAAGAAAGAAAATATTTTTATCATTACATAAAATATGGAGAGTAGAAAGAATCAGAGGATCCAAAGGGAAATGGGGTATCAAAATGAGCACGAGACAACTCCTTCATGTTATGGGCATCGATAAAGATCATATAGTTATTGGAAAAGTCTCCTCTAGAATGAGAACACCAGGATACAAGAATACCATCATCCTCATACATGCCGGATGGATTGGGAACAAACATACTTCTAAAGGGTCTCCAAAACTCATTCTCTCCTCTCCAAATCAGAGTTTGTCCATTCTCAACCTCAAACTTGATGATTGAGTTTCCACTCAGACCATATGTGTATTTATACTTTCTCGAATTGTAGTTGGGGTTGATGCAGGGATACATCAATTCAGACTCACGGAACAAGTACTGAGGACGGAGAATCATTCTGTTGCTTCCATGATTCATAATGGAGGGCTCTCTCCAAGTGGAGGATGAGGGAGAATAAGTTAGTTCCATTCCTCTAGAGTAGTTGTTGAGAGGGAGACGGAATCTCATGATTTTGGAAGATGAGTATCTCTCACGAAAGAATCGAGAGGAAGAAGATCCCATGGATGAACAGAAATCAGATTCTTCAAAGCCCATGACATCAATAACAACATGGTTTTCATATTCATAGCAGTTGACAAAGTTGTAGAAGAAGTAGGGTTTATCCGTCACGTAGCTCATTTCCATGCGTCTACCGGTTCTTTTATCCATGATGTAAAAGTAATTACTTTCTCCTTGCATGTACTCCATGCCATAGTCCCCTCTGAAACTTCTTTGATTGCTGGCAAATTGTCTCACATCAAAGCCACAGGGTTGTTCACAAAAGACCATATAGTTGTCAGTCATTCCATGGGCATGGAAGTATCCAATGTGATGTGGGAATCGGGATGGAATGGTTCCAATGACTTGATAGTTATTATTATCAAAAGATCCTGTATATTTCAGGAAATGATAATTATTATTTCCATTACCGAGGGATACTCCCATGTTGAAGTAGTCTCCATTGAGGTCTCGGATAGGGGAACCTGTTTGAATACGAATGAATTGTGACATCTCTCTGTTGTTGAAGGATGGGCTCCAGTTTCCAAAACGATAGAATGGAAAATATCCCTGGTTCTGTTGACTCTCATTGAAGGATTCATATCTAGCCATAGACGAGGAGGAGTATTCATTCTGTCTTTCAAGGGAGCTGTAGTTGTGACTCCCTTGAGGTGCTCTTATGCCTCTCTCTGGTCTCATGAACCGAGTCATGAAATTCCCTTGATCATCCATTCTGAAGGAGCTCATCATGGATTGAACTCCAAAAGGTCTAGTGTTATAGGATGAGGAACTTCTTCCAGACATCATGTTTCTGAACCAATCTGGTAGACTTTGACCTTTGAAAGAGCCTTTCATTTCCATAAAATGATTGCTCATTTCTCTATTCATATTTAGAATGCTGCTATTGTTTGTTTACTCCACTGAAGGTGATGAACTGATGATGGTTTCAACGATACAGTCCTTATTTATAGAGAAACTATGTATATACATATGCATATGTCTTCACACTTCATCTAATTATTTCAATTGAATGACCAAGAGTGACTGGATATCAACCCTTAGCATCTCAGGCATAGTGGTGTCTGCTTTTGAGGTGCTTCTTCCCATGTTATCTGTGATCCATAAATATTTAATCAATTCTTGTGTGAAAAATGATATTGAACTTTTCAGCAACATATTTACTTATTATAAGGAAATCAATAGTTGACTCTCACTTCTCTCTTGTGAACTTATCTAAATATCATTTTAATTTGTGAAAGTCGCCATGACATTGAACTTGTAGGAAAGATAAGGAGATCGTTTTGTGTTTGTGAAGTGTATAAAACTTTTTTTCATTCGGATGAAGATAATAATAGCTCCTAGTATTTAAAATATTATTCATAAAAATTAGATTTCTTAAAACATTTGCTTGTGCTAAATATTCAAAGTTTGCACATTTTTTAATCCAAAAGAGTATTTTTATCATTATATTATTTTAAATGTATCTTCAAATTTGTGATTATCATCTTTATAACCCTTTTACTTTGTTGATTGAACATCGTCATTTTTTCATACCTGTTGAATTTTTATACTATTTATATGAATCTTTTTCTCTTTTTAAAGTTATTATTTTTTATCTTTCATTTGCTTTTTCACATATTTTCTTTTCATTGCTATTCTCCTTTTGTGATATTATCTAAAAACTTGTATAAAAGTATTGGGTTCTTTTCTGAAACCTTATCAGATAATAGTAAAGAGTCCCTCTCGATCATAGCTATTTCCCTAACATTTAATACCTGATTCGAACTTTTTTGGTGTTGCCTTATCAAACTTAAAACCATATTGCTCCACTCTTGCCTCTATGCCTTTTTCACTAATTTGGATTTAGTTTTGGCGAGAGATTTTCCTCTTCTAAAATATTGAGCTTTCTTCTTTCTGAAGATTCTTCCATTATGAATATTTGAAACAATATATGTATGCCTTGAGGACTTGTTACATGTCCATGCCTGTATTCATCAATATGAAATGAGGAATTGCTTATTTCAATTTAAATTATATGGATTAATAAACCACAAAAAATTTATTATACCCTTTTTTGAGCAACAAGTGTAATTAAGAACTTGTCTATCTTGAATGTATTGTATGAGACTATCTTTTCAAGCGTGTCAAATGTTTCATACCATTTTTTTTTTTTTTTTTTCAATCTTCATAATTACGTTCAATGAGTTATTTAATTTAACTATTTTCTAATTAGATTCTAAAAATTAATGTTTAATTCGTTTTTTTGAAGACTCTCATGTTGAAATAAAAGTAAATTTAAAAAAAACAAAACAAAAAACGTTTTAGAGTTAAAGGATGGTTTATTTAAAGAATCAGTCAATGAATACTACGGGTACATATATATTGTATTGCATATCTGAGCTCCAAATGTTGAGTATACATATTTTCATAGAAAATATTGGACAGGTCATTCAGAGGATGAATGAATATTTTGTGTTTGTTCGGAGAAAGAAATGAAGGAAGGATGAGTCTATCACTGACAAACCTTACACCAGAATGCATCTTCACACTTCTTCTCACATTTGTCAAAGACCATATTAGAGCACTTGTCAACAGTGATGTTCTTACATGAAGTCTTGGGAACGTTGATACAGACCTCCTGTGGTACTTGTTTGCAGGATTTGGAGGGTACTCTCTGGGGCACTTGTTCGCATTTCTGACGAGGAATGTTTTGACAGGACTGAGAGGGAACGTTCTTGCATTCTTGACGAGGAACGTTCTTACATTGATTTCTTGGGACTTGCTTGGTCACAGTGTTGCACTTCTTTTCGGGGACTTGTGAGCATGATTGCTTTGGAATGGTTGTACATGTTTCGCGTGGAACATCCCTGCAGGATTGCTTGGGGACCTTACGAGTAAGGGGGTTGCATACCCTTTTGGTGACAGGCTTGCAGATCTTTTCACTGACTTGTTTTGCAATGACACGAGGAACTTGTTTTGGAAGATTGCGACAATTATTCTTAGGGACATTGCTGCACTTTTGAGTGGGAACCTTTTTATTGACATTTCTAAGGCTGGGCTTGCATTTGGCAACAGAAACATCATTGCAGACCTCTTTGGGGATTTTACGAACAACATCCTTGCAGGTTTCGGTTGGAACTTGTTTGCAAACTTGTTTTGAAGCTCTAACGGGGACTTTTTTTGAAACAACGGAGCATTGGGTTCTGGGAACTTTGGTGCATTGTGTAGTTGGAACATCTGAGCACTTTTGTTTAGAGACTTGTTTACAGACGGGTGATGCAGGAAGGCCATAAGCTGTATCCAAAGCGTTATATCCTGTATTTCCTTCATTCGGATTCGAGCAGACTGTTTCTTGGACGGCCTTACATTGCTTTTTGTAGACGGTTTCACATTTATCCTCGTAGACATTTGTGCATTGTTGCTCATCAACGTTTTTGTAGGAGACCTCGAATTGTTCCGTGCATTTGTTTTCATATGTGGTTGAGCACTTTTTGTCAGTGACCTTTTCCCAAATGGTTTTGCATTTCTTTTCCTTGACAATACTGCAATCTTGATCTGGGACTTGTTCGACCTTGTTTTCAATGACGGTTCTGCATTCCTTTTCGTAGGTGGTCTCGCAACTTGTTTCGAATTGTGTCTCATAAACAGTTTCATCTACTGATTTGGAGACGGTAGCACACTCTTGGTCTTGGATTTCTTGGCAGTTTTCACTGGTCTCTGTGTCCAAAACGGTTGTACAATCTTTTTCTGTGATGGTTTTGCACTTTTGTTCGTCAACAGTTTCACATTTTTGAGTCGTTACTGTGTTGCAAACATCCTCATTGACCTAAGTACATGGATCATGTTAGATAAGGAGGTACAATGTAACTCAACATCATTGTGTGAGGCTTAGTAAAATAAAAATAAAAATTGCTGACTTACAGGCTCATAAATGACTTGGCATTTCTCTTCATTGATGGTGTTGCATTCTTGATTGTAGACGGTTTTGCATTCCTGTTCTTGAACTGTGTTACATTGTTCCTGGAGTTCAGTTCTGTAGCTGTCTGTGCACTTTTCCTCATTGACAGTGTTGCAAGACTTTTCCTCTCGTGTCTCACACTTGTTTTCCTGTACAGGCTCACACACTTGCTTTGTTGCTTTGGTGCATTCGTCCTTGCACTCTGGCTCATTGAAACAAAGGGGTCCAGAGGGAGACTTGGATCTTACGAGAGTGCATTTTTGATTCCCAGTGTTGCTCTTTGCAGAAAAGTCTGGATTTGGATATGCCAGTGCTTGAGCAGAGAAGAGGACTATGAGAGCCAGGGAATGCTGTAAATAAAGGTTACATTGAGTCAATGGCTCATGGTGTAAAAGTGGTGTATGTATGTACCTTGAACTTCATGCTTGGATAATGATACTGGGATTACTGTTGACTCCACTTGGATTTCCCTTCATTTATATACCTACATATATGTTTGTATGTATAGGTGAGGAACCAAGTAAGTAAGTAAGTAAGTATTTTTTCAGGTCAGATTTGGTTATTATGATTTTGAAAATGTTGTTTATTTGTCCTGTATGGTAGTATTGTGTGATTAGAAACGCACTCTCCCTGCAATTTAAGGGGTAGTTGAATGTTGCTATGCAATCTTCTCTCTCTTTTTAATAAATAACTTTCACAAAATAAAGGATGTTTTTTTTCCTTTTGTTCGTAATACGTCAGTATGTTGTAATATGTTGGATTTCGTGTACACATTGATGTACATAGTTAATTCATTAATATGAAGAGGTTTCGTTGTTCGTAATTATTAGTACGTACTATTTATATTTTTTATACTTCATAAATGCGAACGTAACTCCTTCAGCAAGGAAGAGCAAATCGTAAAGTATGTTAAATGGTTGAAATGAGATATTTATGTTTGTTGTTTATATGGCAGATATAATATTATGCCATAGATTGATTTCAATTATTATTAAAACAATTATATTTTTGTCAATTGATGAAAGTAAATTAAAATAAAATTATGAGTACATAGTAATGAGTGAATTCTCAAAGAGAGCTCTTGGTGCAATTTCGGAAAATATCAGGATCCCTAAGTACCAAGAAATGTTCGTATTCTCTAAGGTTTTATGCTGAAAGTCGTAGAATCAAGGCTCTAAAACGATGACTTTGTAAGCTTGTCTGAACGGGATTAACACTTTTAAAAGGAATGGATCAGGGATCGTTTATTTCTAGAAGAGAGGCCTAGGCATTATAATTTAGGCCCATCGTAGGGAAGTTTCATGTGAAAACGGAATGTCAAACAAACGTTCCTGGGGGTTACATATATATGTATCTACCTACATTATTAAGAAAAAAGAGGAATAAAAACTTCACCTTAAATTACTAGCATATTTGTGAACAAGTGACAAGTCTTTTTTAAAATCAATTTTCCTTTCTTTTATCTAAAAGAATGTAAAAAAAAAAAAAAAAAAAAAATCAATTGTCTATATAGTATGCCACCCTACAGATCCTGTTGAGCCTTATTCGGCCCCTAGACCAAAGTAAGTTTGACATGACATCCCTGATACATACATATATAATACTTTTTATAAAATAAAAATGAAATGGTCCTACTGTACAAAAGAACTCTCATTAGTATATCTATGTCTACAAAGTCCTACCATATATGTGTGTAATGTTGCATTGCTTACAAAAATTGAATTCATTTCCTCATGCTGTATGGAGTTATCTACATTCATAATATATACAAATAGCTCATTTTATATTGGTTGTGCCCCTAATTTTAACTGAAAGAACAAAAGTTTTGAATGTATTTCTTATTAAAATAATTATCCGTAGGTACATTTATGTACATGTATTTGTGTCATTCATTTTAAAATTACTATAGTTTTAAAATTTATTTTTACTAGATAATTACATACATACGAACTTAATACATATTTGTTGACCTTGAATCATTTTTACCCTCCTATTCTTTCATCTAGTGACAACTTGCATCCTTTATGGATCTAGTTCTTCAACGAACTCAGCATTCATTCATTTATACAGCTTGATTCCTAATAAAGAATAAATCCTTTCTTTCGACAGTCATTTCAGTATTTTTGGAACGTTATTGAATTGAAGAATTTGTTCGATTGAATATCACAATTCTGCTATTGATTTTAGTATGGGAGTCACGATCGATCATTTCAACAGGATATTGATAGCATGAAGATGTAATGTTAAGTTAAAGTTACTCAGAATAATTTAATCATTTGAGCATTTACAGATTCAAAATAGAGGCATTAGTTATCATTCCAATGGATAACTTATTCATTACATAAATTATGTGCATAGACATATATACGTACATGCCATCTAGGTCTGTGTCATTTCATTGCTGTTGTTATGGAATCTAAAGATATTCTTATAAAATGTTTAATCTTGCTTCTTGATTTCGTTTTTCTCAAAAAAAACCTCATCAACAATTAATTATTATTATTGTCAAATTTGGATATCGTAAAATTTAGACACAACAAATTACCATAATTATTATATATCAAATTAGGTTTTTGAGCATTTTCAACTTCGATTTTGTAAATATTTTATCATTTTTGTGTGTTAAGTCCTAATTTTATATAAGAAGTGTTTATTTTTGATGTGGAATCACTCAATTTAGAGAACAGAAAGTATTGGGTTCAAAATAAGTTCCTTTTTGGGGGTTATTTACATATTAAAGTGTCAAAGAAGAAAAAGAGTTTATTTTGAAGTGTAGCTAATTATTTTTCTTTATAAAAGAGAGTATGTCTAGTTAAACAGAAATATATATATATATACATATATAGTTGTAAAATTTGGATACGTGGATCTCAAATTTAAACTGACTAATAGAAAGGATCTAGGATTAAGAAACATCTCTGTGTTTATTATGAGAGGGTATCTATAAGCCTAAATCTATACTCCTCATGCCTCAGGTGCTTCTAAAAATGGACTCAATTCAATAAAATCTCTTGTTGGATTAACTCTGTTTGATATTAATTTATGTTTGAAATCAATAGTTCAATTAAAAGTTCTAAATGATCTTGGGACTTCTTCAAGACTAACGTGGTCTATTGACATTTGATGAATCACAAATCCAATTTCTCCATCAAGTAAACGCATTCAAGAAAAAATATTAAACAAATATATCTTATTTAAGAATTATTCAACTTATTTTGTAATCAATTTGACATTTAGGTATATTGTTTGCCCCCTTTGAAAATTTATGTATGTATAATAAATTTTGGAATACTTGAGCAAAATTATTTGATAATTATACGCTAAAATTAATTAATGAATTAATTTTATTTTTTGTTATTATACCGTTTGAGAGATAACTATAAAAAAAGAGTAAAAATTCAAAACTGTATAACCGTTGAGCTAACTCTAAATCTTTACAAATTTGTTATAGGATATCTTTAAAGTAAAAGAAACAATTTGAGACTCTATTTCTATTTCAATAATAATCTTTTTACTTCTCAACATTTTCAAAAAATGATTTCTTCACACTATTTGATCGAATTTCATAAATAATTATTAGGAAACAGGAGTCATAATAAAGAACGAACTTTAGAGCAAGGAAATTTATTAAACGTATCAAAAGTATTGAGTATTCATGAAGAAAGAAAATATTTTTATCATTACATAAAATATGGAGAGTAGAAAGAATCAGAGGATCCAAAGGGAAATGGGGTATCAAAATGAGCACGAGACAACTCCTTCATGTTATGGGCATCGATAAAGATCATATAGTTATTGGAAAAGTCTCCTCTAGAATGAGAACACCAGGATACAAGAATACCATCATCCTCATACATGCCGGATGGATTGGGAACAAACATACTTCTAAAGGGTCTCCAAAACTCATTCTCTCCTCTCCAAATCAGAGTTTGTCCATTCTCAACCTCAAACTTGATGATTGAGTTTCCACTCAGACCATATGTGTATTTATACTTTCTCGAATTGTAGTTGGGGTTGATGCAGGGATACATCAATTCAGACTCACGGAACAAGTACTGAGGACGGAGAATCATTCTGTTGCTTCCATGATTCATAATGGAGGGCTCTCTCCAAGTGGAGGATGAGGGAGAATAAGTTAGTTCCATTCCTCTAGAGTAGTTGTTGAGAGGGAGACGGAATCTCATGATTTTGGAAGATGAGTATCTCTCACGAAAGAATCGAGAGGAAGAAGATCCCATGGATGAACAGAAATCAGATTCTTCAAAGCCCATGACATCAATAACAACATGGTTTTCATATTCATAGCAGTTGACAAAGTTGTAGAAGAAGTAGGGTTTATCCGTCACGTAGCTCATTTCCATGCGTCTACCGGTTCTTTTATCCATGATGTAAAAGTAATTACTTTCTCCTTGCATGTACTCCATGCCATAGTCCCCTCTGAAACTTCTTTGATTGCTGGCAAATTGTCTCACATCAAAGCCACAGGGTTGTTCACAAAAGACCATATAGTTGTCAGTCATTCCATGGGCATGGAAGTATCCAATGTGATGTGGGAATCGGGATGGAATGGTTCCAATGACTTGATAGTTATTATTATCAAAAGATCCTGTATATTTCAGGAAATGATAATTATTATTTCCATTACCGAGGGATACTCCCATGTTGAAGTAGTCTCCATTGAGGTCTCGGATAGGGGAACCTGTTTGAATACGAATGAATTGTGACATCTCTCTGTTGTTGAAGGATGGGCTCCAGTTTCCAAAACGATAGAATGGAAAATATCCCTGGTTCTGTTGACTCTCATTGAAGGATTCATATCTAGCCATAGACGAGGAGGAGTATTCATTCTGTCTTTCAAGGGAGCTGTAGTTGTGACTCCCTTGAGGTGCTCTTATGCCTCTCTCTGGTCTCATGAACCGAGTCATGAAATTCCCTTGATCATCCATTCTGAAGGAGCTCATCATGGATTGAACTCCAAAAGGTCTAGTGTTATAGGATGAGGAACTTCTTCCAGACATCATGTTTCTGAACCAATCTGGTAGACTTTGACCTTTGAAAGAGCCTTTCATTTCCATAAAATGATTGCTCATTTCTCTATTCATATTTAGAATGCTGCTATTGTTTGTTTACTCCACTGAAGGTGATGAACTGATGATGGTTTCAACGATACAGTCCTTATTTATAGAGAAACTATGTATATACATATGCATATGTCTTCACACTTCATCTAATTATTTCAATTGAATGACCAAGAGTGACTGGATATCAACCCTTAGCATCTCAGGCATAGTGGTGTCTGCTTTTGAGGTGCTTCTTCCCATGTTATCTGTGATCCATAAATATTTAATCAATTCTTGTGTGAAAAATGATATTGAACTTTTCAGCAACATATTTACTTATTATAAGGAAATCAATAGTTGACTCTCACTTCTCTCTTGTGAACTTATCTAAATATCATTTTAATTTGTGAAAGTCGCCATGACATTGAACTTGTAGGAAAGATAAGGAGATCGTTTTGTGTTTGTGAAGTGTATAAAACTTTTTTTCATTCGGATGAAGATAATAATAGCTCCTAGTATTTAAAATATTATTCATAAAAATTAGATTTCTTAAAACATTTGCTTGTGCTAAATATTCAAAGTTTGCACATTTTTTAATCCAAAAGAGTATTTTTATCATTATATTATTTTAAATGTATCTTCAAATTTGTGATTATCATCTTTATAACCCTTTTACTTTGTTGATTGAACATCGTCATTTTTTCATACCTGTTGAATTTTTATACTATTTATATGAATCTTTTTCTCTTTTTAAAGTTATTATTTTTTATCTTTCATTTGCTTTTTCACATATTTTCTTTTCATTGCTATTCTCCTTTTGTGATATTATCTAAAAACTTGTATAAAAGTATTGGGTTCTTTTCTGAAACCTTATCAGATAATAGTAAAGAGTCCCTCTCGATCATAGCTATTTCCCTAACATTTAATACCTGATTCGAACTTTTTTGGTGTTGCCTTATCAAACTTAAAACCATATTGCTCCACTCTTGCCTCTATGCCTTTTTCACTAATTTGGATTTAGTTTTGGCGAGAGATTTTCCTCTTCTAAAATATTGAGCTTTCTTCTTTCTGAAGATTCTTCCATTATGAATATTTGAAACAATATATGTATGCCTTGAGGACTTGTTACATGTCCATGCCTGTATTCATCAATATGAAATGAGGAATTGCTTATTTCAATTTAAATTATATGGATTAATAAACCACAAAAAATTTATTATACCCTTTTTTGAGCAACAAGTGTAATTAAGAACTTGTCTATCTTGAATGTATTGTATGAGACTATCTTTTCAAGCGTGTCAAATGTTTCATACCATTTTTTTTTTTTTTTTTTCAATCTTCATAATTACGTTCAATGAGTTATTTAATTTAACTATTTTCTAATTAGATTCTAAAAATTAATGTTTAATTCGTTTTTTTGAAGACTCTCATGTTGAAATAAAAGTAAATTTAAAAAAAACAAAACAAAAAACGTTTTAGAGTTAAAGGATGGTTTATTTAAAGAATCAGTCAATGAATACTACGGGTACATATATATTGTATTGCATATCTGAGCTCCAAATGTTGAGTATACATATTTTCATAGAAAATATTGGACAGGTCATTCAGAGGATGAATGAATATTTTGTGTTTGTTCGGAGAAAGAAATGAAGGAAGGATGAGTCTATCACTGACAAACCTTACACCAGAATGCATCTTCACACTTCTTCTCACATTTGTCAAAGACCATATTAGAGCACTTGTCAACAGTGATGTTCTTACATGAAGTCTTGGGAACGTTGATACAGACCTCCTGTGGTACTTGTTTGCAGGATTTGGAGGGTACTCTCTGGGGCACTTGTTCGCATTTCTGACGAGGAATGTTTTGACAGGACTGAGAGGGAACGTTCTTGCATTCTTGACGAGGAACGTTCTTACATTGATTTCTTGGGACTTGCTTGGTCACAGTGTTGCACTTCTTTTCGGGGACTTGTGAGCATGATTGCTTTGGAATGGTTGTACATGTTTCGCGTGGAACATCCCTGCAGGATTGCTTGGGGACCTTACGAGTAAGGGGGTTGCATACCCTTTTGGTGACAGGCTTGCAGATCTTTTCACTGACTTGTTTTGCAATGACACGAGGAACTTGTTTTGGAAGATTGCGACAATTATTCTTAGGGACATTGCTGCACTTTTGAGTGGGAACCTTTTTATTGACATTTCTAAGGCTGGGCTTGCATTTGGCAACAGAAACATCATTGCAGACCTCTTTGGGGATTTTACGAACAACATCCTTGCAGGTTTCGGTTGGAACTTGTTTGCAAACTTGTTTTGAAGCTCTAACGGGGACTTTTTTTGAAACAACGGAGCATTGGGTTCTGGGAACTTTGGTGCATTGTGTAGTTGGAACATCTGAGCACTTTTGTTTAGAGACTTGTTTACAGACGGGTGATGCAGGAAGGCCATAAGCTGTATCCAAAGCGTTATATCCTGTATTTCCTTCATTCGGATTCGAGCAGACTGTTTCTTGGACGGCCTTACATTGCTTTTTGTAGACGGTTTCACATTTATCCTCGTAGACATTTGTGCATTGTTGCTCATCAACGTTTTTGTAGGAGACCTCGAATTGTTCCGTGCATTTGTTTTCATATGTGGTTGAGCACTTTTTGTCAGTGACCTTTTCCCAAATGGTTTTGCATTTCTTTTCCTTGACAATACTGCAATCTTGATCTGGGACTTGTTCGACCTTGTTTTCAATGACGGTTCTGCATTCCTTTTCGTAGGTGGTCTCGCAACTTGTTTCGAATTGTGTCTCATAAACAGTTTCATCTACTGATTTGGAGACGGTAGCACACTCTTGGTCTTGGATTTCTTGGCAGTTTTCACTGGTCTCTGTGTCCAAAACGGTTGTACAATCTTTTTCTGTGATGGTTTTGCACTTTTGTTCGTCAACAGTTTCACATTTTTGAGTCGTTACTGTGTTGCAAACATCCTCATTGACCTAAGTACATGGATCATGTTAGATAAGGAGGTACAATGTAACTCAACATCATTGTGTGAGGCTTAGTAAAATAAAAATAAAAATTGCTGACTTACAGGCTCATAAATGACTTGGCATTTCTCTTCATTGATGGTGTTGCATTCTTGATTGTAGACGGTTTTGCATTCCTGTTCTTGAACTGTGTTACATTGTTCCTGGAGTTCAGTTCTGTAGCTGTCTGTGCATTTTTCCTCATTGACAGTGTTGCAAGACTTTTCCTCTCGTGTCTCACACTTGTTTTCCTGTACAGGCTCACACACTTGCTTTGTTGCTTTGGTGCATTCGTCCTTGCACTCTGGCTCATTGAAACAAAGGGGTCCAGAGGGAGACTTGGATCTTACGAGAGTGCATTTTTGATTCCCAGTGTTGCTCTTTGCAGAAAAGTCTGGATTTGGATATGCCAGTGCTTGAGCAGAGAAGAGGACTATGAGAGCCAGGGAATGCTGTAAATAAAGGTTACATTGAGTCAATGGCTCATGGTGTAAAAGTGGTGTATGTATGTACCTTGAACTTCATGCTTGGATAATGATACTGGGATTACTGTTGACTCCACTTGGATTTCCCTTCATTTATATACCTACATATATGTTTGTATGTATAGGTGAGGAACCAAGTAAGTAAGTAAGTAAGTATTTTTTCAGGTCAGATTTGGTTATTATGATTTTGAAAATGTTGTTTATTTGTCCTGTATGGTAGTATTGTGTGATTAGAAACGCACTCTCCCTGCAATTTAAGGGGTAGTTGAATGTTGCTATGCAATCTTCTCTCTCTTTTTAATAAATAACTTTCACAAAATAAAGGATGTTTTTTTTCCTTTTGTTCGTAATACGTCAGTATGTTGTAATATGTTGGATTTCGTGTACACATTGATGTACATAGTTAATTCATTAATATGAAGAGGTTTCGTTGTTCGTAATTATTAGTACGTACTATTTATATTTTTTATACTTCATAAATGCGAACGTAACTCCTTCAGCAAGGAAGAGCAAATCGTAAAGTATGTTAAATGGTTGAAATGAGATATTTATGTTTGTTGTTTATATGGCAGATATAATATTATGCCATAGATTGATTTCAATTATTATTAAAACAATTATATTTTTGTCAATTGATGAAAGTAAATTAAAATAAAATTATGAGTACATAGTAATGAGTGAATTCTCAAAGAGAGCTCTTGGTGCAATTTCGGAAAATATCAGGATCCCTAAGTACCAAGAAATGTTCGTATTCTCTAAGGTTTTATGCTGAAAGTCGTAGAATCAAGGCTCTAAAACGATGACTTTGTAAGCTTGTCCTAACGGGATTAACACTTTTAAAAGGAATGGATCAGGGATCGTTTATTTCTAGAAGAGAGGCCTAGGCATTATAATTTAGGCCCATCGTAGGGAAGTTTCATGTGAAAACGGAATGTCAAACAAACGTTCCTGGGGGTTACATATATATGTATCTACCTACATTATTAAGAAAAAAGAGGAATAAAAACTTCACCTTAAATTACTAGCATATTTGTGAACAAGTGACAAGTCTTTTTTAAAATCAATTTTCCTTTCTTTTATCTAAAAGAATGTAAAAAAAAAAAAAGTCAAAAATCAATTGTCTATATAGTATGCCACCCTACAGATCCTGTTGAGCCTTATTCGGCCCCTAGACCAAAGTAAGTTTGACATGACATCCCTGATACATACATATATAATACTTTTTATAAAATAAAAATGAAATGGTCCTACTGTACAAAAGAACTCTCATTAGTATATCTATGTCTACAAAGTCCTACCATATATGTGTGTAATGTTGCATTGCTTACAAAAATTGAATTCATTTCCTCATGCTGTATGGAGTTATCTACATTCATAATATATACAAATAGCTCATTTTATATTGGTTGTGCCCCTAATTTTAACTGAAAGAACAAAAGTTTTGAATGTATTTCTTATTAAAATAATTATCCGTAGGTACATTTATGTACATGTATTTGTGTCATTCATTTTAAAATTACTATAGTTTTAAAATTTATTTTTACTAGATAATTACATACATACGAACTTAATACATATTTGTTGACCTTGAATCATTTTTACCCTCCTATTCTTTCATCTAGTGACAACTTGCATCCTTTATGGATCTAGTTCTTCAACGAACTCAGCATTCATTCATTTATACAGCTTGATTCCTAATAAAGAATAAATCCTTTCTTTCGACAGTCATTTCAGTATTTTTGGAACGTTATTGAATTGAAGAATTTGTTCGATTGAATATCACAATTCTGCTATTGATTTTAGTATGGGAGTCACGATCGATCATTTCAACAGGATATTGATAGCATGAAGATGTAATGTTAAGTTAAAGTTACTCAGAATAACTTAATCATTTGAGCATTTACAGATTCAAAATAGAGGCATTAGTTATCATTCCAATGGATAACTTATTCATTACATAAATTATGTGCATAGACATATATACGTACATGCCATCTAGGTCTGTGTCATTTCATTGCTGTTGTTATGGAATCTAAAGATATTCTTATAAAATGTTTAATCTTGCTTCTTGATTTCGTTTTTCTCAAAAAAAACCTCATCAACAATTAATTATTATTATTGTCAAATTTGGATATCGTAAAATTTAGACACAACAAATTACCATAATTATTATATATCAAATTAGGTTTTTGAGCATTTTCAACTTCGATTTTGTAAATATTTTATCATTTTTGTGTGTTAAGTCCTAATTTTATATAAGAAGTGTTTATTTTTGATGTGGAATCACTCAATTTAGAGAACAGAAAGTATTGGGTTCAAAATAAATTCCTTTTTGGGGGTTATTTACATATTAAAGTGTCAAAGAAGAAAAAGAGTTTATTTTGAAGTGTAGCTAATTATTTTTCTTTATAAAAGAGAGTATGTCTAGTTAAACAGAAATATATATATATATACATATATAGTTGTAAAATTTGGATACGTGGATCTCAAATTTAAACTGACTAATAGAAAGGATCTAGGATTAAGAAACATCTCTGTGTTTATTATGAGAGGGTATCTATAAGCCTAAATCTATACTCCTCATGCCTCAGGTGCTTCTAAAAATGGACTCAATTCAATAAAATCTCTTGTTGGATTAACTCTGTTTGATATTAATTTATGTTTGAAATCAATAGTTCAATTAAAAGTTCTAAATGATCTTGGGACTTCTTCAAGACTAACGTGGTCTATTGACATTTGATGAATCACAAATCCAATTTCTCCATCAAGTAAACGCATTCAAGAAAAAATATTAAACAAATATATCTTATTTAAGAATTATTCAACTTATTTTGTAATCAATTTGACATTTAGGTATATTGTTTGCCCCCTTTGAAAATTTATGTATGTATAATAAATTTTGGAATACTTGAGCAAAATTATTTGATAATTATACGCTAAAATTAATTAATGAATTAATTTTATTTTTTGTTATTATACCGTTTGAGAGATAACTATAAAAAAAGAGTAAAAATTCAAAACTGTATAACCGTTGAGCTAACTCTAAATCTTTACAAATTTGTTATAGGATATCTTTAAAGTAAAAGAAACAATTTGAGACTCTATTTCTATTTCAATAATAATCTTTTTACTTCTCAACATTTTCAAAAAATGATTTCTTCACACTATTTGATCGAATTTCATAAATAATTATTAGGAAACAGGAGTCATAATAAAGAACGAACTTTAGAGCAAGGAAATTTATTAAACGTATCAAAAGTATTGAGTATTCATGAAGAAAGAAAATATTTTTATCATTACATAAAATATGGAGAGTAGAAAGAATCAGAGGATCCAAAGGGAAATGGGGTATCAAAATGAGCACGAGACAACTCCTTCATGTTATGGGCATCGATAAAGATCATATAGTTATTGGAAAAGTCTCCTCTAGAATGAGAACACCAGGATACAAGAATACCATCATCCTCATACATGCCGGATGGATTGGGAACAAACATACTTCTAAAGGGTCTCCAAAACTCATTCTCTCCTCTCCAAATCAGAGTTTGTCCATTCTCAACCTCAAACTTGATGATTGAGTTTCCACTCAGACCATATGTGTATTTATACTTTCTCGAATTGTAGTTGGGGTTGATGCAGGGATACATCAATTCAGACTCACGGAACAAGTACTGAGGACGGAGAATCATTCTGTTGCTTCCATGATTCATAATGGAGGGCTCTCTCCAAGTGGAGGATGAGGGAGAATAAGTTAGTTCCATTCCTCTAGAGTAGTTGTTGAGAGGGAGACGGAATCTCATGATTTTGGAAGATGAGTATCTCTCACGAAAGAATCGAGAGGAAGAAGATCCCATGGATGAACAGAAATCAGATTCTTCAAAGCCCATGACATCAATAACAACATGGTTTTCATATTCATAGCAGTTGACAAAGTTGTAGAAGAAGTAGGGTTTATCCGTCACGTAGCTCATTTCCATGCGTCTACCGGTTCTTTTATCCATGATGTAAAAGTAATTACTTTCTCCTTGCATGTACTCCATGCCATAGTCCCCTCTGAAACTTCTTTGATTGCTGGCAAATTGTCTCACATCAAAGCCACAGGGTTGTTCACAAAAGACCATATAGTTGTCAGTCATTCCATGGGCATGGAAGTATCCAATGTGATGTGGGAATCGGGATGGAATGGTTCCAATGACTTGATAGTTATTATTATCAAAAGATCCTGTATATTTCAGGAAATGATAATTATTATTTCCATTACCGAGGGATACTCCCATGTTGAAGTAGTCTCCATTGAGGTCTCGGATAGGGGAACCTGTTTGAATACGAATGAATTGTGACATCTCTCTGTTGTTGAAGGATGGGCTCCAGTTTCCAAAACGATAGAATGGAAAATATCCCTGGTTCTGTTGACTCTCATTGAAGGATTCATATCTAGCCATAGACGAGGAGGAGTATTCATTCTGTCTTTCAAGGGAGCTGTAGTTGTGACTCCCTTGAGGTGCTCTTATGCCTCTCTCTGGTCTCATGAACCGAGTCATGAAATTCCCTTGATCATCCATTCTGAAGGAGCTCATCATGGATTGAACTCCAAAAGGTTTAGTGTTATAGGATGAGGAACTTCTTCCAGACATCATGTTTCTGAACCAATCTGGTAGACTTTGACCTTTGAAAGAGCCTTTCATTTCCATAAAATGATTGCTCATTTCTCTATTCATATTTAGAATGCTGCTATTGTTTGTTTACTCCACTGAAGGTGATGAACTGATGATGGTTTCAACGATACAGTCCTTATTTATAGAGAAACTATGTATATACATATGCATATGTCTTCACACTTCATCTAATTATTTCAATTGAATGACCAAGAGTGACTGGATATCAACCCTTAGCATCTCAGGCATAGTGGTGTCTGCTTTTGAGGTGCTTCTTCCCATGTTATCTGTGATCCATAAATATTTAATCAATTCTTGTGTGAAAAATGATATTGAACTTTTCAGCAACATATTTACTTATTATAAGGAAATCAATAGTTGACTCTCACTTCTCTCTTGTGAACTTATCTAAATATCATTTTAATTTGTGAAAGTCGCCATGACATTGAACTTGTAGGAAAGATAAGGAGATCGTTTTGTGTTTGTGAAGTGTATAAAACTTTTTTTCATTCGGATGAAGATAATAATAGCTCCTAGTATTTAAAATATTATTCATAAAAATTAGATTTCTTAAAACATTTGCTTGTGCTAAATATTCAAAGTTTGCACATTTTTTAATCCAAAAGAGTATTTTTATCATTATATTATTTTAAATGTATCTTCAAATTTGTGATTATCATCTTTATAACCCTTTTACTTTGTTGATTGAACATCGTCATTTTTTCATACCTGTTGAATTTTTATACTATTTATATGAATCTTTTTCTCTTTTTAAAGTTATTATTTTTTATCTTTCATTTGCTTTTTCACATATTTTCTTTTCATTGCTATTCTCCTTTTGTGATATTATCTAAAAACTTGTATAAAAGTATTGGGTTCTTTTCTGAAACCTTATCAGATAATAGTAAAGAGTCCCTCTCGATCATAGCTATTTCCCTAACATTTAATACCTGATTCGAACTTTTTTGGTGTTGCCTTATCAAACTTAAAACCATATTGCTCCACTCTTGCCTCTATGCCTTTTTCACTAATTTGGATTTAGTTTTGGCGAGAGATTTTCCTCTTCTAAAATATTGAGCTTTCTTCTTTCTGAAGATTCTTCCATTATGAATATTTGAAACAATATATGTATGCCTTGAGGACTTGTTACATGTCCATGCCTGTATTCATCAATATGAAATGAGGAATTGCTTATTTCAATTTAAATTATATGGATTAATAAACCACAAAAAATTTATTATACCCTTTTTTGAGCAACAAGTGTAATTAAGAACTTGTCTATCTTGAATGTATTGTATGAGACTATCTTTTCAAGCGTGTCAAATGTTTCATACCATTTTTTTTTTTTTTTTTTCAATCTTCATAATTACGTTCAATGAGTTATTTAATTTAACTATTTTCTAATTAGATTCTAAAAATTAATGTTTAATTCGTTTTTTTGAAGACTCTCATGTTGAAATAAAAGTAAATTTAAAAAAAACAAAACAAAAAACGTTTTAGAGTTAAAGGATGGTTTATTTAAAGAATCAGTCAATGAATACTACGGGTACATATATATTGTATTGCATATCTGAGCTCCAAATGTTGAGTATACATATTTTCATAGAAAATATTGGACAGGTCATTCAGAGGATGAATGAATATTTTGTGTTTGTTCGGAGAAAGAAATGAAGGAAGGATGAGTCTATCACTGACAAACCTTACACCAGAATGCATCTTCACACTTCTTCTCACATTTGTCAAAGACCATATTAGAGCACTTGTCAACAGTGATGTTCTTACATGAAGTCTTGGGAACGTTGATACAGACCTCCTGTGGTACTTGTTTGCAGGATTTGGAGGGTACTCTCTGGGGCACTTGTTCGCATTTCTGACGAGGAATGTTTTGACAGGACTGAGAGGGAACGTTCTTGCATTCTTGACGAGGAACGTTCTTACATTGATTTCTTGGGACTTGCTTGGTCACAGTGTTGCACTTCTTTTCGGGGACTTGTGAGCATGATTGCTTTGGAATGGTTGTACATGTTTCGCGTGGAACATCCCTGCAGGATTGCTTGGGGACCTTACGAGTAAGGGGGTTGCATACCCTTTTGGTGACAGGCTTGCAGATCTTTTCACTGACTTGTTTTGCAATGACACGAGGAACTTGTTTTGGAAGATTGCGACAATTATTCTTAGGGACATTGCTGCACTTTTGAGTGGGAACCTTTTTATTGACATTTCTAAGGCTGGGCTTGCATTTGGCAACAGAAACATCATTGCAGACCTCTTTGGGGATTTTACGAACAACATCCTTGCAGGTTTCGGTTGGAACTTGTTTGCAAACTTGTTTTGAAGCTCTAACGGGGACTTTTTTTGAAACAACGGAGCATTGGGTTCTGGGAACTTTGGTGCATTGTGTAGTTGGAACATCTGAGCACTTTTGTTTAGAGACTTGTTTACAGACGGGTGATGCAGGAAGGCCATAAGCTGTATCCAAAGCGTTATATCCTGTATTTCCTTCATTCGGATTCGAGCAGACTGTTTCTTGGACGGCCTTACATTGCTTTTTGTAGACGGTTTCACATTTATCCTCGTAGACATTTGTGCATTGTTGCTCATCAACGTTTTTGTAGGAGACCTCGAATTGTTCCGTGCATTTGTTTTCATATGTGGTTGAGCACTTTTTGTCAGTGACCTTTTCCCAAATGGTTTTGCATTTCTTTTCCTTGACAATACTGCAATCTTGATCTGGGACTTGTTCGACCTTGTTTTCAATGACGGTTCTGCATTCCTTTTCGTAGGTGGTCTCGCAACTTGTTTCGAATTGTGTCTCATAAACAGTTTCATCTACTGATTTGGAGACGGTAGCACACTCTTGGTCTTGGATTTCTTGGCAGTTTTCACTGGTCTCTGTGTCCAAAACGGTTGTACAATCTTTTTCTGTGATGGTTTTGCACTTTTGTTCGTCAACAGTTTCACATTTTTGAGTCGTTACTGTGTTGCAAACATCCTCATTGACCTAATTACATGGATCATATTAGATAAGGAGGTACAATGTAACTCAACATCATTGTGTGAGGCTTAGTAAAATAAAAATAAAAATTGGATGACTTACAGACTCATAAATGACTTGGCATTTCTCTTCATTGATGGTGTTGCATTCTTGATTGTAGACGGTTTTGCATTCCTGTTCTTGAACTGTGTTACATTGTTCCTGGAGTTCAGTTCTGTAGCTGTCTGTGCATTTTTCCTCATTGACAGTGTTGCAAGACTTTTCCTCTCGTGTCTCACACTTGTTTTCCTGTACAGGCTCACACACTTGCTTTGTTGCTTTGGTGCATTCGTCCTTGCACTCTGGCTCATTGAAACAAAGGGGTCCAGAGGGAGACTTGGATCTTACGAGAGTGCATTTTTGATTCCCAGTGTTGCTCTTTGCAGAAAAGTCTGGATTTGGATATGCCAGTGCTTGAGCAGAGAAGAGGACTATGAGAGCCAGGGAATGCTGTAAATAAAGGTTACATTGAGTCAATGGCTCATGGTGTAAGAGTTTATGTATGTATGTACCTTGAACTTCATGCTTGGATAATGATACTGGGATTACTGTTGACTCCACTTGGATTTCCCTTCATTTATATACCTACATATATGTTTGTATGTATAGGTGAGGAACCAAGTAAGTAAGTAAGTATTTTTTCAGGTCAGATTTGGTTATTATGATTTTGAAAATGTTGTTTATTTGTCCTGTATGGTAGTATTGTGTGATTAGAAACGCACTCTCCCTGCAATTTAAGGGGTAGTTGAATGTTGCTATGCAATCTTCTCTCTCTTTTTTTTTCCTTCTGTTCGTAATACGTCAGTATGTTGTAATATGTTGGATTTCGTGTACACATTGATGTACATAGTTAATTCATTAATATGAAGAGGTTTCGTTGTTCGTAATTATTAGTACGTACTATTTATATTTTTTATACTTCATAAATGCGAACGTAACTCCTTCAGCAAGGAAGAGCAAATCGTAAAGTATGTTAAATGGTTGAAATGAGATATTTATGTTTGTTGTTTATATGGCAGATATAATATTATGCCATAGATTGATTTCAATTATTATTAAAACAATTATATTTTTGTCAATTGATGAAAGTAAATTAAAATAAAATTATGAGTACATAGTAATGAGTGAATTCTCAAAGAGAGCTCTTGGTGCAATTTCAGAAAATATCAGGATCCCTAAGTACCAAGAAATGTTCGTATTCTCTAAGGTTTTATGCTGAAAGTCGTAGAATCAAGGCTCTAAAACGATGACTTTGTAAGCTTGTCTGAACGGGATTAACACTTTTAAAAGGAATGGATCAGGGATCGTTTATTTCTAGAAGAGAGGCCTAGGCATTATAATTTAGGCCCATCGTAGGGAAGTTCCATGTGAAAACGGAATGTCAAACAAACGTTCCTGGGGGTTACATATATATGTATCTACCTACATTATTAAGAAAAAAAGAGGAATAAAAACTTCACCTTAAATTACTAACATATTTGTGAACAAGTGACAAGTCTTTTTTAAAATCAATTTTCCTTTCTTTTATCTAAAAGAATGTAAAAAAAAAAGTCAAAAATCAATTGTCTATAGAGTATGCCACCCTACAGATCCTGTTGAGCCTTATTCGGCCCCTAGACCAAAGTAAGTTTGACATGACATCCCTGATACATGTATAATACTCTTTATAAAATAAAAATGAAATGGTCCTACTGTACAAAAGAACCCTCATTAGTATATCTATGTCTACAAAGTCCTACCATATATGTGTGTAATGTTGCATTGCTTACAAAAATTGAATTCATTTCCTTATGTTGTATGGAGTTTTCTACATTCATAATATATACAAATAGCTCATTTTATATTGGTTGTGCCCCTAATTTTAACTGAAAGAACAAAAGTTTTGAATGTATTTCTTATTAAAATAATTATCCGTAGGTACTTTGATGTACATGTATTTGTGTCATTCATTTTAAAATTACTATAGTTTTAAAATTTATTTTTACTAGATAATTACATACATACAAACTTAATACATATTTGTTGACTTGAATCATTTTTACCCTCCTATTCTTTCATCTAGTGACAACTTGCATCCTTTATGGATCTAGTTCTTCAACGAACTCAGCATTCATTAATTTATACAGCTTGATTCCTAATAAAGAATAAATCCTTTCTTTCGACAGTCATTTCAGTATTTTTGGAACGTTTGAAAATGAATTTCATGATTTCAATATTCTGTTCATATGAGATATATATATGTACAATACTCTCATTCCCATTTGCATCTGCGAATTACTATATTTTGATATAAGAGCATCCCCAATTTGGATATGTTTGTTGACATTGTGTGTACACTTACCTGCAGTTTTAGATATTCGATAAACTATCTGCAAATTATAAAATGTTAGGAATGATTTGTGTGTCACAATTTAATCAATCATCATTAATTCTGTGATCTATAGAAACATGTTTATGATGATATTTACCCATCGGAGTAAATCAAAAAGTATTTTTCGTTCACTGGTCTTTCATGATAATATAAATAATTTCGTTTTTGTCAAAAAAAAACCTCATCAACAATTAATTATTATTATTGTCAAATTTTGATATCGTAAAATTTAGACACAACAAATTACCATAATTATTATATATCAAATTAGGTTTTTGAGCATTTTCAACTTCGATTTTGTAAATATTTTATCATTTTTGTGTGTTAAGTCCTAATTTTATATAAGAAGTGTTTATTTTTGATGTGGAATCACTCAATTTAGAGAACAGAAAGTATTGGGTTCAAAATAAATTCCTTTTTGGGGGTTATTTACATATTAAAGTGTCAAAGAAGAAAAAGAGTTTATTTTGAAGTGTAGCTAATTATTTTTCTTTATAAAAGAGAGTATGTCTAGTTAAACAGAAATATATATATATATATACATATATAGTTGTAAAATTTGGATACGTGGATCTCAAATTTAAACTGACTAATAGAAAGGATCTAGGATTAAGAAACATCTCTGTGTTTATTATGAGAGGGTATCTATAAGCCTAAATCTATACTCCTCATGCCTCAGGTGCTTCTAAAAATGGACTCAATTCAATAAAATCTCTTGTTGGATTAACTCTGTTTGATATTAATTTATGTTTGAAATCAATAGTTCAATTAAAAGTTCTAAATGATCTTGGGACTTCTTCAAGACTAACGTGGTCTATTGACATTTGATGAATCACAAATCCAATTTCTCCATCAAGTAAACGCATTCAAGAAAAAATATTAAACAAATATATCTTATTTAAGAATTATTCAACTTATTTTGTAATCAATTTGACATTTAGGTATATTGTTTGCCCCCTTTGAAAATTTATGTATGTATAATAAATTTTGGAATACTTGAGCAAAATTATTTGATAATTATACGCTAAAATTAATTAATGAATTAATTTTATTTTTTGTTATTATACCGTTTGAGAGATAACTATAAAAAAAGAGTAAAAATTCAAAACTGTATAACCGTTGAGCTAACTCTAAATCTTTACAAATTTGTTATAGGATATCTTTAAAGTAAAAGAAACAATTTGAGACTCTATTTCTATTTCAATAATAATCTTTTTACTTCTCAACATTTTCAAAAAATGATTTCTTCACACTATTTGATCGAATTTCATAAATAATTATTAGGAAACAGGAGTCATAATAAAGAACGAACTTTAGAGCAAGGAAATTTATTAAACGTATCAAAAGTATTGAGTATTCATGAAGAAAGAAAATATTTTTATCATTACATAAAATATGGAGAGTAGAAAGAATCAGAGGATCCAAAGGGAAATGGGGTATCAAAATGAGCACGAGACAACTCCTTCATGTTATGGGCATCGATAAAGATCATATAGTTATTGGAAAAGTCTCCTCTAGAATGAGAACACCAGGATACAAGAATACCATCATCCTCATACATGCCGGATGGATTGGGAACAAACATACTTCTAAAGGGTCTCCAAAACTCATTCTCTCCTCTCCAAATCAGAGTTTGTCCATTCTCAACCTCAAACTTGATGATTGAGTTTCCACTCAGACCATATGTGTATTTATACTTTCTCGAATTGTAGTTGGGGTTGATGCAGGGATACATCAATTCAGACTCACGGAACAAGTACTGAGGACGGAGAATCATTCTGTTGCTTCCATGATTCATAATGGAGGGCTCTCTCCAAGTGGAGGATGAGGGAGAATAAGTTAGTTCCATTCCTCTAGAGTAGTTGTTGAGAGGGAGACGGAATCTCATGATTTTGGAAGATGAGTATCTCTCACGAAAGAATCGAGAGGAAGAAGATCCCATGGATGAACAGAAATCAGATTCTTCAAAGCCCATGATATCAATAACAACATGGTTTTCATATTCATAGCAGTTGACAAAGTTGTAGAAGAAGTAGGGTTTATCCGTCACGTAGCTCATTTCCATGCGTCTACCGGTTCTTTTATCCATGATGTAAAAGTAATTACTTTCTCCTTGCATGTACTCCATGCCATAGTCCCCTCTGAAACTTCTTTGATTGCTGGCAAATTGTCTCACATCAAAGCCACAGGGTTGTTCACAAAAGACCATATAGTTGTCAGTCATTCCATGGGCATGGAAGTATCCAATGTGATGTGGGAATCGGGATGGAATGGTTCCAATGACTTGATAGTTATTATTATCAAAAGATCCTGTATATTTCAGGAAATGATAATTATTATTTCCATTACCGAGGGATACTCCCATGTTGAAGTAGTCTCCATTGAGGTCTCGGATAGGGGAACCTGTTTGAATACGAATGAATTGTGACATCTCTCTGTTGTTGAAGGATGGGCTCCAGTTTCCAAAACGATAGAATGGAAAATATCCCTGGTTCTGTTGACTCTCATTGAAGGATTCATATCTAGCCATAGACGAGGAGGAGTATTCATTCTGTCTTTCAAGGGAGCTGTAGTTGTGACTCCCTTGAGGTGCTCTTATGCCTCTCTCTGGTCTCATGAACCGAGTCATGAAATTCCCTTGATCATCCATTCTGAAGGAGCTCATCATGGATTGAACTCCAAAAGGTCTAGTGTTATAGGATGAGGAACTTCTTCCAGACATCATGTTTCTGAACCAATCTGGTAGACTTTGACCTTTGAAAGAGCCTTTCATTTCCATAAAATGATTGCTCATTTCTCTATTCATATTTAGAATGCTGCTATTGTTTGTTTACTCCACTGAAGGTGATGAACTGATGATGGTTTCAACGATACAGTCCTTATTTATAGAGAAACTATGTATATACATATGCATATGTCTTCACACTTCATCTAATTATTTCAATTGAATGACCAAGAGTGACTGGATATCAACCCTTAGCATCTCAGGCATAGTGGTGTCTGCTTTTGAGGTGCTTCTTCCCATGTTATCTGTGATCCATAAATATTTAATCAATTCTTGTGTGAAAAATGATATTGAACTTTTCAGCAACATATTTACTTATTATAAGGAAATCAATAGTTGACTCTCACTTCTCTCTTGTGAACTTATCTAAATATCATTTTAATTTGTGAAAGTCGCCATGACATTGAACTTGTAGGAAAGATAAGGAGATCGTTTTGTGTTTGTGAAGTGTATAAAACTTTTTTTCATTCGGATGAAGATAATAATAGCTCCTAGTATTTAAAATATTATTCATAAAAATTAGATTTCTTAAAACATTTGCTTGTGCTAAATATTCAAAGTTTGCACATTTTTTAATCCAAAAGAGTATTTTTATCATTATATTATTTTAAATGTATCTTCAAATTTGTGATTATCATCTTTATAACCCTTTTACTTTGTTGATTGAACATCGTCATTTTTTCATACCTGTTGAATTTTTATACTATTTATATGAATCTTTTTCTCTTTTTAAAGTTATTATTTTTTATCTTTCATTTGCTTTTTCACATATTTTCTTTTCATTGCTATTCTCCTTTTGTGATATTATCTAAAAACTTGTATAAAAGTATTGGGTTCTTTTCTGAAACCTTATCAGATAATAGTAAAGAGTCCCTCTCGATCATAGCTATTTCCCTAACATTTAATACCTGATTCGAACTTTTTTGGTGTTGCCTTATCAAACTTAAAACCATATTGCTCCACTCTTGCCTCTATGCCTTTTTCACTAATTTGGATTTAGTTTTGGCGAGAGATTTTCCTCTTCTAAAATATTGAGCTTTCTTCTTTCTGAAGATTCTTCCATTATGAATATTTGAAACAATATATGTATGCCTTGAGGACTTGTTACATGTCCATGCCTGTATTCATCAATATGAAATGAGGAATTGCTTATTTCAATTTAAATTATATGGATTAATAAACCACAAAAAATTTATTATACCCTTTTTTGAGCAACAAGTGTAATTAAGAACTTGTCTATCTTGAATGTATTGTATGAGACTATCTTTTCAAGCGTGTCAAATGTTTCATACCATTATTTTTTTTTTTTTTCAATCTTCATAATTACGTTCAATGAGTTATTTAATTTAACTATTTTCTAATTAGATTCTAAAAATTAATGTTTAATTCGTTTTTTTGAAGACTCTCATGTTGAAATAAAAGTAAACTTAAAAAAAAACAAAAAACGTTTTAGAGTTAAAGGATGGTTTATTTAAAGAATCAGTCAATGAATACTACGGGTACATATATATTGTATTGCATATCTGAGCTCCAAATGTTGAGTATACATATTTTCATAGAAAATATTGGACAGGTCATTCAGAGGATGAATGAATATTTTGTGTTTGTTCGGAGAAAGAAATGAAGGAAGGATGAGTCTATCACTGACAAACCTTACACCAGAATGCATCCTCACACTTCTTCTCACATTTGTCAAAGACCATATTAGAGCACTTGTCAACAGTGATGTTCTTGCATGAAGTCTTGGGAACGTTGATACAGACCTCCTGTGGTACTTGTTTGCAGGATTTGGAGGGTACTCTCTGGGGCACTTGTTCGCATTTCTGACGAGGAATGTTTTGACAGGACTGAGAGGGAACGTTCTTGCATTCTTGACGAGGAACGTTCTTACATTGATTTCTTGGGACTTGCTTGGTCACAGTGTTGCACTTCTTTTCGGGGACTTGTGAGCATGATTGCTTTGGAATGGTTGTACATGTTTCGCGTGGAACATCCCTGCAGGATTGCTTGGGGACCTTACGAGTAAGGGGGTTGCATACCCTTTTGGTGACAGGCTTGCAGATCTTTTCACTGACTTGTTTTGCAATGACACGAGGAACTTGTTTTGGAAGATTGCGACAATTATTCTTAGGGACATTGCTGCACTTTTGAGTGGGAACCTTTTTATTGACATTTCTAAGGCTGGGCTTGCATTTGGCAACAGAAACATCATTGCAGACCTCTTTGGGGATTTTACGAACAACATCCTTGCAGGTTTCGGTTGGAACTTGTTTGCAAACTTGTTTTGAAGCTCTAACGGGGACTTTTTTTGAAACAACGGAGCATTGGGTTCTGGGAACTTTGGTGCATTGTGTAGTTGGAACATCTGAGCACTTTTGTTTAGAGACTTGTTTACAGACGGGTGATGCAGGAAGGCCATAAGCTGTATCCAAAGCGTTATATCCTGTATTTCCTTCATTCGGATTCGAGCAGACTGTTTCTTGGACGGCCTTACATTGCTTTTTGTAGACGGTTTCACATTTATCCTCGTAGACATTTGTGCATTGTTGCTCATCAACGTTTTTGTAGGAGACCTCGAATTGTTCCGTGCATTTGTTTTCATATGTGGTTGAGCACTTTTTGTCAGTGACCTTTTCCCAAATGGTTTTGCATTTCTTTTCCTTGACAATACTGCAATCTTGATCTGGGACTTGTTCGACCTTGTTTTCAATGACGGTTCTGCATTCCTTTTCGTAGGTGGTCTCGCAACTTGTTTCGAATTGTGTCTCATAAACAGTTTCATCTACTGATTTGGAGACGGTAGCACACTCTTGGTCTTGGATTTCTTGGCAGTTTTCACTGGTCTCTGTGTCCAAAACGGTTGTACAATCTTTTTCTGTGATGGTTTTGCACTTTTGTTCGTCAACAGTTTCACATTTTTGAGTCGTTACTGTGTTGCAAACATCCTCATTGACCTAATTACATGGATCATATTAGATAAGGAGGTACAATGTAACTCAACATCATTGTGTGAGGCTTAGTAAAATAAAAATAAAAATTGGATGACTTACAGACTCATAAATGACTTGGCATTTCTCTTCATTGATGGTGTTGCATTCTTGATTGTAGACGGTTTTGCATTCCTGTTCTTGAACTGTGTTACATTGTTCCTGGAGTTCAGTTCTGTAGCTGTCTGTGCATTTTTCCTCATTGACAGTGTTGCAAGACTTTTCCTCTCGTGTCTCACACTTGTTTTCCTGTACAGGCTCACACACTTGCTTTGTTGCTTTGGTGCATTCGTCCTTGCACTCTGGCTCATTGAAACAAAGGGGTCCAGAGGGAGACTTGGATCTTACGAGAGTGCATTTTTGATTCCCAGTGTTGCTCTTTGCAGAAAAGTCTGGATTTGGATATGCCAGTGCTTGAGCAGAGAAGAGGACTATGAGAGCCAGGGAATGCTGTAAATAAAGGTTACATTGAGTCAATGGCTCATGGTGTAAGAGTTTATGTATGTATGTACCTTGAACTTCATGCTTGGATAATGATACTGGGATTACTGTTGACTCCACTTGGATTTCCCTTCATTTATATACCTACATATATGTTTGTATGTATAGGTGAGGAACCAAGTAAGTAAGTAAGTATTTTTTCAGGTCAGATTTGGTTATTATGATTTTGAAAATGTTGTTTATTTGTCCTGTATGGTAGTATTGTGTGATTAGAAACGCACTCTCCCTGCAATTTAAGGGGTAGTTGAATGTTGCTATGCAATCTTCTCTCTCTTTTTAATAAATAACTTTCACAAAATAAAGGATGTTTCTTTTTGTCTTGTTTGTTTCCTTTTCTTCGTAATACGTCAGTATCCTGACATTCAGTTTCTTTGTGATTAAACCTATATAAATGAAAAACAAAAAACTCTTGTTTATGTGGGACTCTTTTTTTTGTGAACAGTTTGAAATACTCGATACACAAGTATAATGATATAATTAAACAATCGTTTATCCTTTTTCCATAGTTGTTACTCATACTTCATTAACGACTTTGGATTTTATTTATTTAAGTATATCCTTATGTGCAATTTTTTGGTCGGTTCTCTGTCTTTTATGAGATTTTTGAAATTTTCAATAGAACTAGTGTTTTTACAATTTTACTAGATCTAAGATTTATTTTGGCTTTATCCAACAAGATTATGCTACAATGGCAAATTAAAACATTCTATTATGTGTAACCTTCACTTTAAAGGAAATTTATCTACAAACCCATGTTTTAATGATCATTTTCATTCTATTTTTTATTTGCTTTTCATCGAAGAAAAGTTTCTTATATTAGTTATATTTTGACTTAAAGAAACGTCCAATCGTTTTTTTCTAAGTATTATGAAAAAAACACTTGGAAGTTTTAATAAAATTTTTAACTAATATTAACATCCATTCTTTTTATATAACTTTTGAAGATCTTTTTGGGAAAATAACTTTGTTCAAGTTTGTCTCAATATCTTATGTACTATTTTTCAATATTAATTTAATGATTAAGCCCACTAAAATTGATGGACGTTTTCCCGGTGGTTTTTGAGACACATTATAATTTAGCTCACCAATTGTTGAGAGCCCCTATCCAAGAAGTTAGTGTTGAATATCTAATATAGACGCAAATAATAATTAATTGGTGGTGTAATATCCGTATGAGAATTTTTATAAGAAAAGAATATGAATTCAACTTTTCAGAGGATACTTTGTTTTATAAACTTCATTATTTTTACCGATGCAAAGTTTATTTTGAAATAGATTGGCATTTTTATTTTCCGTCCATTCGTCCGTCAAACCAATACATTTCTTGTTTTCCACTCATATGCAAATATGTAACACTCCAATGGATTTTTATTTAGACTACTGTTGGGGACATACTAGGACAAGAAGGAGATTAGTTGTTTTTTTGTTTTTTACAAAATCCTTTTGATACAGCAGATTTGGTGTGCAGAATGTCTAACGGAAGGGGTTTCAACCTTTTTAAAAATTATTTATGAAAGCATAGTTATGTATGGGTTGATCCGTAGCTACATACAAGGATGAAGATAACTAGCCAAATAAATAACTAGTTTAGAAGGAAGAAGATAACATTACACAATCCAGGGCTATGTTTTATTATAATCTAATGACTCGAACTATAGTATGCAATTATTTTAAAATATTCTTGAAAGGTCAAATTCTTTTTTCCTTTCCTTTTCTTGTTGATGGAATTATTGTTGCTTTTATAATATTTGAAAATTGTTTAACGAGAACATATTGAGGCACAACAGAAAACAAGATATAAAAAGTAATAATCTTTCAGAACAATTCAAAGATCATTACATTTCTATACCAACAACATATTACTTACAATGAAAGAACGAAAGGAATTCAACCTAAATACCAAATAGGCACGTACATACATTATATGCAAATTTATTGAGCAGTTTTCCTGCTTTGCAAATATATGTACATCGAGACAAAATTATAAAACAAAGTGCATTAATTTAAAGGTATGATATCTCTCCAAAAATTATTTTTAGGTTAAGTTTTTTTGCTTTTGTTGTTTTGGTTAATGTCATTTTTTTTGCAAATAAATAATTTGTTATATGATAAAAGTTTTTTTTTTAAAAATATGCAAATAATAGTTTTTTATCACTGGAGCTTGCAAATTTACAAAGATAAGGCCATATACTAATATAACCTTATCTTAACATTTGAGGATGAAGATGCATTATAGTTTTCATTATTAAAAGTAGGTGCATAATTGATATTTGAAATAAAAATATCTTTGGTCATATTATAAGTTTATTCGTTATTAACTTGTTACTAGTATATGTATTATACGTCTATAAATTAATATAATATATTTAGTATTCATTGGATAATCGTATATTTCTTTATACAATAAATTGTATGTTCATTATTATCTTGGTGGCTTACATTTTGAAATAAAATTTTGAATGACAGATTGAATTATTATCATTTTATTATCAATTATATATATGTACATAGACATTGGAGTATTCAATTTTGAAGCTTTCTTTAACTGCACAATAGGCCTTTTGGTAGAAAGGCATTAAAAAACTCCTCTGCAACATTTATGTCACATATGTTATTTTTTTGTATGGTTCTTTAAGGATAAAAAAAGTGACGCTTTTGTATCAAAATTTGACATTTTCAGACGTTTTGTACTATCCCAATTATCAAGATATGAGCTAAATATTCAAATTGTTTTTTACTTCAATCAATGAAGAAGGGGATTTTTCTGTGTTGAATCAATCTCATATCACTTAAATTTTCGATGTCAAGCTGTAAATAATTTTTTTTTCTGGTAACAATAAAATAAAAAATATTCGTTCCATATCTTCAAAGATTACTGACTCTTCATACTACTTGCTTCACTGTGAGGATTCTTTACTGTGAAACATATTCACCTTGAGGAGAACTGTCATTTGGAAATTGGTTTTTTAAATGCATTAAATATGAGTTAGACTTATATTTTATGCGTGGTTTGTTAATATAAACATTAAATAGTTATAGTCCATGCTACTTGAAAACTCAATTGAATTTCATACATAACAATACTTGGTGGCAATTGTTGATAATAATTATAGAGGAAAATATTAATATTCGTACGGATTTATTATCATCACAGTGTTTTCTTTATTGATGTTTTGTCACAAACAAAAACAAAAAACTATCTAAAAATAGAACACTGTCATAGAGATTAATTAGAGTTTGGATCAAGCAAAACTACTTAATGAAAAATATATCCGTTTCATGATTTGTGACAGGAAAGGACAATTAAAGTGTTGAAAATGGGTTTGTATGTACAAATGAATGAATGTAGACACAGTTACAGACTAAGATATTTATAAATACATATATAATTTTAGTTTTATATATTATATGACATGATTATATATTTTAGTAGTATGAAAGTTCTACTTTACAATAGGAATTCGTAATATGACAACTTTTTTTTTTTTTTTGCATGGCTGGCGTAACATTTCCATCATAGAAAGAATTACTTTGTAGATTTTATGTTGCTGTTTCAGTATAAAATACATACATAGATATGTATTAAAAATTATTTTTGTTTTTGGTCCTCAATCAACATAGCAAATAGAATTTTTAAGCATATATCTATTTACTTGTTATAATGTACATATATGTATATATATTATATTTTTGCAAAACATTGTACATGTTTTTTTTTTGGTGCATGAAGTTTAAAAATCTAAATTGCTTTTGTCTACTACGTATATTTAAAAGTACACTTAAAAGTATAAATCATTGACTCCATTTCTTAATACACATTTCTTTTCAGTCATTTATGTGATTTTTGTGACGTACATATCAGTTATTTTTAATACACGTGTATCCAGGGGTGTTTGTAGAGTAAGGGGATATGAACCCAGAGTTTTATGGACTGTATTTGAGTATTAATATCAAATGAGTAATTATTTCCTTTCTGGCCCAAATAAGTAGGAACTAGAGATGATTGGATTGGCTTATTTTTAACCAACACGTACTGAGACTTTTTGAGAGTCTCTAAAGCGGTTCTAATTATCTCGGGACACTCAAGGATAACTCTGGGAGGTGTATGCTTTATTATATTAAGTTTATCAAACAAGTTTTTGTCGTTCGGTACGTCCTTAGACTCTGCTAACGATAAAGATAGCCGAGGGGTTGACCCCAATGCATAGTTCATAGGGAAAAAAACAGCCTCTAGAATAGACGAAATGGTCGAACGTAGGCCAAAAAGCACAAATGGGAGAGAGTCTAGCCATGACTCTCTCTCTCTCTTGGTTTAAGCTTGTGGCGAGAAAGGTCTTCAAATTCCTGTAGAATCTTTTCAGTTTCACGTTGGACTCAGAGTGATATGAATTAGTAAAAAAAACTACTTGATCCTAGGAGTTACCCTAAGCGTTTCCAAAGGGATCCTGTAAATTGGGTTCCCCAATCTGATTGAATGACCTCAAGAATTCCGAATCTTGACACCCATCCAGCTAAAAATGTACCCACTACCGTTTAGACCTAAATATCTTGCAATAGAGGTGCTTCCGTCCATCTTGTGGCCCTGCCAATGACTGTTAGTAGGAGTCAGTACACCTTTGATGGAAGCATTGGTCAAATAAGATCGACATGAATTGTACTTACCTTACCAAGGTCCCGATTAAAAGGTGTTGTACAATAAGGTCTTAGGTGTTCTGAGGGCTTGTTTTTCTGACAGGCTAAACACTCTTCCGCCCAGGACTTGATGTTAGTTCTTAAGTTGTGCCATGCAAATGATGATATGCTTTACGAAGATCCAGCTTGGAGAACACTACAGACCCTCCCAAGTTCTGAGAGAAATTACCCATATTAGTTAGTGGATACCAGTCTAATTCAGACATTCTATTGAACTGGCGGAAGTATCTGCACAACCGGAGTCCTTCATTAGGTTTCTTTACGATATGGACTACCGAGAAGAATGATGATGACGAGGGACGAACTGCTTCAGACTTGAGCAACTCAGATATCTCCAGGTTAAGAAAGGTGAGCTTGAGACCAATGAGTCTTTTTGCCATTGCAAAACAGGGGGCCAGAGGTGATATGATGGAATGTGTCACTGAGTGTTTGATCGGTGTACATTGCCACGTCGAGCTTTTTTGTGCACTCACAACCTTGACTATCAAAAAAGAAAGGAAAAAATTGGCAAAACAACTGGTAGCTACCCTTCTGTATTTTCCTTGATGCCAACTTGTTAATATTATGCAGAATTTATTATTTAGATATACTATACATTGATACATTCTACCAATATACAAATCAATCGTTTCTACTTTATAATATTCAAAAATTCAAAAAAGGGCACGTAATCCTTGATTTAATATATTTTTTACACATCCAAATCATAAATAATAATAATAATACCCTTAAAGTTTAAAGATTTTTAAAGATTAAATGTTCCCATGCTGAGAGCAATCTTTTGTTCTTTGCATGTCCTCGCCCTTAATCTATATTTCATATGGAGTCTACATACCTTCTTTATCTTATTTGTACCTTATTTCGCTTGTTGAATACTGTGGATACTTTCAAGGTATCTCCTTGACGTGAAGTTGGTGATACAGGACGTGTGGAAGGATTCGTGAAACATGCCACCGAGATTGCTGCTGCTGAATCCTTAAGACCCACACAAAATTTAGCCAGATCCTCTAAATCTAGATTGACCATTGTAATTGTCATAAATAGCTGAGAGGCTGAGCTAATGAGAATCACTGTACCAAGAGTCCCTAACAAACTGGGAATGAGTGTTGAATCTAAAAGCTGTTCGAAAGGGGTTTTCTTTCTGATATCAATTTGTCCGTGAGAAGGTGAATAGCCCTTCTCATCCGGTCTTGAGGTAAGAAGCCGAACTGCTTCAAAACCTCCGACTTTAGTGTTTTATATGAGAGAGTAAGATTAATGGACGATATCTCCCTCAGAATATGGTAAGGGAGCACGGAGATGACAATATTTATTTTAAAAAACACTTTATCTTAATGAACCAGTCTCTGGATCCTCTTCATCAAACTTTGTAAGCCGAACTTCTGAGTATCCTATTGAGTACTTCAGGTTGAAAGATGCAGGAGTAGCAGGAGGGCTGAGTTTTGGGATCGAGGGAACGAGAATACTCAGGGAGGGGGGATCCTTGCTACGTGTAAGAGACATTTTTATTTTTATTCGGGGTCATCAGAATAAGATCAACTGATCTGATCTTATTCGGATTCTAGATCCTACATATATATCCACTCCTCTAGATTGGATGACCTGGCTACGCCACTATACATACATATGTACCTATGCATATACATACATTTAAAAGAGTAAATACATAAATTAATGGCCCATTTTTAATAATACATAATTATGATGCAATTACTAAATTCTCGAGAATGATCAAATCCTTGATGTCTCATAATTTTCACAAAGGATTATTAATGGCTTGAGTAATATTTACATCAAGAGTAAGATAAAAACATGTATACATACTATATATGTTATCTTCTCATTTATACATGTAACTCTAAATAATAATGTTACAACTTATTTGGGTAAATACATTGTATAGGTACTATAATTGCATTTCCAATGAGCTCAAGGGGTTGTTCATAAATTTACACTAGTGCATCGTTATATACATGCATCTATATATGTATAATATGTAGTCATAGCATCCCATATTTTCATCGCCATCATTATATATTGAAGTTCAAGAGATGAGAGCGGAACTTGACTTTTTAATTAATGTTAAAACGTTCATCCCGATGGGTGTCAAAAAATAAATTAGAGTTCGAAAAATATTGTTTTTTTGAAACTAATTTTTTTAAATAAAAAACCCGATAATAATTAATAAATCTGCCTATTTTTAAATACAATAATGTATTTATTTACGCCCTTGACAGTGTCTCTTTTTCATAGTAAAACTTTCTGAAGAACCATTCATGTGTCATAGTTCTTCGTATATATTTTTAATATGTAAATGAGATGGGGGGAAAGAAAAGTGAGAAATTTAAATTTGTTGAGACTAATAATTAATGGCATTTTATAGTAAAACTGATAGCTTTAATAATATTTCTAATTGAGGAGGCATTTTTAAGGTCATATTTAAGGTCAAAGGTTACAAAAAAGTCATTGCTTTCCTATTTTATATTTTTAGGTGGGTATGCTGTTTTGTAAATACTTATTAAAAATAGTTATTCCATTGCTGAAATGATTAAAATTATACTATTTATATTGCATATATGTATAAAGTTTATTTAGATCAACTATCTATAGCTACATCAAAGTCATTTGATAAATAAATAGGTTATCAAATTAATTAATTATAATTATTAGCATATCTATCAAGTGATAATCTTCGGTAATTTTCTTTTAATTTGAGTAAAGGAGAGAGGTTCTTGGCATATGTAGAAAGACTTGTGGCCTTATTGTATCAAATATATATATGTATAAAAAGCTAGCTTTCTTTCATTCCAATGTTCGCTCCCACTTTCTATCAACCTGTTCTTCACAGTTGCACTTAGAGTCATTATGCATGGAAAGCAATAAATCTTTCCCCATTTTGATACCGAAAGCACTTTCAAGTCTATTTTTGCAAAATACATCAAATATTTTTTTCCATATTCCTAATGTAAACTTTCATATCATTTTTCTATTCCTCACTTTGCTTGGATTGTGGGCGATTCATATTGGAGAGGAAACGGGTATAAGGGACATCAATTAACTACGTATATTGCTCATCATGTTTTGACGAGTAAATATTTGATCTAGATCTTTGAGAGAGACTTGGAAATGTTACTCTAAATATTGGTGCATAAGTTATTAAAAATTCCTGTTACTTTATCACCATTACTTTGGAGTTCTTTTGAATCTACATATATGTATATGGAATTATATTTGATGATGTTGCTTCTCTATATAAATACTTACTTTATAAAACATTCTTGGATTGTTTTAATTTTCTTTTATACTTCTAAGTAGTAAACGCGTTTAGCAGCCCTCACAACTTTGTTATATAACGTTTTGTAATACTTCAGGAAGTTTGACTCAAAGGGATTTAACTGTTTTTTTTTTAACTCTGTCATAGAGTTAGTCAGTAGCAATCATCATAGCCTTTGAATATTTTATATCCTTCCATTCTTCATCTTCAAGTAGTTCTTTAAAAAAGCATCGGTTTTTGTTTTGTTTTTGAGAAAATTTGCTTCAGGATGAAGTTTCTTTTTGTATCACCGATTATTAAAGTTGCAAGGTGATTTACTTGCATTCATTGTTCCTTTGGCATTTTTGAATGAAATTAATGTTATGTTTATTATAGTCTGGTTCTTGGGGGTAGAGTCATTGTTTTTTTTAAGTCAAAATTTTCCAGTAATTTGCTATGTTTTCTGGCAAATCAAAATTCGAATCTTCACTCAAAACAACTGGATGATTTTTACATGGATTGCTGTATATTTGTTAATCATGGAACTGTAATGTTTTGAAAATTCAATAAAGCTTGAAAACGGTGGCTTTAAAAATTCATTAAAATTAAAACAATGATGATAAAAGGGATTTATTGATAAAAGAAAATAAGAGTTTGTAAAATTGGTACCCAAAACTTGATTTGAACTTTCATTTCTATTTGATGAATAGATAGTACAAATAAGTTTAAGTGAAACGGATAATAAATAGGTATGTAAATAAAATAAAGAAAAACGTTCAATAAAAATTATCAGATATGAAAATAAAATGGTTATTGATTAAATAAAATTACAAATTATTTATAGAAATCACAATTTATCAGATGAATCACTCCTCATATTTAGATGAGATTTCCTTTAGTCCTAGATATCCATCTCTTATGTATTTTTTTTAGTCTAGTCGTTCAAATTATTTTCACCGATACTCTTTATTTTTTAATTGTACGGTCAAGCTTTAATATAAATACATGTTTTTTGTCATTTCTCCATGCTTATTGATTTGAAGAGGGGGGGGGGGGGGAGTACTTTAAAGTTTAAGGAAACCTTGTGTCTAAGGGCCTCAAAGATTTGGGGGAAAATTCCAATTTTGAAGGGTTTTTTATAGTTTTATGATAAAGTATTGTTCACTGACATGATAGTTTGACTTACTCAAACTAAGATTAGAACTTGAACTCGTCTAAATAATGTTTTAAAAAAACATTATTCTGTATAATGTCCAATATATCTAGTACCACCTTTATGCTTTCTGACATTTTTTAATGTTTTAAGCAAACTTTAAACCCCCCCCCCCCCAAAAAAAAAAAAAAAAAAAAAAAAAAATTGGTTTCCATACTCCTCAAGCCCAAAAGTAGGAAGAAAAGTTGGAAAAACATATTGATTTTAAACAAAAATTACTCATTTTTGAACGGGTTTAATATATTTACATAGAACTAACTTTGGTGTTGATTAGATTATAATCCTCTTTTTTGTGCGTAATTTTTTTCACTAAACTATATACTTGAATGCCGTAAGGCATTAAAAGATTTTATTAGTAAAATGTTAGATCCTTTTTGCCATTTTAGCATGGTACGAGCAATTTAAATAGGAAAACTATCCCTTTTTGGTTCAAAAGTGCTCATTATATGACATCTTGTACCACCTTAAAATATTTCAATTTTGTTGTTGTAGTTGTTAACATACCCAAAAAAAATCACCAAATCACCAGAACTCTTATGTCCTATGCAATTGGTGTGTGACTCACACATTATTACACAGCCCCACACTCTCACGCTACTCCTTATACCAATAATGTACTTTCTTACACATGTCAAAAATTTTGTTTAAATAAGTAACCTTAAATTCAAATTGTGCCACAATATAGCTCGCCGAACAACTTTCAAACTTGAGATCCCTCTTTTAATTTCCACAACGCTCATTTGTCACTCATGGCATATTCAAAAACTCAAGGGCTCGGTTGAATCATGTTATACGATTGATGAAGTCACATAGGAGGTACATTCAATTAAATTCTCACACCCAAGTAATTCTAAAACTCGAGAGCCCTGCATAATACATACTTGTTTACAATATACTAATGTTTATTACTAGACTTCACAGAAAAGAGCTTCAATATTTGTTTAGATCTATGTAGTAAAAAAAATATCTATTCATTGAATATTAAAAGAAGAACAACTAAAAATATTATATATAAATATAAAGGCAATTCTATATTTTTGAAGTGGAGTTCCACAACAGTATTTATTTTTTTTTTTTGTTTTTGATAGACTAAGTAATTCTATACGATACATATGTAAGAACACTGTACAGATGAATATAAATAATATAAATTCTATTCAATTAATTCATGCTAAAAGTAAAGTTTATAAATAATTTTAAGAAGTTTTGTTAGTTCATAACATAATATGCACATATACTTAAATGTATGCCTCCTCCTTAAATACTTTTCTCCAAGAAGTGTGTCATAGGCTGTTGAGATAGTAGTTGAAATGCTATTGAACTGTAAACTATTTATTTTTTATCTATTTCTATATGCATGTTTTTTTTTTAATAAGAATGCATAAACTGAAATCATATATATATGTATAATATGTATGTATGTATGACTCCATAGTAGTATAATTTGATTTATGTCTTTCTGTGAACGATTCACCTTTAAACTGCATGTTCTACAAACTATGTGCATACGTAAGTGAAATATATTTAATTTGTATGCGTGCTTTAAGATTTAGTAAAAAAAATATATATATATATATATATTACATTCAAAACGGACTAGTTGGACCAGACTTGTGTATGTATTTGTAATTACTAATGACTCAGCATCATTCAATTTCTTATATCTATCATATAAAATGGATGCGACATAAAATAAGTATATAGAAGCTAATTACTATAGTATCGAGGAGAAGGAGGAGGAAAATTGAGTATGCTTCTCAATGTAAATGTAAATGACCCTTATGACAAATTTTGAGGTCAAAAGTGTCTAATTTTTTAATTGTCAGAAAGATGTTTCTAGATGGGTACGAAATGCAAATATGAATAGTCTTCTTCTATTTGTATTTGAAAAATATCACGAACATCTTTTCATCAGATTATTGACTCGGAAGAGGATTTCTCAAACCTTGAGTAAGTCATGAAAGTAACACGAAGGAGTGAATCAAGAACAAATTTCTTTAGATAATTATAGATAGAAAACTAAATACTATTTGATTGACTTTGAATTCATGCCATATAGGGAATTGGACATAGCACACATCAACTGATTTGGTATAATATTGATCCTATTTGGATTAAAACTCGAAGGCTGGGTTAGGGGTCTCATTACATTGGTCAACAAATTTGAGAATTCAAAAATCCTAAGGGGTATCAATGCAATAAAAGTTATTCAGTTTTGCACTCTGGTTTCAAATCTGTAATTTTATTTCCCGAGAGTTGAGACCCTACTTTTTTAGCTTTTTTGGCCCATTCTCCAACTTCAACTTCAATTTAAGCCAAGAAGAATACTCATTTTTTTTTGCATTAGAAAATGATGATTCGCTAGTGTATGTAATGCAGGTTCCATTTTCAGTCTTTGTTTTGACCATAAGGGGTGAGAGTAGGCCCTACAGTCGACCAAATCGTTTGTACATTAAAGAGCGTAGGCCCACAGCTTTCAAACGAGATGTCAAGTGCCGGATGAGAATTATAAACTAAGAAGAAATTGTCCATCTAAATGTGTAAATTTTCATTCAATTTCGAACAAAAATACAATAGAAATCTAAGACTCACGGTAGAGCTACTTAAGTATAACGCGCAGAAGGATTAAGGAACCAGCTGAAATCCTTCTGCGTGCTACTACTTAAATAGCTCTACCGACAGTCTTAGATTTCCAGTGGATTTTTGTTCGGAATTAGATGAAAATTTACACACTTAGATGGACGATTTATGATCTTGTAGAGTACATCCAAAGGTATGAGTGGTCTTAAATTTTTTGGGATCAGAGGGGATTTTCCCTGGTTTTAGAATGAAAATTATTATTTCCTTCTTTAGGACTGAAAGGATCTCTCCTTTTTTCCTTTCTCTCTTAGCAATCACAAAGGCAACTCTACAGTTTCTTCATAAAAAAACTACTTGCATATTACTGCTAATGCCAAGAAACTTGTTCTTTTTTCAGCTTCTTACTAATATAATCCTTGAAGCTATTGACAGAAAAATGCTCTAACTATCTTTGAAACTTTTTCCTAATTCTATGCTCCTTTCCCTCCAGGATTTTCTCATTTATGTCTTCGGCCACATCCAAGACGACACAAACTGCTTGACTATTAAGCTGCTGCATTTCTCTTTTTGTCTTTGAGCCATGGTTTTTTCAAACTACTAACGTATCTTCGTTGACACATCTTATGTCCAATTTCAAATGTTATCTTTTTAGTATTTAATAAGATTTTTTCTGAAATTCATATTTGTTTAAAGTACAACTGAGTGTAACCCTCTGATCTTTTGAATGTCTTTCTTGTTGAGTCTCTTTTACTACATTTTTCATATGGTTCTTAAAAACTCTTGAATGTATTTTTAAACGCTCTTTTCACCTTTTTAATTTTAAGTTTAGTAATTTTGAAGCTGTTTGAACAAACTATTCGTTCTTGAGCATTTAAAAAAAAAATCCACCCCTTTTTTTGACATGACAGTGACAAACTCAATATCAACGTTTTACAACTTTAAATGAACTGCATATATTTTATTTTAGAATAGAGTTTCAAAAACTGAAGTATATCTGTTGTAGGGTCAAGTTCCAATAAATCTCCTTTCATTTAAAAAAAATTTTAAAAATATCGTAACATTTTGAAAAACTGCCTATGTACTCGTTGGTGACTTGCACGACGCGCTATGACGAACTAGTGGAATATCCTTGGATCTTGTTAGAATCAAAGTCAAATGTATATACAATTTAAAGTTAGATATAAAATGATGGTCCAACATAAAGAGATAAAGCAAATGTTGGCATTTAAAGCATTTATATTCTATCATATTTTAAGGTTTGGGTTCACTTTTTGTACTTAACTCCCATAAGTAGATTATTCATTTCACTAAATGTGCTGAATGTTTAATAAAAGTCAATATTCTCGATGAAGACACATTCTATATTGTATAATGACTTTATTTCATGAGAATTTAAGATATTGCAGCATTTTTGAAATATTTCTTTACTTTTATTCTGCATTTGAGTTGAAATCTAATACCTTTTATCAATTTTATCGATACTAAGAATCCTAAAACCTTATTGATGAGCAATATCTTTCATTTTATATGTAGAATCAGGAGTCTTTTGAGTCCACTAGACTGTAAATTTAATAATATATATTGTTGCACTATGCGATCTTTGGCTCACAAAAAAAGGTCTAAATTAACTGTCCATTTTCAACAAGATGATATTCTTGCCCACACTTCTAGAACCACCGATAACTTGTTAAAAGAGAAACTGTCTTGTGGACCATGGGGGCCAATATTATGGAGTTTGTACGTTTGGCCTTTACAGAGCCCTGATTTTTATGTCTGAAGCATTTTGTAGATAAAGGTCCAAGGTTCTAGTCACTCCCTCAAGTGTCATATTGTTGAAGTCTGTGACATCTTGAAGGAGAACTACATCACTAGCACTGGTGGTGCCTTCCGAGGCTTTATAGAGATAGTAATTAAAATTGAAAACTCTGAAAACATTGAATAAATTTAATCTTTGTAATATTATTTACTAAATGAGTATATCAAGCCACATCTATGCAGAAGTCTTATCATTTGAACCCAAAGTTTGATACATACTGATTATAAAGAATAAATATTAGAAATGGGATGATTATCAGAATATTTTCTGATCCGATCTTCGATCTGATATTATGAGAAAAAAAAATTATGATCTGATCTAATATTTTACTAATGAGAAAATGCACTATTATAATTTCTGAGTCATTTTTTGTAACATTGCACAGCGTTTTGATACCATGCTGCTCAAATATGATCTTATTTTTAACTCATTGCTATGCTTACAAAAAGTATGGTAGAAATGGAATAACAATATTGTCTAAAGTACTTGTCATATTCAAAGCCTATTGTCATTGATCATAATACGTTGCCCCACTAACTTTTACGCCATGAAGACATGTAGTCTTTGTGGCATAAAAGTTAGTTTTATGATTAAAAAACCAAGACTCTTGTTGAAAATCACAAATTCCTATATGAAGATATAGAAGGTATTTATATAAAAGTATTGTGTCAGGGTTGAATAAAGTTTTATGGTTTGGTTTGTCATCATTGCTTTATATGTAGGTATCCCCACTGTTTTTAGTATGAAAATATATTCACGTGCACATACATACATATGTATGTAATAATGTATTTTGAGCAGTGCTTGCTACATATGTTCTTCATATTTCCGTGTTTGTGTTCAAATAAAGCGAAAATAAATCCGTTTTGATGACGCAATGACACTTTGCTTTTATTTTTTGGATATTGTTTCCTAGTGACCTTGTCGCAGCGCTTTATACATATATATACATTATATCTTGCCCTTGATGAACCATGCTTCATTCATTTAATCAAATAATTAATGGGAAATGCTGTAAATTTTGTAATTAAAACCTTCATAATGGTGAATATTATGAAGATATAATATTGTTTTTAAAATAGAACTGATTGATATTTCATTTATTTCTCCTTTGCTTACATCGCTAAAAAAACACTTTAGAGAAATGAAGTATGAATAAAGATTATTTATTCAACTAAAGGGATTTATAATAAATCCCAAAGTATTTGAATGATAATGAAAGAAGAGTGTGAAATTTTGAGAAAAAATCGTCAATTGAAGATGTGGAGCGACCTCTATATGTATAAAAAAAATTCAATTTTTCATTGATTTACACGACAAAATGAAAAAAAAATTAGGGAGTGACCTTCAAAAAATTTAATTTTCACCACATATGGATTGACACCCCAAGTTAGACATATGTATGTATTAGGATAAAAATTAGACTTTTGTTCTAACATAATTCTTGATATATTTACTGTCAATAATGTCATCTGACTCAAGTCAATAATAACATGAAAAAATTCTTTGTAGCTTCGCTACAGTTCAAAACAGAAATAAATATCTAAAATGTGTGTATCCAACTCTTTCAATCCTGATATATATTCATTTGTCATTCCTCCTTTCTACATTTGCTGATCTTTGAAGCAATAGTATGTTACATGTACATATGTGTATTTATTTATAAAACTCAAAATGTTTTACAAAATATTGGTAGTATTGTAAAAAAAAAATTGATAAACATTACAAAGTCATGTACCATTGCATATTGTAACTCTGCCTCCTAGACCAGAAATACACACATAAATAATTTACAGTATTGATTTGAGTTTAAAACAGAACAATTTTTTGTCCTCTCTTTTTCAGTATATTTTTTTCTTGTACCTTCATAAATTGTAATACCTAAAGCAAAGGCTTATATCATTTTAAATAGCCTTGCTTAAATTTATAAGTATTTAAGTATCTTAGCATAAAAACATATATCCACAAAATAGTTTCAAAAGAATTTACAACTTTACAACTCTAATGATATCTACATATATATTTGCATCTTTTCTTGTAAGACAAAAAACATGAGTTTCATCCTCCTTCTCCCCCATTAACTATCAATAAAACATTTAAAACCTCATTGTGATAAACGTTAAAAACAATCATTTGTTTCGACATACAAAGTATTTTATTTGTCTAACTAATATTTTAAATAGATTTAAAGTGTAAAGTATTTTTACACTACTCTTTTAATGGCCCTTTTCCATGAAAATAAAAAAAAGTAACTGACGTAAATTGCTTAACATTTAATGTTTTGCAAATACCTCAAAATATTTGAGTAAGCATGAAAATAAAAAAGAAAAAGAAAACTCCAGGACGACGAGTTCACTCTCTCTCTCTCTCTCTTAATTAGCAAATTATTCCTTTCCTTGGCGATATTAAGAAATGAATTAGACATTCTAGCTGCATTTATGTGACGTATCCTTTAATCAGTGTTTCTTAACCTCACTTGCTCCCTTTTTAAATAACACCCTAAGGCTTAGAAGGTTAATTACTTTGCTCAATCCCTTAGATATGCTGGAGTCAGTCGCAAATTTCCGAATGCATGGATTAATTAATTATTTAATTTCAAATTTCAAAGTGATTGGAATATCATTCTTTTATAACTTGTGTGTACTCTATGTAGTAGGTACATAGCTATGGATAGAATATGCTCACTCTCAGAACTTAACTTACGTATTTGCCCTCATTGCCAATGAAATAATTTATTTTACATACAAACATATATGTAGTTTATTATCCAAATGTAATTGTATGTACATTTATGATGTAGAAATATTCCGACCATCACCTTTAGGTCATAAGGATCAAGGTGGGATAACTCTCGAGTCTCTTAAATCAAGTGTTATTGTGTCTTTTTTCTAGGTAATAATATGAAGCTACAATGTACATACTTTGAAATGAATCACATATATGTATACTCATTTATATACTTATACATATGAATAACTACAGAGGTAGAATAAAGTAAATCCTTGTTAAAGAGGGAAGGCAAACAAGAAATTTTTCTTCGTATGTTCGTATGTAATTACAAAATCCCACATTCAACAATTTATAAAAGATTTTTGAGGTCAGTTTAATTACGTAATTATGTACGTATATATATATATATATATTATGAAACTGCAATGGAAAAATTTCTGGAATTTTATTCTAGCATACATATTTTGTACCTACAATTGAACACTTCATTTCTCTCTCCTCCGAATGAGTAAGAATAGGATTATTTGTGATGTCAAACTATGCTTGTACCTATATACGGGTCTTGCATCTTCTTCTTATCTGAAAAAAATTTGTAGATAACAACAGTTTAGTTTTTTAGTCATTTTTAAAGTCATTCAATTAAGTTTCCTCAGATGTTTTTGGAAACTTCTCTACTATAGACTTTGTAAGGTGAAGTAAGTAAGTAAGAACATTATTCATTAACATACATACCACAACCCCTTATCCCAATGACATACATGTGGCTAAAATTATTTACACACTATTTTTGTAAGTATATCATCCCCTTTCCTAAAAATTGGAAACCCAATGGTCACGCCACTAAAGACTTCAGATTCCCTTTATTGTCTGTGAGGGAAGTAACCTTTTAAAAATCCTGATATTATATGCTATACTGCCCACTGGCAGTTAAAAATGCCTGGTCTAGAGACTTTATATGATTTAATAGACTTTATTTGGCTCCATATTGGCCTTCCAAATAGTATATGTACTCCTTCACTTTTTCTTCCATCATGATTGGGAATTTAATCAAACTTTCAGTACACTTTGCGATGCCTCTAACGGACTAATCAAAAGAGTTTATGAATATAAATGTGATTCAGACTTCTTCTTGAGACAAATCAAATACCTTTCTGTATGAGGCTTTTAATATTTCTTATTTTTTCCATGGAATTCTATTATAGCAAAGCGTTTTCATTGACGTCACTGATAGCAATTTAAACCGAAAGAGGCGTTATTGATATAGGTAGATAGTTAGTTATCAAGCAATATGGATAAGTTTCCAAAAACATCTGAGGAAACTTCATTGAATGACTTTAAAAATGAATAAAAAACTAAACTATTGTTTAGGTTCCGCCTTGAAGCCATAGAAAAAACAGCATTATTTTAAGAAGAAAATCAAAGTATGTGGTGGTGAAGAGAGAGATTTCTGGTCGGCGGAAGAAGTTTACATCCAAATATAATCGTGGAAATAATTCATCATTTTCCTAAGTAAAATTTGTTGGTCTATGCCTCCAAAATGGCCGAATTTCAGAATGATGGCGTAACGTAAATACACTTTACAGGACCTATAGTTTAAAATTTCTTCTTTCAGCGGTTTTACCTTTTCTGACACACAATGGGAAAATAAAACGTTTAGTTGAAAGTTTTTGTATAAATTCTTCATATATTTATAATTACGTGCTTTGTCCTACTGATTCAAAAATGATTCATTATAGTTTTCAAGAGATTTCACTTATATAGAGATGTAGATTTAATAAAAGAAGAAACAAATAAGAAAGTTTAAAAAGTAAAAACTTTTTACAGTGTCTAGACACATCCAAGACGTTTTTAATACAAACAACAAATTATGAAACCTGTACCCATTATTCTTATGAATTCAAATTTTTAAAAGAGCAAACGAACTTTAAAAAAAAAAAGGAAGTAAATAAAGAAGGAAGAGTAATCGTTTGTAAGCGTCTCTATCAATATTACAAACATGGGTGTAGAATTTAAACTTTTACAAATCCTTAAAAATTTACTAATAAACGTGAAAGATCAACTTATAAAGCCAATTACATCTGCTAGGATATCAAATGAAAATTTCAAAAGGGTTTCAATGGTTTTTGCACAATAATTGTCAATGAAACACTTCCCGGTAATGTTCACTTAACAAAGACTGATGACTTTATTCAGTTTTACTATCTCTCCTAATTATCTTTAGAACTCATTCAAATTCAATTCACTGTGTTAGTGTTAAAAAGGATATGTTCTTTGTTCATTAGCATAACTGTCACAAGAGCTTTAAAGTAAGCTCTGACGCATTACAACAGAAAAGAAAATCAACTCAATAAGCAACCTTTTAAAAAATATTTTAATACGCACGAATAGTAGTTACTCTCCCTCAACTCAAAACAGCATGAATCATAGCACCATTGGCATAAATAATCTTATATGAAAGAATCGCATCGTTAGACTTCGATCCTCATCAGTGGAATAAACTTATCTTCATCATTGAGCGGCTTGCTCTCATGAACTCTACTAAAAAAAACCCCGGTATTCACAAGGTTTCATAGCATTATCTCTCTAGTGGCACAATAGCTGTCCTGCACTGTATCGTCTGCTAGTCATCTCAAGTAACTGCATTCTAAAATCCCAACGAATGTCGTCTTTCCCTCCTCAATCTTCCATTTTTGGTCTACCAGACTTAAATTTTGATCAAAACAACAAAAGAAAGTTGGATTTTGGGGGGAAGAAGTCTACACTACCCTTTTAGATGGTGTGTTTAAAGGGGAAAATGACTTGACAAAACGGGAAGAATATTGAAACGACTTTACACGTGTTCATGATAAATTATACCTGTTAAAGATGCATAAAACGGCGGTTATTATGAAATCAAACTGATTAACATTATAACCCTCATACTCAAAAGCCAACAAAAAAACAAATTTATAGTTAACTGATAGTACTTTTCAAGAAAGCACTATTACAGCAGCTATCTACTATTCCAAACAACACCCTGTTGGTAAGATAACCACAAATATTTTTTGCCGATCATCCAAAAGTACTGGAACATTGTGAACTGTAAACCAATATCTGCAGGACTAAGGAAGAGTGACATTTGAAGGAGCTTCTCACATTGGACCATCAAATTTTTCAATTACTGAAAGAGAGTGTGTGTAAGAAAATGGGCCTCACTATATAAACTTTTACTACTCTGAGGTAAAAACTGTGAAGGTCTAGTTCTGTAATTGGTGACAGAATATATGTAGATTGGACTACGTTGCTCTAGATCATATTAAAAGTGATTTCGTAGAAGCTAGATTTAGCTGGTATCACCAACTTTCGTGTGCTATCTACTTCTTGTTAGAACAAGTTCTTGATTGAAAATTAAAATACGATCTCATCACTTACAAAATCGGTCTAGAAAATTCGCCTTGAAGATGTTACAGTTCTCAAGACTGAAATGAAACTCCTGTATAGATCGGTTCTGGGACAATTCCCCGAAAGACTTTATTTTATTTTATTATTAAACTGTTAAACAGTAAAATGTGATTTGTGATTAATAAATTATAACTATAATGCATATAAGGGGCGAAGATCTATTCAAGGACATCACTTAATAAATGTTGTAAATATTGGGGATACAGAAACTCTGATTATAGTCAACCATAGTTTTTGGGCTAAATAAGACAATGAAGACAGATGATCTCTGACCAAGAACCCTTTTTACCCACAAAATTACTCAAACAGCAACACGATCCAGACGACTGCGTTATAAATATTGCTCCTCAGGAAAGCACTCATTAATTTAACTAAATACATGAGAATAAAAATATATTACTGCTCTTTCATTAAAGTATAAATCTTTAAGAGTATAAACAATATTTATCATCCTTAAATTTGCCATATGCGTATGTGTTTATAAAGTATTTTTCGGGAAACTGTCTGCCAGGGGCTATGTCTAGATCGTGGCCTCAAAAGGTTTTCCCTCAATTATTTGTGACAAGCTAGACATTTCAAAACTAAACTATCCGAATTAATCCATAGGTGAGGACTCTATGTACTCCCCCCCAACTGACGTAACGCTCGTGGTTTATAATGTCATTCTTGCAGGACTAAATCGATCTTTTCTCAATGTCATAGCATCACATTTCGATTCAAGTTCTGGATATGATGCCCATGAATGTATTAAAAAACAAAAAAAAAATGATAATTAATAATATGACATGAATTCATAGTTCAGGCAAAAGTATGTACTTCTCAAAGTACATATATAAATGATTGATCTTACAAATAATCAGTATTTTTTTTTTTTTTTGCATCTTACTTGCCTATGAGTATTTTGATTTGGAAAAGCATATAAAATTTAAAGCTATAATTATTTGAAAAGCCTTGTTTAATGAATCAACACTGACTTTAGTATAAGCTCTTTGACCGAAATATATCAAAATATCAATTAAATTGACTATTGAGCAAAAGGAGACTTATTACATTTTATGAGGTATCCATGAATGAGAAAATAAAATATTGTTTAAAATATGTTTAAAATTCCGTTATACAAAGGTAAATACATAGTAGATATGTAGATATCCCCCCCCCCTCTCTCTCCCTCCCTCCCTCCCTCTCACTCTCTGATTACTTTGAAATTGCAGGATTGCGTGCAAAGAATTTGAGCTTCAAAGGGCGGATTTGCTCTATACTTTTTAAATAATGAGTACGTGAGAATTTCTAAACAAGGGTATGAATAGATTTTCCCCTCATATCTGTATTCTATATGTACCTAGGTAGGTAACAATGTACGTACGTAATACTATGTAGAATGTCGTGTTTGATCTTCATTTTAATATATTAATAATGAATTGGATGTCATATCTCATTGCGATTGTACCTGTGTACATATACTCTACATATATATTTGGTAAAACTGCAAGGAAAAAGTTCAAAAAGTCTCTCGGTCATCAAATTTATTTACTCAGAGTTATGTAACTTGTTCTATATTTGAACGTCTTAGTGATGCTCTTTCTTTTATTTCAATGAGAAGGAAATGGATTAGGTGCTGTGTTTACTCGAGAAATTATGAACTCGGTTACACTCCATTTGAGTCGTTTATTAATTAATTAATTAATTATTTGACGAGACCTTAAAATCCATGAGTTGACTCATTTTTTTTAACAAACCATTTCAAATGGGAATCATCATTAAAGTTTTACATAGGTATTGTAGTCAAACCTCTCATTATATGTAACTAAGTGCAATTCTGGAAAGTTTTATTCTTTTATATTTTATCATCTTTTAAGATCTTTTGTTAAAATGGCCAGTATTTAATTGTTATTCCCATGAAGTTTTGCTTTTTAATTTGCTGCATGTGCATTGCCAATATGTACATATATATATATATATATATACACCGTGGTAAAAACTGGGTTTCATTTGAAACAATTTTCATACTCTTTATAGTCTAGATTTTACGTTTACAGATGGGTAAACTTTTTTTAATGTATGTACAGTGTAGGAGAAAGTTAGGGTTTTATCTTGATCCATCGTGTTATTTTGCTAACGTTGAGAAAAAGTTCAAGGACGAATTACAGTATTAAATAGGGACTTTATAATATATTTTATTTTAATAGCAATATGACAGATATACATCTCAGCTATTTATTTGTTAAAGAAATTTTGAGAAATACAGAAAACTAAAGAAGTTACAGTTAATTTTGTGACTTCTCCCGAGGGAAAATTTAAAAAAAGTAGACAAAGAAGTATGTTTTGTATGAGAAATCAAAAAGCAAACTCAAATTATTCTGCTATAAACTAAAGTACAATAGAGAAATATCTACAAAAAATGTTTTATAGTTCATCCATAAAAAAAATAACTATCACTTCCTTCAAAAATGGAAATAAATATACTGGAAGGGAGGGAATGTATCGCATATAAAGCGCATACAACTTTATATATTTGTTAATTTCCTTTAAAAATAGATAATTTAAGGATTACAACACAATATTCAACAATTAATGACAAGTATTTGGGATATACTTAACAATTATTTTAACTAAAATTAGACACAATACCCTGTTTTACATCAATGAAAGTTTGTATTTTTCTTTTATAAATCTAATTTGGTATTGTCTAAATGCTAAGATTTTACGTAATATTATTTCTAAATGATCTGTATTACACGTATTTAAGGATATGGTACTATTACTTTACCCATCCAGGTTTTGGAACTGATGTTCATTTTTTGGATATATTAATAAAGTATAAGAATATTCATATATTATCCGAGGAAAGTCTTTCCCCAGAATCGTATTTTTTTAGTGAAAGCCAACATATTTCCTATTTGGAAGCAAAGTACATTAAATAATATTTATGTACATATATTGTACTCAAACTATTAAATAGGGAATGGGCAATACGTGCGGCTATTTTTTTAATAGGTCGACTCGACTCAAGGACACACCAAGGAGGAGCATAGACTGGAGTTACAGTCACATCTAATTACTTAGGTAAATCAAAAATGGATTTTGATCATATTTCATTTCTAAATACTGTAATAATAATGTCACACACAAATAGAGTAGAAGTACAAACAACATAGAATAATGATCATTGACTTTTGGATACTTATCATTTTTTTTTTAATTTTTTTTTTTTTTTTTAATTCTTTTCCCTTGAAGCCTAATGAAGCAAATTTAACTCTACAATTCTCTCTCTAAATACTACCGTGTGATAATACAAGTTAGAAACAATCTAATGGGTCTAATGTACATACATAGACTCCTAAATTTAATACGTATGCATTTATTGAGATATTATTATAAAAAAATAAAAAAAACTCTCACTTTTTAATTTCTTGTACTATCAGCTGAGAGAGGAGGAGGAGGAGATGATGATCTCGTGGGGTTTTTGGATTTACATATATCTATGTATGTAGTAGATTTATAATTATATCAGCATTGCTAAATTATGATGGAGTAACAACACCTGCCTTCTCCTACATACAATGTGTTGACCTTCTAAATAAAGGTGCAAATTAAATAATATTTTTTTTCTTTTTTTAAATGTGTGTGTGTGTGTTTTTGATGATGCATTTAGAAGAGAAGTAATTGCAAAAAAAGGAAAAGAAAAGAAAAGAAAAGGAAAAAAACAGCCCAGTGAATGTAAAATATTATTAATTAATTTAACAAGTATTTAGCCCTTATTTGCAGATATTATATTATTTACAGTAATAGTATGTAGGTTAAAATATTGCAATGCAAATGACAAGCTACACAAAATATTATGCATGCTCTACAACAACAACAATATAAATATCAGGTGAAGAAAAATACATACGTAGATAGATAGAGCTGAGTGGAGTACAGCCTTTTTAATGATTACATATATGTTGATTTATAATTTGCTATTCCTTATTTCGTATGAAATATTTATATTTATGACTTCTTCCATTATGTACTTTTTATTCTTTTTCTTTTTTTTTGAAGGGTTTTATTTGCAATCCCGGAATAATTACATAGGATCACTCAACCTACCAGATGGGAGGCATTGTTTTGTTTGTTTATTTAAAAACTTGTACTCTACATACAAGCTATGTTATGTAAACGAGAGAGAGAGAGAAAGAGTAAATGTGTATTGATAATTATAATTATAATTATAAATTATCTTTACGAGTCAATATTTCTCTCCTTTGTCATCATTGTTTTAATTGCACACAAAAGACATTCATGTATGCACATGTATGTATATTGAACACATAATAAAAGTCATAAAGAATTATTACATTTTGTTGAAAGTTGAGTTAAATTTACGCTCCTGTAAGTTGATATCTTATTTTTCGGAAAATGTTTAACATTTGTATGTACAGTTAGGAATGATGGTGTGTGTCATTTCCCGCCTACTATGCATATGCATAATTAGCTATCTACTTGCAATTTATACTTGTAGGCTTGTATCCTCATTAGGCTGTCCCGTTTTTGGGTCAGTCCATTATTTGTCTCCACTAAAGGGCTTTGACTTGCCTATTGATGAAAAAATGAGAATGTGGAATTTCAGCCCTCTAAGGCCCTTTTTGTGACCTCTCAAGTCATTTGAAATTTGAAAAAGGACGTTTTGTAAAAGAAAATTAGCTGTTTTCATAGGGCTGTTCCCTTAGTATCGGTAAAATTGATTTTAAAATATCAATTTCAGCTACAAACTCAAATAAAAGTAGGATAATATTTCAAAAATACTTCAATATCCTTCATTTTTATGAGGAGTCAGGATTTCAGGAGTCATTTGAGCCCACTTAAATGTAAATTGAATTGATGTATTATTGCACTATTACAATATATATTTGTGATAAATATCTCAGGAATAATAAGTAAATTATATGTATAATTATAATTAATTGAAGGGCATTTTGCATTTCTCCTTGTTTGGCGTAATTTAGTTGAAATAATTAGTAATTTTTTAGTTAAATACATTACAAAACTAAAATATTTATTTTGAGCAAAAGTCGATAATAATCACTGTATTTGTATGAAAAAATATTTTTGCAATATGAATACATAAAAATAGCAGGGAAATGCACTATAAAATTGCAACCAATGCAAATTTTGACTTGAAATTTACCCTCAGTGTAGATGTTTCAAAGTGAAACAAACAACTATTAAAATAAATAAAGTAAAACTGTAAATACCAATTTTTAGATAAACTTGTAGGCCCAAAACTATGAGAGAGATGTCATTTACCAGCTTAACACAAATAGTTTTTTTTTGAAAAATTAGATGTTAAATTTTTTGAGTTGGATTGCTTTAAAACTCAAACCTTTCAATTCCATTGAAAACAGCTAATTTTTGTTGATAAAAAGGCGTTTTTTCAAATTTTAAATGGCTTGAGAGGTCACAAAAAGGGCTTTTGAAGTTTACAACTCTCTTTTTCTCATTTTTTCATCAATAGGCAAGTGACTATCCTTTAGTGCAGACAAAATAATGAATGCACTCGATGATGAACTCTCTAATACTCATTAAACAAACCTATTTATACAAAAAGGCACTTGTATTCCTACCTTTACCATACATTCCTCAAAATAATTTCCAAATTAAGTTCTTGTTTGTCTATCTCGTGATTAAATTCAAAATGACTTATACTAATGACAAGAATTCTTTTATGTTTTGTTACATGAATAGCAGTATGTTGAAATAACGACTTGCTTTTGTTAAGACATTTTCACAAGAAAATAATAATAAAAATATTTTTCATTGTTTCTCCGAAAAAAAGTCACATATTATTTTTATTATTGTTATTTGAAAAGATGTGATGTGTCTAAAGAAGAGAGAGAGAGAGAGAGAGAGAGAAAAGAGACGAAATAAAGTTTACTCCTTAAATTACAGAGGGGAAAAAAAGACATAATAATAAGTTGTTATTATTTATTTAGTTTTTTTTTTTTTTTTTTTTTGGCATAAAGATTTGCAAATATTATTATTATTATTATTATTTTGTGCATATAATTGAGAAGATTTTTTTAGGCTTATCAAATAAATACAATTAAATGCAAAATATACATAAATATACGTATATATAAATAACTATATTTACATATAGAGAATAAAAATCACTCTGGTCTGTACATGCCTATATTTGTATTTGAAGATTTTCTTTTATGACGTTTATTCACATAGCAATTTGTACACTTATTGCTTTCATTTCAAAATGCATTATTCTAAGTAATATATTCTACAATCATAATCATCACCTTCAAATTGATTAAAACGACTCCGAGTCTCAAAATATATTTATATAATGGATGATAGAACTACAATGTGTGAAAACGGACCCCTCCCCCCCCTCCCTCTGCCCATTATTAATGATGTAGTCCATCAAATCCATGTCATTTGAGTGAAAGCTATCACGAGATACTTTTGAGAAATATGTACATTATACAAGAAAATAAATTGATATGAATGTGTCTATGCAATCATTAGTTTTTTTTGTTTTGTTTTTTTGATTTTTATTAACTACAACTCTCCCTGAGGTTTGTAATATTGTCCTAATGTTATTCTTTATTATTATTATTTTTATTTTTTTCAATTTAAGGAACGTTATTTGTTTTAAATGCTCTCCCAAGGTTTGTTCTTTCATATTTAGGGTCACATTATGTCATGTTTCCCATTTGCTTATTTATGTATTTAAATAGCCCGGGCTTTAATTAACTAAAGGAAGGGGAATTCATAGTATCGGTTCTAGATATTGTTTGTGTGAGAAATGACTCTAGTCAATGTGGAGAGAGAAGTATTTTACATTAGTATTTATTGATTTGTAGGATTCATAGAGTGGAAGAATGACTGTTTGACAAATTTGCGAAGGGGGTTTGAAAGCATGAGAAGATAACCATGTATTCCAATTCCTCATACACAAGAGAGACACTTGTTTAGAGAGTCTTGTGAAACTACCCAGGAGTGCTCTCTTTCTATTTGATGTGTCTTCCATTGCAGCATGTAATGACTTTAATTCCACTTAAAAAGTCAATAGGCAGTTGTTGCGAATTAGATCAAAAGGATATCCTCCCCCTCACGTATGTTAACCCTTTTATGTTTTGAGTACTGTGTGCTATAATGCATAAGTGTGCATGTCATTTGTATGTATATAGTAGTGGTAAGTAAATATACTGATACGCGTCTCTTGATCTCTGGCTCCCTTTCTGGACTCGTAATATCGTCAAGAATCAACATCAATATACACAGTACTCCTCTTGAATGAGTTTCCACAAAATTGTCTCCCTCTCTGTCTCTCTCTTCAAGTCTGAAACATTACACATCCATATGCTAATGCAAGTCTCATCTGACAGATCATCCGAATATTAAGATCAATGTATGATTAATCTGGATTTAAGAGAATAGATGTCCAGACTAGTGTGGATCGTCAAATTTTCAAAGAGTCAATCTGACTGGTATTCTAAGTTGCAATAATCCAGCAACAATTCTGGCATGCATTGGAATATAGTTTGGAGAAGAGAATATAGGAAGCTTAGCAAGTAAACAGAATAATGATGAAGACACTCGCAACTTAAGCTCATGATCCATCCCACTATCTGTAAGAAGTAAAAACAAAAACACTCAGGTCAAAAATTCAAGGAGGAATGAGGGATTACATAGCTTGACTTGCTCAGAGTTAAATCTGTTGATGAAAAGCACCGACCAAATCCAAAAGAACTGAGCCCACTCTTTCAAGTAATCCATGCACTAGCTATTTTCACACTGAGCTGAGTGCGAACATGGACCTGGTCAGATAAACCTCGTAAGCAAGAATCCATATTATCTAGAAATGAAAAGTATCCCCGCTTTGTCGTTTATTATGACTAGAAAATGTTTAGACCAGATTTTTATGTAAAGTCTTGGACTTTATGTAAGTCATTGCTTAGCTAAAAAACAGAAAGGAAGAACCTGAAAGCTCATAAAACAAAAACATAATAGCGAGAGTCTTGCGAACCTTTTACCTAGAATACTAAAAATACATATAAAAAGTATTCTAGATATGATATAATTTTTATAGTAGAATATATTTTTTGTTTTAAATTTGAAGATCTCTCAAGGACGGCCACCCTCAGGTAGAGCTTTTTTCCTCATCATTTACCATGGCCTAAATTTTTTGAACAGCTTCATTAAACTTTGTTACATCCCCACCCCCATTTTTTTTGTCGAATTATATCCTTTTCTAGGCATCATTAAACGATCTATTTTTTTTTGTCACTGCCTGGAGAGAGGAATGGACAAAGTCATCGACAGCTAACATGATGGCGGTGTTGGGAGTGTAGGGGTGAAAAATTTGATACTACTGCTCATTGACCCACCCCTTAACAAAATAATTTGAAAGAAGAAAAATGAGAGTACCCTCCCCCAAATCCACCCACCCCCTCACACACACACCAAAAAAAAAAATCAATAATAATAAGTATGCATGTATATGTACGATACAGAAATATTCAGCTCCTTGTAACCATGTAGGTACATTCATCAAATGGTAGTTCATTTATGCTTAAAAGTCTAGTTCCATGTCAGTTTTGGGTTTATACCAATGAGAAAAATCTTTGGCACAAACTTTGCTTTCTAATCCGAGCTATGACTGATTCTCATCATTTCCCCCTCCCCCCCCCCCCTATACATATGTACCCATATTATATCTTTTTTCCAACATGTTTGAGATTTTCATTTAATAAGTTAGTTAGAGTAAGAAGTTTTGAATGTATCATAGGCAGTCTTTCATCAATTGTCTGCCACAAATACATATATTTAAGTATAATATCAGTACTAATGAAAAAAAATAATTAAATTTATTCTATAGAGTTCTGACTGAGGTGTCTGTATTATTCATTACTCTATTTCGTAAAAGTCAAGGAGAGTTACAAACGATTATTATTATTTGTAAAATAATGTATGTAGATAGTGTCTGAGTATGTCTGGAAGAAAGGACGGAAGGAAGGAAGGAATACAAATATGTGATCTACTAAAGAAACTTGCCGATAATAATATTAACAGCTTAAAAGTATCTTTAATTTTCCTAATGAGGAGTGCTCAGTCAGGAGCTCGCCCATCCGTAGAGAATGTTGTAATACCTATAAAGTAATGTAAACATGGGATGTTGATAAGTCAACAATGTCTTCTTTTGTTTTTCATTTTTTTTTTTGCAAGATATGCATTAAATAACTTTCTATGCTGTTTATATCTAGAATGCATGTTCTATTTATAATTTTGTATTATATGTACATGGAAATTGATGGGTCATTTATGTGGATATGTATGTATATAGATCAGGATTAATATTGTACATAAATGTACATTATGTATGTTTGTGATTTATTCAATGACCCGTAAGGTCACATAAATACTAACTACATATTTAATAGTTATTTTACTTCAAGCAAAATAATTTGTAAGGTCAAAACAGGGGCATATGAATAAACCTTATATATATTGGAATAACAACAGTTTATAATTAATACCTAATAGTAGGTACTACTTAGATATATGTGCCTAGGGGTACACACAGCTCCTAATGAGGTTTCACAGTTGTTGTTGTTGTTCTTATTGTTTTCTTTTAAATGTTGCTATTTATTTATTTTTCTCTCTTTATTATTATTATTATTTTCTTACCTGGAGCTTATTTATTATTTATTATTCATATTTATTTTCCTCAAGTTAATTTGTCATGAGATGTACAGACATTAAGGTACATTAATGCATAGATTTGTGTGTAATTTCCTTTTAGTTCAGGTAAATTAAACTCTTCATAAATGAGAGGTTGAGTTGATTGTATGTACATACATACATACATAGTAGATTACTTACTTCATGTATCAATGGAGTATATAAGTAAACGTAAGTGAGTGTCTATACATATATTAATATGTGTGTGCTTGAGGAGTGAGTGAGAGAGAAAGAGAGAGAGAGAGAAACGACCTCAAAAAAGAGAGAGAAAAAAAAGGAAAGGTCAGCTTTGTCTTCTCCAACTCTGTTGTTATTTTTTTGTGAAAGTCGTTGTATTATCTATATTACATATGTACATATGTACTTTTATATGTACATATTTAAAATATAAAATGTGTTACATTTTTGAAAAGTTGCTAAATATGACAATTACTGTGTTTTTATAAAAAAAAATAAAAAAAAAATGTCTTCTTCTGTCCTTCCTAAAAGACAAACACAAATTTTGTGTGTGTGTGTGTGTGCGTGTGTGTTCACGGCACATATCCTCAAAACAATCAATTAGAGTGATCTTCAATCCCCTTTCTCTCTCTCTCTCCCTCTATTAAAATTCCTTAAACTACATACTAGTATGTACATTTATACTTTTATTTTTTAATTCTATGCATATATTTTAAACATCATGTCTATTTTACTATGACCCATCAGCTCCTTTCAATTCCTTCTCTTTCTCTTAATGAGTTTGACCTTTAAAAGAAGCAAAGAAGCAAAGAAAGAAAGAAAATATATAATTATAGATATCTACAGTGAATCATTAAATGTCAGCTTATATATTTAGCTTATTGTTATAGCTAAGTACTACATGTCCATTTGTCTCTAAATAGTATTTACGTTATATATATATACATACATGCATAGTGTGTCGTCAGTTTTGCAAGTAAATTTAAATTGATGGTGTCGTTCCTTTATCTTAGTAGGCCGAGCAGTGGGTAGCAGTGTTTATTTTCCCACCACAACCAATTCCTCTTTCTTTTTAGGACATAGATCAATTGCTACTTAGAATAATATATTATAATATACTAACGTATGAAACAGTTATCATTATCAAATAAATGTATACATATAATATGTGTACATACAGGGTCATAGAAATGAAAAAAAATAACACATCTACAATATTGGCAATATATCAAATTGCTTTAAACTCTCTTGATTTGTGTTTCTCCTTTAAAATATTATTGAGGAACAACTATGATTACATATTATTATCTAATGGAGGCAAACGCTTTTTTAAATAAATAAAGAAAAAGAGAAAGAGAAAGACAGGGGAACCTTTTTCTATATGAGATATTAATATATATATATATGTACAACCAGCCATTCAGTTAATTGTGAAGGAAGGAGGAGAGGAAGATCCCCTCTGCTAGTTTGTTTTTTGTACATCCATCTATCAACCTTATTTGTGAGTAGATACGTTTACATTCAACACCTCTCCATTTGATACATAGGTATATACATACTTAATATGAAAGTAATTAACTATTAACAAAGTAGGTATGTCATTTGAGTATTTTATTAATATGTTTAAAAGCGTTTCTGACTTGAAATTGGATGAGTATGTATGTACTTCTATGCAACTCATGATGGCTAGTCTAATGTCTATGAGTATCTACTTACATAGAGGAATAGATCCATCATAAATCAAAGGAGGAAATTTTTTTTCTTTAAAATGAATGATTAATTACTCGTTTTCCTCAGATATTTTAATTATTTTAGCAGGAATATTCATCGTTGTTATTTTTGTTGTTGTTGTTTTTTTGTAGTTATATGTAGATAAATATTCGTGAACAAACTTTTGAGACCATCACGAACCTCCTTCTCACCGTCCGTTAAAAGTGTCCTCGTATTTTAAGGCAGGGAGGGAGGGGAGGAGGGGTGGTGTTAAGCATCTATTTATTTATCTATCTACTGCATATGTACATACTCAGAAGAAAGTCCGTTCGAAAGCATGCTCCTTTAAGGGAAAAAAACACATCTTGTAGTTAAATTTGAAGCAAAAAAAAAATCTTTTCTAAAAATTTCAAATTCAGTTTCCTATTCGCATTCGAATCTGAGAATAATCACTCATTCTTCCTTTTCATCATCATTACCTTTCTACCCTTTTTTTTTCGAAGAAGGTCGAGGGGAATCCGTTGTTTCGACGAGAGCTAGGGATCTCCTATCAGCTACGTCTTCCTAGAAAAGAACTAAACAACCACCATCATCTATAATTAATTAATCATCGTCATCACTCATAGTATTATTTGCAAATATCCATTAATTAAAGGTGATTTTGAAGAGAGGAAATAGCTATCCAGTGACAAAATATCCAACATGAAGATGAATTGAATTGTAATCGTCATTTTTGGAAAAAAAAAAAAAAAAAATACTCGTGACCCTTTGCTCGCTCTAATATGATCAAAATCGTATGAGTATACAAATCTACATATTTGAAGAGAAAGGGCATCCCTGACAGAAGAAAGTCATCTATTAAGTGAGTAGTCATTTTTTTGCAAACACATATTCATGGAATTATTTCATAATTTCTCCTTGAGGAGGTGGCATAATTAAAAATAAGCACTTGACCTTTGCAACCTGTAGTACAATTATATTTTATGAATTAGAAGAGTGCACATACATTTTTACATACAAGTTATTAAATGCTTTCTAAGTATGTACATATTACTAAATAATCATCCCTTTGTGCTCTCCAAACGGACTTTCTAAAAAAAGTTCGACCCACTAATAAAGTTACACATAGAAAAAGAAATATGTTTAAAGGTGTACATACATACATATCTTACAGAATAGATGTATGTACATATACATAGTAGGTCTATTCTTACTACAAATATAACTTCCCACCTGTTGTGGTCATATGATAAATGAGTTGTTTTTTGTTTTCTTTTTTTAAAGAAATGAAGTCATTTTCTAATGCAACAAGTCATGTCTTTTCTTTTCCGTCCCATTTTGCCCATTTTTTTTTTTTTTTCCCTTTGAGGAGACAATTTAAATATGTCAGTTTGTCAGATTGATTTAATTGATGACGGATATGCATACAACATATACATAGAATGAGCTACTTACATTTTCTATCTCTCCGCCTCCTCTAATGTAGCGGTGGATTTTCAAACCTGGTTGACAGACATAGCAATTGTTGTTTTGTTTTGTTTTTTGTTTTTTGTTTATATAATATATATATATATATAATTATATTTCATCATGATATTGTGAAATTACACACAATCTTAAATATTTGTATGCTTACAAAGCTACAGACTTGCTGACTTCTCCTATGATGATGACCTCTTCTCCTTGTACTATGTACATATTTAATACATATATCATGATAATGTAGAAAAGAAAGGCCATTTTGAAGGAGTATGCTCAGATTAAGCAATCCACTCTCTTGCAATCAATGTGCTTATATGTATATTATTCCTACTATTATGTTTACAGATGCTGATGTCATTGGATAGTTATTCGCCTACTCCATCTTTCACCATGTTGTTATATAAATATATACCTAAATCACGGTTATCCCTTCATTTTCAGAGGATTAGAAAGAAGAGAGCGTCATGGCACGAGGGGTGAGTGGATGGGGATTTTTAACTTTTTTATTAAATTAAATTAAATTTTACGTATATATATATATATATATATATCTTATTATTATTATTCATATAGGAACTAAAACCTCCCAAGCCTGGAGGAGGTCGAAGAGGCTCATTTAACCCACCGGACAAAGGCGGTGGAGATGGAACTTTTGAAGTAAGGACTTTGGTAGCGAGCAGCATTGAATATTTTCCTCACCCCCTACCTCCCCATTCTGTCAATTATTATTATTATTATTATTATTTAAAGTACTTTGAGCATACACACATACATTTGCATGTATGTCTTGTAGGAACTTATGTTCTGATTTGATTTCTACATAACAGTAAAATAATAATAATAATAATACGTGCGTTTCTTGGCCATTTCTCAAAAAATAACAAATATGTATAGTATATATATTATTGGCTGAAAACATTTGGAGCCTTGCAAATTATTTATATTAAGGCGGCAAGTGCTTTCGAAAAACATAAAGACAAGCATATTATTTCGTTGTTTCAACTATGGGGAAAGCATAACTCATTATTGCAAATATATAAATCGATATGACATCTTTAACAGCAATAAGAGCAATTTGAACTACTGCTGCTGCTACTACTACTTCTACAACAACATACATCATAATATGATTATGATGAATTTGAAATTTACATTTATTGAGCTGAGCGAGCGCCTTCGGACGTTTTCTCCTTCCCTTCTTCCTTTCCTGATTGATTGATTGATTCGATTAAAATTATATTAAATCAAATTATTTATTGTACGTGGAGAAGAATACATCATTAGACTTTTAATGATCATCTATCTACCTACCTACATACATACATATACATATGTATGCATAAACTGTAGAATGTCCAGTTGATGTGCGTTTATCAGATAAGATTACTCATCACCTTGATAAATCAATCTTAACTACTACTAGCTACATGCATGCATGCACACGTACATGAAATTATTAAAGTTCTTTTGATCTTACAACAACCTTCCAAATGATACGGGCAATTAGAGGGTGGGAGGAGCAAATACATACATATAGGTATATTTAGTTAGACTAATTAAGATATAAATGAAGCATTAACTCGATTATATTTAAAGGATATGAGGGGGGGGGGGGGGGTGAAAAATATTTGAAATATTCAATAATAATAATAATAATAATAATCTAATAATTTTGTGTTTATAAATTTGAAAAATATATGTACAGTCTACAGTCATTATCTTTTCTTTTCTTTTCTTTTTTCAGTGGGTGAGTACGGGTACCTTTTCTTCATCTTGTTCAACAGGTGACTTACATACAACATATTTATAAAAGACATACATATTCATACATGGGGATACACAGGTAAAGGGAACTGCGCTCTTTGACACATTGGAATGACTTTATTTTGGATGGAATAAGACTAACTTGACTCCCTCAGCATTTAACGATACTTTTTTTCTCTCTCGTTATTTTTAATGTTTGACTTTCTTTAGCATAGTTATGTATGACAATTCTATGATTCTAAAAGTTATTTTCTCAACATACATACCTAGAACTGGGACAAGGAATCCACGCCTCTTGCTCCCCGAGGAAAGGAGGCCAAGTTTATCGCTAAGCCCCAAGAGAAATTCTCTGGTTCCGAAAAGGATAACATCTTTGTCAATTTAGAGATTTTTGGAGATCCAGTCCCAAAAATAGAATGGTACAAGGGATTCAAGGATCTCTCTATGGAAGGTGGGAGATTCAAGGCCTGGACGGATGGCTCCACCAACTCGGCTGTACTTGGAGTGGAAAATGTCAAACAAGAGGATGAGGGTGCTTACAAATGTATTGTCTCTAATGAGCATGGAGAGACTGAGCATGAGTTTAATATCTACGTCACGGGTAAGGAAGGATCCGTTCTTTTATGCATCAAAGTAGGGGCGGCCCAACCTTTTTTTCTTTGCAGTTGAGGGTGGAATGGATTTCAGAGCCATGCTCATGAAAAGGAAAAAGCCTCAGAAGAAAGTTGTTGTGGTAAGGGGATTTAAATTTACTCTACATTACAAAATATAAGTTATAGGGACGGGCATTTTGTTGAGGTGAGGTGAGGTGAGAGGATGCCTCTGCATTTTATCACCTGAAGGTTGTTTGACAATTCTAAATATTAAATACACAGTAGCTACTTATAATAGTTGCCTAGAACTAGACTCATCGCTACAGTCAAGAAACTGAACTCAAATTCCTTATCAACGTATATTATTCTTTTTTCCTTCCTTAAACTCAACGTCATCTCAACATTTTGCCCCTGTAAATACCCATAAAATGTACATATGTATATACAAATTGTTTGTTTAAAGGCATTTTTGTGTACTCTCTAAATAGAATGACTTGCATGTTCATAAATGTATAAATTATTTAAACACAAATTCATCGTATTCTTTTGATATGCTGGTATTTTACATAAATTTGTTTGATTTCATCACTGAAATTAAATTGATTTCCCTAGGTAAAAATGGTACATTCAATCATTTCATCTTTTTGTTTCAGAGTAAAAGATGTTTGTGGATAAGTTTGATTTTGCATGAACTCTTAAATAGTTCGTATCTTCTTTTATTGTAAATATTATAATAAATTAAATTACTTGTGCTAATTATATATATTACTATTTTTTTTCTTTTTTTCCCCCCTTTTTTGCACCCTTTCCCTTAAAAAATTTATGATTGTACATGGATTTGAATCGTTTGATTAGATAAATAAAACATGTGTGATTTGTTTTTTGTTTGCCAGTATTTACTTAACAAAAAATACAATGTATTATTGTACATTTTTATAAAGGTTTATATATTATTAAACATAGGAAAAATTCGAATGGATTGAGGAGCCTGTGGATCGGAACATTAAGCAAGGGACCTCTGAGGAAGTCTCCTTTTCCTGCAAACTCTCTCATAAGGGAAAGAAAGGGAAATGGTACATGCGAAATCAGGTAAAGTATTCCTATTACTTCCGTATTATTATTATCCCTTCATCCTTAAATGCAATCACATATATATTCTATAACTCTATTATTATTATTGATGATTGTTTATGAGATACATAAACACATACATTAAATTGATGGTCTAGATAAGTCCATATATACACCTTAGAGAGTAAAATTTTAGAATTATATAATTTAGGAAACGCAAAAAAGTCGAACTGCAGGAGAAAATGGTATGGTAAGTCGAGTTGCTGAGTTTGACAGAAACTACACAAATTAAGTACTTGAAAATTTGTATCCGTGGATCCATCCAAGTGTATATATATATATTCATATAATAAATAAGAAGCATGAAATTTGTACATATATAAGTCAAGCATACTCACACAGACATACATATACATACTTGTAAATATACATATATACATATATATAGCTACATACTTACATATACTTACATACATATATTTTTACTCTCTCTCTCTCTCTTGTTTTTCTTCAAATTTAACATTAATATTAATGCAAATATACTTTGAAACTGTCAAATTCTTTAATAGACCGTGTACTCCCACTTCTATTGTAGATATGTATGTATGTATGTATGTACCTATACATATGTACGGGTGTTTAAAACTTACTTGCTTTCTTGGCAGGCAAACAATGTTTATGTATGTATACATATATTATATTTATGAGTTAAGATATTCATTTTATATATATATATATATATGTAAATATCTTGAGCAATCTGCATCCTTTTGGTATTAAAATCTATCGATCTATTGTACATACAAACAAAAAGCATGAGAGTCCAACATATACATATATTCAAAATTATTTGTATGCATTTACTTACCTTTCTTTCTCTCTTACCATTGTAAATAGGTACTTGGTATTTATTATCATAATAACTAACCCTTGTATATAAACTTATGTTTGCATTTTCTTCTGAATTGAATATCAGATTATTAGTAGTGAAGTGTACATACATACATATTATGCAGTAGTCGTTCAAACCCTCTTTTCCTTTTCTCGAGAGTAGGAATGCTACAAGGGTGCCAAATATACCATGACCCATGATGAGGATCTATATGTTCTGACAATTAAGAATCCAGAGGTGAATGACTCTGGGCGTTATAGTTGTGTCATCCGTGAATGCAATGACTTGACTTGCAAGGCATATCTGGAAGTTGAGCGTAAGTCAATACTCACTCACACTAGCTACAACCCAACCCTAGCCTACATCTTACTTCTTCTTCTTCTCCTCTATTATTATAGCTCCAGATCCAGAGTTCTCCTTTAAGAAAAAACTGGACAAGAAAAAGCACGGTCAAACTAAGAGAGCCATTAAATTACACTGTAAAGTGGACGATGAGGACTGTAGAGTCAAATGGTACAAAGACGGTGTAGAAATCAAGCCATCCGACACGCGGTTCCTCATTGAAAGAGACGGAGGTATTTGTAATTTGACCATTAGAGAGGCTGAAATAACGGATACTGGAAAATACACTTGTAAAATTGAGGAATTTGCCAAGGAAGGGGAGGGAGAAACGACCTGTGATGTCAGTGTTGGAGGTGAATTCTCATACAGGATCATACTCGGCCTTTAATTTATAACTATTTTATTTCTTTTTAAAGAATATCCACATAAATTTTCCTCTAAACTCAAGGGCAAAAACGTCGTCGAGGATGATCAAGCCATATTCCAAATTGATGTTGAGGAAGATGACGCAGAAGTGACTTGGCTCAAAGACGGTGTGCCCATTGTGGCTGATGGAAAGAGGTAGTAGATGTACATAATTCTAAAATCGTGTTCTCTCTGTATCATTCTAATTCCATTCATAGAGTCCAAATCATTAAAGATGGCAAAAAACGCAAACTAATCATCAACAAATGCAAACTGGAAGATGCAGGAAATATTACGGTCCAAACAAATGCGGACTCCTCCTCTGCTGATTTGAATGTTAAATGTAAGGGGTTTCTTTTTGTGTTCATATATTTATATCCTGCTTTCAATATCTTTCATAAGATAATAATGGATTCAAAAAGGGAATGAGAGAGTTCAAGCAATGTGTAGAAAGAGAATCCATTATATTTAATGTTGAAGTGAAGGATCCTAGTGCTCCTGTAGATTTCTTTATTAACGGAGAAAACGTCAATGACATTCCTGGAGCGAGAATTGAGACCAAGGATCTTGGAGATGGAAAACATCAGCTCATCATCAACAAAGCAGACATGAAGGATAACGGAACAGTAACATGCAAAACCCCATCAAACAAAGATGATGAAGTGTTAGAATCAAAATCAGCATTTACAGTAGTCAAGGGAGAGGAAGCTCCTAGAATCGGGGATGTTGGGCCCGTAACTGGTGTTGCTAAAAAGCAATGTAATATGACTATCCCCTATCAAGTCGAGGGTGAAAAACAGTCAGACCTTGAGATATTTGTGGAAAAAGATGGAAAACAACTCAAGATTGGAAAGGATGTTCAACTTACCATTCATGGAGATCGTATTCAATTAGACGTCATCAATCCAAAGAGAGAGAAATCTGGAACTTACAAGGTCATTATGAAGAATGCACAAGGCTCAGATGAAACTCTTATTAATGTTAATATCATGGATGCTCCAACTCCTCCAACCAATGTTTATGTGGATACAGTCTTCCAAGATAATATGACTGTTCACTGGAGTCCTCCAAAGGATAATGGAGGTACAGAGATCAAGAAATACATTGTTGAAGCTTTGGATACAACATCTGGAAATTCACACTGGAGTATAGTTGGTCAAACTGCCACGGGGTCAGAAAGAGCTTTCAAGGTCGATCATTTAACTCCCATGCACAAATATCGCTTCAGAGTTAGAGCAGCCAACAAAATTGGGCAGTCTGATCCAACAGAAATGTCAGGAGATGATATTCTTGCAAAAGATCCTTGGGGTAAATAAACAAAGATAAAAACATGCGTTAAGCAATATATTAATTATTTTCTTTCTCTGCAGATGAGCCTGATCCATGCGGTCAGCCCAATGTGATCGATTGGAGCCCTGACTTTGCGGAGCTTACATGGGCTCCACCAGCCAGTGACGGAGGTGCTCCAATAACACACTATGTTATTGAGTACAAGGAAAAAAATATGACGGATTGGGCTGAAGGAAAGTCTCTTTCGGTTGACGAAGTTGAAAACATGGGAAATCTCATTAAAGGAAAACAAGATGGATTAATTGAGGGATGTGAATATCAATTCAGGGTCCGAGCTGTTAATAAAGGTGGTCCTAGCAAGCCCTCTCCACCCTCAAATCCCCCCATGATTGCAAAACATAGATTCAGTATGTATTTTCAATCTACTCCAGTAACATGGACTAACAAGTATGTACTTTTTTTAACACTACTTTTAGTTCCTCCTCACTTGAAGGGCGATGGAATGCATGATATCACTCTTAAAAAGGGTCGTCCCATTCGATATGACTTGTGGTTTGGAGGTGAGCCCGCTCCGTCAGTTGAGTGGCTTCGAGATGGTCGTCCAATCGCAACAGATAAAGACACATCCATTGAACTATACAGCAAAAATGCTATCTATACAGAAAAAAATACCGTTTTAAGTATACCCAAGGTATATAACCTCATAATAAGTATGATCCTTTTCATTACATTATGGTACATATATTGTGACAGGCTGATAGAGATCGGGACACTGGAGTATATACCATTCGTTTAACTTGTGAAGCAGGAACTTTTGAGGCCTCAGGAAAGGTCAATGTTCTGGATGTGCCTCTAGCACCTAGGGCCCTTGTTCCTGATGAGGTCCGTGCAGAACATGTCAAGTTAAGTTGGCAACCTCCATTGGATGATGGTGGCACTCCCATTACAGGTTATTTACTCAGATACATGGACATCGATTCTGGAGAGTGGGTTACTGCTTGCACGGTGATTCATACGAGTTAATTACTTTGTTTCCTTTCTACTATTTCTTCTTCTTTACAGTCAAGTGGATGCAACGCTACTGCTAAGGGCTTGAAACCCGGTCATCTATATCAATTTGAAGTCTCTGCCATCAACAAAGAAGGTCAATCCTCACCTATTCTTACGACAGATCCTATTTTGGCGGAAAATCCGTATAGTGAGTACAGATTTTATTTAGAGGAAGAATGAATCTAATTGCTAAATCCTCGTTTCAGAACCTCCCAGTCAACCTGGTGAACCTAGTATTGTGGACTTTGACAATAAGTCTGTGACTCTTAGATGGGCCAAACCCAAGAATGACGGTGGTCGACCTATCAGTCATTATATCATTCAAAAGAAAGATAAATTTGGAGGTTGGTTCGATGCTCTTGTCACAGATGATCAAAACTGTGTTGCTACGATTGATGAACTTGAGGCTCGTGTCCCAGGTTTAAGCGAAGGAAAATGGTATCAGTTCAGAGTCATTGCTGTAAACAAAGCAGGAGAATCGGATCCCTCACCCGAAACTAAGCCACATCTCTGCCGTCATAAAAATCGTGAGAAATGATAACAAAATGCTTATTGATTAATTAAAAATCAATACTTTCAATTCTATAATTTTATTTTATGTAGTTTCTCCTTCGATTGATAAGGGTCAGGCTGGATCCAAAACAGTCAAGACGAATCGAACGGCCTTTTGGCAAATTAAATGCAGGGGAGAGCCCCCTCCAAAATTCACCTGGATCCATCCTCATCTGGGTGAAATGTCCACCAATGAGAGCTTCATGGTCATAACAGAAGAGTATCAAGTAAGTCCAAGAGTTTGCGCCAATACTAAAGTAATGGAGCTAATTCTTTCTATGTACATGTATTTCTATGTATTTAGGGTGGAGCTATAACCACTATGGTTGTGAATAGAGCAAAAATGTCGGATGCCGGAACCTATACCCTCAAAGCAGAAAATCGAAATGGGACTGAGACAGTGGATTTGGATCTGATCGTACTCGACACTCTGCCAGAATGTGAATGCGATATGTATAGATCAGGGAACAAGCAATGCTCTTGTACTCATTCATACACTGGGTATGCTTCATTTAATGTCAAATTAGGAAATAGCGTCTCTTTTCTCTATTTTCCTCTTTTTATTATTTCAGTCCTGATGCACATATAAAGCATCTTTTGGGAATGGCACTACCTGAATTCTAAAGGAAAACTCTATCTACTATAGAGGAACTATATTCCTCTCACATCACCGCTTACCTTCATTCTGTTATATAAAACGACATACAACAAAAACAACTTTATTCACCAATAGATCTGAAATAAGCAAAACTAAATAAAATTAAAAATAATAATGAACGAATCACTTTCAACACCATCAACAGCATATATTATACATACATTGGCATCTAGAGCACAGTATAATCCATTGATTAACCTCAATATGAACTCAAAATTATCTGCTTATTCAACTCTTTCTTATTTCTACATCAATCAGTGCAAACCCTAGGAAGGAAGGAAAGGATCAGAATCCCCACTTCACTGTGATATCTATACATACAAACTAATAATCCTTCCCATAGGTATTACAATCAGTGTTATTTGTTTCATTTATTCCACATCAAGAAATCACGTTTGAGAGTTTAAAAAAAAAAAAAAAAAAAGATAAAAAAAAGACAAAAAAAAAGTGAAAATTACTTTGGCGTAAAATGTATAGAAATTGAATGTTCAAATAAGGTACTAACTAAAGATTTGTTAATAAAATAATATTAAAAGAAAAGAAAAGAAAAAAAGAAGTTTACAACATATACAAAATCCGATTTTAATATACAAAAAAATATTACTAACTTTTTTATAATTGGAAATAAATTCAATCATTGTTGTTTTTTCTACTTCTCGTGAAATCTCCTGCTCAATGAGATATTTCTTCTTCTTCTTCCTAATTACCTTATCATTTGTTACCTTTGCATGTCACTAGTTAGACTATAATAATTAATGAATGAATGAATGAATTAATAATAATTCCAAAGACCTTTGTAGAAGTGTATATTTATCCATAAGATTGAATAAGGTGACAGGGGATTCCACTTTATCAAAAATATTTATAGTATTTATGCACTTAAATATGTATTAGCAATTCAAATGACAGGGGGTGGATCAATTGTCATGAATAAAGATTGAATCTATTGTATTGTAATTAATGTATTGTATGTATAGGAAGTAAGTGTAGTCATCAAAGAGTTTTGATGTTAGTTAATCATCTAGATAGACATAAGAACGCAAATCCAATTGAAGAATATATAAGAATATATAATATATTATTAATATTATAATGAATATTTCACAATAGAATCAGTCCGAAATTTCAAATATCTATTTACAAAACATAAATATAAAATTAAAGGGATCATCACTTAGAGCTCTTTTTCTTTTTTTTCTTGTTCTTGTCCTCATTATTGTCATCTTCCACATCATAAGTAGGTGATGTAGGTGCATAAGAAGGAGAATATGCAGGTGAAAAAGGGCTTGATGGCATGTAAGTGGGGGAAGAGGTTGAATAGTTGGGAGAAGATGGTGAATACGTGGGACTTGTTGGAGAGTAGGTGGGGCTTGTTGGGGAATACTGGTTCCCCGTGGGTGAATATTGCGGAGAAGTAGGGGAATAGCCTGGAGATGTAGGACTGGTTGGCGAATATTGGGGAGAAGTAGGAGAGTACTTTGGGGATGATGGGGAATATTTTGGAGATGAGGGAGAATAAGTGGGGGATGTGGGGGAATAATTGGGAGAAGTGGGTGAATATGAAGGGGAAGATGGGGAGTAGTTTGGAGAGGTTGGGCTATAACTCGGTGAAGTAGGACTGTATTTAGGACTACTTGGAGAATATGATGGACTCTGTGGTGAATGTCCAGGACTCTTCGGAGAATACTGCGGTGAACTTGGAGAATAAGAGGGGCTGGCCGGGGAGTAGCTCGGAGATGTTGCATTATAACTTGGGGAGGTTGGGCTATATCCTGGGGAGGTCGGACTGTAGCTTGGAGATGTTGGACTATAGCTAGGTGAAGTAGGACTATAGCTGGGCGACGTTGGACTATAGCTAGGTGAAGTAGGACTATAGCTGGGCGACGTTGGGCTATAGCTCGGAGATGTTGGACTATAGCTGGGCGACGTTGGACTATAGCTAGGTGAAGTAGGACTATAGCTAGGAGACGTTGGGCTATAGCTAGGTGACGTTGGACTATAACTTGGAGACGTTGGACTATAGCTAGGTGATGTTGGGCTATAGCTTGGAGATGTTGGGCTATAGCTTGGTGACGTTGGGCTATAACCAGGGGATGACATGTTATAGGCAGATGTAGGACTATATCCTGGAGAAGTAACGTTATATCCAGAAGTTGGACTGTATCCCGGAGAAGTTGGTGACGCTAAACTAGGACTCATGGGAGCATAGGTCGGACTTGAAGGGGATAAACTTGGTGACATACCCCCTGGAGATGCAATATAAGGAGACATAGCAGGAGAACCAGGAGAATTGGGTTGTGGACTCCAAGATGAGTACCTTGGTGAAAGTCCAGAGGCATCACTTTGTCCTGACGGAGAGAATCCAGGTCCTCCGGGAGTCATACCCGATCCAGGTGGGGACCACGCAGACACATATCCCGGGGTAGCTCCAGCAGCCCATGGTGTCATTCCTGGAGTCATGGATGCAGAAGGAGAAGCAGCAGATCCAAAAAACAATCCGGGACCTCCCATCATACCTCCAGCGGCATTCATAGGAATTTCAATACCATATTTGCATTTCTCAGCATCCAGAAGAAGATCAAAAGATGCTGTTCCCATACGAGGTAGCTGCCCAAGAATAATGTTTTCAGATATTCCTTTCATGGGATCAACTTCAGCATGAGAAGCTGCGTCCATAAGAACGTCCACAGTTTCTTCAAAAGAACATCTCATAAGAGCTCCAGTGTCCTGTCTATTGATTCCATGACGAGTAATAGCCATTAAATGACCTTTTGCAGTCATAACATCACACAACAAGGCCAAATGTCGATAATTGACGTAGATTCCGTAAAAGTTGAATACAGTGAAAATCTCCTTTTCAACAGACTTACGGACGGCTTCGATACCTAAAGCACTGAATATCTCACAGATATCATTTGATGTGGTTCGAATAGAATCAACATCTCTTTCAGACAAAACTCTCATGAGGGCTGTGCCGTCCGTTTCCAAAAGCCATTCCGCTATGGATTTAAACTCTCCGGTTTGCTCAGTAATTATCATTCTTTTCTTATCATCAGTACTAGGCAAATGCATGTACACTTTAGAAATGGCTTCTAAACCTTGAAGCGTCATATCAGAGAGCATGTTAGCTTCAATGCATCTGAAAAATGGGAAGAATATAATAAACAAATTCATTTCTAACATGCATAAATTATTTGCTAATTGAGTTTCCTCACCTTAAGAACATGTCGTCCTCCATCTTGTCAGCTTGTTCTTCATCAGTATCCTTCGAGTCATCAGAGTTCATGATACGAATACGTAATACAAGTTTTTCTGCATTGTCATCATTGAAAATACAATTCAAGTCATCACCAAAACCTGCATTTATTTTTTCTGAGATTTGTTCCATTGTGAGTTTTTTATCCGTCATTCTTTTACGATCTAACTCAATTCTCAATAGCCAAGGAGATATTCGTGACTGATCAAAATCAGGCATTTCATAGTATACATTAACAAACTCTTGATCCTCAGCGATAAATGTATTTTGAGGGTCAGGGTCATAATAGATTGCGGTGTTTGCAGTAACCTGTAAGCAAGAGTGGAATGCCAATATGTAAATCAATTATTTAAAAAATATGGGTAAAAAATATGCCTTTACCTTCTTAAGAGTGGTGTGTTCTAATCTACAGAGCACGTTTTTAGCCTTTTCAGCATCCCTAGCAGCCGAGCCAGTTAGAAAGACTGTGAGCGATGGAGCTTTGGGTTTCTTTGATATGTTGATAATTTCTTTAAGTCGAGGAACACCAAGGGTGACATTTTTAGATGAAACACCAGCAAAGTGGAAGGTGTTCAGGGTCATCTGAGTTGCAGGCTCACCAATGGATTGAGCAGCCATGGCACCAACCATTTCTCCAGGAGTACTTTGAGCATAAAAAAACTTAGATTCGATCTCTCCCAATAGCCATTCAAATGCTTCTTCACTAAGACGATGAGTCTCGGACACAAGCTTTGTACACAATGTCGATCGCACAAGACATTGGAATAGCGTTGTCGCATTGTCGTTGGCCTGAGTTGAAAGTTTATCCGTTCCTCTTACAATAACACATCGTTTCACGAGATCTCTTACTCCAGTGATAACTTTTAATGGACTAAGATCGGTTGGTGCACGCTTATTAATATGGAAAATTTTCTGTGCATTCCAAATCATTCTTTCTAGATTACAAGGTAATACGACATTTTTCTTCCCTGTTGGAAAGATTTGTCGCAAAGCCTCTCTATCCTTACATAGCTGGGTCCATTCTCTCTCAATTTCAGCAACTACCTCAGGACTTCCCACCATTTCACGAAGAACGTCATCCGTAAAAAGCTTTCTTACATATCGTTCATTAGTTGGATCAAATTTGAACTTTTTCTCAAAAGCATGATTAGAAAGGGATATGGTCTTCAGTGTTTGAAATTCCACGTACTCACCAGCGAGACCATCCTCGCCATAAATCAACTGAATAAGTTGACCTACTGCATTACGCACAGTTCCATCATAGCAAACCATAACAGACTCCATGGCCTTAATAAGACGACGTTGAATATATCCAGTTTCTGCAGTCTTTACAGCGGTATCAATCAAACCCTCTCTACCACCCATAGCGTGAAAGTAAAACTCAGACGGAGTTAAGCCGGCTAAGTAAGAATTTTCAACAAACCCTCTCGACTCAGGACCATAATCGTCCTTAATAAAATGGGGAAGGGTTCTCTTGCGGAAACCAAATGGAATACGCTTACCCTCAACGTTCTGTTGTCCAACACAAGCAATAACCTGTGAGACATTAATATCTGACCCTTTAGATCCAGCCACCACCATGACCTATGAAATGAAAAATAAAATAATTATTAATTAATTATAACTAAATAAGAAGGTTGATTCTTACCTTAAAGTTATTAAATTCAGTCAAAGATCTTTTAGCAGAGCCTCCCGTTTTGTCACGAGCATCGTTCAATATACGATTGACCTTATTTTCAAAAGTTTGTCGAAGAGTATTACCAGGGGTTGCCTCTAACTCGTCTGAATGAGCTTTTTGGATAACTTCTGTCACTTCATCCTTAGCTTTTCTGATTGTATTTATAATGTCCTGATATGTTTGAGGATCGGCAATGGTATCCCCAATACCTATACTATGCCCCTCAAGCAATAACCAATTATTTACGACAGTTTGAATATTTCCGTAAAAACGACCATTAATTTCATGACCATTTTCAAGTTGAGAAACGTGAAGTAGAGATCCAGCAGCAGTACCCAAGGACTTTTTACACAATATCCCCATAACCAACTCACCATGCTCAATAAGAACCCTGGTATCTCCAGGTGATATCCAATGATATGGACCATTATTTTCCTCATCAGGATGTGTGGCATGGAGTCGCATACAGTTTGTATTACCCGGAATGATGAGAGTCATTAACTGCTTTCCCGTCCAAAGGGGCTTGGGTTTTAAAATAGCAGGAATCGGGAGTTTACCATCCCAAGTTGGCAAAAACATGACGAGTGTCATCATTTCTTCCTTTGAGAGAAAAACATCACGTTTAGTCATTTTTCTTACTGCAGTCAGAGTGTCTTGCACGATGCCCATTACGGGCTTGTTGGCCTGAGGAGTAATGATTTGCCTGGGCGTCAAATGAATATTAAGAATTTCTGCACGGGTCTCCATGCTTTGAGGTACGTGTAAATTCATCTCATCACCGTCAAAATCTGCATTGTAGGGTGAGGTATCACTCAAATTCATTCTGAAGGTAGACCAAGGAAGAACCTTCACCTTGTGTCCCATCATACTCATCTTGTGAAGAGAGGGCTGTCGATTAAAGACAACCAAGTCTCCGTCCCGAATGTGCCTTTCGACTTTATATCCACACTGTAGATGAAGATCAGATGACTTGGGATGGTAACGTAAATCAATACGCTCTCCCGTATCACGGATAATATATTTAGCGCCAGGGTACTGAGAGTTACCTCTTCTCACTAGCTCTTGCATTTTGTCTATATTGAAGGGCGTTACGATTTCGGGAAAGGTTAGATTTTGAGCAATGGAACGGGGCACACCAACTTGATCAATCCGTAAATTGGGATCTGGTGTAATTACAGTACGTGCAGAGAAATCTACACGCTTTCCCATCAAGTTACCTCGAATTCGACCTTCCTTGCCCTTGAGCCGAGCCTTAACAGCTTTGAGTGGACGACCAGACTTTTGCATGGCTTTTGGTAGACCAGGCATGTCGTTATCCGTTAAGGTAGCAACATGGAACTGCAACATACGAATATTTTCTGATATTATATGAGCTGCAGCTCCAGCCTGTTCATTCCGAATAAGTTCATTGTTGGCCTTGATAATATCAGCTAACTTATGGGTTAAATCGTCCTGATTACGGGCAGAGCCAAACATGACTACGGCAGGTCTCACACAGAGTGGAGGTACAGGTAAAACAGAGACAATCATCCAATCAGGACGAGCAAACTTTGGATCCATTCCAAGAATATAACATTCCTCATCCGTGATGTTCTTAAAGATCTCATGAACCTTTTCTCCAATAAGCGGGACTTTCTTTTCTTGCGAGTCCTCATTTTTATGTTTCCACTCTGCAGTAAGCTCTAGGCCCACTCTCCGAATGGTGGGTTGATAGCGTCCACAACCTCCATGGGATTTACTCCCTTCCGCTGGGTTTGTGGTGTCCATTTCATCTCCGCCTTCACAAATGTTTTTGCCTTTACACAAATCATAGACGTGAGACATTCTTTTTCGAGGCTGCCCCTTACTCTTCATCACAATCTCCTTGATTTTGGGATGTGTGGGCGATACGAGGAGTTTGGAGCAATAGAAGCACACGCATCGAAGCACTTTGATGGTTTTTGTGAGAAATCCTGGATGAAACACGGGCTTGGCCAATTCCAAGTGCCCAAAATGTCCTGGACACTCCGTCATGGTTCCAGCACAGGTTTGACATCGGGAACTGCGATCGATGACTCCTTGATGGGGATCCATGAGACCTCCCAATTTGGGTCTTCCACCTTCATAAGTCTCAGGAAAACGGATCCCTCCCTCCGTCACACTCATACGGCGAATCTCTTCAGGACTAAGGATACCAAACTGAATCCTCTTCACAGATTTCACTGGGGCCTTCGAGTCCCCAGTTACGATCGACGACATTTTGATTCACTCTCTTCTCCTATAGGATCACTATTCCTTCTGGCTTTTTTCCTTTCAACAGCTAGATACTCTTAGAATGCAAGGGAAGAAGTGGGGGAAAAGCTTCAAGTTTTCAATGACGTCATAGGATGGTTCAATGGTTACAAAGAAAAGCCCCCAATGAGATAAGTGAAACGCAGTCCTCACTAGACGCTGTTCAAAGAAGGAATGAAACAAGCAGCAGAGAAAGAAATATAAATTCTGCGCAAAATATGGCGCCCTAGTGATGCACCGAGCTCTCTTTTTTATTATTCAAACTCCGTTTACGTACATTAATTAGTAGCAGGCTACCACTTCAGATCATATCTCTTCAATCTTATATATACAATAATATCGGAAATCCAGAGTTACATATGAGAGTTAAAAAGACTAGCCATTGAGTCTTTTTAACTCTCATATGTAACTCTCGTATGTAACTTTTTGGTACTTTTGTAGTAGTGAATGAGTCCTACTATCAGCTCTTATAACTTTTATTGTATACTGAACATGGATTTTAAGTTGACATAGATTATATTCATGAATGGATGAAAGTTAACTTGCATATAATAAGTCAACCATTCCATCGAGTAGAAAATTATAAATAATAATGAATCCGTTACATTCGGAATTTTTAGTTTTATTTTTGAACTGACTTGATTACTAATCAGTATTCAATCAACAACTGAAACTGTTCTATTGTTTGTTTGTTTTTCATGTATTTGTATATATAACGCGTCTTTTCTATTAAGAATGTAGTACATACCAGCCGATAGGTATATAAATTATAAATATACTTAGTTTTTACTTCATATTTGCCGTTATAAATTAGACCACAATACAACCGTTAATATTTATGTACCGATACGAGTATAAACTATTGCACTACGTCCTTATCTCAAATTTCAATTGGTAGTCTAATACACAAGTTAAGCAGCGATTAGTTTCCTACCAGAAACATGGATTGAAATTGAGGACCACTTTAATTCCAACTCCTGTAGGACAATCATCTCAATTATCCCTAAGATCTTATAATGTTGGAACGGGAATGAGCGGACAAAGCTTAAAAAATCTAATCAGGTAACTTTCCTACCTAGAGTTATAGCATATTAGAGAGAGGAAATTAAGGACGGGAGGGTAAAGTAATCGGTAATCACATCAATTAGCTATTTCATAATTATTTATTTTCTTATCTTGACGGTTTATGTAAGAACACATACATAATATAGAGAATGGTTGATTCTTAAATGAATAAATTCAAGGTCGAAATAATTACGACGGAACTGAATCCTTGGATCATCGATGACTATTTTTATTAGTTTTTATAAAAAATGCAAAATAGATATACAATAGCAAAATCCATGAGTAAGGTAGCAGATGGGAGCGATGATGTTGATACGGGAGCATACCAACCTTTTTTCCATTACATACTATTTTTGATTTGAAACAATTTTATTGCTGTATCTTTTGTCACATTAAACTACTCATGATTGAGGATTGATTCTTAGTTTCCCTTCACATTTATGGTTATTCCTTGAAGATAAATGCCTAAAGGTCTGGGGACAAAAATCACAGCTATAGGGTTTCTGTCCCGTATGAATACGAGAATGAGTTACAAGATGATGAGAAAGCGTAAATTGTCGTCCACAATCCGTGCATTGATAAGGTTTTTCCCCGGTGTGAGTCCGCTCATGCTTGTATTTTCTTTGATTTGTAAGGAATTTCTTTGGACAATAGGCGCACTGATATTTTTTTTCAGCGTCATGAGCCTTCTCGTGGAAATCTCGAATACTTCGTCGTCCGAAGGTTTTACCACAAATGGTGCAAAGAAAGTTTCGAGGTTTATTTTTATCATGAGAGTGTTGCTCATAAGACTCTCTCCGCGTGAAGGTGGCATTACACACTTCACACTTGTAAGGACAACTAGAGGCATGAGATACTTTCATGTGCTGAGTCAATGCCGATCGATTAGTGAACTGCTTACCACATTCTGCACATATTTGAGTTTCCTCACCTCCAGCTCGACCCCCCTCGCTTAAGAATGCTTGATATATTGATGGATGATTTGACTCTAAATGACGAATCATGTTAAAGGTACTTTGTCCCTTGCATTTGAACTGTTTTTTGCAAGTTCTACATTCATTAGTACCCGGACTCTCCGTTTTATCATAATAGTTCCAAATAGGACTCCGTTTTTTCTCTTTCTTGATAGAAAGAGATACTTCTAAAGGATCTCGAGGCCTGTCTTTGGTGCAGAGAAACTCGTTAAATAGCTCAACATGCTCTTTTTTGAGGTGCCGAATCATACTAGACGTCGTTTGACCTTTACATTTGAATATTCGATTACATACTCGGCATGCATTCATTTCATGCTCTTCTGTTCCCACAAAATAATTCCATATAGAGCTACGCCTCTTATTCCCAGGGCCTTTGACTGTTCCACCACTACTTGAAATTATATTGCCCAGGGGATCAGCGGAGTGAGGATCCTCCAAAGAAAATTTATTTTCGAAATGGGCAGACTGCTGAGACGATGACAAATTCTGAGGACTCTCATCATCCGAGGTCGTTAGATCCTTACCAACAAAATCAAGTGGAGAAAAATATTTTCTGGGAGATTCACCAATCCTTCTACCATTGATGGATGCTGTCAATGAAGAGAACTCTTCAAATACTTCAAGATGCTCAATTTTGAGATGTCGAATCATACTCGAAGTTGTTTGACCCTTACACTTGAACACCTTTGAACAAAATTTGCAGCCATTCATGAAGGGTACATCCGTGCCCTTGAAGTAATTCCAAATGAGGCTCCTTTTTTTGTATTTTGTGGGTGAATCATCAAAAAGAGAGCCTGAGTCCATCTCCATACTGTCTCCACCTCTTTCTACTGCCCTATGAACCATAATTTCAGCATAAATATCCTGGTGATCACTCTGTAAATGATATAGCTGCCCATCTAAATTTTCTTCTCTAAAGACTTTGTAGCAGGATTTACATTCACGAAGGGCATCATCATCTTCAGTGGACTGAAAATATTCATCCAACAGAGTCAGTTCATCATTGAATTCTCCAGACATAACTTCATGATCCTCCTCTTCCACATAATTTTCTCCAGGTTTAAATTTGGTTTGGAAATCAGTATTTACTTCTGGATGGGCTATTTTCAAATGGAGGGACAAAAGGGTCAAGTCTCCATCCTTGCACTTGAACTCTTGAGGACATAATTTGCAATTATATGAGCCTTGAGTATCAGAACTTTTAAAGAAAGAATGTCTGCTTTTATTGAATTTCTTCCAACTAGTTTCTCCTTTTTCCTTTCCTCCTTCTTCTTCGACCTCTCCATCCTCTTCCACTTCTTCTTCCTCCTCTATATCTTCATCCTGATCCTCAATCTCACTTCTTTCATTATTTTCTTCAACTCGTTCTTCTACTTCTTTCTGATCAACTTCCTCCTCTTCCAAAAACTCTGAAGCCATTGGATAGTCTTCATCTTCCTCATCTACATCTTGAGGCTCAGTTTTCAGACCCAGAACATCACTTTTAGACACAGAATATCCAGAGTACTCCAGGTAAGAGTTGCTATGATCAGTCTTTAAGTGTTTCACTAAATTTGTAACAGAGGAAAGCTCTTTACACACAATGTCCTTTGAACAGTCTTTGCAGGCAATGACCTGAGGATCGTCCGTTTTCTCAAAGTAATTCCAAATGTTGATTTTTTTCTTGAGCTCACCTCCAGGCTGTTTCCCAGATGCACTCTCCTCTAACTCTTGCTCGACCTCACGCCTTTCATTTGGCTCAGACTTGCATGACTGTGGAGGAATGACACTAAGATTACTTTGTGAGAACTCTGAATAGATTTCAAAGTGCTCTGTTTTTAAATGACGAAGCAACGCAAAGGTTTGTCCTCTACATCTAAAAACTTTAAGGCAAAGATTACAAGCACTGGTCTCAGAATTAGAATCCAAGGGAGAAAAGTAATCCCAAATGAGGCTCCTTCGTTTTAAGTCTCCTTTCTGAAAAAAGTTAATGACGTATTCTTGATCATTGTTGAACTGAAGAATAAATCTTTCGTAGGCAAAGGTGTGAATTTCCTCTAAGTGGCTTGATGGGGAGAAAAAGGGGTGTAAAGAATAAGAGATTATTAAGGCTATAATATCCAAATATCCACCAAGAAAAAAGGAAGTTGACTCAATAAATATAAAAACATTTCTTTAAAAAAACCTTTACTCAAATCAATGCCGCTCATCTGACGTGAAATTTTGAAAATAGTTATACATACATTAATTGAATAAGCAACACCGCCTACCATGGCCAAGTATGGATTGACTCATTTCTCATAATTATAATAAACTATTTCTTCTATGAATTAAAAGCTAATGATATAATCAAATCAGAGTTTAAAAGCAGTAATGAACATAGAAGAGTGACATCATGAACTATGTTGTAGTTGTTTTTGAAATAGGTAGTATTCAAAGCATTTAAACTAGCTCACAACACCCACCATTTCTTGATTTATTCTTGAATACCAGCCCTAAGTTTCCCCTCACATTTATGGTTATTCCTTGAAGATAAATGCCTAAAGGTCTGAGGGCATAAGTCGCAGCTATAAGGTTTTAAACCCGTATGAATACGAGCATGTGTGACTAAATGATGAGACTGAGTAAATTGACGTCCACACTCAGTACATTGATAAGGTTTCTCGCCAGTGTGAGTCCTCTCATGCTTATATTTCCGCTGATTCGTTAAAAACTTCTTGGGGCAAAAGGAACATTCGTACTTTTTTTCCGCTCTATGCGCCTTTTCATGAAAATTACGAATGCTTCGACGAGCAAAGGTTTTTCCACATATGGTGCAAAGATAGTTTCGGGGTTTATTTTTATCATGGGAATGCTGCTCAAAAGAATCGCGTCGTGTAAATGAGGCGTTGCATTCCTCACATTTGTAAGGACAGCTCGCAGCATGAACTATTTTCATGTGCTGTGTTAAGGAGGCACGATTACAGAACTTATCGCCACATTCAGCACACATAAGACTTGAATCCCCTTGCCCACGACCTCCTCCTTGATTACAGAATGCCTCGTAAGATTCTGAATGGTTTGTTTCTAAATGTCTAACCATGCTAGAAACTATTCCTGCTTGGCTCTTTGCATGAATCTGTTTCTTACAGTGAATACACTCATTGACATCCATACTCTCATCGGACTTTTGAAAATAGTTCCAAATTGGATTCGTCTTGCATGGCTCTTCTTTCTTCACTAATTCTTGGGATTCAGAACTTCTGACAATATCCCTGAATCGAAGAAATTCTTTGAAAGAGTCAATGTGCTCTTTCTTCAAGTGACGTATCATACTTGAAGTAGTACGACTCTTACATTTGAAAACTTTGTTACAAACTTTGCAGGCGTTATTATCGGGAACACTCGTGGGTACAAAATAATTCCAAATTGAACTCCGCTTTTTACCAGGTCTGGCAATGTGATTAGAATGGCTCGGAACACATAATGTATCCAAAACTTCACCATCATCCTCCCTAGATGCATCAACTTCAGTTTTAACTGACGGGAGAGGGGGGATCTCAAATTTTTGAAGAGATTCTCCGATTTTCCTTCCATAGACGGAGGCAGTCAACGCTGAAAATTCATCATAGACATCCTTGTGTTCAATTTTCAAGTGACGTATCATACTGGAAGTAGTCTGTCCCTTGCATTTAAAAACTTTAGGACAGTATTTGCAACCATTCACGTCAGGGATATGAGTCTCATCAAAGTAATTCCAAATGAGACTTCTTTTCTTATACTTAGATCCTGGGTTCATTTTTGAACTTTGAGATTCCATTTGTTTACGACTCAAAATATCTTCATACACACTGGGATGTTCATTCTTGACGTGAAGGACTTGACCAACAGCATTTTCTTCTCGAAAAATTTTAAAACAAGCCTTACATTCTCGAAGTGCTATGTCGTCATCCGTTGGTATAAACAAATCAACAAAATATTCAAATTCTTCCTCAAACCTTTCATTATTTAAGTTCTTGTCTTCATGACTTTTTCGAGATGTACTCAGATCTGACTTGCCTTTCGCCTCCAAATGTACTTCGGGATGAGCTCTCTTAAGATGTCGAAGCATAATTGATGTGTTGTTTTTCTTGCATTTAAAAAAGCGAGAGCATAAATTGCAGGAATTGATGCCACTAACCTCAGTCGATTCAAAGTATAACCAAGCCAAACTTCTTTTATTAGGAGGTAAATACACATCTCCCTCATTGTTGTCGGTTTCTAATTCTTCTTCTTCATCTTCTTCTGCATACGATCCCATCCTCATTCCATCACTATCTTCATCATCTATCTTTGGCGAAATTCCAATACCTTTTTCGTAGCTTAAGAGAGAACTTTCAGTTAGTTCGTAATAGAGCAATGGATGCTCCATTTTAAGATGTTTGATCATATCTGAGACGGATTGATGCTTTAAATCAATGGTTTGATCACAATTATTACACAAAAACTCATCTGTCTCATCCATTCTCTCATAATACCCCCAAATCGAGTTCTTCTTACAGTTTTTCGCTTCTTCCAATAAAGCTTCATTAGCTTGGGGCATACCAGTGCTCACAGGTACAACGTCCTCACACTCCATCAATTCATCATCCGAATTACCAGTCTCAGTAGATTCCATTTTGTAAGTCTCAGGAATGACCATGAGAGTTGACTGAGCGTAGTCCGCATATATATCTGCATGCTCAGATTTGAGATGACGAATCATGCTTGAGGTTTGTCCAATGTACTTAAAAGCTTTGTTACAAAAATTGCAGGAACTACTTTTTGGATCCAAATGAGACAGTGAAAAATAATTCCAAACAATACTGCGACGCTTAAAAGAAGGTCTTCCAAGTGTAGTTGCTGTGTTTGTTGTAATAGGAGATGACATTTCTGGCTCATTTGGAGCGGCTTGAATGAGATATTCTTCATATGAATCGGGGTGTTGCATTTCCAAATGCCTTTAGAAAAATAATAACTATAATATCCGGATTTGATTCAATTAAGTACAGTTACGTTTTACATGAGTAAGAAAAAAAAAAGTCCATCCAAAGATCGCATTAAAAAAAACGTAGAAAGATAGAGAAACGGATCTGACTCTCCTACAAAAGGCCATGGTATAGAAAAAAAAGTATAAAGCTCAATTCGCTTACATAAATTAATGTATGATCAAAGTGCAATTCATGAAGTATGAAAAAAAAAAAAATAATATGACCAGCTGCTGATATAATACAATAGAATGTCTTGAGATAGTGTCAGAAATTATTCATACCTCAATTTTTTTTTTTTTAAATTTAATGCTACCCATTTTGAACTGAAATATCCATTTTTGATTAAAAGTGATACAAGTATATTCTAAAGGGTTCTTAAGGTATTTTTGAGGATAAAAAACCATAATTTGCAGAAAAATGTCCCATGTCCAAAATTAATTAATAGACAACAGAGAGTTTGGGTAATATTAAAAATAGTTTGAATTTGCTTCAAAGCAACTTATTTACCAGATAAATTGAGAAACGAATTCCAAAAATTCAAGTTAATTATTATAACAAGCATTAAAAATGCTTGAATCTACCTACGTAGATCACGAAAGACAACATTTATTCCTGTAGGACTTACATAAGCCCTCTAGCATGAACTTAACGAAAGATAAGTATAATTAAATGAAAAAATTTTGGGGGATGAATAATTTAGGACACAAGTCTCTTGCTATGATTTGCAAATATCCAACTAATTAAATGTATCTACCTTTTTATGAATTTTTTACGTAGCAAACAAGACACAGAATAATGACAATTCACTAATATGTAGTTATATAAAAATAAAGCTTGTAAATAATGAATTTCGTAACTTCAAATTATTTGATCAAGAATTGAGATAACAGCAATTCCTGGTTTAACAAACATTATTCATAGTATGCTTAATACGACTCGTTATTCATCATGAGGGTGAAAGTACATAATTAAATTACTAGGGCAATTAAAAGACGTTATGTAAAAGGAAAGAAAAAAAAATAATGAATTTGAGTAAAGTGTTCCACGTACCTATGGAAGTAAATCAAATATTTTAAATAAAATTATTATAAAAATTGATTTATATTGCCTTCCATATGAGTTGATCATAGCTACCTAAAAAAAAAAAATACTCTACACAAATAATATTCAAATCTAAGTCATATTTTTAAAGTAGATGAAAGTAAGTCGAAAAAAAAAAAAATTTTTTTCGTCAATACGACAGTCGGAGCGGAATTGAAAAATTTAGTCATTTGCATTTTTTCAAAAATATAGGTCAATTGATTTTTATGTAGTTGTTGCTTTCATCATGTTCATTAGTTCCCATGAGGACTATATTTTCAAAGAGAGACGCTCTATGTAATATATGCGTTTGATTGAAATCCAACACTAGAATATAAGACTCCCTTATGCTCAATTAAAGTGATGGGTAAAATGTAATAAAGAGTCACGTCATTTTGAATGGAATGAATAAATAGAATTCTTCTACTCGGGCATAACATAACATAACATACCATGCCTTTTTGTTCATTCAAGTTAATAAAAGTTACGTTACTAAATAAAGGTAGATAATTCAGGATATTATAGAGGAATTGCCTTATGAGGGCGGAGGTATTTGTTGATTTGTCCTTGATTATGGTTTTACACTCTCTACATTGGTGATACTCGGGATGTTCCGTGGAATCAAAGTAACTCCAAATAGGGGAGGAGATGGATGTACGACTCTTGGGATGGAACTCTCGAACGTGAGACAGGATAGAAGTTTTAGCCATGAAGGAATCACAATCTTCACAGTAATAGGCCTTTAGCCGACTTTTGACTTGAGGAGGAGCGTCGAATCCAAATGTCTTAATGATGTCTTGGAAGTTCCCGTCCTCAACGGCAACGCTTCTCAAATGTGGATCAAAGACTCCATCGAGGAATTGTCTGAGGCACTTGGCGTCTGAGCCAGGAGCTAAAATCTCTATAGCTTCCCATGGAGGAAACTCTCCCAGAGATTCGAATAAGAGTTCTGAGAGAGCTCCCAGAAGGAGCTTGGAGGACTCTACCACAGATCCATCGTCGAAGCGGATTCGAACATCCTTGTAGCTCTCAGGTTTGGAATGATATTCGTTGAGGAGGACTTCGCAGAGGTCTGAGCCCATGCGAAATGTCCTACATCCCGATTGAATCCTTGAATCCTCTTCCTCCATTTTAATGGAAACCCACTTTCTACATAAAGAAGAAGATCTCTAACTAGCAGTAACACATCAGTAGCTGCTTCTAGCTAAAATAATAGAATAACTAATAAGAAAATCAAGCGGTTTTCCGATCATCTCTCCTTTTTCTCCCCATCCTCTTCTCTTCTATAACTCTAGAGCTCTTGCGCATTAGGTCCAATACTACAATGCGCAAATGGACTTCTTTGACTCTCTCTGTCATTGGACGAAAACTAATATAAACTCAGGTTTGAAGCAGGCGCTTTCCATCCCTACTCAGATGGCGCATAGTTACTTTATACTTAATATTATGTATTATAACTTTATAAGTAACTTAAGTATAGATACATATTAATATCATATATTCATAGTCCACCTTTTTGTAGACACCGTTTTGGCTATATTCATTTGTCCCTAAACAATGGATCCTTCATCTCAAATTACAAAATATACATTGAGACATAGTTAATGCGAGTTTAACACATAGGTCATATCACTATCAATCATGGAATCGAGTGCAAAACAATAACAATGAATTATTCCTAAAAACAACAGAGTACTACATGATTTTTTGTGAACGACTTTTTTTTAGCGTCGTTCAAAGAGACTATAAGTTATTATAACAATAAAATAATATAGATATATTTAATACAAGCATAGTGATGAAAATGTATAACATATTTTAAGGATGCATCACTTCTAATCCATCATAGTACTTAGAGCTAGTCTAAATGATACGTATAAATTATATGTAACGTACTATATATGATATAAATAGTATGTGGAATTTAATTACTTTAATATAAATACAACTTGGAATTATCCCGGCCAATACGAGTTTTTTTATTTATTGAATCAGCTGATGTATGTTTTTTTTTCTTTTTTTTATTCGACGAAATAAAAAAAAACTTAAATTGGAGATGTTTTATATAGCAGGAGGGTGATATGAGCGAGCTTTCGTGATCATGGTAGCTGCAGCATTTCCATTAGCGAAACTTGGAGTCCTCGTTTTAAAACAGGTGTCCAAGCCCATTGCCAAGAGTATAGCGGATCGTGCTCGAGCTTCAAACTTTTTTCGAAATCGAATATGTATTCCCACTGCAAATCTCTTCCACTGGTTTGTTTATATCTTTTTTCATTCATATACTAGTATGATCCATGATATTTATTGATGATCCATTATCCTAGGTACGATGTCAAAATCCGTATGAAGTCCCTTAATCTCGGTGACGTCAAATCCGTCCCTAAATTGAACGAAAAAAATGCCATCGACACCGGAGCACAGATTTTATCTGAAATGATCATATTTGGTGTCGCTGCAGGGATATTAATCCTGGAAATGATTCGTCAGTCTGAAAAAGAAGAAACTAAACAGGAGATCATACTTGAAGAAAAAGAAGCTTTGAAGAGAACCATTACCAATTTGGAATTTAGAGTCGAAAAGCAATCCGTTCAAATCAGGCAGGCATTTACTTTGTTTTAAAGACAAAAAGAAAAAAAATGAATGTGTCATTGTCTATTGTTATTGATTAATGTATATTTTAACTTTGTAGGGAATTGACACGGCTCTCACATAGGATTCAAGATAATCTCCACAAAAAGTCCCTCAAGTCTCTCTTTAATGAAGCTCCTGAATTGCCTCCTGAGCTCCAGGAAATTGCCACTGAAGAGGAGACAGAAGCAAAAGATGAGGAAAAGGAGGTCTCAACAACGTCATCTTCCATCGATGTGGTTGCACAGACGAGTGAATCACCTCATAAAATCACGCTCACCCCTGATGGAGATGAAGTCATTTCCAAAGGCTACTTTGAGTCCTTCGTTGACCTCATTTTATGGCGCTCTCCAAAGAAATGATCAATATTCTATTCTATTCATTCAGTCCTTTCGAGATAAATACCTAGATATATTATTTAATTGAATTTTCCCTCCCTGCTTATCATCATACTGTCTTGAAACTCTTATTTTGTCAATGAATTTTCACTTGTCTCATTGATGTATTATATAATGGCAGAAATATATGTATACGATATTTCATTATTAAAATAATTTTTGAAAAGGTATACCCTCAGATCTGTGTTGGGTAGGGTTAGATCAAAAGATACTAAATCTATCAAGACCCACACAACATTAAAAGTCTTAGTTTGAAGGCAATAAATAAATACTATCTTAATCTAAATGACTACAGGTCAGCATATATAAGAGAATTGGAAGGTCCAAAACTTTGGAGAGGCAAATCCTATTGCCCAGTAATCTTACAAAAATTTAACTTTTGACCTTAAAAAAGGGCATATAAGACTCATTTGAGGGGCGAATAAACCCTTACTCTGACAGCCATGTTATCTAAGTTGGCATTTATTGATATTTCACAAATAGTATGTGCCTTCCGATTTCGAACTTCAATAATGAGTTTCAACATACAACAAGCAGGAATGACTCCTTATAGATTGCAAACAGCGTCGACAATGAGTGTACAGGCTACCGATCCCCGATGTAGAGTCATTATCGGGCGCATAAAATAAGAAAAAAACTATTATTTAACAAGAAATGACTGGTATTTTCGAAATTCAGAAATAGTACTACTGCGTGCATTTGGGTGCCCCCCCCCCCGCAGCTTTTTATTCGTGCGGTGAACCATTTTTATGGTTTAAATTTTTAGAAAGCAATGTTCTTATTTGTAAATTTTTTTGCGGCCACTTTGTTTGGAGTGGGCACACATACTTGGCAGTGATTATTATTATTTTTTTTATTTAATATAGCTTATAAAGGAATTTTTTTATGTAATATATAATTAATAAACACATTTAATTTATTAATATTCAACTTTGACCCGATTACGCAGAATTATTAATTAATTATCAATTATAATAAAAATGCAGATTTGATTATGTTCTTGAGAATGTGGCCCAATTGAATTGATTTGCCGGAGGCCCAATAGAGTGGAATATACATTCATTTTTCGAATTAAATTGGGATTGTAATAACAAATTCTATTGACTTCTGCGAGGGTGAAAATAACTTCCACTGAGAACTCTGAAAGGATGAGTTCAAGACCATGAGATTTCTAGGAGAGCTAAATAAATTTAAATTTCGCACCTCATTAAATGAGAACATTTATCACCCCTACAGTAAATGGGGTTTCATAAGAGTGTAATTATATTATTTTGGATGCACGAAGATCAAACGTGTTTCTTGTTTCTTATTTATTGAATGTATTGTTACTCAAATGGATTCAACAAGATTTTCCAAGCATGTTCTAATATCATTAATAATTTTGTAGACCAAATGGATTGGACTAGAAGCATGAATGAGAAAGTTTCAAATTTTCTAGATAAAATGATAAGATTAGTTGGTCAGCAGATAATGATAATAAATTATCATTGATCTCCAACGACTATCAAGTACCACACTTTTATCGACACCACTTGTTTGAATAAGAGGAGATTTTTGTTCTTCTAGTGGTGTAAAGGTACAGCCTTTGATATACATAGGTATTAGGAAAAACGAGCTTATCTCAATATTTTCTCACAGGAACTCTCAGTTTGTTTGAATCGCTTGAGTGGGTGAGGAGGTGTCTTTGGTTCTCATCGTCTTTAAATTTTTTAAGTATCAGCATGGAAGTGGAAATTTGGAAACTTAAGGATCAAATTTCTGAATTGAAGGGAAGGCCCGCTCAATGTCATTGTGCCACAGTCATTGAAGGTGAGTAGTGTGTCTCTAATTGTTGCATAGAACTAAGTGATAAAGCAGATTTGATTGGTTTTTTCTTCTTCCTGTAATAGTATACAAGGGCATGATGAGTCTTAAGCTCCGCAATGGAAATTACGCTCGAAAAGTACTTCCACAATATGCTCGACGATCTCCAACCAAACCGTGCGATTTGCCGTCTTTCATCAAAATGAACTCTGATGTGGAGGTGAAGAATGTTCGAAGTGATGGAGACGTTATTTATGCATTGGGTCAGGTACTTACATTTTTGGGAAAAGAGGACTTGGTTCTAAAAATGTACCATGACCAAAGCAAAGTCATCGTTGCACGAAAGGATTGTCGCATCCCCAGTAACATGCTCTGTCTCAACAACTACAAGGAGATTGACAAACTAAGAAAGTACAATGTGAGTGTTGAAACGGTCACTCCTGACAACATAACAGGTAATTAGAGTGAAAAGTACAATTGAGGAATTTGATTTGATTAGAATTATGTATTCTATTAGAGCCAAGTAATTGCGGTAGCAACAAAGAGGATAAGAAAGGAGACTTGGTAAAAGAAGAATCTACTACGCCAAGTACTTTAGCCCACCAAGAAACACAAACTCTAATAGAAGAGGCTCGTCTATCGGAGGACGAAGTGGATGATCAAGAAGACAGCGAGCGTTTTATAGCTATTTCTTCAATGATGAATAACTATCAGCAAAAAATGACTTCCCTCTCTTCTGAATTGGAGATGAAGTTAAACGACTTAAGCTCTGATTATAGAACCCTCGAGTCAAAAGTAATGGAGCTATTAGGTAAGGATTGGCCACCGATGGGAAACACTTTGGGTGGAGTAAACAAGTCCTCGCGTAACTCTGTGGAAAGTGATGAGCGTTCATTTTCTCAGTCTGGTACTCCTAATCCTACTCCACCTCCGACAATTGGGTTTCCCCATCAGTCTCTTGTTCCTCATGGTGTGTTTTTTCCACATCAAAATCAATTTGGTGGATTTCCAGGCTTTCTACCCCTTGCTCCACTTGGAAACACACCCTATAGTCGACGACAATTGGGTGATAAAATATTTAACGTCATTTCTCAAAAGTACGATTCAGAAGACGCTATGAAAATGACGGAAGATTTACTTTCTGTTCTAATTTAAAAATAATTGTTGTTTTAAATGCTTAACCCTATCGATCGCAATCTCATTTACTTGTATTACTTTCAGTCAGACCTTGCTCCCTAGCAATTTATTTGTTAAATAAGAATGAATTTTCATTAAAGATCTGGATCCTGAGAAACATAAAATTTCCTCTCCTCCAAGAATCTCTTTACATATTTTGTTGATCCTCATGTTTTTCTCTCTGGAAGAAAAATTTCTTAATTTTTTGTTTAAAAACATATTTGAAAAGGAATTTAAAATTAATATTTTAAAGTTAAATAAATATCGATATACTCTAAACGTTTTATTGATACGTTAACATATGTGGAACTTTTAAGGTTTTTTTTTGTTAATAATTCTCTTATACTTATTATAATTGATAATTCCATCACGATTTTTGTCCATGAATAAATTACGATAAATTGATTTTTTTTAAATTATATCATGGCTACTAAAAGATTTATTTTACCGATTTAACTCGAGTCCACTCGATTTAACCACACTTGGAAAGCATTTTTTGTTGTGTGTACCCATAGGAACCCTTTATTTTTGGAAACTGGGAAATCACCTCGTTGCGTTCTAATCTGTCTTTGTGTTGAAATTTGCGTATTAAGCGTCAGTTGGGGCCCTCTTATTCATAAGAACCCCGTACAATTGACACCCACACACAACTGTTGACATCAATTGACCTCAAGTATGTGATCTTAATATCTTAGTCTTCTTAAAATCAACGATTTCCTACATAATTAATCGATAATTCTGTGACCACTAATATAATTTGGTCAATGGAAGTATTACGACAATGAGTCTTTAAAAACATGGAGTTTCCTGGAACACGCATGTTTGCTGAAAGACCAAATAAATATCAGGTGATTATGTGTACTGAAGTCCTCTAGTTTAAAAAATGTATAAGTGCTAAAATAGAAATGTACTCTAAAATATCAGTTCAAAATTGACAATGTATCCAATAAAAAGACATTATTCTTAATTAATGAATGCGTTCGAATACATTTCCAATAGACACGTCCATCACATACTGATAATAAATAAATCATTGGGGATTTCTAGGTTGAAGATACTCCACTTTTTCATATGCTAAATCTGATGAATGCTTAAAAAACATGAAATATCCCTGAAGTGTAGCCGCACTGATGGGTATATTCAACGCTATTACTTTGTCACCGAATTCGTCAGCTTTCATCTGAAACGAAAAAATGGAGAATTATAAAATAATGAACTAAAAGGTAAATGCTTACAGCTGGAGCGTCGGGATAAAATTTCTTAAACATATCTGAAAGTTGTTTGTGGGAACAGTAACCAATATACTGCTTCACATCAACTCGCCCTGGACGAATCAAGGCTGGATCCAATCGATCCAAGTAATTTGTTGTCATGAATAGTATGCGTCCTTCAGTAGAGGTGACTCCATCAATGGCGTTCAACAATCCACTGAATGTGAGTCTATTGAGTCCTGAGATAAATTTTGTATTTGAATCAAGATAAACAAATCAAATTTACGTAGATTCGTCCTCACCTTGATAAGCTGCCTCTAAATGAGGATTCTCTTCACGACTGACAAAAGCAGCATCCACGTCTTCCAGCAAAATAATTGAGTTTTCAGGAGCATCGGCCAAACGATGCTGTAATCGATCATCTGACATGCCTCGATCAGAAAGATTGAGAACGGCTATTGAATAATCTAGCTCTCCCGCTAATGCTGTGATAAATGACGTTTTTCCACAGCCTGGAGGACCATGTAAAAGGTAGCCTCTTCTATATGGTATGCCACGTTCTCTATACCACTGAGGACTTTGAATAAAATCCCGAACATCGGACACAATGCTATTGGCAACATTTTCATCTAGAATAACAGATGATACCATTCGTTTTTGTCTCGGATGCCCAAAAGGACGCCATTCAGTCCCTATAGCAGTGTACATGATTGTTTTACCAGAAGTGGCCTCCATAGCCATTTCTTTCATAATAAAATTCAAAGAAATTTAAATGTGGTAACTTCACTTTTAAAGTAATCAATTACCCCTGGCTTCATCTAAAATATCCGTGAACAGTTGTCTATGCCTTCCAATTGTGGTGAGTTGAACAGTTTCCCAAGGCTCTGTCAAGCGCTGCTCTCGAGTCCTCTCCACTTGGATCCAAGTTCCTAATCTTAGTAAATTGAATTAATTTCATCTTTTTGAAAGTTGATTCCCCAATACACGTACCTCTAAAATAAATTAAATGGAGTCCTACACTAGGTTGAAAGTCATATCGTGTTGAAATCTTTCCAGATTCGGATTCAATATATGTTGTATCAACAGTCAAGTGCTGGGATTTCCTAGCTCCTCTCTTGGTGATCCAATGGAGAAGCCATTCAAAGCTTTTGTCATGACATGTAACTTCCACAGTAGTCATACAGTGACGACGAAATAGAATGAAACCAACTTGGGATGTCTTTCGTAACAAAGCAGTTCCTTAGAGAATAAGGGTTGATCGAATCATATTTTAAATGCACTTTGAGAATGCCCTTACCTGCACCTAATCCAAAGAGACCAAACCCAGCTCCAAAATAGGGATTTTCACTCAAGGATGAAACTACGTCACTCAGAGTCATCCTTCAGGATATAAAAATATAATAGGAAAAGTTATAATATAATATTGAAATTGAATGTCTTGAAAGATATTGGAGTTGGTTATATTTGAATAGAGTAAAAATAAATGTAGATATTATGAGATCGTAATATATTGTGTCTATGAAGGAGTCAGCTCCTCCTCGTTTTCCTCAGGTGCCTCAAAATCCGTTGTTTTAACTTCCTCATCTTCACCATATTGAAGCACGTTATCCAACATAAGTACTAAATCAGATATGGACTCTTCATCCGTAATGTCAAGAGGAAAATATCGAACGAGTGAATAGTCCTCAATGACCTTCCCAAGGGATTGACTCAGTCGATAGTACTTATTTCCAAACCGTCCCATTGCATCCTCAGTTAACTCATGGGTGTCCATGTCTAGAAATCGATCCAATTGTTTCCTAGATGCGGGACTCAAGAGGTCCAATTTAGAAAGAACATTGATATGAGGTATTTCCATATTGACCATGGTGGAGAGCGCAGCCATGGACCCAGACACGAATTTCCCTCCATCCACCATGAAATTAGCATCTATAAGAAACACACCCGCTACGCGAAATCCCCATGAACTGAGAGCATCTGTAAGACGTCTCATGACGTTCATGTGAGTATAGAGTTCAATTTGTCCAGGACAATCAAAGATGAGGTAATCGGAGTCGTTTTCATCGCAGCCCAATTCGTTTCGGAGCCATTCAATATTTTCCACAAGGTACTCAAGACAAAAGACGAGGCCACCATTCGGACCATAGCGCAGCTCTGGATCCTCCATCGCGTCTTCGAGCTGTATAAAGTCACGAACGTCTAATACAGGACTGTAATCAAAATGCTCGGCTGCTGGATCCAAATTCACGGCACTGATTGTCCTTTTTGTGACTATACCATGGTTCACAAGGCTAGAGACAAGGGTTGACTTGCCAGAGCCCGCAGGACCCATGACAAAATAGGCATAGCGCATTCTGTTGTTTAATTAATTATATATGAAGTAGAATTAATAACTTTAATATTATTTCATTTATAATTCTTCACACAAAAAATGAGCATCGATGATCAATCGCAGAGATATTCACATCATAAAAACAAAACATGTGATGGACAAAAGCTGCTGATATGCGAATTCATAACAACAAATGACGTCATAGACGAAAACAAACAATTACCAGTAGAGATAAATAAAAAATAAACAAGTTCAAACTACTAAGCGCTTTCCAGAGCTTATTATTATTAAAATGAATTATATGTATACTTATTCTAACGATTGTAAATTATGATTTATTAATAATATTATTTAATATATAAACTACCCAGTTTGTTTATATATTTAAAATCTATTTGAGACAACGTCAAGCTGCTACTTAAGGGAAGATATCCTTATAAAACTTCAAACTCTTGAAAATTACATAATAAATTAAATGGAGGCTCTAATATTATAAATTAGTGGATATGTTATCAATTTATAACAATAAAATAAGACTTTCCTTCTATATCCTATCGTATCGTGACACCCCATCTAATGAGCATTGACATTGCATTGGGATCCAAAGTACCAAATGAAAAACAACTTTATTGGATATTAAGACTATACTTTATTAAAATGCAAGACCTAAATTGGTGATGAGTAATCAAACATAGTCGTAAAATACGAATCATGATACGTGTGATCTAATGAGAGCACTCAATGTTGAGTAAAGGTATTCAATGAGATATATTTGTGTAATACAAAAACTATGTACAGACATGTCGAGAGAGTTAATAATTTCAAGCCTAGTATTATATAGCAACTAGGGTGGAAGAATGGGTATTCTATTGGGGTCCTAACAGGAAATAATTCTCTCAAATCCCTCATATTAGCACATCAAGAGTTTCAAATCAAAGTGCAATATCATGATCTATATAGAAATCCTCAATAATGTGGTTCCTTATATATATATATATATATATATATATATATATGCATTTATTCGAAATTCTTGCGGCTTCTTAGAAACACCATTTGGTATGTCCCTTAGGGAGGGGGGGGGGCTGGTAAAACCACTATTTTTTTTTTTGTAAATTGATAAATAGTTTGTGATAAATAGGAATGTAAATCATATGCAATTCGGGCGTGTTATAAAAAAAGAAAGAGAAAATCAACCTGGCAACCCTGACAATTTAATGAATGTCGAGGGAGGAAACAGCTTGAGCTGTCATGACGTTTTACTGAGCTACAAGCTGCTATTCTCCATTATATATACAACAATAAATAATAACATAGATGAGGCAGATAATTAACTGAAATTAATGTCAGGAAATTATATATTTTTAACTAATAATAATTATACGAGGACTTGAGCCTTTTTGTTTACATTTTATTTGCTTTATTTAACTTAATGCATGTACTCCTTCATGCGACATCTTTACTATCAGGTAGATGTTCTCCCCTCAGTAGTATTAAAGGAAAAATGATAACAGCTTCGGAAAACAAAAAGACCTGTTTGAAGAGCCAACTCCACTTTTTTATCACACGCCCGAATTGCATATGATTTACATTCCTAGTGATAAAAGATATTGTCGAAAGATACTCTGACAAATTTCAGCTCTAAAAAAATATTTCCTTTTCTTTACTCCATTTTTCCTATTTTTCAACTTTATAGATATATTCACTTTTCTTACATCGGAGGCTATCTTTCGATATCAAATGATCTGTTATATTTTATATGGCTATGCAAATTGTTTACATAAATAGATAATTATCAATTAATTTAATTATTATTATTTCTTTGAGTAACAAATAGCATTAATATAGTGTTTCAGTCACAGAAATTAATCCAAAAATGCCATTTTTCCTCATTTTTTAAGTTTACATTTACTTAACTTTACAGATCAAAATTTTTAACAATACTTTTTTTTAAAAAGTTTGAAGCGAGCTATCAATTAATCATCATAATTAATACTCGAATACCATGCAAAGAATGTCAAAAAATGTGATAAACTATATGTAGGATAATACGACTCTAAAATTCCTTCCTATTTCTAATCTATCCGAAATTTGATATGTTAGCTTATTTCTATGCATAACAATTAAATTTATGCAACCAGCCATGTACAGTTTTTTACTTTGCGGTCCACCCTAATGTGCAACTTTACAAACTCTATGAAAACACGCCATAAGATTACCGATCCCATCAACTTTGAGACGATAAAACTTGCAAAAGATATTTTCTGATTTTTTACAAAGAGAGACAAAGTCATCTGACTTTGCAGCATATAAAAAATATATGTGATTGTACATTGACAGCCTTATGTATTTTATTTTGTCAGCTGTCGATTTTCTATCTCCATTCCCATTTATACGTGTTCGTAACGTTGATTTGTTAAGCACAATTTAGCTATTGTTAAGCTGTAAACTATTATATGAAGATTAGTTCAATAGTTGAGAATAAAAGATTAACTGGCACTTAGTTTCGGGCCATTTATAATTATCTTTTTGGAGGAAAGATTGAGTGATATATGAAGATATCCACGACAAGCTTTTTTGTTTAATCGCAACCTCGACACTCATAAGGGAATCTGAAAACAAAACAACATATATGTATACATCAAAATCATGTACATAATATAACAATAATACCCTATTTGAGGTCATAATACCTAGCGTCAGCTGCTTTACTTCAGAAGAGTCACCAATGAAAACAGCAGAAGGGAGAATAATATATGTACATATATTTTTGCTAATTTCAAAAAGCTCGTCGTGATCACAGATTTGAATAATTATGTATTATGTCTATGATGTTAGTCTTATTAGAAGGTTCCCCCTCTTTGATGCTGAATTGTCTAGACTCAGAGATATTGAGTAAGAAATAGATTGGCTTGTCGCACAATTGAGTCTATCAGGTACCTTATTTGTGTAGTGAAAAACTAGGCTTACGTGGTTACAATGCCTTAAAAATGAATAATTATGGCTTAATTTATTATTTCTGGACATTTTCACTAAAAGGAGAACAATGGCGAAGTCTTGTGTCGAAAAATATTTATTTGATTTTAAATTTATACGGTCTTCATTCAGGACAGCTGGTGGCTTTTACTTCTCGTCTATTCCATGGCTGAGTTTCTTTTTCTTATCATGTTATGCCTCTGTCCTGATTCTATTCTATAGACCTTGGTTTATGAGTAACGCCTTGTTGTAGTATCAAAATTCATGCGAAATTGCATAATATATGTATAAGCAAAATCTCATTTAATAAATAAAAAAAACCGCCATTATATCACCAGGCTTTTGAACGGGGCACCAAATATACCAACGTTCAGCGGAACACTTTAAATTGGACTTTAGCGTTCCGATTAGTTTACGTATCGGAGTACTCTTTGATGAAAAATGACATTAATTAAATATATAGGAAAGAGACAAAATTGTCGTAAAATGCATAAGTCTCAACTACTAGATCAATTTTAATAAGAGTTTTATATAGGTTTTATTTAAGACTAGCTAGAAAAAATACAAAATTTGGTAGACTTGACACAAATCATCTAAATTTGGCTTATCTTCATCGGTTAAGTAGCATTATAATTAGGAATGTAAATAATATGCAAAATGCCCCGTGCGAGATTTTGTGGAGTTGGCTCTTCGAACAGGTCTTTTTGTTTTCCAAAGCTGTTATCATATTTCTTTTATTACTACTGAGGGGAGAACATCTACCTGATAGTAAAGATCTCGCATGAAGGAATACATTCATTCATTAATGTTAATAAAGCAAATAAAATGTAAAGAAAAAAGGGCTCAAGTCCTCGTATAATTATTATTAGTTAAAAATATATAATTTCCTGACATTAATTTCAGTTAATTTTCTGCCTCTCATCTATGGTATATGTACATACATAAGGTTAGTATTTATTATTGATGTCTTCATTTGTATACATATATAATGGAGAATAGCAGCTTGTAGCTCAGAAAACGTCATGACAGCTCAAGCTGCTTCCCTCTCAACATTCATCAAATTGTCAGAGTTACCAGGTTGATGATTTTCCCTGTCTTTTTATTTTACACACCCCATTTGCATATTATTTACATTCCTAATAATAATACATTTGAATGTGAAATCAGCTTAAAATGTATGGATGTGAGAGAAATAACCTCATTAAATAATTTATTATCCGCAATTAATAGTCAAGTTTGACTAAATATGTGTATGTATTTTTCGATTATTAAGAAAGAATCTATCATTTCTTAATCTCTATTATTATAAATAACCTTCAAGTGCATGTAAAATATTTGCTCACTTACTTCTATTTGAAGCTTCATAATTTATTCATCTATTGGCAGAAGAAACATAATTTTAATTTTGATTGTCAAAAATAAAAAATATATGTTCCTATATTAATATATTAGCATAACATTTTATCGTGGAAACGAAATGTACTTCCGGCTCAGTTAAATTGTATGTATATCCAGAAAAATAGTGGAGAAATACTGAACTTAATACTACCCTTAAATTCAAGTCAAAAAAGCTGGCTCATAGAAGTAAATCAGGAGCCAACTCGTCAAGGAACTCTTACAAGCCAGTACATCCCTAATATACATATAAATGTACCCTCTATTTTGATTTGTCTACTTCTTGTCCCCTTACAAATTAGTTTTATGAGCAAAGTTGATTTAGTGAACTCAATTTGGCTCTTGTTAGTAAGCTGTGAACAACTTTCTAGTATTAATTGTGGAATAACTTTTCAATAGCAGCTGGGAAGACAAATTCGTTAACTACGAACAACTCCCTTTGAGCCCTTTCCCCCCCCCCCTTTCTTTTGGGAGGAAAGGTTGAGAGAGTCAATCAAAATAATGTTGTGATTATAACATATATATATATGTATATATAATGTATTTCTGCAAAAAAAAAAGTGAAGAATTTAATACAAAATATATTTAACAAAAAGATCAAATATATTATTTTTATTGACTTCTTTATAAAATGTAACTATGTAGGGTAATAATTTAATAAATTGCGAGGAAATACATTTTATCCATAATAAAAAAGAAATAACTAAATATACAATTTTCCTAATCACAAATGATGTACGAACATCCATTCAACTCTTTTTTTTTTATTCGCCTGTGTTTATGCTCCATTATTAAAAATTATATTTATTTATTTACAACGGGAGTGAAAAATTTCATCATTGCATTCAGGGTCGTTCATTGAAGAGAATCCTTCTCATGGTGAATAATAATAATAATAATAATAACAAGAATAATAACAAACCATGGCCTGAAAAAACAAACAAAAAACATGTGAAAAAGTAATGATATAATTGACTTTAATTATTTACGCTCAGTAAATTTAAAAAAAAAAAAATAGATTCATAGTCATTATGTATTATCATGTAGATACATGGAATACGTTCTAAGTATGTACATGCCACCTCTCACATCATCTCAGTCATTGAATATTTAATTAAGAGTAACGTCATGAAAAACAAGGAAAACTACATCTATAAAGTATGGTCCGTCATTATTATTTATTCCACATGGGGTTCCATGCTCTTTGATATAGGATATATTATGATGTTTAAATACATATATTATTACTCTTTAGGAATCCTGAAATGAAAGCCAATGTTGCTCTTACATATAGTAAAGGTATGTATGTACAACTCATTTATTAGGCAGATGCTCTTGAAGGCATTACTGGCACTGCATAAGGGATGCAAAGTATAAAACAACAACAACACTCAAATTTAATATACAATGTGTATAACAGTGAGGTAAAGTCATGAGCATTCAAAATCGAACAATCCACTCAATTTACATACGTATCTCTAAATAAAAGTAGATAATATTATATTTATGTTCAGAAAATGGGAGAAATTAGATTTGAAATTTGGCGCTCTTTCTTCATTTTGATAGAGTCAGATGGGAGGAGAGGAATTAGTGGAGCTGGGAATCTGAAGCCTTTACTCGACAATAGAAACAGCATTTTAAATTTTCCAAAGATGTTATTCCTTAATTTTTGAGGAAGCAACAATTAGCACACATCCTGTGTAATGGAGCAATAAACACTGTCCACAAATAATGAACATATAATCAGCCAATGAATGCCTAATCGAGGGAAATTAGAATCTTTGATATAATATAAACTTCCAGCTGATATGAATTTGCTTTTATGTATTTCCTTCCACATAGCGTATAGCTATGTTTTCCCCTGTAAAAGGATAAGAAAATAGCTGCTTGTAGCGAATACAGTAAAACGTCATGACAGCTAAATCTGCTCTTCTCCCAAGCATTCATCAAACTGTCAGGGTTACCACTTCAGTGTTGCTTTCTTTTTTTTTTACATACTGAGCTGTAATTGTTATTTACAGCTCTAGGAATGGGACAGAAAAGGGCTAAATATCAGGAAAAGCAATTGGTAGCAATTAGCCAATGCTTCCTTTCAGCATCAGAACTTAAAGTTCTACAAATCATGGGTCAGGACACTATAGAAAGAGAAAATGCACAACGTAATATATCATATTATAATAGAACTTTGTGGTAAAAGTATCTAAACCTTTCATTTAAAAACAGACCCGAAAAAAAAGGTTAGAGATTATATTTTGATTTTCGAAAAACAGGACACATGGCCCATATCAGTGTCCGAACACATCATGAATGTATAAAAAAGTTCACAAATAGGATTTAAAAAGAGGGCGACGATTCGTCACTTTATGGTAATTAGGTAATTATTCCTGCCAGCTGTAAAACTTACATTCAACAGAGACAGAAATTCTGGGGACATTCCCCTTTTCTTGAAACTGCCCCCCAAATTAATTTGAGACTCATAAAATACGAATTGAAATTTTGCTTATGTGGTCAACGTATTCTTTTTGTTTTTTAGTGCATAAGGAAAATCCAAAAATCCTTTTTCATCATATAGATGAGAAATGAATGAAAACAAAGGAAGACAATTAATAACAATTATAGACAAAGGTTTTGAATTTTTAATAATGTTTTCGACAGCTTTGTATTTTGTTTTGAACTTAGTTACAAGTGAGTAAATAAAAGGAAACATTTCTTTCTTTCTTTTAATGCTTAATCATTAGTATCTAAATTGAATTAAAGGAGATATACACAATTTTAATTTAACAAAAAAAAAAAAAGTTATGCAAGATTTTTAATTCTTGAAAAAAAGTTTAGCTTATGTTATAAAAACTATACAAGTCTATAAGGCCAATAAAAAAAAGTAGTAAACAAATAGTTATATTTAATTTAAAAATTAAGCTAGATAACTAAAAGAAAGAATGCGTGATTTCTAAATTTATCATTATACAATCTTTCAAACGTAAACCGATTATCAGATTATTTTCACTTTTTGAGTCTAGAAAATCTAAGATTTTGAACAACTTTTTACAAAAAAGACGTTTCTGTCTACAAAATTGTAAATTTCTTGTATTTTTTTTTTTCATAGTCATAAATGAATTTGAATCTTTTAGAGACACTAAAAAATATTCAAAAATCAATATGTAAACCACAAAAACAATACTAGTAATTTAAATCTTCCATTTTTCTTTTATTTGACATTAAAACATATATAAATTGGCCTTTAAAATCCGGGTACAAAAAATAAAACTTTTAATTTTGTTACATATGTAGTTTTATCATTTATATATATAAATATACATATAAAGAATCTCAAATTGACTTTTATATACAAAAAGTAGGAATGAAATAGTCCTTTCTTAAATTGATAATAATACAAATTGTAAATTTAAATTTATTACACTCGTCAACAAATTTGAACTTTCAAAAATCTTAAGGGGTAGAAGTATAATAAAAGTTACTTAATTTTGCACGCTGATTTCAAATCTGTAATTGTTTTTTTTTTTTGAGAAATTGGAACCTACTTTTTTAGCTTTTTTGACCCATTTTCCAACATCAACTTCAATATAAGTCTAGAAGGATACAAATTTTGTGCATTAAAAAAAGTGCATTTAATGCAAATTTCATTTCCAGTATTTGTTTTGACCTAAAAGGACTTATAGGGGCATAGGGTGACGGAGTAGGCCCAAAAGTCGGCCAAATCCTTTGTACTTAAATAACTCCTTGAATATTACATGAAATGGATTAATACGAAAAGCATTTAAGAGCTGAGACCCACAGCTTTTAAACGAGATGTCAAGCGCCTTAATTAAGAAGAAATCGTCCATCTAGGCGTATAAATTTTTATTCAATTTCGAGCAAAAATTAGCAACAAATCTAAGACTCACGATAGAGCTACTTAAGCAGTAGCGCGCAGAAGGATTTCAGCCGGTTTCTAAAATTTTGAGGTTAGGGATACTTTCATTTCGTGAAATTCTTTTTATTTCATTTTGTTACTCAAAATGTTGTGACAGTCGTCCTTCCTTGACCAGTTATAAGTAACTTGGCACAATAATTGATTTGTATATATATATTCATTTGGAATATGTACAACTTTTCTCAATGAAGTTTTAATCAAAAAGATTGAAGACACATATTCCTAACCATCCAAAACCTTTGAAAGAACTTTAGAGTCTTCATTTGAAAGGAGTGTTGTTGTGTGTGTCATGTGTAGGGAATTTCATTCTTATCCTCTGGATCATTAAACGCAAATGTGAAAGGAAATCACATTCAGAGTTCAAGTTGGTTCACACATACATATATTCTGAAAGCCTTCATCTGAAGCATCAGAATTAAATTCTGAATTTGTAGTTCCTCATTCATGAATTATGTATATGAATAATATATCACCCATATAATTGATGATTCGCTTTCTTCAATATCCTTCAGGATCCGAAAAATACAGACTGCCCCATTTAGCCTATCAACTCTCCCATTTCTTAAAGAAAAACCTTTTTTTTTTGTTACAGAAGGGATATCACAACAGATATAAGCAGATAGGGTAAATTCGTCGAGATATTTTTTGAAAAAACTTTTCAAAAAGTGACTACATCTTCACTCAACAAAATTCACAGTCACTTTGAACATTTAATATGCAATGCTTTTTATGAAATTAATACGATAACTTTTTTTAAAGAAATACATATATAATTTTTTTTTTGTTATAAATTAATTTAATTATACATTTTTTATACATGGATTATTCCTAATAAGGTACCCATATTTTTGTTTAATATTAAGCTCCATATAGAAAAGAGTCTCCTATGCCTTCCTCCTCGTTTACTCCAAGACATTTAATATTGGTAATATTGGAGGTGAAAAAGTTATGAGTTACATTGAGAACTCCAGGGGCTATTGAAATGTCTTCTTCAAAGATCTTTAAGAAGTTCAACATTGTATGTGCATCACATTTTAAATGCCGTCCATGAAAAAGTTTGCCTCTAGGAAGTTCTCAAAATCCCCCTGTGTAACGATGAGTTTGCAATGGATGTAAGGACAAAACTACAGTACAATGAATGTTAAGTATCAAAAGTAAGAAATAATATTTCCTACTTCATGATAGAGCTCCCTAGTTAAAGGGTATGTGTCTTTGATATATGTCAAAACTACAGGATGTACGTGTACTCTTTGCTGAATAATTGGATTCTACCAAAACAACACTTGGCTTGAGTATTCCCTTAGTCTTGAAGCTATGTTTCATTTCAGTTGTCGTTTATTTATGAACAAATTGAAAGGAAATCATAAAAATTACAAGGGGTTAATCGATGAAGAAAGGATCTAGAGGTAATTGAAGAGCAGAGAGCCTAAGAATCACATATATAATATGGGTATCACATTCCATAATATACTTTATGTGAGCTGGAATAACTTTAAAATGCACAACCTTGAGGGTGCTCTTGAAATGGGTTGACTATGAGGCAATTGCGTACAGGGCAAGGGAGAAAAAAATCTTATCTCCCTTCCTTGCCCTCACTTTATACCTCACAAAACAGGGCATGTCTTTTAAAGAAGATATTGTCAAGCTAAAAATATGGAGACAATTCCTCGGAATTGGCTCAGCTATTTACATAGTAAATACAAAATTCCAGTTAAATTACATCTAAAAAGCAATAAAAGAAAAACTAAAACCTGGGGCAAGGTCACAAGTATCTATTGACTTGAATAGAAGCCAAAGTGGCATGATCAAGGCTTTGACCACATCCGCCTAGATAAAAATCCAAAAACAAATTACAGGGAATGTTTTAATTTCAATTCTCTTGAATGAAACTTCTGATGCTTCTTCACACACTGAATAAATAAAGGAGTTTTTTCTTCAAGTATGCATTTATATTAATAGTTCAAGAGATGCTCTTGAATCTGTAGTGATGTATCTTTTGAAGAAGAAAAAAAAAATAATTGGAAAGATATTCGTAGTCATGAGGGTAAAATGGAGCTGCAAATACGAGTGGACGGTTTAAGGAACTTCAATTAATAATTTTGAAAAATAACCCAATGACATTATATGTCCACTTATCTTGGTTGAAATAGCTACTTTAAAATCTACATTACTTTGCGTATATATTTTGAGACCTTCTTCAACACGGTGGAAAAAGTTTATGCTTTTGTGGCTAAATCTTCATAAAGAATGACATTCTGCATTGATTGAATTGCTCGAAGATCTCAGATACCTAGTATGTTCGTAGGGAAACTACACTTTGAACCTTGAGGAAGATCCCCATATAAGCCGCCGTCCAGTTTCTTCAGAGAAATATTCATAAGTATCCACCTGATGCAATGAACTTTATTAGAGAGCATTAACTTCGAATTCCTTCTCTGTCTTGATATTACCTATTCAATCTTTCATGTGACTGCAATGGCTTCTAATACTTGACAGCAAAGGATATGGACTCTGCAAGAACATACAAAGTTGTTGTTGACTAGAACAGAGAAATGAATCTTGAAGGAACGTATAAAGAGGCTGAGGAAAAGGCAGAATCCATGGACTTGAAGAAATATCTTAATTCAGCAATTGCCAGATTGTACATTTTGCTATTTTTAATGTCGACAATGTTGATATTTACATACGTTGTCATCTTAGTCAAAGAATTTGAATAATGGATTATTGATCACCTATTGTTCAAAATAACAATAATGTATATCTAATATTCTCAAAATTGACACCGTAGCTTAAAGTCCATAATAATTTCCTGTTTCCATTGCAACAGTGAAAAAGACTTTCTCAAAATTAAAATTAATTAAAACAATTTTAAACTTTGCACCCTCTATCAGAGCTTCTTTTACAGTCCATCAAAAAGAATATCCCCATTGATTTTATCATTATAGGTGTTTATACCTCATTAGGTATATTTTATAAGTTGAAAAGATTGAATTTTAAATAGTTTTTCAATTTTTTCATCTTTAAAATTTGAACACTTGCCCCTCCAAAAGTCTCAGTACAGCCCTAATATACGTACACTACTATGGGGGCAAAATATCAGGAATCAATTTTTATTTATTTATTTAATCATTAAAATTCATTTCATCCCCCTCAAAAGTAGTCCTCAATGCAATGCACATGAACCAGCGGTTTTTTTTCTCCAATTTTCAAAGGAGTTACAAAAATTGTATAATGTCAATAACAGTTACAGAACAATAACTCCTGAGTTTGGATATGCTATTTATAAATAGTAAAAAGGGGATGGTCAGCTTCTTCTTGAGTAATAGATTATCCATCTAGAGAAATAAACTAACGTTTCACAAAACTTCAAAAGAATATTCATTGTAACGATTTTGGTTTCAACAACATTTCTATAAATTGCATTTGAGTCATCACCTTTAAGACAGTTTAAAAAAGGGAAAAATAAAAATTCAAACTTGTTTGTTTACAAAAGAATAACACGTTTCTCAAACACTAACGAATATTATGATATGTAACTTGGTACGGAATATGTCAATGATATTAGTACCAACTTATAACTTATAAAGCAAAAATATTTTTTCTTATCAGAAACTCCCAAACAATTAAATTCAAATTCCCTGGTATTTTTTGCTAATGGTTGTAATTCTAGAATCGTACTCCAAAGTTGAAAAATCCTATGTGATCCTCTGCTAACAAAAGAGAAGATCAGAAGAAATATTTTGCAGAGGACCAACTCGAGGTAGAGAAAGAAACAAAATCAGCTCTTGTTCAGCTCTAAACATTTTCCTACTCTATTGCATAAATGAAGAAATATTCAGCAATTTAGAAACAGTTGTCTTATTACTTTGAACTTATTTGGGACCTCTTTATCCTTTTCCTAATAGAGCAAAAAGTTGAGAGATTCAACAAATGTAACGCAACCTCTCTAATGCCACCTTGATTACATTTTGAGGATTTTATTTTTATCAGCAACCGTTTATAAGTATATATATATCTATAATATAATGCATAAAAAGTTATACTTCTTCCTAGACCTTAAATATATTAGGTACTTGTTGGCTCTTTTTATAATAACTACGCTGAGAAGTTGGTCGAAAACTCGAATAAAATATTTCATTTTTAACATAAATTTCAAAGAACAAATATATAGAAATTTCAAATGGGAATATCAATTAATTTAAATAACTCATAGTAATATTCAATATATTGTTTAATAACATCTGATGAGTGTTATAACCAATATACATACGTACAAATTTATTTGCTTATATTAAAGCTCTAATTATAATTGATTAATTAGTTTTAAATTCCATTTTAGTTTCTATTTATTTCTATGTATGTATAGCTAAATACTAATATAGCAAAACAATTATTTTAAAGCATACAAAAAATTCGAAATTCAATTTAAAATAAAAGGATTGAAATATGTTTTATTTAAATCCGACATTAATGATGTGGATGGAGTGAAATATGAAGTTCAATTTACAATGCACAACTCAAAATCGGCTTTTGCTATTTGACTGGTGATTTACGATTTACAATGAGATAACTGACCTTTTGTAAAGATGATTTTCTCGTGATATACATATGTACAGAGACTTATGAAAATCTAAATACAGATAAGATACTTGATAAAAGTTAGGTTTGTATGTAAAGTCTTGGATTTTATGTAAGTCATTGCTTAGCTAAAAAAACAGAAAGGAAGAACCTGAAAACTCATCAACCAAAAACATAATGACGAGAGTCTTATGAACCTGTTACCTAGAATATTAAAAATAAATTAAAAAAGTTTTAACATCATGATTGAACAAACGGGGAGGGGGGGGGGGGGACGCAACAATTGAAAAAGGGGACTACAATTCACTTAATTTCACTTATTTATTTGTAATTTTTAAAGTATTTTAAAAGTCTTTTGATGGTGTCCTTATACACGATGGAAAGGGAAGTATTTGACTTTATTGGCTACATATGTCCACAAATCATCTGTAGGAGAGGGAATTTTGAGGTCCAAAGCAGCATACCTTGCTGGAGCCGAAAGTATAATAGATCTCAATTCAAAGTGAAAGATCGGCTTATAATTTGTTATTCTATTTGCAATGAGAGATTTAGCACTTAACAAGGGATTGTCGATGCCTTTCGCTCTAGCCGAGGATTCACCTATGCTAAGGCCAAACAGGGTTATTGCTTTGCAATATTTTTCGGCACTATCCCCTACCTACCATCCCTCTAACATTGAGTTTCATAAAATAACTCAATATCTTCAAATTGTTGTAATTTTTATTGTAGAATGTATTTTTTTTTATAAATTTGAAGTAGTCGCAATGACGGCATCCTCCAGGTAGAACTCTTTTCCTCATCATTCACCATGGCCTAAATTTTTTGAACAGCTTCATTAGACTTTGTTACATCCCCACCCCCATTTTTGTTGGTCAAATTACAATATCCTTGTCTAGGCCTCATTAAACGATCTATTTTTTTTGTCACTGCCTGAAGAGAGGAATGGACAAAGTCATTAACAGCTAACATGATGGGATTGGGAGTGTAGGGGTAAAAAATTTGATAGTACTGCTCATGTGCTATATGGACAATCCTTTATTTTGATACATTTCCATGAGATAACGACTTCCCCAAAGACAAAATAATTTGAAGACATTACAGTGCCCTCACAAAAAAAAAAAAAAATACTGGATATACATATTTCTATTTCCGCGACCATGACTCATCAGTTTTAAACAAAGCATTAATTCTAATTTCCCCCTTCAATTGAATGGAAAATATTATTTATTTATTTAACTTATGCTTGCAAGGTTTACAATACTATGGACATTGCGAGTCTTTTGTTGATCCGGATGTTAAGTAACTCATGGACAGAATTAGAACAAAAAACCTTTTATTCTAACTTCTGAAAAAATTGTTTGTTCTACTTCTTTTAAAATACATATATGTAGAGTCCTAAAATTTGGTAGAGGAAATCATTATTAATTAATTATTTAAAAACTGCTATAAAAATATTATACCATGAAATATTTGTGTAGATATTTTATCAGGGTAATAGACGTACTCCATTAAAATAAAATATTTGATTTTACTTTTTTCATGCAAAAAATTATTCATGCTTTTCTGCAACTTGTATTTTATAATAGGTATATATCATTTCAACCTATAAGTGCTGGGCTAAAACATTATCATAACAGTTAAATAAGAAAGCCTCATCCTTGTTGAATTAAATGACAATGGACTAAATAAATGCTATGTAGAAAATTAATTAAAAAAATATTCTGTTCAAAACAAGGACAAAAACTATCAAAAAACGACAACCACAAGGTAAAACTCCTTTAGGCTCGAGAAATAAAATTTTTATTGAGATTTAAAAAGTTTATTACTAAATAATGATTATTCTATAAAAATACCTAAAACAAGGATTCAACATTTACAAAATTGTCGTCCTTTAAAGAAACATGAAGGGCTCTTTAAGGACTTGATACATTACGATCAGGTACTGCCTTATAGGGGAGGTCAAATGACTCTCTTCTGTTCAAATTGAGCCTTGATATTATGACACATCACAATTTCCAGCCATGGAGAAAGACAAATAACCCATAATAACTATAAAAGGTTCAAAAACAAATTGAATATCCCACATGACGAGCTTTTTTGTTCAATCGCAACCTGAGCACTCAAAAAGGAAAGGATTTTTTTTTTTTTGGAAAAACAACTGGTAGCTGCTAGCCATTATTATTTTCCTGGTTGCCAACTTTTTAATATTATTATTAAGATATACCATACATACATTCATACTAATATATAAATCAATATTTAATACTTGTTTATAATTCAATAATTCAAAAAAAAAGGGCGCGTAATCCCCTTGATTTAATATCAATTAAATTTATAATACATATATAAATACTCTATTTGTGCCTATCTAATAATAATCTAAAAAAAAGGAAGGAAAATCTAATTTGAAATTTATTTGTATTTATTCCATGGGGGGATAAACTAGTAGGTAATAGAATTACATTAAGTAGCAATTTCCAACACAAATGATGTATTTTTATAGCCACAAAATCTTCAAACATTTAAAAGAAAGGATTGAAGGATGTAGGTTTACAAAATAAGTATTTCTAAATTGTTAAACTGGATGATACCTAGAAATGTAAATAATATGCAAATGGGGCTTGTAATAATCAAAGAAAGAGAAAATCATCAACCTGGTAACTCTGACCATTTAATGAATGTCGAAAGGGAAGCAACTTGAGCTGTCGTCATGACGTTAAACTGAGCTACAAGCTGCTATTCTCCATTATATATACAACAATAAATAATAACATAGATGAGAGGCAGAAAATTAACTGAAATTAATGTCAGGAAATTATATATTTTTAAATCATAATAATTATACGAGGACTTGAGCCCTTTTTGTTTACATTTTATTTGCTTTAATAACCTTAATGCATGTAGTCCTTCATGCGAGATCTTTACTACCAGGTAGATGTTCTCCCCTCAGTAGTAATAAAGGAAAAATGATAACAGCTTTGGAAAACAAAAAGACCTGTTTGAAGAGCCAACTCCACAAAATCTCGCACGCGGCATTTTGCATATTATTTACACTCCTAATGATACCCTTAAAAGGATATTTTAAAAGGTTATTCTTTGCATAACACTCCCAATCTGAGCTATTAGAGTACGTAGACTAAAGTTCAGATCCGCCTTCGAAAGTAAAGGAGGACACGGGTCAGGCCAACTCGAATCACTTGCTACGCAAGTCTGGCACAACCTGGTGTATCTATTAAATTGAACCCCACAAATGAATAATTTCAAGTTTGATTTAAATTTTGAAAAAAGTATTGTTCTATCAGGCTCAAGAAGCATTTTTAAGGAAAAATGTAATGCCCAACTTGACTCTACCATAATGATTCCGACTCCATCCAAAGGTTAGTTTATTGAAAAGGGAGTTGAGATCGGGTTATCAATTTAATCTCTATGTATGTAAATATTAGTGAATCAACGGTTATAGGTATTTAGCCAATTTCTGACGTCATCGTGATATGATTTATTAAGTTAACTACTTTAGACGGTTTACCAATTATTTTATGAAGCCGGGATATATAAATTGACCAAAGTTCATTTGTGTAGAGTGTTAGCACTACAGACGCTCTTTAGGTTTGATTGAATTACTCTAATAAGATACTAGTTTGCATTTGTCTTAATTCTTATAGTCAACGAAAACGCATTATCAAATCGACTCTACATACTACTGTGAGCAAAAAATACCAGGAAATTTGAATTTTATTTTTTGGGGGATTCTGAAAGGAATATGTAAATGTTTTTATTTTTATGTTGGTACCGTTGTCACTGAAATCTGTGATTCCAAATTATGTGTCAAAATATTAATTAGTGTTTGAGAAACGTGTTGTTCTTTTGTAAACAAACAAGTTTGAATTTTTATTTTTCCCTTTTTTAAACTGTCTTAAAAGGTGATGACTCAAATGCAATTTATAAAAATGTTGTTGCAACCAAAAAAGTTACAATAAATATTCAATACTGAATTCTTTTGAAATTTTGTGCAACTTTAGTTTATTTCTCTCTATTACTCAAGAAGCTGACCAACCCATTTTTAGTATTTATAAATATCAGCAGTTATTGTTTTGTAATTATTGACTTAATAAAAACTTGGTAAATGTTTTGAAAATTGGAAAAAAAAAAAATTAGCACATGTGGACTACTTTGATATGGAAGTGAAATGAATTTAGATGATTAAATTTTTTTTTTATTCCTGATATTTTTTGCCCATATACCAATAACAACTTGTAACTCTTTTACCATCCGATTCACTCGATCTTGGGAATCATTCTCAGAACATTGACACTCATGCTTGATCATGCATCATGTACCGAGTTACATAAGCTCATTCAACAACTTAATTACATAGAAGGGAATCATTGTTTTAATGTGAGGAAACCTCTTTTACAGTCGGCACTTGCTAAGGAGCATTGGAAGAACTTTCTATTGGTTTATCTTCATGTACTCTTTCATTTGAGGTGAATATTCCAAATCCTGAATTTGCATTTATTTTAAGCCTTCTTTATCCTTTTAGAGGGATCATTAATGAATCAGCGATTGGGAGAATCAGTGGCTGTGTATGAAAAAGGGTCGGGGCCCATTGGTCACGACAAAAACAGGCCCGGCAATAACTAAGGAAGATGTAGTAGGAATGGGAATAGAACTGGAGGACTTTGTGTCGAGATAAATGGAAGGAGGAAAGGACAGAAAAGAATATAATCAAAGTTTTTTGTAAAAATCTTTGATTAATGTGATTTTTGTTTTTAGAACGTGTGTCTCCAAGGGAAATTCATTTAAAGGAGAGGATAATATGAACTAAATTATTGTTCCACGGGCCTCCGCCTTCGGATGGAGAATACTATGTCAGGTATTTATTTTTGTCTACAAAGAGGCAACAATTGTTCAATATTATACAAATATCTATGTAACTTTTTTCCCGTTGTTCAAGTCAATAAATTAAATAAGAACTCACAACATTATACATATTATAAGTACTACTTAAAGTACATAGTAGAGGCAAAAAAGGAAAAGAAAAAGAAAAGAAAAAAAAAAAAAACCTTGGAAACTTTTTTAATGAAAGTTATAAGCAAAAAACTTAAATATAAATATATGTATTTTCTTTGCTATTTTTTTTTCTTCTGCGCGTCCTCACTTGACAAATTATAATTATAAATATGTAATATTACATATAAGCTGCACTTGTTCATGTTTTGTATTTTTGTCTATTTTTTTAATGTATTTTATTATTTTCAAGTGTTACAAGGTTCTTTGATCCGTTTACCTTCTTCAAGAGGATACATACTACTCATTTTCAACTCTTTATATGTGCAATTTATCATTATCATCAACAAATTGTCTCTTGTTCTAGCAAAAGGGCAACAAGAGACCCTTATCAAATATCAATTCATCAGATATTAACTTCTTGAAAGAAAAATACGTAGACACTTATGAGAAAGGGATTATTAGTTGGCTTCATCTAGGAATCTATTGTTTTTATGAAGGTATACATATATCATCAGTGCTTCTCAATATATGCACTTGGCGTCCAATAGTAGACCACGAGGAATAATGGACTGCTATCCCTCAAAATCTATGCTTGACATGTTCTAAAAGAAGACGAGATCCAACATTTTGTTCGAATGTTTGTAATATTTTCATTAATGGAATCAGGGATCAAAGAGTTTGAGAAACACTGCTGATTAGCATATTATACAGTAGTAGCTTGTGAAGCTATACAACTGTACGTAAATCCCTAGAGCAAATATTTCTTGTATCTTGCTGTAGTATTGCAAAAAAATAAAATAATAATAATAAAGGCCTAGAAAGAAGGGGGAGGGGCAGGAAGTCAATGAGATACAGAGAGGGTTGTTTTCCGATCCCTACTCTATCAAATAGATTGTATTAAAGTAGGCGATAAGTACTCAAATTATGTATGTTTAGCGTTTGTTTACAATTGTAGATTCATGTAACCTTTGATGTCTCCACGTGTTGCTTAATGGAATACATAAACTAATTAAATTCATGCTCTAATTTACAACGTAAGTAAATATTATTTGAACTCAAATTTATACCTAGTCATTCAGTATATTTTATATTGGCTCTAAATAGAGAATAATTATAATGCTGTTGCTGACTGGGGCTCTCACAAATAAAATACATAATTATACTCACTGCTAATAGATATACTTTTTTTTCGTATTTGAAGAAGAGCAAAGAGTTACAAGCCTTTGACGTCATTAATTAATGAACAAACACAAACATTTTATTTATTTATCAAACTGGTTAGATAAAAAAAAAGTTACAACTTACATATGTATGTATATTAATATATTTGACAGTGTGTTGTTGGAGTTTGGAAAACCCTCTACATATACCCTCATTTTGAAGTGAAGGTTACTAAATAATGTTAGTAAAATGCACACAATATGTATGTATGTATATAGAAAACGTCACTCTCAATAAAAGCAAACAAACGAAAACAACTACATTTGATTATAGGTATGTATGACTTGATGTACATATAATTGAAATGATACGCTTGTTCTAATATGTGTACACACTATGAGGGTATGTAGCTATTTGCAAAGTCAATCAAATTATTGTATTTAAAAAAAAATCATAATAAAGATTCCTTCAAATGAGGTGAGAACCTTTTTCTTGTTCACCTCGAATTAAATGGGAATTTAGGAATCGTTGAGTCATTCAATAATTTATGAAGTAGTATGAATGTATTAATTAGCGAGCCTGGTGAGATTTCCTCCTCCATTAGACTTAATTTCCCCCTCCCACCAAAAGGTGTCGCTTTTGACGTATATAATTATTATAATATTCCCTTTGAAGAATTTACCTGATTCCAATTGTAAAGGATAATTCATGGAGTTTATAGTAATTTGGCTCCTCTATGTACACGTCGAGCTTTTTTGTCACCTCACAACCTCGACTCACTCACAAAAGGGAAAGGAAACATTTGGAAAAACAACTGGTAGCTGCAACTCTTCTGTATTTTCCTTGTTGCCAACTTTTGAATATTGGGCAGAGTTATAATTTAGATAATCTATACATTTATACATTCTACCAATCACAAACCAATCGTTACTACTTGTAATATACTCAAAATTCAAAAAAAGGGCGCGCAACTTAATATATTTCTTAAATAATATCAAAATCATAAATAATAATAATAAAACCCATTTAAAGTTCATAATATGTTGAGTCAGCTGCTTTAAATCAAAAGAGTCAAATGATGAAAATCAGCTGAAGGGAGAATACAATGTGTTTTTGTTATTCCCAAAAAGCTCGTCGTGGTAGTGGGCAAAAAATTCAAGTCTTATACAAGTGGGACCACGTGGTTGTCCATCCCCTCTTTGTTTTCATAGCTTTGGCTCGAATGAATGGAAAAATGAACAATAAAGAAGGAGGAGGATTTTGCAGTTTCTTCTCACCCTTGAATAGTGTTTAATCCTTGTGTTTGATATGTTGAAACCTATGTATTAACTATGAACTCTACGAGGAAATGACGGTTCTGACAAGGACATAATATGAAGTACATACAAGAAAGTTCAATTGTCTTCTCTAACATTTCTAAATAGTTTAGAGCTATTTCTATAGGTCTTTTATAAGCTAAATGGGCAAGAGGGAGTTGACTAAGGGTATGATGCCTACTTTGAGCAGAGTCGTGTGCATTAATTCATTAATTGAATGACTTGTTACTCTATAGTCTATCACAGATGTGTAGGAACTCGACGTGAACTTAAACATCTGTGACTAGAGAAAACTTGTGCTAAAAGTACATCATTAAAGTATTTAAGGAAATTGTTATGTATATTTTCCCCGGAATTGTCTCTGCAGATGTTGTAAATTTGTAGACTATATAGATATATATATGTATATTCATTCTCACTCTTTACTAAGTTAGAACTTGATTTCTTCAACTACATATGTACTTGCCATCAAGCTATGAAATGTGTACCAAATACTGGATAAAGCGGATATTTTCATTTATTTTGCTCGAATGAACTTTCTAAAATACATATTCAAACTTATTCTATTGTATTGTTACTAAAGTTTACTACAAGTCATTATTTCCCAGTTCAAGACGTGTCTGAATGAACAATTTAAATAGACTTCAGAGCTCCTAGCTCTGGTTAGAATTTAGTTAAAAGAAATACTTAATTTTATTCAGAGAACGAAAAAGTGAAGAAAATCCCCGATAAAAACAATAGTAAATTGTCTGTGATTAATTTTAGGACATTCTAAAGAATTATTCGCTTTTAATACTTACAAATATATCATTTGACGTTAAAAGATGAGTATACTTCAAATCATGGACCTCTTTTTTACTTTTTGAGACTATTGAACTTCAAGTATCTGAGCATCTTTGAGTAATTTCATTAAGTCTACATATATATTGATTACATGACAAAAACCAAATTTTTGAACAGAATTCAACTTTTATCGCTTATATCTCAACAAGAAAATTCACTTTTACAGATGAGACTAGAATCGAAACCATTTATTCTTTTGCCTTCTTCTTTACAAAACTGTAACAACATGATAATACACAAAAAATATCTTACTAAAATATCATCAAATACCAGACAAAATCCCTACTTGAGTTTTCCAATTTTCTTTTCAAGAACTTGAAACTCGACATGGACTTCAACAGAAAAGTATTCAAGTCACGAAATAACATTATAGGAAAGTTAATCAACTACTTCTCTATTCAAGATCTCTTCAACAAATTTTCATCAAAAAAGAAAAAAAGAAAAAAGTTTCCCATTTACACGCAAATATTTCTTTAATTTGATAGTTGAGTCAAAATTTCTTCAATCTCTTAACCAATTTAGATATGGTCGTAAATATTTTTAAAATATATATATGACGATTGAACATGATTTTGAATAAGAGAGTAAATAAACAAAGTGAATTATGATGGATCTATTTATTTCTAGCTATTTTGACTTTTACAAGAGAATCACACACAACCCTTTTGACTCAAAATACTATAAACATATACAAAAGTAAAACTTTTTCTGTCTATTGAATCCATCTTTCATTACATTTCATTTTCTCAATGATGGGTTACTTAAAATTTGCAAAATTTGTCACTAAAGTCATAACTCCCTTGTTTCAGTCGAAATGATAGAATCATACCTCAATATATATTTAACTATTTACATCTTATAAATGTAGATTTTTTCTATCCTATTAAGAGGCTTTAGAACATCAACCTCCATAACCCAAATTTATCCAAGTCTTTAATACATTAATAATAGAAGGATAATAGAAGGATTTGAGGTTGACTTTTTTGAGGTAGTGACATTAACAATCCCATCTGTATAATAAATAAATAAACTTAAACATAAGGTAACTTTTTGTAGATATATAATGCCACAATCATTTTTTCAGGCTTTTGCTCACAAAAAGAAAAAGAAAAAAAAAGTCATATTGAAGGGAAATAAATGCCTGACTTTGAACTGATGAAATTTAAATTAATATATAGAGCTTTAATGCCTTACTCTATATTTGGATTTGATGAAATCGTAGTACGCATGTAATTGAAAATACAGAGATGATCATCTTAGGCAGCTCTTTTTAGCTCTGAATAATTGTTAATACATGTATACCTAATCTCTTAATCATTTAATATGAGAAGCATTGAATGTAATTTGCCTTCATAAACCTGGACTTACATATGTAGTTTAATCAACTCCCAAGACATACATCAAACTCACAAATCCTTAACTTTGTTCCAAACATAAAATGTAAGAACAATTTCTCATTTTCAAATTAGTTCAAATGTTTTATTTGTACTTAATCCTCTTAAACTACAAATTAGTCACACAACGGATTCACCTACATACAGTGATGCTTCAGCATGAAGTCAAATTCGGAGAAAGGGAGGCAAAATGAATTTAGCTCTGGCTCGGGGTTAGAGACTCGGACACAAGTTGTAATTATGTCACATCTGTTGAGGACTTTTTATTCGACTCGAACATGAAATGAAAAGCCTTGCAACTCTACTAGGTCTTCACATTAATAGATTTGAATAAGGCTTTTGAGACTTTATTTCAAATTATTATTTGTATTTAGGTCCCATTTATCGTTTTAGGTATGTGATTGAATTTTAATATTCATAATGAAAGACTAAATAAATAATTTTATTAAATCCATAGAGAGAAAAAAAATATCAATCAATTTGAATTCTTTACTCGTCATATCTTTTTTATTACTATTAAAGTTTAATTTTATAAAAGCTTTTTATTTTTGATATTGAATTTATTTAAAAAAAAAAATTTATTTGTTTTCTTAGATTACTTTATATGTTGTATATATTATAATCTATTTATTGTTATTTAATTTTTTTTAATATATATACAAATTATATTCATACAGGTGCCACATAGACACCATTGTGCTTTGAGCCGTTATTAAATTTAGTTATTGTTTGACTTTATGTTATAAGCATAGAATTTCTGTATCATTTGTTTTGTGCAAAAATCTCGATGTTAAAGACACCTTGGCACATGGGGCGAGGAAAATAGATTGGACAATTTTTATCCATGGTGGAACCCTCATCTTTTCTCTGTTTTTATCGTGAATCCCTGCACAAAAAAATAAATACTTGATAAAACTTAGTGACTTTATTTCTTAAGCTATCAACCTCAAATTTAAAGCATGGCCTTACTGTTTTAAGGACGATATTAAAAATAAATATTAGTTTGAGGAAAAAGTAATTTCGTATTTTCCACTTTATTTCAATGTCTTATAAAAATGGATACAAACATCAAATTTAGGCCAAGTAAGCTCCATTCTCTGCAATTACTTGCTGCCAACAAAATTCTAACGTCAAAATACCCTTTTCGTAAAAGGTCTTGTCCTTATTTGCAAAAAACTGATACAACTAATTTTTCATGACTCTATTGAGGCTAAATTTGTACCCACGAGTGCGTTGACCTTCGACAAGAAAAGGTAATAGTCACTCAGAGCAAGGTCCGGACTATAAGGTGAATGCATGAGAACTTCCCATCAAAGCTCTCGGAGCTTTTGACGTGTTATCAAAGAAACGTGCGATCAAGCGTTTTCTTGATAAAAGACGATTCCTGCTTCTTTTCGATTTCCAAAGTCAAACGATCGAGTTATTGGCAGTAGAGGAACGAATTAAGGGTTTTTTCATAGAAAAGCAACTCATAATAAATAATTCCTCGCCAATCCCACCAAACACAAAGCAACACCTTCCTTACTGTTAAGCCGGGAGGCTTTGCAACTGTCTGGGCAGGTTCGTTGGCTTTCAACCACGATCTCTTTCGCTTTAAATTGTCGTAAGTGATCCATTTTTGATTTCCCATTACAATCCTCTTCAAAAATGAATCAATTTTATAACGATTCTGTAGCGATTTTTGGGATTCCTGGATAATGAATGATGCCCAACGAAGCACCAAAATGTTCAGATGATTGGAACTTTACTACAACAATATACACTTCATGCACCTTTTTTCTCTTTATAGGTACCTTTGTGGTAAGCTTAATTTGATATACTTGTAAATAAGAAATAGGGACTAAGAAGGGGCAAAGAATAAAGTGTGCTTTATTAATAAATGAAAATATCCCAAAAACTACTTATTTACATCTTAATTGACAAATAACAAAACTCTAAAGAATAAATATTTAAATTGATACTTAACTTTCCAATAGAGGAAACATGAACACACTTTAACCCCTTTCAATATTGTATTCTTGGAATTTATTAATTCTTTTCAATATATAAAAATAAATACCTATGTATTTACAGTATTTATTTTTTTCTACCGGGATCTAGAATTTCCCAAGGATCCGGAACTTCAAAAATCCTTTCCTCGGATCCTTTTGAAAGTATGGTATCATCAGAGTGCCTCTCCTTCTTTCTCCACCTCAACCCCTGGTTTGGAGCAGTTTTGCTTACAAACATAATAATGTGGTTTTAGAGAAGACCCAACGTTCCCTGTTTGTATTCTGGCGTTTAGGTTCAAAGGATGTCATTCATGGATTTCAGGACACTTAAAACGTATTTCAAAGACTTGATAAGACCAATCATGCTCTCTCCAGATATTCAAGTTTACTTCCTAAAATTAGTATTGCGGTGGTGTAAAATATTGGTTTTAACCATACAAATAAGGTCTTTTAATCTCTTAATGATGATTTATTTGATTCATCTCCTGAATCAAATCATGTATCCTTACTCCTTAAAGCAATTTCAAAATGTTTTGCAGGAACAAAATTATGTCATTTGGAGAAAGTGAGAGAATTCAAGGAGATGTCGTTCTTAGCATGCTCATGAATCTTTTTTTATTCAAAAATCAGTAATTTGATTGAATATTCCTTCCCATCATTAATATTTTGAAAGACTAAACTGCATTTTAATGTAATACATAATTACAATAAAATATATTTGATTAAATAATAACTTGATTTTTTTCCCCATTCACTGCAAAGAGTAAATACTTATTTTGGTCTCCCAATAGTATTAAATTCTCAAAAGAACTTTATTAATAATTTTTTTTTAGAGGATCCTAGAGAACGGTGTTCAATTTTGTCATTGATTGGATCAGCTTTGAAGATGGCTACGGGTAACTTTTTTTTGTAGTTGAGTTGATTCTTTTTGAGGTTGACTTCATTAGCTTACTAGACCTGACTTGATACTAAAATAAATAATATTTGTGATTTGTATACAACGATTGGTAACAAATCTGGTATTGACCTCACCAAAGGAAATCTTCGTTATGATTAGTATACTCCTTAATAAAGGAGTACTCAAGTCTAACTTTTCTCGAGTCTGTCAAAAATTAACTCGAGTTCAGGAATTGAGTACTCCTTAACGTCGTCTTTCCCCTGGTTACAATACTGCCAAGAATGACCCAAATTACAACAATACAGATAAAACATTCATAAAATCATATATTACCAATAGTCTTTATATTTTGATTCAATTGGTCAACTAGCTTTTATTTTCAACAGCTAACCCCTGATTCACTTTTTTCTTTAGATAAGCTCTCTATGTATATTATGTCGTTGCTCGACAAGCTTTTTGAGACAAACAAAAATACTATGTTTTCTCCTTTCAGCTGTTTTTCATCAGTTGGCTCTTTTGATTTAAAGCAGCTGACTCTACGTGTTATAAACTCAAAAAGGGTATTATTATTATTATTTATGATTTTGATATTATATTAACAATATATTAAATCAAGGATTGCGCCCCCTTTTTTTTGAATTTTTAAATATATTACAAGTACTAACTATTGATTTGTAAGTTGGTAGAATTCATCAATGTATAGTATATCTAAATAATAAATTCTTTATAATATTAACAAGTTGGCAACAAGGAAAATACAGAAGGGTAGCAGTTACCAGTGTTTTTTCAAATTTTTCCTTTCTCTTTTGAGAATCGAGGTTGCGAGTGCGCAAAAATGATCGTCGTAATGCTGTTACATAGGAGCTTCTTTTTTTTCTCTTCCTTTTTTTTCATTTTCTAATTTATCGACTCAAGTCATCAACACGCTATAAATTATTCCCCGTGTTTTAAATATAATAATTTTTTGATAACTTAAGTACAATGGTGACTTAATCTGATATTTTCCCCTAGTTTTATTAATATTTTTGTGGTTGTTGTTTTGGAAGATTGATTATATATTTTTCAATTTCATCAATACAGGGGTTGTCAAACCCATTATGTTGTAAAAATCTTCAATAACATTTTAACAAATAAACAAAATTTTTTGAGGAAAATAAGGCAAAAAAATAAACGTAAAATACATTTTGTTTGTTTCTCTTTCTAGATATTATATATCCTTGAAATTTCGAGACTTGTCAACTCAAAAATTACGTATAAAAGTTACACTTATCCCAATTTGTTAGCATTGCATTGCTAAGTAGTTGTTTATGAAGTTAATAATTAATATCATTGAAAATGTGTGTTTTAAACATATTTTCCTTATCAAAAAGTCAAAAAATCATGATTTGATCATTAAATTCATAGCATCCCCCTCTCGATACAATACCCAATATGTGCCAAAAAAACCAAAAAAACAACACATTATAATTAAGTCAATAACAATCACAGAACAATAAATTCTGAGTTTAGATATGCTTTTAAATTTAAAAATTGGATGCTTGGTCTCTGGAGTAATGGGTGATGTATCTCCGGAAATAAACCACAATTTGTTCAAATTTCACAGATAATATCTGGAGAGGTTTTATTAGGACTATTTTAATACAATCGTCATTTGATATTCTCCAAACAAATAAACATCAAAATTGTTAATGGTCTAGATTCAAAATCAATTCCCCCCTCCCCCTCGAGGAACGTCTACAATGCTTGATGACTTTGATTCACATCACAGGAATTCGGAATAATGAACATACCCCTTATCTTTGGTGCTACAGCCCGACGATAAGGACCTTATCCAACATTATTATACAATTGGAAAATAAGGAATCGGGATAGTGGTCTGTACTCAAGGCTAGATTATCCTTAATTTAGTTATCCTTCTAATACCCTATGCAAATGGAATCAAAAAACCCTTATTTAATCATCAAAATTCATTTCATTCCCCTCAAAATATCCCCCCCCCCTCCTGCAACAATGCACATATGCCAACGTTGCTTCCAACTTTTAAAACAGTTACAAAATGTTTATTATGTCAATAATATTATAAATCAATAATTGCTATTAAATTTAAATCTGGAATGCTCGGCACTCTTGAGTATTAGGTTATGGTTCTCGAGGAATAAACACGGGATTCTCAATATTTCAACAGAATATTCATTGTAAATTTTTTGATTTTAACAACAACATTTCTCACAATTGCATTTTAATCATAAATTAATTCGATTTTATCTGAACGCAAAAGGACGATGTGTATCTCAAACACTAATGAATATTTTGACGTGTAATTGGACATAAATGTCAGTGACAGGTGTGCCAACATACAAACAAAAACTGGGGATGTCATTAGTTATAATTAATAGCTTTGATGATAATTATTGCAAAGATCATAATATCATTTACACATCATAATCAGTACGTCATACATACGCTGATGAATTCTTCTTCCTTCCTTCCTTCCTCCCTTCCCTCCTTCTCTTTTTTATTTCCATTTTCATCACTATTGAACTTGCAAGCTTCCCCTCAAATTCCTCTTAATTATTTATTTATTTTTCTTCTTTATTTGTAAAAGAAATAATTAATTTATGAATATTAATGCTAATAATAAGAAAACGCACAAAGAAATATTAAGTGAGAGAGAGAGAGAGAAAGGAAACCTACTTTAAAAAGCAAATTCATATTTGAATGCACTTTGTAAAATAACAACTTGACATTTACATATTATTTTATTACTACATACATACATTTGATTCGAGAGTCATTTTGAATTCATTTCTATCTATCTCCCTTTACTTTAGATATGGTCCTAAAAATTATCCCTCTCTCACTCTGCCTTGTCCCAGTCTCACACATACATACATATATATGTACTGTATTTAATTTTGAAGCTAGCTCCATGTTATTATTTAAAAAATGATGAATGTGTCAAGAGAAACACTAAGCAGATTCCTTCTGTTTTTATCAACATTAAAATATGGTTGTATAATGATAATCCAGCAAAGATCTTCCTAGGAAGGAAAGTCACTCTTCAAGTGGATAGTAATTTTTATGTTCATGTGTGCGTTATTATTGTATGGCGGCGATCATAGCATGGTAAGTAACAAATAGAACAGCGGATGTTGATATTTCAAACTAGTCTCTTTGACCCTTCGTCTTTCGTCTAATGATAAAATAATATTATCTAAATTTGTATAGACAATGTTAAACTACATATGTGTATAATATAGCTAGAACTAAAATATATATTAGTTAAATGGCAAAATGATAATTGAGGTTAGTTATATTTCCAAAACTTCAAGGCTGAATTAACAGTTTCTCTTTCTTTTTTAATGACATTAATTGAAAGGCCTCTCTTAATCAAATACGTAATATTATTCAAGTATAAACTGTTCATTTTTAAAGGGTTTATACGACTTTTCTATATACTTATTAGTATTAAGACTCGCATCGAAACAAAACAAAAAAAAAAATTCAATCCGGCTTCTAGTTATTCTTTCGATTGAGATCTCAGTTCATATCGATTTTTTTTTTTGCAAGTCACTAGAATAGAGGAAAAAGGTACATGGAATAAAAGATAGAGCATATTTTTATAAATTAGAACTTTGATCATATGATGAATTTGCACATCTATCTAAATGGCCGTGACACATCAAGACGTGTTACAAACATGTCCGATTTATTTCAAACAACTCTTGATTTTAATTATAAACTTCAAACCTCAACCATTTTCCATATCAAAAAGAAGAGGAGGTTCTCCACAAAACAAATCTGGTTGTTTGTTTCTTGAGTGAAAATGCTACAAAAAATTAATTAAATTTCTGGCATTTTCCTTTCTTATAAAGAAGAAACGATTCAAATTGGAAAATTTATTTATTTTGATATGATTTGTGGTAGTATTTACAGTCATGGTACTGAGTACAAAAAACACTGTTTCTTACTATCACAAAGCGTTAGCAAAATCTCCTCACATGTCCCCCCCCCCCCTTTCAACACAACTCAAGACAAACACACTCTCCGTATTTTTCTTTTCTATAAAACTGCCTAGTACCTTCTACATTTTATATGTCCGCGATTTCCATATTATTTTTGATGTTATTCATAGTGCAATTTCCTTACACGCCGTGGATCCCTCTTTTTCAACAACTCTATTGATATAGTTACCCTAATCGTTAAGAAAAGGGAAGATCTACAACGAGTAATTTTAATTAGAATGTGCAATCAGACTGCTTAGTTATAAATTTGGAGCTGGGAAATTTGTCAGGCAGGACCACAAGATGTACCATTGCCATATAGGATCTAAGGTGAAGAAAAAGGCTGTGTGTTTTTAAATATTGGAGTGGATGGAAATGTTTGGACATGAGCAAAATGTTAAGATAGTGTTGACTTTAAGGAAGGAACAAAAAATGAGAGTCGGCAACACTACCCCGATAATCAATTTTAACATCTTTGATGGTGAAGCGACAAAGAGAAGTAGTTTAATTTCTGATTATTAAGAAAAGAGGCTAAAGAAAGTGAGTCTCTTCTACTGGATTTATGACTCTTCAAATTTACTTGAGTCCTCTCAGTTATTGAGTATTAATGAGTATTGTTAATAAAATCAGCTGATAAAATGAAACAAAGGCACCAAATGGTAATTGCAGGGTCACTTACTCACTTCAACAAAATGCTCATCCCTAGGGATGGTTAAGTACAAGAGATCAACGGATAATTTTTTCGGTTTCTTCATTAAACTATCTCGGCAAGTTTCCCCTCTATAGTTATGAGCTTAATAGGAGGAAAGTAAGAGGAGCACGTTGTTATTGTCACAACGTATGTATGTACATGTATACATTTTTGAATGAATATATTCAAACAACAGAAGAATATTGATGATATTGATTTATCTGGGATGGAATTAAGTAAATCCTGTACATTGGTTTCATCATATCTGTACACATCCTACTATGAGCAAAAAAAAAATACCAGGAAATTCGAATTTTTTAAGTTGACACTACTGTTATTGACATTTGTGTTAAATTACACGTATAATATTAATTAGTGTTTGAAATATGCATCCTTTTCTAAACGGCTAAAATAAAAAAAAATCGGTTTTTTTAAACGTCTGAAAGATGATGACTCAAATGCAATTTAGGGAAATGCTGTTCAAACTAAATAAGTTGAAATGAATATTTCAGACTGTTTTTTTTTTTGAAATTTTGAGAGTCTTTGGTGTATTTCTCGAGATATTTAACCTTTTACTCAAAAAAAACTGACCATCCCATTTTTAATATTTATAAATAGCATATCCAAACTCAGTAGCTATTGTTTTGTAATAATTGACTTAATACAAATCTCAATATAGCCATTAGAGAATATTTTGTAGATAAAAACCTGTAGTAAAAGTATCAATCACCCAAAATTATCACAATTTTTACATCATGCCCATGAATTGGATAAAGTTTAAAAGGAGTAAGAGCAAAAAATCTGCAGAATCTCAAATTAAAAACGATCTAACGTTTTTTTCCAAGCCATTACCGAAAAAAAAAAAAAAAATTAGCAAGAATCATCAATCAACTTTATTAATTGATTATAATATATATAGTATATACTTTTGGTTTGAGAAATTACACATATACTTTCTAATGCTTAAATAATTAATTAGAATTAGGTTCTAGATACATTTAATTACACTCAGGTTTCCATTTTGTGATCACAAATGCATGAGATCAAAACTATAGTTTGCAGAAGTCATAGCATGTACAATCTTCAATCCATTGTCATCAAATATGAGTTATAATCTGTTCTATGACAGAGCTCGTACCTAAATTGCTTGTATATCCAATCAATGGTCTGGCTCCATGCATTTTAGGCTGTGTCATATTTAACTTATTTTTTTTTTTTTTTTTTGGGTAGAAATTGAATAATGGGTAGTCATGAAAAGGAATACACATTTTGTTGAAAGAGAGATTGTAAAATTTAGATTTGAAAAAAACAAATCAATTTCCTTCATTTTCTTTTCTTTTTTTTTCAATTTTTCTAAAATGTTAATTTTCTATATATCAGAGGCTATTTTGATGCCTCAAGATTAAGAATATATCTATTGTCTATTCTAATTGTTTTCATAAATGAATTCTATCAACTATTATCTATTTGCCTAAAGATATCAGTAACAAATAGTAGAACCAAATATATGTAGGTATATTTATAAGTGTTATTCAATTTCCAACATAAATCATTAAACCAAAAAAAAAAAATGAAAAAAAAAGGAAAAAATTCCCCTCCATTTTATAATAAACTTACATTTATTTACATATCAAAATTTTATAGTCTAAATTCTTTTGAAGTAGATTTAAACAAGCTACTAATATATGCTTCCTCATAACTCAAACTTGAATAGCTTACAATGAATATTCAAAAAAGAATGTAAAATATAAAAATATATGATTGAATTTTAAATTTCAATCCATTGTCTACGGCTAAAAACAGTTTTTCAATCCCTTTGAAATTGGGTAGGAAATTTGCTTATCTATACGCTTAATAATTTAATAAATATATATATGTATTTAACTAAACATTCTCAATATTAAAAGTCTTTGGTTTTCGCCTGACCCTTGTTTGCAGACCCGATCACCTACATCCATTACTGGTTGATCATCAGTTTTAAAGCAAAAAAAAAAAAAAAAAAAACTTCTATATTCTTGTGCTACAGTGATCAAACTTTTGCATGCAATATTCTACCTTGATAACTCAAAGACTCAAATTTATATTCTTCTCTTTTTTATTACTCTCAAGCCTCTGAAAATAATAATAATTAATTATAGAATTGCCTCTGATTTAGAATATGTATTTTATTGTAAATTTAGTTTAGCCCAAAGAATGTTTGACCCTCTTAATTAACCGTTAGTTTTTTCAATATTCATTGTTAAAAAAAAAAAGGCTCAGAAATCTTGAGCCTTTGTTAAGAAACTACAAAATAAGCAAGGCTCACACTCTACTCAATGGCTCACATAAGAAGAAAAAAAAGCTAAAAGGTTCCTCTCATATTACTACAAGTTTTTGTTCTTTTTTTTTTTTTTTTTTTTTTTTTTTTGGAAGAAACACTTACAATCATGTCGTATTTATCCTCAGAGTCAAAATTACGTTAATTACTTTATTCACCTTCACAAATTACGCAGAAGTACAAAATATACAGATTCCCAACAATATATATTTGACTTGGATGAATACCATGTACTCATTTGTCCATTATTTGGCCTCCATGCCAAATTGTTCGTTTTTTTCAAGGACAAAAAACTCTGATTTTTGGAAGTTGAAAATCAATAAATGAATGAGGAGGATCAGGCAGTACTTGGAATTCAAGATTGATATTGGATAAGGGGATCTCAAAGGGCGAATCCACCCTTTGGGATGAATGAACAATTGCGACAATTCGCTGAATTTGAAGGGACCTTGACAGCTTCCGGCCAGAAATGACAGATATTATATGTATATCTACATCAATTATAAAAATTTGACTAGGGCACTTTAATTCTTCAGCCCTTAGATAGAAGACATACACTCACCTGCTCTATCTAGGAACATAATATTATTAATAATAATTTGGCATAATTTAATCAGTTTTTCTTTTTCTTCCTCTCTTTAATTTAAAGAAAGAGAATCCTTCAAATTTTGTATAATTATTTCACTGATTAGTAAAATAGTTTTGAATGAAAATCAATTTAATACATTTGTGAACTATTCATATATATATATATATATATATATATATATACCATATGTAGTTGGATATCTCGTCAATAAGAAATAAATACGTGGCTTGAATAGATGAAGCCTAAAGTTTGGAGTTTTCTTTTAATGTTGGCTATGAAAATGGCTAGAACCATGTCATTATTAAGTTGTTACATGAAATAAGATGTTTTGAGGCGTAGAAATTGTACAAAGTTAGAATCTATTCACAGTATACATATATTTATTCATTTAATTATAATCATAATTATAATTATTATTACTGTGTTAGCCTTGTTCATTACGTATTTTGAACAAAAATAAAGGAGTGAGGAGGAACTTCCGTGATTACATGCATGTTAAGAGGGGAATCAAGGGCGATAAAGTTGTTGATGACGGGAGTTAGTAGGGGGGGGGAGAGGGGGGAGGAGAGCAAGACAGCGTTGAATGAAATTACATGAATGCACATATTTAATACTCTATTTTAATAAAACCATGAAATTCCCATTACAATTTGAGTAAAGTATGTAAGGGAAGTTTTTTTTTTTTTTGATTAAATTACTCAGCTACATAAATGGGTGAGAGATGTGGTGATACTGGAGATGAAGAAATTAACTCAACATTTTGTTTTTCTTAAAAAAAAAAACAACTCCTTACAAAATGAATAAAGGAGCAAGTCACATAAAAAAGAGTTTAATTTTCCTTATTTTTAATAATAAAAAAAACTGCTAAAACTTGACTCCATTAGAAGGGACATTCAATCCTTTTTTACATTAAGTTATTTGGTTATTTTTTCCATGTATCTGCAATATATGAAAAAATAAAAGAAATAGAAATATAATTTGTTAAAATAATATAAATGCATCAAGGAAAAGGGAAAAAAAAAGAATAAGAAGAAAATTAAGAGGAGATTTCATGTTTATGTATAATTTTTGTACATCTTTATAATTTTTAACATCATGTTAAGGGATGGAATGGCGTGGTTGACATGAGAACAGCCTTTCCCTGTACCCCCTCTAACCCAAATGTTGGATTCTTAGGAATAACTCTAACTATTATTATTATAATTAATTAATTACTATGTACATACTATATGTAAATAAGCCAGCTGCAATAAATCTTTTACAAATTACTCTGAGTTCTATTCATTACCATAGATAGATAAATGTACTTGTTTTGTATCGAAATAAAGTCTATAGTATATATATATATATATATATATATAATATGAATGTATAACTCCGTTTCTCCTTTTCTTTTCTTCCCTTCTCTTTTTTATTTTGGAGAGTTTCTTTTTAACATTTTTTTATTTTGCTTTTTCTTTTTTATTCTTCTTACATTTACCTACTAGATTGTCAGTATTTTTTTAGAATCAAGAGACCCCGGAGCATCTTGGGTAGCATAGAATTGAGATTTTAGTGTGAGGTGGTGTGTGAGATGATCTCCCCTCTTCACTTCCTTGCTATGATGACGACGACGACGACGACATCGATGACGACGATATGCAATATATACAAACATAAAACCTATGTATGTACATAGATATCAATGATGGAAAAGTCAGGGAATGGAGATTCGAAGGAAGAGAATGGAGGGGGAAATCCGGCTCCCGAGGAAGATAAGTCTACCTCCTCCTCTTCTTCTTGGCTTCAAAAAGCATTGATTGGACGAACTCCGTCCCTTCCCTCCTCCCTGGGGAAGAGGAAACAATCCTTTTTAAAGGTGAGAAATGAATTACTATTACAAATAGAGTATTTAAAGTTTGAGGCAGGGGAAGGATGAAGGTAAAACCTGGGTGGTTGCGTGTCTGCGAGAGTGCAAATTCCCTACGCACACTCATAAGTCAAGTCATGTTAGTGGTGGTGGTGTGGTGTGGTGGTGTTAGTAGGTGTAGTAATAATAAGCTGCAAAACAGCAAAAAGATCCGAAAAAGAAGCGCGATAAGCAATGGTGTAAAGAGCTTTAAAATCATACATACATTCTATGGCTTTAAAAAATAAAAAAAATTGTCAAAAACACACAAAAACAAAATTAGTTGGCAGACAAGGATCGGCCATGAAATATAATAATATTCGACTTTAAGTGTGTGTTTTGTGAAACATGTTCCTGTATCATCAAACCCATCCCCACTCCTCATCCCCCATCCTTCATCGCTATCAAATACTGTCAAAAGACAGCCACCCAGACTATCTATCCTTTGTGAGTTCATCATAATTATAGTATATGTACATATTAAAAGTCTGCCTTGTAAATTATAAATAGTTATTAAGTGCAAATTAAAGCCGCCCTTTGATCCTATGTATACAGAAGCAATATATGTACATGTATGTTTTTAAAATATGTGGATAATTAAAAGAGATAGAACATATTATCATGTCAAATCCAGACACTCAACCTCTCTTCTTCCCTTTTAATACTGATTTATTGAGGGTAAATATATATATATATATATATATATATAAAACAGAGAAGAGTTGATATCTTTTTAAATTTTTTTGACAGAATAAATAAAAATATATGGATGTTTAATTTTTTATATATATATGTACATAGATACAACATAATATATATATATATATATATATATATATATATATATATATATATATATATATATGAATGATTAAAAAGCTGAGTGTTTTATTTCACGGTCTAAAGATATGTATTATTATAGAGCTTCCCTCGCTACATACATACATACATACATACATACATATCATATGGATATATGTATGTAGTAAAAGGTATGTTGTAGAATGTTCAATATGTAAATTTACACGTATTTATGGCTTGCTAAGTTTATTTATTTTTTTACTTTTTGAAAAATTGGATTTATAATGTTCTATTTTGTAATAAAGAATTTAATAATAAAAAATGATAATGATAATTTTTGACAAAAATATTGATATTTCAAGAATGGAGAAGGAAGGATATACTTTTTTTTTTTCCCATCCATTTTTAATTAAGATTACATATAGCTTATATAATGCTATAATACAAATACTTTTCTACATATTTTATCAAACTAACTAACTAACTAACTATCTATACGAACTAATTCCTCTTTTTCATTTGCTCTTCACATTCTTCACATAATCCTTAGAGGAACGTTCCTCGATGGTGTCCAGGACACACTCAAACTATACTTCTTCATTAACAATTAAAATGGAGACATACTAATTATATAAGGAATCATAGAGCTAAAGGAATGTGGGGTGTAGCTCTCGGCCCACTCACTCTCAACTAATTTGTCACTGTTTTTCCTTTTCCTCTTATGGACGAAAGGTTGGGAGAGGGAGGGGATGGAAAGGAATTCATTAAAATGTCGAGTGATGTTTTTTTTTGAATATTTGTTTACAAATTAGGTCTTGTGAACCAGGCTTGCAAGAACCTGGGAAGTAGAGGGGGGGAAGTCTTTTTTGAAAATGAAAAATGAAAACGAAGAGTTGCGTGATTATACTGTCATAGGTATGTGATGTTTTTTTTGGTTTTTTTTTTTGTATAAAAAGGACCTACCTCACACACCTATGAATTGGCTCTTTTGTAAGAATACAAGTATTTGGGAGATACTTGAGTGAATATTAATTTAATTACCTACCACAAGGTAATTTCCCGAGCCATTCTACTTTGGAGGAAAGGTTGAGTGAGATAGATGGAGTGTCCATGGAAGGCCTCTATGATATCCTTCCTTCAATGCATCCTATATCACAAAACCTCTTATTTACGAATGTAGTTAGACTCAGTATCTCTAAATACAAATATTGTCTCTCAATATATGTATATTACAAAAATATTGAAATAAGACTTCAAAAATGCCTCATAGTTATTAATTAATGAACAATTGATATTAAAAACTCTGGCTCATATGATCATGATTAACTTTTGGCAAACGGGATTTAGAATGCTCTTCTCCTCCTATTTTTTCTTTGTTCTAATTAATTAAATGGGTGTTGTTATTGTTGTTGTTGTTATAGTCCATATATTGTACTTTTGGCATTCCCTTGCAATTATTTAATTAGGTTTTCCTCAAAACAAAATAATGTAAAATACTAATGAAAAAGGAACATGTCTACACCGTAAGGAGAGTGAAAATAAGAAAGAGAAATATCTTTGTTTCATAATCTAACAATATTGAAAGATTCTTATTCAAATTATGTTTTTCCACTAAATGAGGCCCTTAAAATACCATAAGTTGAGATAATTTTATTTTAATGCAAATGACGTTCAGTTAGTGTAGTAAAGGAGGGATATTATGAATAATTTAGACCAAAATGTTGTAACTAGAGATCGATTGATATGGATATGGATGGTTTTATTATGTATAGGTATGTAAAATGCAATTTTAAAATTTGATTACTCTTTTTTTATTTAAGACAATTTAATCATTCAATACCCAGTTTCCATATTTCATGTACCTATTCAAGTATGCAGTAGAATAAATATATATGACCCAAAATTTTCTCTATGAGACTCAAATTATTCAGGCAAAGACAATAGTGTTGTTTTTTTTTTGCATTTTTTGATGTTTTAAATATTTGATGTTTTCTTTTTATACTTAGTGTAACAGATAGGGGTAAATAATGAATAGATGAGTCAAAGTCTAATGTTCAAAGAATTTAAAACCATCATGATAACGTTTTTATTATTTTACTAATTCGAGTCACCTTTATTTGTGTAAGATAACTGATGTTTCTTTTATTTAGAGACTCAACGCTCCAAGGAGAATAAATCACACACACAAAAAAAATAATATTTTGTTTGATAGCTGAAAGTTTGAACTTTTGATTTTATATACATAAAGACCCTTTCCGAAAACGTTTTAAATCACTGTCCATTTGAGATAAGACCGTTGAAATAGAGATGAAGAAAAAGGAGACAGAGAGATACAGCAAGATAGAACTAGAGAAAGGAGGAGTAGATCTCAAAAAGCATCCATTTAACTTTCAAAGTGAATCCCTCTTTGATTTTGAGTGGGAGGGGGGTTCGGTACTTATCTATGGAAGATTCTGATTAAGTGAAATGGAAACTCTGAGAACAACCTGATTACTGATTATTCGCAAGAACCAATCATTGGCCAATTAAATCAGGGAGCCCATTAATGGATTGAGCTGTAGTTTTCACTGGGTTTCAATCCTGAAGAGAATTATCCATTTCAGAAAAGTCATAGGTTCCTTAGTATGATAATTTTAGAGAAAGGAGTGTGCGTCTTACTGTGGTCTGTCTCATCTCTTGAGGCCAGAGCAGTTTTTAAATTGTATTTATTTAGAAAGTCTACCTTACAAATTTTAATTGCGAATCAAGTTTTTTGCTATTTTTTTTGGATGATGCTTCTTCCTCCTAGCTTCAAACTTATTTTTTAGTCAGGATATCAAAGTTTTTAATTAAAAGTTGATACACAAGGTGCTAAATTAAGGATATTTGAATCATATATTCATGTTTCCATAATTGCATTTCATCATTATTACACATAACCAAAAAAGTCCTCAAGTTGTATATATACATGTATATCCAAGTTTCTACAAATTGTAGAAATCCCACTCAATTGTGGTTTTCATTGAGCCAAATAATTTTTACTCCTAAAATAATCATAGCTCTTGCCTAATTATTCTACACTACATTTGAAGCTTTATTGTCGTCTGGATGATGCTTACCTCAAGGCTACATATAACTACATAAATAAGAGTCTACTCAGTACAATCTGTTCAAAAAGTGATTCACACACTTAATCAAAGAAAAGAATAATTCACTATACATTCATACATATTGTAATTCTGTAATCATGAAATTCAAATGAAAAAACCTATGCTTTTAAAGGAAAGGCATTCTTTTATTTCTGAAGAGCTAACGGGATTTTTTATTTTTGCACCATAAATAAATACATATGTTTATTTTATTTATGGTTGAGTCCAATGCAACAAATGTGATTACATACATACATATATATATATATACTTAATAATAATAAATAAATAAATACACCAGAAAAAGAGAGACAGGTTAAAATGCTTTCATAAAAGGCACAATAAATAATACAATTAGCAAAAAAATAAATAATATTAAAAAAATAATCGTTAGATTAAAATTGTCTACAAGCTTGTAGAGCAGAATGACCAGATGGTCTTAAGTGTGGAGATGGTAATGACAATTAACTATTATAATTAGTAAATAGTATCATTTGGAATATTTTGATACATTCTAAAAAAAAAAAAAAAAAAAAAAAATAAGAGGAAGGAAAGAAAAAAAAACCTCAGGAAGGAACGTAATTTGCATATATATGAGCCTAATTTACGAAAATGTACTTATGTAAATATAGGTGTATATATATATATACCTAAAGAGGAGTGAATAAAAGAAAATGAGTTTGTGCTCATTAGAGCATTCTACTTATGGGCTGTGTCTTTTCTACCAGTGAGCGTATTATGATATACCCCCTAAATATCAAGAACAATTCCAAACCCATATTTTTGTGTTAAATTTGGCTCTTTATTTTATCTTCCATGCATTTCCGCCAGAGTATGGGCTCCTGGCGCATTCAAAACAAAAACAAAAATGATGAAAAGGGTATTTATTATGCTTTGATTCTGGTATTTAAACAGCTCCTTTTTGAAATACATAAATAGTCATTCCAAATTGTCTTTTCAGCTATTTTCATGTGTCTATAGTTTTCTTATTTATATATTGAATTCAAAAGGACACTTCTCCGTTTACTCACTTGGGATCACCTTTACATGTCAAATATATATATATATATATAACTCTCATATCCTTGTTATTTTGAATGTCGAGGTTTCGAGAGGGGTGAAAAAAAAGATGTCTTGAGAAGGAGTAGGTTAATAAATCAGTTATTTTATTCCCATTGCTACCCTTATTTATAGCAGCATAATTTCTCTTTGCAAAAGAAATACATTTACAAATTTAGTTGGAAACAAAAATGACAAATAAGTCAAGTGTATGTAGTCATTCACAGCACTAAAATGAAATCATCACACCTCTAAATATTTATTAAGAGAGACATGATATTAATAGATCAAAACGAAGGGATAGTTGGTAATTAAAATAACTGCATACATGGTGTTATATTATTATAATAACATTTCTCTGGTCAGCTGTTGATTTGTATACTTCTCTACATACATTCACTAATATGTACAATTAGTGTTGAATTCAAATTAGTTTTGGTTAAGGAGCAAAGCATTTCCTACTCGGTGGTCATTAAATGAAAAAGAAGAGTTCTACAACCATATTAATTGGACTCACTCTTTACCAACAGATTTCAGACTTTTTTTTTTTTTTAAGGAAAGGTTGCGAGATGTACATATGTACACGTATATTTTACATAGATGCAAGAGTAGAGAGTGTCTATATCACTCATATGATCTCCATTCAGAATTGAATTTCCGGTTTTGCAACAGGATTCATTCTATTCCTTGATGTACATATATATGTATATATGACATTTTATATACATACATACATATTATGTAGATAATATGTCAATATTGGATATGATATATTAAACATAAGTACTCTAAGTCCTTTGTCTTTTTTTTTTTTTGAAAGTTTCATTGAACGTTGTTGTCTCTTCTTCTCCATAAATTTTAATATTTTATGCGAACAAAAAAACAAAAAGAAAAAAAAATCCTTAAAAAAACAGAGATGTTCTACAATTATATTAAACATTCATGAAAAGGAATATGTTGTTGTACATATGTATATTTACATACCTTTATAGCAAGGTATGTAATTGTACATACATGTATATATATTGGATACAAACTTCTTCTTCTTCTTTTTTTCTACCTTTTATTCCTTATGAAAATTCCTTTTGGATTCATTAAGACACAAATTCCATTCATCCGCATTCCCTTCTTCCAGGCATAGGACAAATAAATTTGTAGAGTCATTATTATTATTATTATTATTGGATGATCCTCAAATATCGATGTACAAATTAATGCATTGTTTTTACTTTGTTCCTTCTCTCTGTCTCTCTCATAATACATAGTAAGCAAATAGAATTTATTTTTACCTTTATATAAATTTATCAAAAAATAGAATGTAGTTAAGGACGTCAGCGTGAGCAAGGAATTACTTTTTAAATGATAGTTCTTTTAGGAAATATGTACATAGTTATAGATATATGTGACGAATCCTTGAAGAGGGTGATGAGACTCCTTTTATAATTAATAACTCTTTAAATAGGAGGTTTTAGATACTACATACTATAATATACTTAAATATCATTAGGCTAATAAGTAAGTAAAACCATCTGTTTGCGACTTCTTCCACTTGGGACACAGGTGCGTGTCTTTGGTTGGTTATTCTTTCTTTTGGTTGAGTATTTTCACCATGAGACACTTTTGATGTTATGTGCCTACATAATATTATCATCATATGAGTGTGATCTTCAAGTGATTCGTTATAAAGAATACATAAATCCTATTAATTCAGCTAGTTAGATATTGAGAGAAACTTTATAGCCATTTAACTTCATTTAAAGTTGAATGAGTTTTAACAGCATTAACACAATAATGGTTAGGAGAAAAGCCGGAATGGATTTGTGAGTGGACATGGTTCTGGTGCCATTGTCTCAACGGATCAACACTTCTCTTGTCCATTTCTTAACTCTCCCCTTTTCTCCTCATTTGTGTTCTAAATGAAAATAAAGCTACATTCGCACAATTCTGTTAGAGACTGGAGAATGAACCACTAAGAGCTCTGTTGATAACGTTTTGAAATTACTCTATCGTGCCGAAATTACATAATTTTTGTAGTAAACTCTGCCCATCAAACAACCCATGATTGTAACTAACAAAACCTCGTCATTTTGAAAAGGATAACTTTTAAAGTTTGGATGTTTGGGAATGAACAATTTATTTATAAGAAATCTGGATATTAATTACGGTCATCAAACTGTCAAAAGCAGGGTCATTAGAAAGTGCATACAAATTTTTAACTAAATAACTAAATAAGTGCCAAACAAATGGGAGACAATTGACCAGCTACTAGATAAAGTGCCAGATAGTAATGAATTTATTGGCCTACTATCGATTACCTTTGTCCCTGTGTTCTGTATATTTTTAAATTAGAAAAGGTAAAGAGATAAACTGAAAATTGCTATGGGATTTATGATTGGGTAAAGGCTCAAACCATCATGTATCAATGAGACGAATAAAATATCATTTAGATTCATTGCTAATTGTATTACCGATATTTTATTTCTATAAAAAGCAAAATCCAATTTTGTAACAATGAAATTTCCCTTTCCTCCCTCAAAAAAGAGATTAATTGATTTTTAATTAATTCAACGTGACCATGGCAGTCATCCCTATAAGCTCTTTCACCCTTTATTAATATACTTATTTCCTTAGAATCATTATAATTTAAGATATATGTCATTTATTGCTTTAAAAAAAAACTAGAAGCTCCATCAAATCACATGTCTGACCTCATCCACCATTATAGCATAGAAGCTGTTGAAATGTGCTGTGTTGATCTTTAATAAGGATCAAGGAGCACAGACCATTCATAAAAAAGGCTCTATAATGTCACTCAAATTTGTCATTGTCTCTTTACAAAAATATTTCTATGCTTTGTTCATTAAATGAACATTTTTTTATACAATTTAAGGACCAACAGCTATAAGAACCGGTCTTTTGTCTATCTTTTGTATTGTATTTTTAACTGGGATTTCTGTGGTTAATTTAAAGGGGAAACGAAATGGATTAATTTATTGGTTATTTAGCTCCCAAATAATGGGTTTGACTCCTACAAAAATTTATATTGCTTGGGTCCTAGTAAGGGTATGAATATTCTTTACCTTCTCCATCATTTCATTTAACTTTTATTCATGTATGTGTACATACATAAATGGTTTAATGAACCTATGTGATCAAATTAGGTTAAAAAGGGAACGAAGAAGAGAGAGAATCATAAAAGGCAGTTAAATTTTTTCTTAATTCAATGCAATTTTCTTTTAAAATACCCACTACCTACATAAATAACTGCATTACCTGTATCATGAAAAATAAAAATAAAAATGCAAAAGACTTTACATGCTTACTCAATTTGAAAAAAAAAAAAAATAATTAATAGTTACATACATATACACATGTAATGTGTGTGACGTAGCCTCTACATGCAAAAAACAGTATGTTCACCATTCATTTTGCCACAATTTGACGTATAAATACCTACGCACTAAAATCCAGCAACATTTATTTCACTCTTCATCCTTTTTAGAAACTAACAGAGTGATGATAGCAAATGAATTGCAATAAATTTAAATGCATTTCTGGGGAAGATCAACATGATTTAAAAAAAAAAAACGAAGAGCATATTTTTGAAAATAGTGATTTTTTAACAACTGAAAGAAAATTATCAACCACTTCATTCACATTTTGTAATATTCAGGGTTTTTTTTTAAAGCATGATAAATTTGCAAATTTTACTGAGTAAAGGATTGGGGCAAGGAAAAATCAATTTCTTTTCATTGAGTTGATAGAATCCCTCTGTACCAACTGTTTTTTTTTTCTTTCCTTCCTTAAACTCAACACTGTCTCAACATTTTGTCCATCCCGTGTGGTTATAACATAAAAACACTGTATTAAGCGTGTTCTTGAAATCTCCGGCCATTGATTACCCAAAATAATGCTTACCTAATACAAATGAACATGATTCAAAGGTCACTTTTTTAAGTGTCTACTAACTGTTGTATACAAAACTTCGTAGAAGAACTAATAATTCCAGGCTGTAAGTTAAATTCCCAGTCATTCAGAGAGGGTCTGAGTATACTTTTTATATTTTTATTATACATATTTTTAGACATTTACATGTATTCAGATGCAATGAATAAAATATGAATTGCATACAGGAACATAAATGGATTTTTTCCCCTACCATTTCTTTGTTTATCTCTCTATCTGAGAATGAATATGACAATTTTAACAAAGTTAGTGATGCATTATCAAAATATAAACATGTTTGTAATCGATGGGGGAAAATATTACATAGTACATATGCTCAATACTATGTAAAAATTACATAGAATCACAGATGAAATGTAATTGCGCGACTAATCAATTTGAGCAAAAGAATATTTCAGACATTTTTTTGCAGTTAATGCATTCTGTGATCCCCTATTTTGCCCCATTATACATAGTTTTTAAAAGAAAATAGTCGCCTGCATGAAGAAGTCACTTTTTTTTATAGTTTCCCTTGCTTTCATGTTTATTCGTACAGTTTTGATTGTAATAATGTAGCAACACATTTTTTAAGTTATCTTCTTTTACTATTAAGTGCTCGTACAGCTTTGGAAGAAGCACGAGTTTATTATCAACATGCATTAATATATATATATATATATACATCCTTATTTCCCCTAACATCATCTCGTTTGAAACAAAGAGAGATTTTGATGAAATAAACCTTGCAAATTTGAATGAGCTACCTATCCTTGTGAAAATGAAATGTAATCAAAGATGGACTCAATTCCTATATACAAAATTGTCATTCAAATTTTCAAATATGTTAAAAATGTCGTAGAATTATCTTAGAGAAGTACAAATTACTAAATAAATTGTACATTTATGATATTGTACCAATTTATTTGAGCTAGACTATACATATATTGGGTAAATTTAATTTCCATGACATAGGGAATTAAAAGAAAATTATAATATATATATTATCAAATATATGGTGTATACTACATCTAAAAGAAAGGACTACTTTTTTTTTAGATACAACAACTAGGTCTTTATAAACACTCATTTCTCCCTACAACATACATTCTCCCCTCATTCAATTCAATGCATTCAATGTAATTCGACAGAAAGTATAAGAAAATCATTGCAATTCCCCCCCCCCCCTCCTTCCTCAATATTTTTTCTATCTAACGAAATGCATTCTATAAACATATATTATTATACATACATAGTACCTACATGACTATTTATTATAAAAGCAAACACTCGACAAAAATGAAATCATCTATTTTTTTTTTTTTTTAGTCTTTTGATTAATAATACATAATATGTGTGATATTAGGGTGTTGTATACTCTACTCACATTCTTCAAAAACCACAAAAGAACTCAATATTCTAATAATATCATTATTTTATATTATATATATATATATATATATATGTACATATGTATACCTAATCAATCGGAAAAGATTGATATGAAATGGGTAATACTATAAGACCTAATGAGAAGAAGGTTTGTCACCATTTCTACAAGGAGGGCCCCTCTCTGGGGTCTCAACTAAATATGCATCTATTGTTCTTTGTGCGTTAATTTGCTATCTATTTTATTTAGTCATGTTTGAATCTCGTTTTTGATGTATATCTAACCATTATTGCAGAAACTGCAATCAAGGAAAATATCAGCACCCTCCTTCGCACTTCGTACACCGACCTCATCCATTACTCCTTCCCACTCCACCTCAAAGAAATACTCTCCTCTCCTTAATGGAGGTAACAATGAGGAGAAGGGAGTTGTCAGCACTGGGAGCAATCATCATCCCTCCTCCTTCACCATTGGCTCCGGACATAGTTCCTCCTGCTCTTCCATCAATCAAAGTCACTCTGCCACCCCGGATACACGTCGACGACACTTCATGGTCCGACAAGATACCACACGCTCCCATTCCCCTGCTACACCACCCATTGAGTCTGGAGGGAACGGATGGTTCATTGGAAGCGAGAAATCCCTTCCGCCGCCTCCTCCTCCTCCTCCAATTAATTTTGAGAATTTGGATGAGGCTGGAGCCTTTGTGGAGGAACTGAGGAGCAAGTATCGAGTTCAGGGCTCCCAATTAGTTCTCTACAAAAAGAAACTTCGTCAACAGGTACGTGGGCATGACGTCATTATTAAATTATCATACTAAAGACGCTTTATGATTTGAATTTCATTACACAGAAGAACGAGTTGTCCACTCTGAGGCTCAATCAAAAACATCAGTTGGAGGAAATTACGTCACAATTGATACTCTTTGAGTCTTGTCTGAGGAAAAAGGAGAAACAGCTCGAGGAAACGCTTCACATGAAAAATCAGGTAGGTAGCTTCAAATATTTTGGTATATTTGCTTGCATATACAAATGTATATATAATTGGTCATAAGCACCCAAATAAAAAGGTACCCAAGAAAACTTTACTTCTTGTTCTTTCTTTTTTAAAGTAAATATTAACTTTTTTTTGTAAGAAAAGTTTTGTTTTAAGTAAATAACAAAAAAAAAAAAACTTGGGTTTTGTATTAGGTATGTAATTTCAAGCTCCTTCTTGACGTAGAACTTGTAAGGCAAAAAATGTCATTTCTCCTCAATTCTTCTACGTTTAAAACGTACAAGTAAAATGGTTGAGTGATGAGTAAAAAATCCCCGGTAAATTACAATACCACTTAATCCCAATGGTTGTCGTGGCTAAAAGGGAATATGTAATGTGTAATCAATAATTAATTAATCATTATAAAAAGTAATGTATGTATAAAAGAGAGAGAGAGAGAGGACTTAATACCATAATCTCCTATTTCAAAGGGTTTATCTATTTGCAAAATTAAAACACACGACAACTCATCTCTCTCAAACACATCTTTTCTGCATTTTAGTACGCAAGATTTAACATAAATGTGTATCTAAATCCCTCAAGAGGAGCATTTATCCGGGAAATCCTTTACCTCAACATGGATTTAGTCATGATAGTGATGTGTCTTTTTCTAGAATACCAACGAATGGCGTTTTTGTTGTTATTTTGAAGGAAAGAGAAAAGGATCCCATCAAAAAGAAAAAAAGAAGAGAGTTCATTAACAAAGAAAGATCCATGTATCTGGATATCAAATTCATTCATAAACCGAGCCCATCCAGTGTTTCAATAATAATGCCATTTTCAATGGAATATCCTCGAGTCAAATGGTTCTCAGGCCTGATACGGCTACCTTTTTCATAATTAAGGCTTATTTTAGATTGAATTAGGCTCAAGGGGTTAATTTGTTGTGTTGCGGTAGTAGGTTAGTCGGGTCGGCGAGGTGATATTTCCAAAGGATCAATAACTCCTACTTGTTTTTTTTTGTTTTTTTTGGTAGATATTGATTTGTTTCCTCTTAATTATACCTACAAAGTGTGATCGGTCCTAGGAATGAATTCCTTCTCGAGCATTGATAACTCTTTGACCGAAAAAAAAATTAAACAACAAGAAAAGTTGAGCTTTCTTTTTTGGCAATTTTTAACGCATGGAGAATAGTGACCCCGCAAAATTGAACCAACCTTTGTTCATTTACCAAAAAAAAAAAATCTAAAGTGGATGGCATGAAATCTCAAACTGAGATGATTTTTTGAAAAAATGAGTATCAAGGATAGGCCCAACAAAAAGTCCTAACTTGTAGGTATATTATCCTAGTACATAAGTTATCATACATACAAGTTAGAACACTTTTTATATCTTTTGTTTTTCAAAAAATCACCTTAGTCTGTTATTTGATGCCCTGCACTCACATATACACAGGGTTTTTTCCGTAAAAAAAAGGGGGATACAAACAGAGAGAGGGGGAAAAAACCATGGAAGGAGTTCCGTCCTAAGACGAATCAAACTCCTACTCTTGCCCTAATCGTATGGGTGTTCTAATCCTTGATTTGCTGAAGGTAGAGAAATGCAATGAAAATGGGTATGTATTAGGTTTAAGACCAAAAAATGTGTCGAGTTGTTGTGTTGTGTCTTGATTCTTTTAAGTCAGATACTATCTCTTTACTATGAGAAAGGTAGAAAAGATGAAATAACTTTTTTTTTCTTTTTTCGCTAATTTATTTGCAATACATAAATTTTGTGTATGTACGTATGTACTTATATTCCATGCAATGATGAAAAAAAAAAAAGTTTAATGAGACGAAAAAGAGAAGAAGAGTTATTTGAAAAAAGTCTTTTCTTCTTTTTCCCTAATACTATTTATGATTTACTTTTTTTTTCTTTTTTTTTTGCGACAAAAGAACCTAAAAACTAGTGTTGGAGTCGAGGAATACTCAAACTCAAAGTACAACACGAACTCAATTTTTTTTGAAGATGTTTAAAACGAACCCAGAATATTATTTGAAAAATATTTGACATAACTATAAATGTTTGGATCCAAACTCGAAATAATCGAGTATAAATTTAAAACATCTCCAATTTTTTTGTTTCTTTGTTTTTTTCATCATCTTTTTTTATTGAGTAATTCCTTATTAATATAGAAAGCAAATTTATTTTTATTTAATAAAAGCAGATAAAAAAAAAAGGGGGAGGGGGAAACAGTTAAAAAGAAAAAAAGTTTAGTCGATAATTTTTGTGTTATTCTCTATATATATTTGAGGGGATTTGTAGATAAATAAATATTTAAATTGCATCACTATTGGCTTAGATTCTATCAATTCAATGGAAAGAAATAGATTTTTCTTCATCCCAAGCCCTTACTCAAAATCAGTTTCACTCCTTGCACCCAAAAACTCGAGCTCGACTACGATTCACAAGAGAAAGAGAGACATGTCATGAAGGAAGGAAAGACAAAAGTTCAGTTGGTACTCCTAGCTTCATAATCAATTTGAATTTTGTCTTTCTTTGTATCCATGAGGCAATTACTAGTAGTTTTAAAAGAAGAAAGGCAAACCAAACTAAACACTAATTTATAAACTCAAGAAGGAATCTAGTATTACATATTAAACTCTGAAAACTTTTAACTATAGAAGACCTTGAAAAGCAGTCAACTGAAGTCAGGAGTCACAAATAATTAAAATGTGTGGTTTCATTAGGGTACAAAGTTTTACTTAGAATTATTTTGCCTAGACTTTTTTAATATATATTTGTAACTTAACAAGACTCTCATAAAACATTCATTTGAATTTAGTCAATTATAATCTTGAAGAGGAAAGTGTGTTCTTTTTTTATTTCTGAATATTTTAAATGCATTTCAATCCTCTCAGTTTATATCAGCTATTGAGTATTATTATATTTTGTCAAATAACAATCAGCAGATAAAATGAATGAAACAGAGGGTCCAGATAGTAATTGTGAAAAATAGACAAAGACCGGGTACTAAATACCTACATATACATATATTGTAGCCAATTTGGAAATTTGAAAGGTATTCATTCACTCTTTGGCTAACATTCCTGGCTATCTCAACCCCATTTGAATGCCTACAAAGCCCATAATTGACTAAAAATATGTCCTTTATATCCACGAGTATTTATGGAGTAATTTTTTTTTAATGGAATGTATCCTTGTCTTGATTGGTTTTTTTTAGATTACTTTTGTGCGTTTGACGCAGCATTGAAGTATATGTATGTACATAAATAGGTACTTGAGTTATTTAATCACCCGGATGATTATAAATACCTAGGTATATTTTATATTTAGCATGCAATTGCTTTTAGTCTGTCTTTTTTTTTACATATGTATGTAGATTAAAGATATTTAAACGAAAAAGAAACAACCGTTTTAATTTTTTTTTCTCTCTCCCTACGGAGAAACGGTGAAGAAAGAATTTGTAGGTACATATGTATAAGTATAATCTATGTATGTATATACCCATGTCCCTACCTACCTACCTACCTACCAACCTAGGTATATGCATTGTTTGTGTAAATTAAGTATTTGTATTTTTTATTTTTTACAAAAATAAAATAAAATGAAAAAGTGTTAAAAAAAAGACTGAGGGACAAAGGGGAATAATTCTATTGTATATAGTTTAGTGTAGAATACAACATACAAAAATACAATTAAGAAATTGTTAAAAAATAGAAATACATTTATATAAAGAAGGGATATTATTAGAAGACTCAGAAGTTTTTAATGAGTAATGAAGGATTCAGCAAAAGACCCATTAGTCCCAAATGTTACAACCCCATAAAATAATAATAATAGATATAAAAATTCATTAGGGTGGCTCTTTTTATTTATTCTGGGTAGGCCTATGGACATACTTTGTATCTTAAACTCCCTTGATTCTGACTCTGACAAACGACTGTTTACGTCCTTAATGTGATATCTATGCACTTGTTAGAATTACTCTACCTTACATTAGAATAATGAAGAAGAGTACTAATAATAAATAGTATAGTCATCAAAATCCTTTCCTTAAGTGATTACATTGCAAAAAAAAAAAAAAAAAAAAAAAAAACTTCTCCAATTATGGATGAGAAAATGACTTCCCTATTTGTGGATTTCCTTCTTCTTCTTCTTCTTCTCATTTTATGAAGGAGGTCATTTGTTTTTACTACGTAGGTAGCTAGCTAAATATATTTGGACTAATAACGTGTACATATATATTATTATTTATCGTATCTTGCAACCTTTCCTTCAAAAAGACTCAAAATCAGTTGATATCAGCAGTAAATCCACTATTCTTAAACAGGGTTTAGAACCACGACAAGGCCTTTTTGAGCACTCACAACTTCGACTCACTCTCAAAAGGGAAAAGAAAACTTTGGAGTTACAATTGGTAGATAGTCTCCTGTATTTTCCTTGTTGACAACTTTTTGATGTTGGGCAGAGTTATTATTTAGATATACTAGGCATTGATACATTCTACCAATATACAAATCAATCCTTAATATTTGTATAATATTTAAAAATTCAAAAAAAGGGCGCGCAATCCTTCCTTTAATATATTATATATATATATATATATATCAAAATGATACAAAATAATAATACTCAGCTACTTCAGATCAAAAGAGTCAACTGATGAAAATCAGCTTAAGAGTGAGCACAATGTTTTTTTGTTTATTTCAAAAAGCTCGTCGTGGGAAAAGAAGCAGAGATTAATAAAGATGTAGGAAGCTTTTATGTTAGTGGTGTAACGCTGTACTGAGTATGCAGAAAGAAAAGGAAGGGAATTAACTGATCTTCTTCTCTTGTTTCCTCTTTTCTCCTTTCGCTAGATGTCACTACTTCAAATAGCTATTAATGTAAGAATAGAACCATAATAATGAAACTTTGAAATAAAAAAAAAAAAGACATGATGAGGAATTCTTTTGCCACCAGTCAATTTGTCTGTTATATTTGGTGTTATAAACAATGTTGATTGTTTGAACTCAAATAGGTTCTTGTGTAGCTGTAAAAGATTCCCTTGGAAGAATGAACAAACTACAACCATCTGATCTTATATTCTAACATCCATCTACAGTTTTGAAAAAGTTCAAACTAAACTAAAACATTTTGTCAACAACAAATAATACAGAGGAAAGTAAATCCATATAATTTTGGCATTGTCTTCCATGTGTGATATTTTAAATATCCATCCGGCTTTGTTCTAAGAATGTTAGTTAAATGACAATTATTATATACAATTCTCTAAGTGGTTTTTATGTGCATACTTCATGCAGGAAAATAATTGCTGAGAGGAGTAGTAGTTTGTTCTATCTCATGTGTAATATATATATATATTGTACAAAATAGACAAATCAATACAAATTGTCGAATAGACAAAACGTCGAATTACAAAATATGAAATGTATAAATAAAACTTCAAAAATAGTTAACAAATAAATGAACTGTTTAAACGAATACAAATAAAAAAAAAAAACAACAAGGTACATTCTTCAGAGTTTTATTTATCCATTTCAGAACTTTCTTCAATAAATTTTTATAATTTGTACGTGATCCCATATAGTCTAAATGATGGATTGTTATTGATGTCACTAGCTAATATCTATAATGATGTCAAAATGTGTTTCATTGAACGGCTTTTGTGTTCTTCGACACGCTCTTAAAGGCGGACTTACACTACGTAATGTAAGAGGTGTCGCCGCAATCAGAAATTAGGTGTTCAAATTAGATTTTATCAATTCAATGAAGCAAAAAAAAAAGAAAAGAAGATTTCTCTTTGCCTGATGCCTTTACTCCGACTATACTTGACTCAATCATTTGAGTCAAGCATAGCTCGAATCCAATATTCATTTTTAGTCAAATAAGTAAGTTTGAAGACACTAACTGAAGCTTTGCTCCACAATCCTTCTCCTTACATTCTAGGGTAAGCCCTCTAGGTACAAGACTAAAGGTCTCATTTCCTTATATGAAAATAAAAGGTCCAAGAGTAGCTTGAAGGAAAATCTAAGAGTCTACACGATAACAAGCTCAAATCAGGTTATAAATCTAATCTTTAATACAAATGTGTACCTATATGTATGTAAGTCCTTTTTTATTCTCTTGCATGTGCTTCAGGCATATAAATATAATATAGAGAATAATCCTCTCTTTTTTTTTTGAAGATGGATGTGATGTGCTTATGATTCAACAACAACAAAAAAAAAAGAGAGAGAGAGAGAGAGCACATATAAACAATGATAATAACAACAATAATAATAATAATAATAATAATAATAAAAAGTTGTGCTCTATGATGCCATAATACCACTTCTTCTAAAGTCTTTCTACCTTTTATTTAAATATCAAAAAATACATACTGACAAACAGACAGACAGACATACATACATACACAAAAGGTAAGAAGGAAAAGGGACGAAGATTGTGAAATTCTTCTATGCATGTATGCAAATCCTTAAATAAATAGGGATTCAGGTCTTTTTTAGAATCTTGAAGGTAGCAGGGTCTTACTCAAGTCATTTGCATGCATGGATGCATCTTAGACACATGACGTTTCCTTGCAATTGACTTTTAAGAATGCGTGCCTCACTCATCATAAAGGTCAATAGTTATATGTATACATACATACAACCAGCAACCACAAATTGACTCTCACTTCATCTCCTCCAACTACATAAATACTTAAATTAATTATTCCTTTAATGAACTGCTATTTATGTTATGTACATATGTATACATACATATTTTTTTTAATAGAAAATATGTAAATACATGATGTTACATCATACATATATATATATACATGTATGTTTGTCATTAGTGAAAGAAAGTTTGAGTTAATGATGTAATAGGAGACACATAGCTATTGACTCAATGAATTAAATATTACAAGCGTGGAGTGCTCATAGGATATAAAAACTCCGGTAAAACATTTGGGGGTCTTCTGCTCCTCAGTGTGCTCCAATAGTGTTCATGATATGTGTAAGTACATACCCAGCTAGCTATGTTCCATTCCTCACTTCAGACAGTTTATCAGGATTGAAAGGTCTAAAACTTTGCTGTTTAGTTGATTGCGTAAGGAATATGTATTTAAAGGAGCTCCGCTGATGATTGATTGAATTTTTGAGAATAATAAGTAATCACCTTACTATGCGTTTATTAATATTTTATTTAAAAAATTAGCTGATTAATTGGCGCTTTACTTTTTTATTTTGGTTTGAAGGAGTCAATATCAATCCATTTTGAGAATGTATCACATAAGGGCATAAGGTCATTTTTGCGGGGCCCCACATCCTCATTTAGTTACAATTTGTTAAAAACTGGGACTTTTCTTACTATGTGAGTCCTACATTTCTATATTTTGAAGTAGAAACATTCGAGAAAATTAATCTTATTATACTTAAAGACATTTTTTTTAAACGGGGAAGAATAGTTTGAAGTTCCATTCATTCTTTAGTATCCTTTAGTTCGTGCTCGGTTTATTGTATGTATATATATTTTTAGATGTTAGAAGTTAAAATTCATGGAAAAATATTTTCTTTTAAAAAGAAGATACAAGATTTTGTATATTCTTCTTCTGAGGTTGCATCTAAAGAAATAGTATTTTACTAAGAAATGCACAAAATAAACTAAAAGTTTACACAGCATAATTAATTAGTATTAATTTAAATAATTTTCTATTATAGAAGCTACCCTTAACAAGAGTAGTCTTCTTTTTACATAAATCTTAATAGTACAAAAGAGAGGAAAAGAAGAAAAAATTCCACTTAGAATGGGGAAAAAGTATTGCAATTTTACTCATTTTTTTTTCTAATAAAAAGATGTATTCAGACTGAAAATGTAATGTTATGTGTCAAGTGTTGACGATTGGTTAATTTTATTGTATAAATGACATCAAAATTCTAAGAAGTAAAAAATCTATTTAGATCTTTTTAAATTATATTTCCCTCTTCAAAACATATGTATACGTACGTCTCTTGCGACAAAATATCCGTAAATTCAGTTTTTATACATATAACTCTATGTGTTTTAGAAGGAATTTGTTTTAAACCAAAAATATTGGCACTTTGGAGGGGAAAATCAGAATTTATGCTCTATGAAACTATAAACAAAACAAATTTTATTTCACGACAAAACCCTCATTCTTGCTATGGTTTCTATTTTGCTCAAAAACAAAGTTACATAGGTATGTATATAAACGATTTTGGTAAGGTGTTATTTAGACTCAGAGACCCCAAAATTCCAGCAAGAGCCTAATATTATAAGACCAATATTTTTGTTATAAAATAAGTTTTTCCTGGAACGCCAAGTGCAGTGTCTAAAGTGTAACAAAACTCAACTTACAGTCGCTTGGAGCAGTCTACACATATGCAACAAGTATCAATTATATTTCATCACACACATTAATTTTGACACAATTTAAGGTGATTAGATTAATTAATAAATATACGAACTTAATCGTCTAATAGGATTACCACTAATTTTATGGGTACCTCTAATGTTATACATAGGTAATGGTTTATCATCGATGAGCCCTCAATAATAATAAACTACACTTCTATTAGGAAATAGGTATTTATGATTTTGTAAAGTAATGCACAAAGGCAGAACTTCATGATAAAGTTAAAATGTTGGGTCTTTAGTGTGGTGTCTGTAGATTGTAAGCCTTGTAAATTTAAAGAGTGAGGAGAGTCTTTCTATTCGTTATCTAACAATACGTATAAGAAAATGACATATTATGAACAAAGGTAAAGACTCCCTGCTCAAATGTTAATAACGACTGGCTTCATGTCGAGAGACAAAAGAGACACTCTTGAAAGGAATCTGAGTGTGTAAAATGATAATTAATTAATTGATACGAAGGTATTTAAAACAAATCTGAGGATCTACAAATTAATGTTCCTGATTTATACATATATATATAGTGAAGTCACAAAGGCCATCATCCTAGAAGAGTCAAAAGAGACACTTCCTTTAATTAATAATTACTTGGATTTTTCAGATCCTATTCCTGAATACACTTCCAATTTCCACCACTCATTTTGATTATAGTGTATACGTACTACGGGTCACATTACGTTACTTTGTTAAAACAAATAATTGAGTAATTTATTCAACTTTCTTTCACTAAGAAACCGAAGACGACTCGAGACTCAAATCCAACTGCTATTGAAATTCAATCTATTATATTGAATCATTTATTCTACTACAGTACAATTATTACCACCCAAACTAAAGCAAAGTTAATAAATACTTAATTCCAGGGGCTGGGAATCAGCGTATCTGGCCCATAGGTATAAAATTCTATGTAATAATGTCATACATATTTTGTAGATATCATGCGAGGCATCTAAAAGTTGTGTTAATATATTATATGTACACATTAGGTTGACTATGAAATATGTAACATATTGTTTAAAAAAAAAAAACAATTCCTGGTTAGATATAAAACAGATAGTATCCAAAAAGGTAAAGCAAAAAAAAACAAAAAAAAAACAAACTTAGAGGCAAAAATGAACAACTGTAAAAGAAAGAAGAAGAAGAAGAAAAAGTTGTTTAAGTGGAAGAGTTTTTTGAAAGGTAAGCTTTATTTATTTTTATTTTATATACCTAGTTGTATACCATGAAAAAAAAAAAAAAAAAAAAAAGAAGAAGATAGCATTTGTGAAAGGAGTGAGATTTGTTTTTTTTTTGTTTTTTGCCTTTTTTCCTTTTGCACACTATAAAAGTCATAGCTGAAAAAAAGAGAATAGGATTTGTAAATAGGTAGAGAGTGATGATTTGTACACAGAATATTATTATTATTATTATTATTATTCGTGTATGGGAGAAGATTGAATCTGTTGCTATTAAGGATCAAATTATAATAAATTGATTAGGGAGGAAGTATGTAAGTATGTATGTATGTAAGGAAGGAAGGAAGGAGGTTGCCTATAGGCCTATAGCTATAATATACTTTTAGAATATGGGACATACATATTTTATGTATGTACATGTATTTTCGATGAAACCAAATCCCTCTATATCTGATCCTTATTATTTTCATTTTTTTTCTTTCTCCAATATGTCTTATAAATATATAATTAGTCTAGAGTCACGAGGTTTTGTGTCTTTTTCATACCTATGTATGAAAGGGAATACGACTCAGCTACTTTGTGATTCCTGGTATATTAAATATCAAAGTTTGCTGATGTGAATATTTATGAATCCAGGGACTCGATACATTGTATCTGATATATTGAACATAAAGGAATATATGTACAATTTGTTAAAAAACAAATAAAATTCTTTATTAAAAGAAAAACGTTTGGTGTGTCTCTGTTATTTAAAATAAAAAATATAAAAAATGTTCATTCTTTTTTAGATTGTTGAGGGGAATGACTAATAAAAGAATTTCCACATTGTTGTGGATTTTGTTAAACACACACAATAAAATTATAATTCATTTATAATTAACATATTCTCATATGCTATTTTTAAATTATAGAAAGTTATTCTTCTAATATATTACATGGAGCAGTTATACTAATAGTACCTAGGGATGCGACTTTTGTAGAGAAAAATAGCAGTTTTGAAAAGATTTAAAAAGGAATAACGCATGGAATTTTTTTTTTTTTTTTGTTTTTTATCAATTTCTGTTAATTCGTTCATTGCTCAGTGTGAAGGAAACACCTTCCCTAAAAAACGGAAGAAAATGCAATATAAAATTATAATATATAGACCACGTGCTATTTTTAATTATACATACATATATAGATATATATAGATATATCAGAGTTTCAGAAAGTGTAATTTTTTCCTCATCCTGACTTTTCTTAAATAGAAAAGGTTCCTCAAAATGGTGGCTGATTCCCCCCTTGAATAAAGTAAATTATCATTCATATCAATTAACAACAAGTTTTTGTATATATTTCAACAAGCTGTCTCATGAAATGGCTATTTAAAGGATTAATTACCTAGGGGCATAGGCGTACGGAAAGAAAAAATGACTGGTCAAAATTTGCCCAAATATGTAAGAGATAATTTAGGTTTATCGATGTTCTTTAAAATTACTTTAAAAGTTCCTCAATTTCGATAAGTTTGGAAAAGTAACGAAAGTTCCTCGCGATCCAGGATTGCAGGATCGAAGTTTTCTGAAACTCTGATATATCCTTTGATCCTTTGTGGGACAGTGATACTAATAATACATTCCCCTCCCCACAATATCATATAACAGGCAGCTGATGTCAACAAGGATGTAAATTCAATAGTACCATCAGTCTTGTTTCCCCCTTCTCCTTGTCGACAAAAGCTCCATCCCTACTAATAATACATTTTCTACTGACCCCCCCCCCCAAAAAAAAAAAAAAAAAAAAAAAAAAAAAAATCATATAACAGGCAGCTGATGATAACAACAAGGGTGTAAATTCAATAGTAGCATAAGTTTCACTCCCGCCTTTTTTGAATTTTAAAACTTCAATTCAAAATGCAGTAGACTTAATCTGGATCCATCAGAGTCTAATTTTGTTTGTTAAATGAGTCTAAGAAACTTGAGTTCAACTTTGAGCTAGATTTCACTGTATATATATATATATATCTTTATTTACATATTATAATCCTGTGTATAATAATAATTCACTTAATTAAGTCAAAGCGCTAATAATGAATTCAACATTGACTTTTTAGTTAGTATCTACATACATACAAAACAAATACTATATGTATAAACAGCCTTATATATCCCCATAGATATTGGCTCTTACTATACATACATACTTAGACTCTCTGCTAGTGCAAATCATTTGTAAAGACAACAAATAATATGCCTGTGCATATACATATTCAAAAAATTTAATTCCCTTTCATTAATATTGTCATTGTATGGATAAATACACCCGTTCCATCAATGTGTGTATTTAGAATAAATCTCCTGCAGACTGCATAGAGGCATAGTTAAAGCAGCTTCATTTTGAGTACATTTGGATAATTTAGCCACTTACATAATGGGGTCAAATGGCATCCAATCTAATGGAATATACATAATATTCACTTTATATGATGTTACTAGAGTCTAACGAGAATTGATGTATATAATGAAGAAGAAAAAAACAGTATTTATGTCATTCAAAAGATTTTTATTTTCCGTGTAGGTATTACAATTAAGACAACTATAATAAAGAATAATATAATCGAAACCTAGGTTGCGAGACACAGTTACTCCAAGAATCGCAACCTACTATGTAATTTTCAATATAAAAATATAATTATATTATTTTTCTGTCAACATATTTACTACTGAAAGTACAATTAATGTACAATTATGTATTCCCTTCTGTCAAAGCTCTTCCTTTATAAATACCTACATTTATAAAAAAATAAAAATAGACAAAAAGTTGGAAAAGTATGATAATACTTACATACATAGTGAAAAATAATAGCAAAAAAATATTATTTTATGTATATGTATCTATAATAATAATAATAATCATATGGAAAGAGAGAGAAGGGAAAGAAGAGATATTATAAAAGATACTTAAATACAATGAAATACCATGTTTTCACTTCCATTGTCTGCTAATATAATTATATTGTTAATAATAACATATTTTTATGAGAAATTTATATTTTATAGACAAAGTATGAACAAAATAAAACAAAAAAAAGAGTAATATTTCTACTAATAAGGGAAATATAGAAAATAGAGCACCTCAGGCACTCAAGAGAAATTACATGAGCTCTATATACTTTTGTGTATCTTTTTATTTTTTTAGAAATTTATTAAGAAATAATGGTTCATAAAGATTGTTAGGCTCAACAGATTTTGCGAATAAATAAAATAAAAAAAAGGGAGAGAAAGAGCCAAAGGTTGAGTGACTGTTTTTATATCTTTAATTGTTCCGCAAATATTATTTTTTGTAAGTATTCTATTTTAAATATCCTACGTATTCATATCACAGCATTATTTTGATTGATTCAAGAAAAGAAAAGGGAAAAAAGGCCCAAACTCAGTTGCTTACAGTTAATTTATTCTTTCCAAATTCATTCCTTAATAGTTACTACTGTTCATAGTTTTTAGCCAGATTTTTTTTAATAAGGACTATGTAGTAAAAAAAAGTGTGAGAAATACATTTTATTCTTTCTTTGAGTGCCTATGGGGTAACATTTAAGTCATATTAGAGCTAAATATGACTAGTTATTGATTTACTATATGTAAAAAGAACGGAACTTTTGCTCTTAGTTTACTATCAAAACCTCACACTTTTTCTTGATTACACGTTTTGTTTTGTTTAATAGTAGTAATATACTCTAACTACAGAATTCGGATTCTCCTGATATATGGAACTCCTATTATGAATATAAAAGCCCTATAATAAATCAAGGTGAAACCATAAAATCAATAGAAAGAATCTTTCCCCTACGTACCCGAATCGTAATTGCTCTTTGTATTCCATTTTTGTACAAAATATAATATTAAATAGATGATGGTGATGACCCATTTGAAATGAATAAATAAATAAATCTCTGTCTGACTGGGTTTTCTCTAACCAAAAGCTCATTATCAAACCATACATAGATGTACAACCACTTTAAATACATATACCTACATGTATAGTTTCACTTTTGGAGTGAGGAACGCGATAAAAAATGACAAAGAACTCCACCATAATAATGACGCGGTCGTAATCAACCATTTGCGTGTGGGCAGGGTAGACCTATAAATATATTATGTATGTACAAATATTATATTATCCACTCGGGTTGTGTAATGAAGTAGAAATTCTATGATATACTCATATTATTATGTAGGCATCTAGACATGTCATATGCCCCTACGACTCTCCTCTTATGAAAGTTATGTATTTCAAAATGAAATGATGATTTAACGGGAGAAAAAGATACAATTTCACTTATGTATGATTATCTTTTTCTACTTTCCTTATTAGGTCATACTCAAACAACAACGTGTCATCAAGCATCTCATCAAGAAAGAGCGGGATGTGAGTAGAGATCTCGAGGGATGCTATGAGTCTGGGATCACGAGGAGCTCTTTTAGTGGGAGTGGGAGTGATGTGACGCAGAGTGAGCCCATTGTGAGCCTTCGACGCCTCAGCACTGGGACTCTTCTATACAATAACAATTTCTCATCCCTGGCAAATCCTCCACCTCCTTCTTCTTACTCCTCGATTCCCATCAGTGACAGTAATAATGAATCAATTGCTCGAAGTGATCCCGAGTTTGAGTGTCAGAATGACTCAGACTCCGCCATTTTGTCAGAGGATCAAACCGTGACTGAAGTGAGTCTGTCTATTAATACGAGTATTTATTTCACGAACCGGCCTCGCTCATTGCATAATAAAAGTCACAAGCAACGCCATCTTGGAGATATACTCTTGATTTAGTTGGATGTTAAACAAAATAAACAAATCTCTTGATACAAAATCTTATTTAAATGAAAGCCACAAAGTTGTTGTACTATAAGAGCAAGAGTTTTAATTCTCCTACAATTTGATTATTATTTATTAATGTCTCCAAGATGGCTGACTTTTAGAATGATGACGTCAGTCATGAAAACACTATAATACACATAAGTAACTAACTTTTTTTCAGGTCAGCCTCTCAGTGCCTAATCTTCTCACGACCACAAACTTAAACAATTCGGCCTTACTCCGTTCTTCGAACGCCAATTCGCCATCTTCACCAATGACAATCACCAGTGAGGATTCCACTCCCCGCAAGAAAGAAGATCGTGGGCGTAAAACAAAGGAGGAGAGGCGGATCTCCAATCGACAAAAGTTACTTTCCCTGAAGAGGCACTCTGGTTTTCTCAAGAGACCAGAGATCCTTGAAACTGTGTATAGTGTAGAAGAGGATGCTGAGAAGCAAGGCGAATCTACATCGAATGAGAACAAGGAAGAGAACTCTCCTTGTTCAAATGATAGTAACAATAACAATGCCGTGAACAATAGACAAACATCTCCGAGAGGGGAGGAGGTAGAAGAAGAAGAGGACTTTGGAATACCAAAACCAGGTACTGTGAACGTCTCAATTGGACCCCTACAACCACCCTCATCAACCTCCTCCAATCAAAGCAAATCTAACAACAAGACTCTTCTCCTGTTGCAACGCACTGGTTTCCGTTCCCGCTTCGACTCAGATGTGAACGTCTCAGATCCAGAACTCTCTACTGATGATGAATCCAATCGCATTTTCTTTTCAGAAACGGATATATCTGCAAGTTGTTGTACATGTTCGAGACGAAACTCCTACTGTTATTGCTCATCTCGAAATGGGTCTCGAAGATCCTCCTATGGCTCTCATGCGAATCTCAGTTCAATTCTTGCTCAAGGTGATGATGACAAAGTCAACTTTTACAATCGTGTAATGACGAATCATAAATCCGTACTTAAGCCAAAGGATGTTAAATTCAAGAGGATCAATAAATCCAAATCCAAGAGTTTGGAGGAACTTCGTGGAAAGCTCCGCTCTCAAATTCTGGAACGAGCTTCTTTAGAAAAGGAAACGTCCTCTTCTACTCAACTTCCAATGTCTACAAAGAAGAATGGATTTCGAGGGATTTTTAAACATAGTGTTTCGCTGGATCCAGGCACCTAGTCAACTACCAGGAGGTCCAAAGAAGAAACAAAGGACCAAAACAATTTAGTGCCAAATACACGTACATAAATCCATTAAATTAACTTGATATTTACTCATGTTGTCTTAATATGTCAAGAGAAATGGGGAAACCATACAGCTTCAAACCCTTACATTTATTATGTTGTGGTGGTTCCTCCTGTGCCCCACAGCTGCGGCTCCAGCGCCGAAAGGCACGAACCCACAACATAACCATCCACTCACTCGCACAAAATCTCCCTAATTACATTTACATACTATGTATATCAATGAAACCTCACCACCACCAATTATTTTCTTTTTCACTTAATTGCTCACCCTTATTTTTAATATTTATTACAATTTGTTCATTAGCCCCCCTTCCCGAATTCCTCACACCCCGTCGCACACCCTGGATACCAAAGCAACAATTATAAACACATCAGATATATATATACATACATATAAAACCATAATAAAATTGTATACTCTTATGATGCTATATATGTATAAATGAATATTCTCCTTTTTATATATATAAAAAACGATAGCACATTTATTAAGAAACACATTTATAATAGTATTACACAAATGATGTTTTTATAGAAGTAGTAGTAGAAGTAGAAGTTGTACTCTCTTTTAAATTATATATACTTGTTATATATATAAACATAATAAACCTAAGAACAAAAAAAATGGGGTGTAAAGTAGTGGTGGTTGTAAAATTTACATACAAAAAATGTACTCTTATATAAATTTAGATATATAGATGTATTATATATACAGTAAAAAGGTGTGGAGAGAGAGAAGAAAAACAAGGTGGGGGAGGGGGGGGGGGGCTAAAGAGTATTAATATTTGTAGTACGGCGACCATCATCATGATAAAAAATATATTTATAAGTATAATATAAATGCTTCAAAAAAAAATATATATGAAATAGTAAAAGAAACGAGAGGGAAAAGAATTGTACTTAAATATAAATGCGCTGATTTTCTGGGATTTTCGGTTTCTTTATTTTCTTTTCTTATTTTTTTTTTTTTTTTGAACGAACAGGAACAAAGGGTAGTAAGTTTTTTTTTTTTATAATATATCATTTATATACGTAGCAGGGGATTTTTTTGTGTTTTGTTTTTCTGTGCTCACATGATTATTAAAAAAAAAGGTTTTTTTAAAAAAATTTCTAAGTAAAAAGGAGGAAAAAAAAAAAAATTTGGCAGTGTACTCTTCTTTTTCATACCAAAAAAAAAAATGGTGTTTCATTTTATGTAAAAAAAAAAAAATACCAAGAGAAAAACACTTTCTTTAAATAAATAAAAAAAAGGAGTGAAAAAGAGGATTTAAAGAAGAAGAAGCACTGACTCGTAAGGGGTTTTTAAGTTGTATTAATAAACATATGCTATTATTATGATTTAATAATATATGAACTCTATACGAACAAACAAAAAAAAATTGCGCATTGGGTATGTATATATATATATATATATATATAAATATATATAGAGAGAGAGAGGGTTCTTCTCAATAATGGTATAATATTAATAATTCATTATCTTCTTTAAAAAAAAGAAAAAAAAACTTTACACATCCATCATTAATAATATTTCTTCTTAGGGAGAGGAGGGGGGTGCGTTTGTAAAGGATTTCATATGAATTTGCATGGTTTGCTTGCTTTTTGTGTATATGTGTATAAGTAAAGTAGATGGTTTTTATTCTTTAACTAGAGAACACTCTTGAAAGATGTTGAATGATTCTTCATTACTTCTTCTCCTCACTTTTCTCCTTGTTCTCATCATCCTTTTCTTTTTCGTCCTTTTCGCTCTGTAATAATAAATGGAATGATAGAGTTAAAATTCATTTAAACTTAATGTTATGTTGTGTATGTATGTACACATTACCTTTTCCTTATTTTCATCCTTTTCTTTGGCATCGTCATCCTACAAAGAGTAATAATATTAATAGTTATTATTATTATTATTATTTATTATTAATAATATCATTATGAGGAGGAGGAGGAGGAGATATGAAGTCGCCTCTCTCCCTCCCTCCCTCCCTCTCAACATACCTTTTCCTTCTCATCCTTCTCATTATCTGCCTTTTCCTTCTCCTCTTCCTTCTTGTCCTCCTCTTCGGCTGACTTGGGAGCAGCAGGCTCCTCAGGAGCTGGAGGAGAGGGTTTGGGGATGTGAGGATTCAAATCACAAGAGTCCCCAATGGCTTGGTCCCAATGATCTCCCCAGGCTCTATCCTTCATTCGATTAAATAGGCCCACTAGATTTGTACAATCCGACTCTAGATAATCCCTCAATGGGCAGGACACATCCTTCTCAACACATAGTAACATGGCTAATTGAACAAATGCATTTAAATCTAGGGAATGAGCCTCGTCTCCAAAGAAGAATTGCTTGTCTCCCAAAAGATCTGACAACACTTTCAAATCATCCTTGCCCATTTTGTCTAATTCTTCATTGCTATATTCACCGAGTCCAGTGGCCTTGACTTTACGGATGGTCTAAGGAATAAATAAATTTAGAGTAGAGTAGAGTAGAGTAGAATCATCCTCAACTGAGAGTGAGTTGAATAAACTTCTAGACCTACCTTTCTGATATAAGTGTGTTTCAAGTAAAAAGCAATCAAGGGATTAGGGAATTTATAACCACTTATGGATTGGAGATTGAGTTTGTAGCCCTTGACGAGATGATCCATGTGACGAGTTCTCCATTGACTAACGAGCCTAAACAAATAGATAAAAAAGATTCATCCATTAATTAATGTGCAAAAAGAAATGAGACGGCAACAAAGGGAGGGGGGGTCTTTGTCTGTGTGAATGTATGCATGCATGTACATATAGTCTTTCTCCCCTCAGCAGCAGCATTTACTTAGAATGTACTTGTGGAATTATTTCATCCTTCTATGAATATATGTATATCACATTCTCAAAAAGAGGGGAAAATAGGGAGAGAGAGAGAGAGAGAGAGAGAGAGACTAATAACCCAATTTGAGTGTGTAAATATTAAATGCAAACGAATTAAAAATGGAGAAGAGAAGAAGTATAATAGAAGAGAAGGAAAGAAGGAAAGAAAGAAACCATCTCAAGTCGAGTAAATAGCAACAACAAACAAGAGCAAGAGGAGTAGAAGCAATAGAGCAACAAGCCAATTTTGTTTCAACCCTCTTCAAGGTTAAGAAGGAAGAAAAATGGGACTTTCCTATTCCCATCATATGTATGTATGTATGTATATTATGTATATACCTACAGATTTAGGTATATAAAAGAAAGAAAAATATAATGTTGATACCTATAGTGAAGAATATATTTTTCACTCTTTGTGAGAGCTTGAGGATAATATGTATGTATAGTAAATAAGTACATTTATATGTACATATACATACATTTAGAGGAGAGGAAAGAGGGGGGGGGGGGGGGAGTTAATTAAATCCATAAAAAATAGTTCAATAAATAATAATAATAATAAATGTATGTAATTAAACTAGTGATGTTGTGATAACGTTTTATGACCATTAATTCAGGGAGAGAGAGAAAGTGCAAGTTTTTTTTCTATACTGCAATGGACACAGCAAGAACAACAACAGGGCTATTTTATATGTATATATATATATTGTATATTATACAATATAATAGGTAAATATATGTACATCTATAAACAACATTAATGTCTTCAATGAATATTTAATGATCCATTAAGTGTATAATAATAATAATAATAAAATAGGTAGGCTTAGAATATATTTAGTGGTGGTGTCAGTAGTAATAATAATAATAATAATAATAATAATAATAATAATAATAATAATAGTAGTAGGGGGAAATAACCAGAAGCAAGGTCCTCCTGGTGAAGGAGGAGGAAGAAAAACCATGAAAAAGGAAAGGGTTTTTAATAAAATAAATAAATAAATATGGATGACATACATGGCATGTGTGTACAACTGATATGTACATACATACATCCATAAAAAAAAAGAAAAAAGAAAGCTCCTCTCTTCTCTCCCTCTCTCTCCTCTTTATGACTGACTGCAAAAACTTTTCTTTTTTTTTTTTCAAATAAAAATAAAACAGGGTGTGGTCCCCCCCCCCCATATGAACAATAAAATATTTATATGATCCTCTTCTTCTTTCTTTACACCACCACCACCAACATTCTTTGTTTGTAGAAATATATGTACATATTATGTAGGGTCCTTTCTCTATTGTTTGCAATAGTGTATGTATGTAGTTCATAGTAGTAAAAGAAGAAGAAGAAGCATAGGCATGGCATGGACAAATGTGTAAGTAAATAATAATATTAAATATACTACATACATATGACATGACCGAAGGAATTTACTACCTACGAGTCAACAAACCAACCAACCAAAAATTAGCGTGTAGTAAGAATCAAGAATAAATACATACAATTACAAATATATGTACATAACAAAATACTACTACACTATGTAAGAGTGAATACAAAAGAAATGTTTTTTAGGGAGAAAAGAAGGAACAAACATAAATAGTAACTGAAAGAGATTTCATCATCAATAAACTAGGGTAGTAGTAGTAGTAGTGGTAGTAACAGTAGTAGTAAGGGACGCTATGTTTTCTAGGGAGGAAAGAGAGAATGACAAGGAAGGGAGGGGGTTGGATCGATAGTGGTGGTCGTCATCGTCATTGTTGTTGTTGTTGTTTTGATGGTGGTGGTGGTGGGATTGGTTAGAGTCAATTAATAATAAAATATTATTATTATCAAGTTACATAGTATATGTATGTATATCGTAGGAGAGAGAGAGTATATACTCCATTTGTGAGTACTTTGGGGTGTGGTAATGGTTGATAGTAGTAGCTACAATCATCATCATCGTCATCATCATTATCATCATGCTCCATATAACAACAACAACAACACATAGGCAAAATATATTATTCAATATCTATCCATGTGTCCATAGACGACATATTATTTGCATAATAATATATGTATGTACATATAATGTGTAAAAGAGATGATTGTGTCATCGTCATCCGTTATGAGGATGACGATGATATATATATATATATATATATATACATATAAACTTATAAAACAAAGTATACATATATGCTGTCCCTTCAAATCTCTCTTAGAAAGAGTGTCACAACCACAGATTTTCTAATTGTGGTTTTGTTCGCTCCTTAGGAGGAGTACTACTATTATATGAAAGACCATTCTGCTGTTTGTTCTATTAGATAGATATGTAGAATATGAACAACAACAATGCTCTATGGACTGGAGTGAGTAAGTAATAAAAAGAGAAAACATTGTTATATATATATATATATATATATATATATATATATATATATATTAGATTAGATATCTTATATAAGTGGTGTTGATGAAATATTACTATTATGTATGTATGTAGAATTTTCTCTGACTGCCACCCCTCCTCCTCCTCCTCCTATATTATAATATTTTCCTATCTTATATACATATATGTATGTATATAATCCATGAGCAACGCAACGCTGGAGGGTGTGAAAATTGTGTAAAGACACAACAAAACATTGTTGTTGTTGTTGTAGTGGAGGTACGCTGATGTATGTACAGTGGCTGTACTCTATGACCTCTCCCCTCCTATATATATATATATATATATATATATATATATATATATATATACATCATGATGAAATTCCTTTTTAAAAAGATATTTATAGGCCAGGTGCAGTCATATAACATACAACATACAAAAAAAGCGCGTCGTTGCTGTGTAAGTTATTCTACTGTATAACTAAAAATGATTAGAGATCGCAGAACCCACCAAGTAGGTTATAGGGTCTGCCATGTCTTCTTCTTCTTCTTCTTCCTCTACTACTAATACTACTTCTTACTCATGCAGGAATAGGATTTCTTATGAACTTTATCTGGAATAGATCACTTGTATATGTATTTTGGGTGTGTTTTTAACATATCTTGTGGAAAAAAGTATGTAGACATGAAGGGATGATGATGAGGGTGTTCTGGCATCACTCACTCACTCATCATCATCATCCACACAAATAAATAAATAAATAAACAAACAAAGGTTTCTCCTTCTTCGTCTAGTAAATATTTTTTTAGCTTGTTTTTTTTTTGTTTTTTGTGCTCTCAAGACATTGTGTGAAATGAGATACAAAAATAGATTAATAAACACAATTATTTAATGTAGATAGATATATGAATATATTGTCTACAATTCAAATGTATTAAGAATACTCCCCCTTTGGAATATTTACATATATAAAGAGGCCTTGATTATAATATGTACACCAAATACTTATATATATGTTGTATGTACATATACAATAATATTTTGTATGAATGAAAATTTCGAAAAAAAGAAAAGAAAAAAAAGTATTTTACAGGAAACATTCGTTTTCATGGAATGAAGAAACAAAAAAAGGATTACCACACATGAGAATATATTAAATTTATTATTATTGTTATTGAATCATCCTCGACCGCAGACTTATCAAAGTCAAATTGTTCCTTCTTTTGAAATAAGTATGTACCTATCAACTACTACTGAATAGGAGGCCCCCCCCCCCACCATTCCATAGCTTCAGGGAACAGTCCTTGAAGAATAAAAAGCTTCATTTAGCAAATACCTCTCCTCCTCCTCCTCTATGGATAAGTAGGTAGGTAGTGAATAACCTTATAGGACATAAGAGCAAGTTTCTACACCTATCGGTACACAAGAAGTATCTGCAGTTTATGCAAGCATAAACTCCCTCAAAAAAAGTAATGAGAGGAAGAAAGAGAAAAAGAAAACTTATAGGTAAAAATACTCGATATTTTCCTTACCAAAGTAAATGGTTATCAACCATTGTGAGCATGGCGTGTTGAACATTCCTTTGTTCTTGACTCAATCCCTCATCCAAATCCTTTTCAAACTTCTTACCGAGTGCCTTAATGATAATATCTGAGTCTGCAATTTCCTCTCCATTTAATTCAATAAAGGGTAAGAGGCCCTTACGTGATCGAAGCTTGGACTTGTGGTCAACATTCTAGGAAATTGTAAAAAAATAAAATAAAAAAATAATAATAATAAAGATAATGGATAAAAAGAAAATAGAGAAAATAAATAAGTTGTTGTTCATATATCATTGCTCATATATATATTTTATTTTTTTGACAAGGATGAAATTGAAAATAAATAAATAAATAAATAATAATAACAACAACAACTAGGGTGGGGTAGAGCTAAGAGCTAGATAAATGACTGATAAACATCTGGAATGGTTCATCTCATTAGTTAGGGTCTATGTAGATAACTCTACATACGTCCTTATCGAATATTGAATTACATACATACATACATATATATATATATATATAGGTACATGTATGTATGTAGGAATATCTTTTCCCCTCTCCCAAAAAAGTGCATTCCCAATCCTCTTTTTCTCCACATTTATTCCCTATGTAGAAAAGGGATCGATTTAAAAAAGTGGCCTTTCAATTTTTGCAAGGGTGTACACAACGTTTATGCAATAAATGTCTAGAGACTTCGCGTAGTCCTTACTATTCATTACTCTTAGCACGCTACTATATATTGCTAGTAGAGTAGAGTAGTAATATATACATATATATATATATATATATATGAGGAGGGGAAGAAAGCCATGATGGAGAGAAAGAGAGAGAGGGAAGAGTTTCCCCCCCCCCTCCTCTACTTCTTTCCCTCACCACTCCATGCCTCAATAATAAGAGTAGTATTAGTTGTTGTTGTTGTTGTTGTTGTAGTAGTAGTAGTAATAATAATAATGCCCCTACCAATGTGATTGTGTGGGTGTGGCCAAAAAAGCATCAAGAAAGAGACAAAGGGTTCCCCTCGCGTCTCTCTCTCTTCTTATTTGACAATAATAAATAATTGATTTTAATTTCATGCATTTTGGAGAATTTTAATTCTCTTTTCTTTTCTTTTTCAAACAAAAACCCACTTCTCCCCGAAAAAATATATTATATTTATCTAATTAATTGAAACAGCGCCGTCTTCCTTCGACACTCTGTACTCCCTCCCTCCTCCTAGTACATATTTTTCTAGTATATTACTAATAGTAAGTAAGTAACTATTGAATACCCAAGAGATTTAATAGAAATAATAATAAAAAAATGGAAAAAAAGGGGGGGGGATGCTAAAAAAAAAGAAAGAAAGAAAGAAAAGAGTCTCAGCAGCAGAAGCTAGACAGCCGGCTCCTCACTCACCTCGTATTTAATATTGTTCAACTTGATCCAAGACTCGAGTTTGAAGCAATAAGGAGAAATGGATGGAACATTGTGACTCCGATTGAATTGGTACAAGTAGACAATGTCCTGCTCATAGTCCTTTTTGTGCACACTAGCGGCCGGTGGAGATCCCTTCTTCTTCTTGGGAACGACGCTTTCCTCATCCACAGGAGTCGCTTTCTCTGCGTCCTTCTTCTCCTCTTCCTGACTTCCTTGCACTTCCATTATCTCCTTCTTCTCAGGGATTGCCTCTGTGGTTGTTGTTGTTGTAGTAGTAGTGCCATTCACTGGAGTCTCAACGACGGTTTCTCCTTCACCCGCAGCCATCTTTTCTTTTTCTTATTTTGTTCTTTTGACAATGATAATTGCAATTGTATTAGTAGTATATATATATATGTATAGATATATATATATATATGTGTGTGTGTGTGTGTAAGTAAGACTCAAAGTGTACTCCTTTGTAAAAAAAATTCAAGATTCAACAACAAGAAATAATTTAAAAAATCACTCTAATTCAATCAAACTATGGGAGACAAGCGCTATGATCCTCCAGCCCTTACAACCACCAGATAACGACTGACTCTTCTTCACAATTGCTTTTATTTTTCTTACCCCGCCGGTTAAAAAAAAAAGAGGCGGGGCACTTCCTCGCACGCTTTTTCCTTTTAATGACAAGGGGAAAATATACCGTGCACTCCTCCAAACTGTGGAAAAATCTTTTACCTCTCTCTACCAGAGAAGGACACTCTTGGCTCTTTTTAGTTCTTCTTACTCTCTTGAAGGTACACATACGGTAGAGATAAAGCTTGCCCAACGCATGCACAAGGGTTGGTTTTTCCTTTGTGCGTGTGTGTGTGTGTATGTTTCTCTGTTGCTTTTTTTTTTCTCCCCTTGTAAAACTGTAAAAATGACGCTTCTTTTTAAAGTGAAAACTGGGCGTAACCAAACCTTTTTTTCCCGACTGGCAACCCTGACAGGAAATTTCTATAATAATATTATGTACTCTATTAACATAGTACTATTTAAAATACTACCATATCTCTAAATAATAATAATAAATATATATAGTTGCAATAGTAGTAGTCGTAGTAGTGGTAATACTTTTGTGGAGTTTTTGATGATTCTACTTTTTAACAAGAAATAAAATGAATAATCCCTCAAATGGATAAAAAAAAAGTAAAGTAAGGGGATGAACTTATAAGTTGGCTTGACTCGTCTTAGTCTTGTAGTTCTCATGTATGTATTGTATTTAAATGTACATTCTATTCCACTTATAATTCCCCCCCCCCTCTTCTCTCTCATATGCGGGCGTCCATGAAAGGAAATATTATGTGTATACATGCGATATTATATGTATTTTCATGAATAAACTGACCTAATATCAAATTACTTACTATGTTACAAAGAATTAAGAATTTGTAAATATTATATATATATATATTCTGCTATTATTATTATTGTATTCTTCAGAAACTACAGTTTTTAGAGAGAAAAAATTGATTTGTAATTCAGGGAATTTGAATAAATTCACGGTAGTTAAGAGATTGAAAAGGGGATCACGCAACCTATGAATTACAAAGAGTGAATTATGGAATAATTATATTATTATTATTATTGACTAATGACCGGAATTCAATGTTATTAATCAAGGTCACATTGAATTTTCGATATATTGCAAAAAAATAAAAAAATCCATCCTTCTCAACAACTTTTCAGGAGGGGAGAGGGGGGGGGGGGTTTAAAACTGTTGTGACTGCAATTACAAACTGCTTATAAATTAAGCATTATTTTGTATAATATAGTATAACTAATCATGAATCATTCCTATTCTTTTAAATAACTGATTAATGAAAAAAAAAAAAAATTTTTTTTTCTTCAAAGAAAAGTTTCCTGTTACTTAGCTATCTCTTATGTTCCTATGTATATACAGCAGAGTCAGGGAAAGGTGTTATTTCATCATTATTATCAAAAACAATATCTTTAATTACTCACCTATATTTTATATTAAGTTCTGCTAGTAGTTAGCTCCCAGATTATCTTCAATATGTACTCAAGGAATGTACATACATATATAATTGTCGGAAGAGGTGTATGTCATTGCATTAAAAATCAGTCGATTCACTTTTAGCCCACATGATTTATTAATGCTACTATATTTTGAAATGATTTTGGAGGTAATTATTAATATTGCTTCTCTCAAAAGGATTTTCGAACTCATTTTAACTCAAATTAAAAAGGACTCATTTTCATATTTTTGTATGTCAAATACATTTTATAGTTGAAGCTTCTCATTTAAAAAATAAAATAATAATATATTTTAGTGCATTGTTACAAAAATTATGATTGTTAAAGAGTTTCAACCTTCAAAGGCTGTTTTTGTAACATCTCATCTATAATTGACATTAGATATTTTGAAAGGGGCTTCAGAGGTCTTCATTTTAAAGATTGGTGTTTTCAATTTTTCTCATGTGACTTCATTAACATTGCAATTGAAGAAAAAGAAAAAAAAACCCGGAGTAATATGCAACCAAGGAAATTACAATTTCCTTTGATTAAAGACAAAGAGATGTATATGTACATACATATACTTAAGTGAGAGACAAAACTCATATCTAAAGCGTTTTCCTTATAACTTAATTGGGTCAAGGCTTCCTATGATTGAAAATATCTGTATATACATACATTGAGCCTCTCAAAGATCCAATGGAAATGAAATTAGATATTATGAACATTACAGTTAGCCTTTTAATTCTCAGGAATAGAGCTTTCATAAGAGCTCCTTTCCTCATGTGATTCATTAAAGGATGTAAAAAAACAAAAACGATGGTAGACTAATGGGTTCTCAACCGATCAGAAGCACGTTCGAAACAAATAAGATTCAGTCTGAAATTTTATTCCAAGTGGATGAAACAGTTATGCATATTTTTTTTAAATACTCTTGAATTGATAGCTGTGTACAACTTCATTTCATAGATGTCATTCAGATCAATATTGGGCGAAATTCCACTTATGTAGGTCGGCTGTACGAAATAGTAAAGGTGATAACTTCTGACAATAGTCCTTACCTCTCCTCTAAGTGAAACCGTGTTGATCATGGAAGGTAAATTGCTAATATATACTCTATATATAGCTTGTGACATAATTTGGACATGATCTATTGGTCCCAGGGGCTTTATATTCAACTCTTTTTTTGTTCAGAAGAAAGAGAGTATCGAACAACAGTTGCCTCTTTCAATAGTATCACCATCAAGAAACTTTGAAATTGTATTTAATCATCTATGAGTTTAAGGAATCGTTTAATCTATATCTTAACTTTTATATCTTAGAGATGATCAATTTGCTATTATCATCAGATTTTCAAATCCAAAGACATCTGCCCTCTATCCATGAAATCCTTCAACTAGGTTGGAAAAAGCAAAAACAATGATTTTTACAGTTGAGTCTGAAGGAGTTGAAAGATATAAGGTACGTTGTTTTTGTTTTTTTGCTCTGGAATCATTCTAAGTGCAAATTAATGAACTCAATCCAACATTTATGGATTTTGTCATTGATAGGGCCGTTTCTATTTAGTGGTATCTTTATATTTTGATGGAAATCACTATACATAAGGATTAAATTATAGAATCACGGCACAACGATTAAATCTTTCTTTTTTTAATTCAAGGTAATATATTATATGAATTGAGAATTGCCCACTCTGATTCCATGTGACACAATCTTAATAAAGTATTTTGAAATATGATTGTGTTGGTTCGATTAGAGATATCCATTGGATGGATATGTGTTTGATTTTTAAATCAGAAATTTCAACGGCACTTAATTACATCGCTATATAACCATAAAATATTAATTCTTCATTTTTTGGTAGGGGAAAACTGAACAGACAGTCATGGAACTAGCTATAAATTTGTTCTGAACCAAAATAAAATTTGTGTTTTACTATACTCCATTTCCACAAAAAATTATCGTTGCTACATATACATATAGTGTGGACCCTGTAATCAACATTAGTTCTTGGCTCATGGAACATGTGAAATATGTCATCGAAAGGGTAAATACATAAATATAATTGATATTTGTAATAAATAATAATAATAATAATAATACAAAGTAGGAAAATAACATTGAAATTCTATACAAAATTTGACAAAAAAGTAATTTTCGAGGAATGAATGCTTTTTGTGTTTGTTTTTGCTTTTTTCCTAGAATACCTTAAACATGCTATTGCATCTAGAAAATTAAGATTGAATTTGACGTTAACACCTAGTGTTGTGGTCAAAATCACCTTACTTAAGACCATGGTTTTGAAGGATATAGTCCAAATTGAGACGAAGAGAAACAAAAATCTCTTGTTTTGGGATTGTTTTTTTAATCTAATTGCTTTGGTCCTTAAGAGTTTGAGATCGAGACGAGACCCCTATGTGGGTGATCTTAAAACCCATATTTATTTGATAAAATCATATCATGATCCATCTTGGTTTGAAAATATGCCTCATTTTGTGATTTAATGCAGGGGATTTCAATCCTTTTTGGGGGATGGACTCTGTTGTTTGTTTATATGTATGTATATAATATATTGTACAAATTACACATTATACATATATGTGTATGAATGTAATACTTCTTCATCATCATGAAGGGAAATCTTTACAATACATACAAATCTTGAAGGAAATATTTAGTTAAATAGGTCAGAATATATATATTTATTTATTTATTTATTTTGCTCTTCCATTGGCGTGTTGAAAATGATGGAACTTGAGGGTCTGTCTATGTGTATACATATATGTATAACTAACATTACACTATGATTGAGACTCAAGAATCTTTCAATTAAGCAGGGCGTGGTTCGTGAATTTCCAAAAGTGTTGCCACACATTCTATGTACACAATATGATGAGATGATGATTGAATCCTTAACAATTGCTAATGAGGAAATTGTTGTTGATCCGGCCAGAGCGGATCATCTCATTAGTATGTATGTTAACAACCTGTTTTCTACACAGCAGTTGATCTACACCTCATTCATCATCTTTGTCCCTCGTATCTTGGACTTATTATTATTATTTGTCATTTAAGTTTCTTGGGAATGAGGAATTCCAGGCTGTGGCAATTAATTCTCTTGTTATCTTGTGTTTTTCGTTTTGTTTTCATTTCTTTCTACATAAGCAACGTACATATTATTAATTATATATATATATATATATATATATATATATATATATATTGCAGTTCATGATTCCTTGGATCGCTAAGAGTCAAATGATTATAAGGATAATAGTTCAATCATAATCTTATTTGAATAGGGATTGCGATCAAGATTATTCTATTATAGATTACATAGTATTGTGCATATATATATATATATATATAAACAAGTGAATAAATGTTCGATAATAATGAAAAAAAAATGAATGTTCACATACAGGCAACACGATATTATTATTATTATTATTATTATTATCATTTAACTCAGAGTGACGAAAGGAGGTTTATAAACATACAACTTGAGTTAACATTTACATAGTATTGATCTCTATGTAGTCTACTTTTCAAAACTTTCATCTTCATGCCATGAGCTGATCTCTATAAATATAATACAGACATAGTATGATACAATGTATGTCTACTATATGTATATACTCCACAGTTACAGCTAGTAAATAGACGCCCAAAAAGTTGGATATTTGAAACGTTTTATGACCACTATTCTACTGGCTATCTATCATTCACTCTAGCAAAAATATCGAAGAGGAGTGTGAAAAATATGTTCTTTGAGTGACATGTTTATGACAGATTATAATAAGAACACGTGTGCTAATGAGAAGTGCTATTATTTTATAAAATTATATTCAAATTTACATTCATTTCATTCAGCATTTTCTGAGTTGATGTTTGGGATCTGTAAATAATAATAGTAATAATACTAATAATGATATGTGAATCTCAGCTCCAACATTATAATTATCATACTATGTATATACATATATTTAAATGAGTCTGAGAAATAAATGTATCTGTAATATATGTATGTACATATATTTCTGTATCTATTTATAACTCTGTATGTATATATATTTATGTATATATTTTCCATTCTGTGGTGATGATGATTTGACATAAACATATACGAAAATATTTTTAAATCTTGTGGTGTAAAGATTCTCAAATGTTGGTTGATCCCTCATTCCTGATAAAAAAACTTAATTAATGAACTTTTCCCAATGATACACAACATACAAATAAAATATATGACTAGTTTAAGCATTTGACAATTACAGTGGGCCCTTGACCTATGTAGATACGAGTTCGACCCGTTCCGTCGTAACTCAATTAGCTTGAATATCACAGGCATCCCCGGCTCGACATTCAAGTATAAATCATGATTAGGACATGTGATTCGAGGTTCAGCTGTATATCATACAGACGTATTTCTCTGATTTGAAAAACCAAGATTAGGGGCGCCAATCCTTGATAATAATAATAATGTATCATTAGTTTATGAAAACTATTAAGGATAAGTAGACCTTATCTTTAGGGTAAAATAGTTAAACGCCCTTTTTTGCATGAGGATAAGAAAATAGTAGAAACCAAATCAGGATTTGTCCGAACGGACGTGGAAATTTAATCACATGATGGCAATTACTTATGTATATTAATGATATAATAATTTATTCATAGGCAGTTACTCCTTTCTTCAAGAAACGACATTCATTCCCTCAAGGAGATGATAGCTGCTGGACTTAGTATACATACATACATAATGTATGTATACACATATGATATGTTTGTACACAGTAGTGTAAAAATAATGTTATATTCTTTTAAATGTATATACTCGACTTCCTTTGCACATATACATATACAGTATGTTACTACTAGTATTATCTATTAAACAATTCTTAATGACGTAATCATGAACTGCGAGTGGATTCAAAGATTCTTTCATTCCTTATCGGAGTCGGTGGTGATCAATGAATGATGAATGTACCCTAAAGGTTTGAGGTCGAGGAGCGAGCAAGGTGAAAAACTGTGCACACCGTTTCCTTATTTCTTCAATTTATTTTTCTGCTCAATTGCTAATAATATGCTGATAGTATGTGTGAACCTGGGTCCTTTAGCTAACTCAGCTCACCAAGGACAATATTACTATTTATAGATATGTAGCAATCAGAAAATATGTATTTTGTGGAGCTCCCTAAAATCTTCTGATTTTTAATGGTTTTGTGCGAACCAACCCCCACGTTTCCTATTTTTGGGAATTCCAATTACTCATTGTCTCCGTATTGTTTGCTCATTTCTCCATAAAAAGGATAATTTTGTCACTCACTCACTGGTTTATACACATACATACATACATATGTAGTGATATACCTATTAATTAATAAACTACGTCTTTTGGAATTGTGTTTATTCCAATGGAAACCTCAAACAGATATCCAGAATAATAAATTTTCAAAACTTCAAACTACGACATAATTGTAATCTATGTATGTTGAATACTTGAGACAGGAAGAGCGAACCTTATCTATCAATAGAAGTCAATACAATACGTATTATACATAATATGTCATGTCTTCAATCTAATGTTAAATGTACACACATATAACCAATGACTCGTGGAGGGCTCTTCTCTATTTCATTGTCATGCCATAATTTGGAATAAAGAGTTAAATATTCATGAAAGTTCATTAGTCATAATAGTAGCATAGCATAGATTTGATGGGGGGAATCGATGAGGAATGGATACAAATAATTATAATTAATCAATAGAAATCATTGCTCAATAGAGGGAGCTGGGGGGATGAGAGTGAGTATTTTGGAATGCATACATACAACTCCAGATGTTCCAAAAGAATGTATTGTATAAGATTGATATAATATAAATGATGTAAGAAAATAATTAATTATTATTAGCATTTGTAGATGTTTGTATCTAGTTCAAGAACAAGAAGAAAGAGCCATCACATTCATATAAATAAATATTTCACCCCACAGGTGCATCGACTTTTTTTTTTAACAATGGATCCACGAACAATAATAATTGTTAACCCTTTGACGTTTTAGGATATTCTTCTTATAATCATAGGTAGTTGAAGGAGTCTTTGGAAATATGTACATGGATTGTATGAGTATGTAGGTAACTACAAAGCTATGCTACATGTGTGCCACTGAAAGTAGTCATGTATTTACGTACTTGGTTGAGTTGCTAATTTTTTTATTTAATAATTTTCGAAATTAAAATCATGAACTTTCATAATTTCTCTAAACATAAGATTTTCTAGCCTATGAACTCAAATACTACTCTGGATGTACAAAAGTAATTTAGCTATTGTACTTCAAATTATGAACATATTCTATGAAATACATCTTTTAAATGGATTTGAAAAGCATCATCGTAAAAAGTTTATTGTGTTTGATCTTGAAAGTGGGTTTTTTTTTTGTTACAACGTAAGGAGAGGCGTCATGTCGCAATGCTTCATCAAGTGAAGCTACTTCAAGCATCTTCAGGTTTATTATTTGTGAATGTAAAATAAAGGGTCAACCAACAATAAATATTTATATATAGCATCGACTACACCACTGCATTCAAAAAAAAAAAAAAAAATTGGAAGTATAACTCATATTATGTAAAAATGGATGTCTATGGAAGAGAAAAGGAAAGGGTATACGTGCGTCGACTTAGCTCAAAGGGTCATGTGGGCATAAGTATAATTTATACTCACTTAAGTGAGTATGAAAATGCCTCTCCTGACATTGTATTGTAAATTCACCTTTACGTGAGAAAGGATCATGCTTGCGTTCACTTGACTCTTGGAGCCAAGTGGACGCACGTAAACTCTTTCCTTTTCTTTCTCTTCCATACATGGTACTTACCATGATGAGTGACTTAGTCTGCCAAATTTTTTCAATGTAGTTGTGTAGTCGAATCTATATACAAATATTCATTACAGATCCGCCCTCTACTTTACCTCTGTAAATTATAAGCTTGATGACGCTTGCAGAGGCTTCGTGACGCGTCTCCTCCCCATACGTCGCATTGAATACCCGATGTAATTATATTGTGGAATCTCTCGAGATGAAATTTGTAATTTGACTATAAGACTTAACAGCAATGAAGTAGCCATAGATGCCAAAAAGAAGCATGTCTGTACAAGAAATTTTCAAAAAATAAAAACTAATTAAAATAACTCTTTTATACATAAATGTAATTCAATTGTAAAAAACTTACAATTTTGTTACACATATTTTGGATCAACGTCATATTCTAATCATGTAACAGGTTTTCTTCACAAGCCCCCTACTAAATATACAGTACATTCATACATATCTATATAACACTGTATGTTGCATTGTTACATTGATACTACAAACATATAATAACTTGTTGACTTATTATATGAGTAACCTGGTGCAATCAGTGTGTGGAAGACATTGCCCTGCTATGTCATTATTACTAATGACTCATTAGTCATTACATCACATGACGTGTACATTAACATTTCTACATTGCATTATAATACGTGATATTGCGTCATACTTGTGGGAACTTAGACAACTTCTGTATTCTACAGACAGAAATAGTTTATAACATGTATAATCATTCATATATGTATTTAATACAACATCATTTATCTAATAAGGATGTTGAATAGTTGGCATCCATTTGTCATATGGAAATTCTTCGTGTTTATTACAGAACTTGCATATATATATATATACATATAGTAAAGAAAAGGGATTTGTAAATACATATATAATTACGTACGATAATTAATTATATAATTAACATATTATGATGCATGTGCATTCGACACACTCGTATCTATTATCTAAATATACTATTTATTGATTTAAGGATAGCGTTTCGTCTCTTTGCCTTTGAATTGATTTATAATATTTATTTATTCATTTTCGTGTCAGGAATTCACTCTAAGAATTTTTTTTTTAAATACATACAGGTATTATAAGAGCTGTATACTTGGACATTTCTAGATGTATAATTCCATCAGAGCCCTGAATTTTGGAACAGGAGCCTGATCTAGAAATGTTTCAATCATTTATTTAATGTGCCTGCTTAACTACATAAGAAACTGTTCTCAAGTCACTCACTCAATCCCTCTTGAATGTATGCAGATGATCTTTACTCTTCAAGAACATATATTATTGAGCATAGCTCAAGGGCAGGATGCATTGGGTAGGGGAGTTGATCCTCCCTAAGGAACAAAGACTCTGAATCCATTAAATACAAATCCAGTTCACCTTTATTATCGTAAATTGTATTCATTGAGAGACTCACTTGTTTCCAGCTCAATTTGTGCATACACGTAATTAGACTCATTAGTGCCTTCTGTCCTACTTGATATCTCAATAATGCAATTCAACCCTTCTCATTTATAAAAAGAAATCAATAATAGTTAAAAAGTAAAAATGTCTTTTGGCCTGTAGAAGAAAATATACTTCTTATTTTGATGCCAAATTATATTTATATATATATATATATAAATATTGAAGAGGGTCTTTATGGGTAGACATAATAAAGAGGATATCAACCTCAAGGCTCCTCATCATATGTAACTGATTAAAGTTAATTTCTCAGAGAAAAGTCTTGATTCGTGCATCTTTGACCTAGATAATAGTATTAATCAACATTCATAATATATAAATATATATGCGGATTTGCAGGAATATTTTTTTGTTCATAATAATATATGTATACTTTGACACAAACTCATGGGATTAAAATTAATTAATTTCCACCTTTTCTTAGGAAACAAATACACAAACCGTCATTTTAGAGGATCGTTCCTTGGGGGTCTAATTGTTTTTATGTTTTGTTCTTCGAGATTGACAGCAAGAAAGTTTCGGATTCATTGTATCTTAACTTTTATTACTACTAGTCAAAAATTACTTAATTGACCTTGATCATCCCTCCCCCCCCCCTCTCTCTCTCCCTTCAGTTTCATGGATTACCTAATTAATTATTATTATTATTATTATTATTATTTTAAAAGCTTTAGGATATTTGATATATGTATGTACATAGAATGTATAGGTGAGTATATGTATATTAAACTATACTCTATAGTATATGTATTATGTAAAATATTTTTTTGTTAAATCTGAGAACTTTTGACACAAAAAATAGGAATACACAGAATTTCAAGGATTCAAAAGGGCCCTTCCCCAAAATGCAGACCCCTCCTCTCACCAGACAATGTTACATAACTTTAAATACGCCATTTTACATACTTCTTTGATAAATACAAATATAACCAGTTTCATTGACTCCTTGTCGTAGTTTATATATTGAGTAGGGAACTCTGTGTGCTCTGACCAATCTACGCATTTAAAACCAAGGAAAACATGGGTTGCTTAGCCAAGATGTAGCATAAATACATACATACATACATACATATGATGTACTTATAATCTACCTCACAGTGGGAACGTGATCCTTTTTAAAGCCTCTAATAATATTTAATTATAGAAGTTGGAGCTCGAACTTATCTCATTCTTAAGCAAACAACACAAATAATTATTATCATCTCAGATAAAAAAAAAAAACACACACACACTTTTGTATGAAGTAGTTTCTCCATACTTATATATTTATTACATTTGAAGCTATTTTAAATGTCAAAACAGAAGGCATCTTAGTTGTATTTCGATTGCAACAACATCACCAAAATGTCTTGGAGACACTTCCTTCTCTTCATATCCGCTCTTGCTCCTGGAGTATCGCATTCCTTCTCCTCCTATAACATATCATTCATCCAGCCAGATCCAATTCGAATGGGAACGAATGGGAATGTTAGTCTATGGGGTGAGTGTTGTTATTATTTGAAGATGAGAGAGGATACTAAGTGCATTCAAGGCATACTCCTATCCTTGTTCAAAAGAACTTCCGCTCATTAAATTAGCAAACAAGGAAATTACGTAAATGTATGTATGTACATCGATGTAATTTATTGATTTAACCCCTAAAAAGAACAAAGTTATTTGTGAGACAAAAAAAGAAATTTTTTAACTGACTCAGTTAAATAAGGAGTTGGTAGAATAAAAGATGAGCTATTCTTGGAGGAGGTAAGAGAGGGTCTTCTTCACTTGATGGATTGTACGTACATTCCTCATCTCCCATGTGAATGTTTTTTGTTTTTTTTTCTTTAAAGAATGTATTTTTTGAAAGTGAAAATACAAAAGAGAGTTTATACATATCATATATACGTATATGAATACAAATTGTGAATGAATTAATCATTTACATTTATGTACAGAGTATATCAAAAATACTAAGAGCAACCTATTGAATAATGACCTACCTTTAACCCCTAATCCTTTTCCTTCAATGTCCGTCTCCATCTCAATCCAAAAGTCTGAACTATTTTTCTTTCAGTTCAATATGATAGGACAGGCAAAGGACCCAGGAGTCCAATTGAGGTTAAATTGAACTTCACAAATCCCAACTCTTGGGCAGCTGATTTCAATTCACCCCCTCGTCTCCTCTTTCAACCCCATGAAATAGAATCTAATCTGACTAAAAATGTTAGCATCTCGGGTGTTATCATTGGAATTCGGAACATTCAAATCAAGTCAAGGCTCACTTCTGAGTCAGAAGAAAGGTTAAAGACTCAAGAGAAAAATATCCAAGTCAAGGTCATTGTGGCTTCGAGGCTTCTGAATAACATTTTTGTTGGAGTTATTACGACCATGGTCCTTATTAACACCATCAATATGGGGGGTCAATTGGATCTAGAGATCATTAAAGAGGTATTTCGGAGGCCAATTGGTCCAGCTGTGGGATTTTTCTGTCAATTCGTGCTCATGCCTTTGGTAAGTGGATGATTTATACAATTTATATAATTCATTTTCCTCCTTCGTTTATTTATTCGGTTTTTTTTTCCTTCTGAAAAGCTTTCCTATGGGGTTGGATGTGTCATGTTTGAGAATAAACTCTATCGCTTTGGTCTCTTCATCCTTGGAACATGCCCAGGAGGAACAGGCTCCAACTTTTGGTGTATTCTCCTGGGTGGGGATCTGAATTTATCCATTACCATGACTTTTATAAGTACGTTGGCAGCTATGGGGATGATGCCTTTCTGGGTGGCCATGTTGGGTCCATACCTTGTTCAAGGAACAATACGTATACCTTATCAGCAAATCGTCATCACTCTTCTCTCGTAAAATATTCCCTAGCTTTCGTAGTTAATTTCAATATAAATGTACCACTTATTTGTGTAGATTGATTATCCCCGTGGGTATCGGCATGTTTATTCGCTACAAGTCAAAACGAGCTGGACAAATCATGGCTAAAGTCATCGTTCCCTGCACGGTACTTTTGGTTTTTTTCATTTCTACGGTGAGTCGGAACTATTTGAAATGCACCAGTTTTGAATATGATTATTGTTGCTCCCGTAGTTTGGAATTTGGATGAATTGGTTTATATTTCAACTTCTTACAGGACATTTGGTCGCAGCTGGATTCATGGTAGCCATTTCGGGCTACATATTTGGGGCAGGATTTGCTTGGCTCCTTCGGTAAGTTCATCATCATCATATCTCGTGGTTGGTTGTCTTTTATCCCCTAATCTCTTTTTGAAATAATAAAAAATAGTCTCAAACTACCTCAAATCATCGCAGTATCCATTGAAACCACGTTCCAAAATGCAGGGATTGCATTTGTTCTCCTCAAAATATCATTGGAAGAGCCCTATGGAGATCTTGCCTCTGTAGCACCAGTTGCCCAACTCATTGTTACAGGTAATCCCTCCTCATTGGCGAGGAGGAGTCTAACAAAGGAGTGCCATGCTACCAAATATTAAATCAATACATTTTTCCCCTGACCCCTGCTTAATCATCCTTTTTTATCCCCTAGGCTCTCCACTCTGGCTTCTATTATTGGTTAAGAAAATTTATGATAAATGTTGTAAAAAGGAAGAGGCTGAACATGAAAGAGTCCCTGTGGAGGATCCTCAAGAGGAGGAGGAGAAGAAGAAGGGATCACCAATGCATCATCAACAACAAAGTATCATCATCAAACCTTCCAACAATGGAGCTTCTCCAGCATAGTGAATGTAGATCTCAAATATATACAAACATGAATACTAATTTTGTAATAATATTATTCATTGCTCGATCCATTACAATTGAATTACCGTTCAAAATACATAATATTCATTTTACATGATTCTAAAAGGGGTGTAAAGTTCTGTACTGAAGTTACCCACTATTCATGTATGAATAAATAGAAAGGCAGAGGAAGGTGTGGTGTTGTGGTGTGTTGTGGTGAGGATGAGCAACCCTCTAATTATGTTGCTATTATTATTGTTAGATGCTTCAAAATGGGGGTATTCATGAATCTTGAGGAGCATTCATTTAACAGAATCATTTTATATTTCTTATTTATTATCTTTTAATAGCAGGCTTATTAAATGAGAATGATGACACAAGCTGAGGGGGTAAACATTCATTACTATAAGTATATGTACAGTAAAGGAAATATATATTTAATTGTTGAGTTACTTATAGTTACTTATACTGTTTATTATTTCAATTTATGTATATAAATTCGCTATTGAATAGTGTATGTTTTGGCGAAATATAAATCTATTTATTACTATTTAAGAATTATGACTATGACACTTGATAGTAAATCTTCATCAAGTGATCGTCCTCCACTTCTCTCTCTCCCTCTCTCTTTCCTTCTTCTCACAGCCTTCTTAATGTATTGTATGTATGTATATACTAATATACATACATAGACCCTTTCAAGATCCTAATAAAGTTTAATTTATTAAAGAATTGAAGAGGGAAATTTGATGTTGTAACAATATTTAATAATAATAATAATAATTGAAGAAATGGAGGAGCTAGGGTCGGAGGAGACGCTTGTTCCTCCTCCTCCTCCTCCCCCCCCCCCTTCAATATATCTTCATTTTAAGTAATCAAGCATCATGGACTCTTTTTTGCTATTAGTTAATGAAAAGTTAATGAACCTTCGAAAGGAAATTATCAAAGGGATATCAACATCATTATCAAGGTCTCTTTCCGTTTGAGAGAAGGAGAAAAGTTCTTACGAAACATTTTGCCTCCCACTCAGTCTCTCACGCAATTTATTCTTTTTATGAAAAGGTTTCGTGACTCTAGCTGTATAATGGATTAATGATTATACATATATTATTGGTTAAACCATAGGTAGAGAAAGAAATATTACGTTATATACATTTCATTCTGGCCAATATGGATTAAGGATTTAAAATTTAAATAAATTAATAACCTTCTATTATACTCTAATTAGTTTTATCCATTACATACAATTTATAAATATAGCAATATAATGCCGAGACAGTGAAAAATCAACTTATAATAATTGCTGCACAATGACTCACTTAAAATCCCAGCCGAGTTGCTTTCCGTCCCTATTAGGGTTTTTCTCCTCCTGATAAAGTAATGAAAAGTACATATATGTTATTATAATGACTGCTCCTAAATCCTCTCACGCATTTCATTTTTAATGATCCAAGGGATTTTGTGAACGTCATTGAATGTCTCACTCCAATGTGGATACGCCCAAAAATGCATTTATCAAATGAAATAGAAAGGAACTCAGCAACTCCTCCAATCCTCCTTTAGCTAGAACACATAGTTCATGTCAGTACAAAGAATAAGGAGGATATGTTATGTACATATTTTCAGTATTGCTATAAAAGATATGAATGATTTCAAAACAAAGGAAGAAGCGTAGTTCGTAAAAAGAGCTTTTGGGAAACTTTTTAGACTTGGAATAAAGTCATAAATTCTCCCCCTTAGTCCTCAACTTTCTCAATTCGCGAAACAGAGTAGAAACAAGAGGAAAATATGTTTCATATGAAGAAATGGATAAAAAAAGATATTCCAAGTAAGGGAAAAGGACTTTTTGACTAAACACATCATTACAAAGAAATGATGCAAGTTACGACTCTAGTACAGGCTTTATTTTTTTAGTTGTTTCAACCCAAACCCAAGTGTTTGTTTAGGGTTGTTTGAACATTGAAGTAAAGTCTTGAATAGTATATAAATGATTTAAAATCAGCTACAGTTAGCTTAGTTTTAACATAATATTGTGACATACAACCATACATATTTATAATAGTCAATTAGTAGCATGTACATACATTAAAAAATATAGATTGATAGACCATGTCTATTATCTAAAGTCCTGCTGGGAGAAACCCAGCCTCCATGCAGCTTCTACAACAGTACTGAGCATAATACGTATTACCACAAAATCTATGTTTAATAACTTGATGGCAATGTCTATAAGAAGGGCGATCCACACATTTTTCACCAGGACCATACTGCACACTTATTTTAATGCCCTCACTTGCAGTGGGGGAATGGGGAGACTTTGCCTCGCATTTGTAGTTTCCGCTATCTCCAGTATGACTACTGGAAATCGTTAAATGTGATGTAGTAATAAAAGTTGATGTTTGGAATGTATCAATAAGGATTTTTTGTCGATCCTCAATGACCGGTGTTTGTTTGCCAAATTGGTATTTATACCAACTTATTGTTGGTGGAGGATATCCTTTGACTACACAAGGGATGATAATATCAGAGCCTGGCTTGAAAATTGATTTTTCAACTTTAATTGAGACAGAAGAGTATAAGGGATAAATAACGACTTCAATTTCTGCTGTGGTCGGAGATCCGATTCCATTTTCTGCTTTAACAACATATTTCCCTCCGTCAAAATCCGTGGTTCTCCCTCTTAACTTTAAGGAAAAATCTTCATCCACAATATATCGGTAATCATGATGCATGTCAATTAACTGCCCATTTTTAAACCATTGAACATTGGAAGGTGGATTTGATTTAATGGAGATGGGTGCTATGATGGGTGCAAGGGATTGTCGCTCAATCAGGATTTCAGGGCCTCGAAGAAGGGATATCACTGGTGGATAAGTTGTTGGACATATATTTGAGCATTCCTCCCATGTCGAAAAGAATGCATCCTGTTCCATGTCTTTGCTGCTAGCATATAAAGGAATACATCGACGAACCAGTGAATCATAGGTCCATGCAGGAAATATGGGCCCGCCATCTTTGATTGTAGGTATTATTTGATGACTGAACCGACAAACAGTTTGACTGAGTCTCTCCTTCATATCCTTTCGACATGTATTCGAGCATTCTTCCTCAGAGATAAATCGATTATTATTTCCTCCACAGCCAGAGTAAGAAAAGTTTTTGCATTTTCCTTCCTCTTTGTCATAGTACCATCGACTGAAGTCCCCTGAGCACATTCCTTCAGCCATAGGTTTGGAGCAAACAGGAACATTCATATCATTATTCTTTTCGCATAGATCTTTGCATGCTTTTTTGCTTGTAAACCGATTCCCATTACCCAAACAACCTCCATACGCAAAGGGTACACAGCTTCCCCTTCTTCGATCGTAGTAGAATTCATTATATACTGCATCACATGATCCCGTATTCATATCAAGGTAGCACACTTGTGATCCTCTAGGGTTAACACAAGTTCCAAGACACTCTTCTTCGGTATCAAAATGATTATCTCCCGGATTGCAACCTCCATACCAAAATTTATTACAACCTCCCCATTGGGTATCATAGAACCACTTAATCTGAAAGTCAGTACAAGATCCAGTCATTGATTTGGCTGAACATTTTTTAGGCAAATCCTCCGATAAATCAGAGTCACAGCCCTCAAAATGTAATCCCATTGCAGGAGTTTTTCCATCGAAGCAACATCCATATTTGCTGTTTTGGCATTCATGACAACTCTCGGAAGCACCCTAAAAAATAGCAAAATTATTATGGAGATGTTTATTAACTTTTCTAAAAGTACCTTTGGAGTGATACCATCAGGACAACAACCCCAATCACTGTTACAACTTTTACATCCCTCAAAATGTCTCCCATGTGCAACAGATTCTCCATCTGGACAGCATCCATACTCAAAAGTTGAACAGTCACAGCCTTCATACCCTGGTCCTTTTGCAGAAGTGCTTCCATCTGGACAACATCCATTCGGCATATGCCTGCAACCACATCCAAGTGAATCCTCACCTATTGCTATCGTAATAGCATCTGGACAAAGTCCATATTTTGATTTGCTGGAGTCACAACCGTTATCATAAGGACCAGATGCAACGTCCATATTTCCTGGACAGCATCCATATTCACTATTAGCACAACAGCCATAATACTCTGGTCCATGTGCAGGATGATTTCCATCAGGGCAACAGCCAAACTCAGACTTATAACACTCCCTCATATGTAAGATATGTGAGAAGGGAGTCGTAGTTTGTAAACCTGGTTCTACCTCCATTGTTTGATCATGATCAACTTGATGATTTTTACTTTGTTGAGTGTTGGTGAATATATTCATTTTCGTTGTGGTTGGCATATTGTCTCTTGTATCTTCGTGGAAATGGTTTAATGAAGGAATATCTGTGGTATAGATGTCCCTTGCTGTTGTCACTCCCTCTATGTAACTCTCAGTAGAATTGTATTCATAATTACTCTCCTCGTTGATGATTTCATCATAGGCTCTTGTAGTGATCTCCACATCATATGCAGTGGCTTCTTTATCATAAGTAGTGGTTTTCTCATAATATGTAGCGTTCTCTTCATTATATTCATCATCATAGTCATTTGTTTCTTCATCATATTCCTCGTCATAGCTATCAGTTTCTTCATCATACTCCTCGTTATAGGTGCTATTGTAATCTCCATACTCATAGTTGTTCTCAAAACCAGTGGCGCTGCAAATAACCCATGCAAGAAGGAAGAGGACAAGAAAATTGTACTGAAAGATGGAGTGTTTTCGTTTCATGATATTATGTATTAGCTTGTGGGCTAAATTCAACTCTTTTAAAAAGAGTTTCTCCCTAATCCAATCTTATAAAAACACTAACTACATCTTGACTTAACATAAACAAGTTCATGGGTACAGTCTTTGTCATTTCTCTCCCTCTTCACCCTCCAAGGACATGATGATCTATAAATTAATGTCCATATGGCGGAACGTCTTTTGTTTTCGAGGAATTCATCATCGTATCATATGTACACTGTAAATTTTGATGCATTCCTAACAAATACATGATTTTTATATTATACTCACTGTATTAATTGTCCTTGACCAGGGAGATACACATCAATACATCATTTAGAGAGTGATTGAATTATTATTTAATTAGATCAAAACATCTTTATTTCATTTTTATGTATATGTACATATATTTGAGTGACTAGTGAGTCATATTTAGATCTAGAATATAATTTTGTACATATTTTTTTATAAAAGAAAGAATGAGTCGAGAGCTCAGTCATCATATTATAAGTAAGTAAATGAATGTATTTCCGATTTATAAAACATTGCAAATCAACGTACATAAGTAGATAATTATATATATAAATATATATTATAGTCATATATATATTAGTCAATAAACTAAAATAAAAAAAAAAAAAAGATAAAAAACACACGTTGGTTGTGAAGTGTTTCAATTCATTATAAATATATTTTTGTATAAATTTCGTTTTAATAATCTATAAAGGCAATTATAAATTTCGTTCTTTGTCCGTATTCAAAAAAGGATAGGATTTAGAAAATATGAATCAAGGGATTGAAGGAATTGTGATGATAACGAGAATATACTAAATTTTACATATCTCAAATGGCTAAAGTGTCTTTAAAAAGTCGACGAACAGCTGTACTAACGGATGGACTATTGGGTCCAGAGGTAGAATATGAAATTTTGAAGAGGTATGGTTGAACATCTACGTAGCTCGTATCAAAGACCAGCTCAATATCACCTTGTGTAGGCATTTTAGGGACAAAGTCATGCTTGTTCATCACCTCTGCTATGTAAATCACTTTATCAGAGAGCATTTCCCCCACTCTTTCCTGCCAACGGACACGATCCGCCTCGTTATTGAAATGAAGAAGATCGGTGCGAATTGTCCAAACTTCCCATGGAATACTGTCACTCGTAAAAGGCCATCGGGTGGGACGCTTTTGGTAGAATTCCAAAGAGACTTGACCAGAGCGAACATTGGAGTTAGAGGCTCCTGAGCTACCATATTCAATCTGAAAAAGGAGGGAATCATGGGAGGTCAGATATTATTGACTACGGAGTACGCACTTGTCTCAAATCATTGGAGAAGGCGGCAACCTCCTCTCGGAGTGTTCGGTCAAGTCCAGGAGATTGGGCTCGGACATAGGTATGGTGAATGTAGTCACAGTCAACATCCTCATAGCCAATGTTTCCCACGTAGTAGGAGCTCTCCTCTTGGTAAGTGAACTTGCCAAAGGTTCGATGAAACAAAACGGTGTGAAAGAGACTCAGGACGGCCTCTTCGACTTGTCGAGCCTCCACAGAGATCTCAAACACCTGAGATCGGGCGTTCATTTCATGTTGTGATCATTCGCTAGCCTTTAAAAAAAAAGGAATAAATGTAGATATAATTATTAATTAGTTGATTACGTTCAGCACAGTGACTCAAGTCTGTGGTTTAAAGTGTAGGGGGGGGGGGAGGATTGTATTGAATTAAACGTCAAATGTGATACGACAAGCTCTTGAAGTACAAATTAAAAAGTCCCATCTCTTAAAAGACAAAAACATATCCCAAGCTCTAACAAAATGAAAAATGGGATTTAAAAGACGGGAATATTAAGAGAAAAAATGGAATATCAATGCTCTGTACCTAGTCGTTGTTCTTGAGAGCTGAATAGACAAGAGCTACTAACTACTAAGTAATACAATGAATATCTATGTACAATAAAGGAGCCTTAGTACAGTAACAGTAGAGTATAAGTAGTAGCAGTCTTCTTTTGTCTTCTTTCTTTGGACTCAAAATGATTACAGACATGTTTTTCTCTTTACATAACGAAAAAGAGCCAATCAAAAATCCTAAAGAAACAACTTACTATAAGCGGTCATCCAATCAGAACTGAGGAAATGATGACATCACTCTCAAATCTTTCGATAAGTTTTGCGCAATGGAGCCATCTTGAATAAGAAGTCCCATCGACGATGCATTAATACTGAATGATGATTGACTCTACAGCATTTTGCTAACTAGATACCTACCTAGAACATGTCTACTAACATCATTTTATTTATAATATCTATCTATTTTTTTTTAAGTATTCTGTTCATTTCGTCATATTACAACAAGAATCAGAAGTGGTTTTAAGTCTTTATAGGTCATTGGGTGATTCACAGTATGGCGAAATTCTTTTATGATATTCTTACATGAAATGAAATCAAGAATTAATATGAATCTATCAAATTATTAAAATATCAGTCACATCGCCTGAACAGCTTTAAACTTTGACCACATTCATTGACGTATCATCGTTGATCTAGCTAGCTAGCTAATGATCTGATCTAAATATTATTGATGACTATTTAAAGCTAGAAAAGGAAAGAAGCTGAGCTAGATGAGATAATTAAGCTAGCAGCTAGGAGACTGCCGCTGCGCTATGTGAGCGCTGTAGTTGAGGTTGCGTGACTATTGTTTACTATGAGCACGGAAGAAGAGGGATCGAATACGAGCCGAGGGAAAAACCCCGCCGAAGTGGAGCATGACTTCTTTGGAGAATGGACTATTAAAGCCTATAAAGGATCACGGATCATGTCCAAAGTGGAAACAGAGAAGACAGAGCCTCTCTTTAAGCTCCCACACCTACCCGACATGCTTTTCCTCCACAATCAATTGGAATTGATCCACAATCTCAGTGGAGCTGTTCTCAAAATGGATCCACTCTCTGCTTTAAAATGTGTGGATCCCGTTAATGACAGTATTAAAGTGAGCTACGCCAATGAATGGATAGAAGCTCGAAAAGGTCATCTCCCAAAAGTGGTTCATCCCTATGATTGGACCTATACGCCAAAGGCAGGTTTCCCTAATACTAATTAAAGGCAGCACTTGATGGTTAGTATATAAAAGAAATTATGTTTTTTCTCTTCATACAGGGATATACTGGCGTAGACTCCGGCTTTAAAGAAATCACCCCAACTGATTCAAAGATCAATTACGAAAAGTTAAAAGAGAGGGAGCCAATCCTATTTTTTGAAGATGTGATCCTCTATGAAGATGAGTTAGATGACAATGGTTCATCCTCACTCTCTGTCAAAATTGTAATTCATATTCACGCCATTTTCTTTACTCCTCATGACTTAAGATATCTATTTTTTCACTTTAGCGTGGCATGCCGAGTGGAGTCTTTTGTTTAATGCGATTTTATTTACGGGTTGACAACACTATGATAAGAGTTATTGATACCAGACACTATCTGGAGCGAGGAAATCCTTATATACTGAGAGAGTATATAGAGAAAGAGGCTAAAACGAGTGATATCAATGTAAGATTTATTATATATTTATATGAATTTGTTCTAATGTCATATATTTCAGGTTCCCATGGTAATTATGAAGGATTCAAATGAAATTATAAATCATTTGCCCGTTGTCAATGAAAAAAGAGAATTACTTCACGTCAAAGAGTCATAATTTAAAAAAAAAAAATATGTGAAATTGTTATTTTAACGGGGTAAAATCGTGATATTTGATTAACATTTTTACACAAAAGAGAAATAAAATATCTTCAATAAGATATATATCTATATATATATATATATCATTATTTCTTTCACTGATTTCGATAAAATAGAAACGATTAAAGGCCGATGACGATAATCATAAAAAGAGGTCAAATGTGAGATCGTTTTTATATTGTATTATGAACGAACATTGTTAATTAAACTACTACAAATTATTGACTAATTTAGGAGAATGCGCAAATCCCCCAATAGAACCTCAATAACATCTTTAGAAGCAATAATTTCAGGGAGATTCGAAGCTGATGTACATACTGATGAAGTTTCATATGTAGATTATTTTTTTTCTTAACTGATGGTTTGCACAATACTTTGAACACATTTCACTCTTCAAAAAAATCCCGATTCACCGGTCCTTTTTAGTTTCTTGAGTCTCCTTTTGCTGCTCCAGCTGCTCTTCTTCCAATTTTTTGATTTGCGCAGCATACTTTTTATCTTTTTTGCATTCGTTGTAGAGGTTATTGAGATCAAACACTTGAACAATGTCCTCCTCTTTAAAAATAAACTTTTGAATTTTTCCGTTTAAAATAGCAGGAACACGACCAACTTCCTTTCCTTCTTGAAACATAATAACTGTGGGTAATTGTCTCGTCAAGGCTGAAGTGTTGATGTGATACTGTGCAGCAGTATCCGGGTATCTTCCACAATCAATTTTACCTATATAAAAAATTATTAATTTACTTTTCTCATAGAGCCAATAATAAGGAGATGAATTCACTCACCAAATTTCAAGTTGGGTAAACCATAGGCATGAGAAACCTTTGCAAATACAGGAGCGAAATTAATAGAAGATGGACTCCAAGCAGTGTAAAAAGTGACTAACCAGGTCACTCTAGGATCTCGAGATAGTTCGTCATCCAGACCATTTGCTCTAAAATAAACGATGCTTTCCGGACCTACACAATAAACATGATGAATACAATGTTATGCTTATTCCATTAGAAACAACTGACCTTTATAAGTGGGCTCAGGTAATAGCATGGCTTGAAGTGTGAAAAGCACTAAGTAAACAAGTCCCATCCTTGGGTCCACCCGGAAAAAGAGAATCAAATTAGCAACTTTAGCATACACAAATCCTGAGGAGAGATATGAGACCATGGTCATGGAACCCGTTTTCCGAGACCGAATCATAACGACGACCAACAGGAAAAAGAAAATTTCGTTCTCACGCATATCCAGCTCACATCGATCCTCTCCTGTGAAAAGAATCTAAAATAATACGTAATTAATGTTAGTACTAATAGGGGACAAAATATATTTATTCGATCCATCATTAAATAAAAGGATGGATGAGAAGGAATTGAAGGAATGGGATAATATTAAATAGTCACGGAAGAAATAAAGGATCAATTACCTCACAGAAAGGACGAATCAACTTCAAAAACGGAAATGTCGAGCATAAAATGAAATTAACTATGTAGTAGGGCCGTAGCAGGGTTTTGGTTTCCTTTAAACCCGTCATTAAATCTTTTTTGAATGCCATTCTGACTCTGCGCCTTCCTCTAGGACTCGGACCTTATGTTTCCTGAAGTGTAAATAGAAGAATCAGTTTGGATGGGTTTTGTGTCAACAGAGGGCGTCTCTTAGTTGAAATCATGTTTTGCTAGCTAGCTCTCACTACTTAATGCATGGATCGATTTATTTTTAAATTTACTTGTAATAGGAAAATATTATACCTACACTCATATTTATAGCCAAACATTTTTGTGCAAATTGGAATTAAATAAAAAGGATATTCGTATATAGCATCCATTCAGGAAATCAATGAAGTAGGTATTTATTGACGAACAAATACAATGTGACAGTTTTTATAACAAGCTAAATATGTGAAGAGAATAACATATATTAACAGTCATGACAATGTTCGAAAAATGGTTTGAAGGAAATTAAGGTTTGCATCTTCCGGTGAACCTTGGATACAAGTTAGCTTCCCTAATATGATATCTGTTCAAAATCCAACAGAGAAATCGTTCTAGTCCTAATCCATAGCCACCATGTTCACACGTACCAAATTTCCTTTGATCAGTGTACCAGTAATAGTCTGCAACATTGAGGCCTTGATCTTTATAGGCCTGAAGGAGCTCTTCCTCATTGTCCATACGCATGGATCCACCAACAATTTCTCCGACATTGGGCATTAATACGTCCACAGACTCTGTCAGCGATCGATCATCCTTACATCTCTGCATGTAAAAGGCTTTGACATGAGCAGGAAATCTAGGGTTAACAATGTAACAACATAAGTTCTTCTCAAATACAATTCGTATATTAAATATGAATCATTATTACTTATTCAACAATATGGGTTCACCAATGGTATCAGTCATGAAGCGCTCAGGGGCCTCGGGAATATCCTCACCATCTTCATAGAAAGTTCCATCATCCTTTTTATAGCCATGTTCCTTGAGCCATGTAATTGCTTCCCGATATTCCATCCTTTTAAATGGTTTTCTAGAAAAGTGAAAAAGATAATGTATAATATATGTATTTATAATCCATGAACATCGACATTAATCCTACTTGGGAGCCTTGAAATCCGGATTAAGTTCGTACACTAAATGACCAAGAGGGGATTTGAGCACTCTCTCAGTGACATCCACGACTAAGTCTTCAATCTTATCCATTAAGTCATCAAAAGTAATAAAAGGGCATTCAGCTTCAATTTGAGTAAATTCTGCAAGATGTCTACGTGTCCTCGACTAATGAAAAACATTTTGAAAGCATAAAGTCAATAATTTGATTTTGAATATAAAAACAAAAGTATGTAAATTACATTTTCAGCACGATAGCACTGTCCAATCGTAAAAACATCTCCCAGTGCAGGGATAGCAGTTTCTAAATAGAGTTGTGCAGATTGTGTAAGATATGCATTCTCTCCAAAATATTTGAGAGAGAAAAGTGTAGATCCTCCTTCAACTTGACTTTGAACAAGAGTTGGAGGACTCACCTCGAAGTAACCCCTGTCAAAGTAGTGTGACCGAAATGCCTGGCAAATGATGTTTCTCATTTTCAAAACTTTGGTTGTGTTTTCTCCACGGAGCATGATATGCCTATTGTCAAGTTGAACATCAGGATTGGCGTCTACATTGAGAATGGCATCTGCTCCACCTGATGGAGCGCCACCAATGAGTTCCCAATAGTCTGTACTCAGTTCATGTCCCCCAGGAGCCGTCTTTCCTTCGGGTACTGCTTCTAGTGTACCGTAAATACAAACAGTGGACTCGGTGGAGAGCATAATGGACTCATAGGTTTGACAGAGGACTCCATTGAGCACACACTGAAGATACCCAGATCCATCCCGAAGAGTAATGAACATGAGAGCTTTCCCTTGTCTCCTGAGACGATGGACCCATCCGTAGATCTTTACTCGAGTACCTCGATGAGCCTCTCCCTCTTTAATTTTGATTTTCTTCGGGGCTGGGAGAGAGGGATCCTCTTGAAAGGTGATTTTTTTAGCTTCTTCCGCACGTTTGGCCTGTGCCTCGGCTGCTTCCTGATCCCGCTTCTTCTTTTCGTCTGCTTTACGAACCTCTTGCTGCCACAATTTCGTTACTTTTTTAATTTGTGACTTGGCCACGACTGCATAGAGCTTCCCACTCTTCCCCTCCTCAGACTCGGGATCTACATCCTGATAGATGACGGGAAAGGGGGTTTCGGAGCCGTGGCTTCGCATGGCCTGTATCACGCTCTTGAAAGGAACTTTATAACTTCCTTCACCGCCCTCATCGGATCCTCTCGTCAGAGAAGTATACACGGATCTTCCGCTCTCCAACCCCGCTCCTTCCAATCGAGTTTCCACTTCCGTCGTCGACATTCTTCAACAAATAATGGATAGTTAGATTAATTATTAATTAAATTATGGTATTAGTAGGGTGATTGCCGATCGATGAGCTGTACTCTGTCGTCACTAAAAGTAGTTACGAGTTGGCTACCGATCAATTCAATGAGTGCTAATATGTGCAATGAACTCTTTTTCTAGAGGAAAGGGAGAGTTTATTCATTGAAAGGCTCTCCATGTGACGTCATGCAAATCATTCAGAATAAAATCATTTGAAACTCATTTGAATTTCATACCCTGGTTCTCTGTTTCTCGTAAATCTTCCTTCAGAAAATCGATGAGCTGCTGTAAGCTGCTGAACAACCCTGACATAGACCCAGAACGTTCTCTTCTAAAATTAATAATTACTTTTATTTATTTATTAGTATTGTTGTGCAACATTTTGATGTTCCGGCCGGTTCTAGGATCGGTTCGGAGTCGATGTAGTTTCCTCATGCACATTCAATATATATAGGAAATGTGCATGATATGTCAATTACTACGTAGTCTATATATATATATATATATATTGACTACGTAATAATTGACGTATTATCACATTAATTTTTTTTAAATGGATCCTGTTTGATTTTCATGATACAGTCTTAGCCTTCATTTAGTATTATATTATTTCAATAGATAGTCAAAACATATTACAGTTGTCTTATGTCAAGTTTCATTTTATTTCATCAGACAAAATCAGAGGTAAAGTAAAGGTGGTGAAATGCAGAGTCCTTTCATTGACGTCACAGATTACTTGTCGAAATTAATTGAATAGTTTAAATATAAGTTATATTTCAACTATTCAATATTTTATAACATATCTATATATAAATTTAGCTAATATGACTGTTATTTCAAATAATTTGAAAATTTGTATAGAATAAAATTTTACTTCGGAAGATAAATTCGGAGGTATAAAATTTTCAAAACTCAATATTTTTCCGTGAATATTTTTTTATTAAGTAATTAATAATAACTATGCCTAGGATAATAATTTACAAACAAGAATCTAACTAAAAAATGGATTGGAAATAAACAACACTATTTTAATCAATTTTCATGCAAACTTTTTTTTTTTTTTTTTTGCACAAACGTGCTACTTATTTATTTAATATCATTAGTATACATAGTAAAATTATAATTAGAAAACTCATATGTTTTTAGTAAGAGAAAAATAACAATCGGTAAAATAGCAAACACATTAACAAACAAATACATAGATATAAAAGAGTTAACTATGACAAAGAGATTAAACATTCATAAAAACCAGTATTAATCTGGGTATGCCATTGAAAATTTTATCAGCGAATGCAAACTCTTCAGTAGATGAAAAGAAACGCAAATTAGTTGTAGAACGATTTTTAGCAATTGAACCTTATCTTATATCTCTTTTCGACGCAAGGTTGATTGAGATAGATTTCAAAAAGGTGTTCCCACCATCTTATAAATCATACATGATTCCAGCAATTAGAAAAAAAATGAAATTATCCGTCTAGGGGTATATTAATTCCTGTTAAGGAAACCTTATTTCCTAAATTAATTGATGTAGATGAAGGTGGAAACTATGCCGTTCTCAGCGGGAACTGGAAAGGCGAAAATATTAAAATTATATCAATTTACGGGCCTAATAATAACAAGCTCCAATTCTTTGAATCCATTGAAGCAAAAATTTTAAAAGATGAAGAGGAGATATTTACAACTATATTTCTTGAACTTAGTCATGAACCAAGAAAGGGATACAATAAACTATAGGAGGGAAAATAACATAAAAGCAACTATTAAAGTGAAAGAAATAATAGAAAGGTATAACTTGACAGATGCTGCAGCAAGGTTTACCATGAAGCCAGACCACACTTTCTTTGCCAGAGACAAAAATGAAACGATGAAAAGCTCCCGTTTAGATTATATTTTTGTATCGGAAAAATTGACTCCTAACATAATTGATTATCAAACGCTAGAACCTTTACAATCGGGTCACAGACCTATTCTACTTACTCTTAAAGATATTAAATATAGAGCCAGGAAATCGTGGAAACTTAATGTTAGACTACTGGAAGATAAGAAGACGGACAAAAAAGTTACCGAAATTATTAAGGGTATTTTAAGAAAGCTGGACTAAAAAACAATCAGAACCCATTCCCATACTCTGAAATCAATTGATTTTGGATTGTTCCCGAAGAGAATACATCAAATTAGGCGTTCGAGAAAGCCAGATGTTGAGACAGAGAGAAAATGAGTTGGTTGCGAAAAGAGAAGCAGGTTGCAGGGACGTATCTACTGACGAAGAAATTAAGTATATATATTCAATTGAAAATAAGGGACGCTTGATAAGAACTAGTCTCAGCAAGATTACCAAAGATCAGGTTATATGGAAGAGGATCAAGGAATTTGAAAACAACCAGAAGTCCAAGAAGTGTATTTCCACATTGATTGGCAAAAATCAAAAAATATTAGATACACCAATGGACATAAGTCAAGAGATAACTCAATATTATCAAATAAATATATCGATGTGAGGACTGTGATATAAAGGATTATGGGATAATTTGTAGGAAGTTTTTGTACGGTGAAGCAAACTTTGCCGAGGAAATTGGTGACGATATGACTAGTTACAATGAAGATATGTGTCCTAAAATACCGCAAAACCTGAAGAAGTGACCCATTACTACAAAAAGTATATAAAGAAGCAGTCTCCAGAGGGAAATTTGATCAGAGCATAACGCTGGGGAGTCTCTTTTTACTTCACAAGAGCGGGAAAGATCCGCGGTATGTACAGAACTTAAGACCATTGACGATGCTGAACTCCGCATTTAAAATATACAGTGGTATACTTTCAAAAAGGATCCAAAATGTGCTACCACATATAATTCATGAGGCACAAAAAGGTTTGTCGGTTGAAGGTTCATGGAGAATGCAACACGAGGAATCATAGATTCGACTTCTAAGAAGTTAAATAACGAGGAAAATGTTGAAATAATGGCAATCGATTTTAATAGGCCTTCGACAGTGTTTCCCATAAGTATATATTGAAAACCCTGAAAATTTATGGTTTTAGAGGGATGTTTCTAAGAATGATAGCAGTAGGACTCAGCAATCTTTGCACAAAGTACAAAAACGGAGGCAAAAGTTTTGAAGTTAAGCGTGGATGCCGACAAGGAGACCCGATAACCCCGAGCCTCTTTGTATTAATCATAGAACCCCTTATTCGTGAATAAGTGAATATATAGTGAATCATAAAAAATTGGAGTTATTCAAATAGGGAATTTTGAACACAAAATCGAAATCTATGCCGACGATCTGACAATATTATATGCAGGCTCAGAATGTCAAATCTGCGAATCTGTAAAAGAAACTTTACGTGTATTTAAAAGATATAAATGGAAGTCAGGGTTGGAGGTTAACAAGGATAAAACCCAAATCGTTTCCAATTTCTCAAACTACAACGAAATTGGAGGCGTAAAAATTGTTCCAGAAATCATAACTTTAGGATCAAGAATGTCACTGGACGGTAGACAAACGGATAAGAATTATAAGGACATAGAAGAAATAATACGGAATAGTTGCATAAGATATGCACATCTCCATGGAAAGAATTAGCCTGGAAGAATCCAAGTATGGAACTCTCTGATTCTTCCTAAAACAATCCACCTCTTGAAAAATTTATCGTATAATGAGACACAAGAAAGCACGATAGATAAAATTTGCATTAAATATCTTTCATTGAGTGAAAAGGAGAAAACGATGAAATTGAGGAGAATATCATGCCCTAAAAAGTACAGAGGGTTAGGTCTTTTTCCCATCAAACCATTTTGGAAAGCATTGCAGATGGTTTTTATGAATGTTTAATCTCTTTGTCATAGTTAACTCTTTTATATCTATGTATTTGTTTGTTAATGTGTTTGCTATTTTACCGATTGTTATTTTTCTCTTACTAAAAACATATGAGTTTTCTAATTATAATTTTACTATGTATACTAATGATATTAAATAAATAAGTAGCACGTTTGTGCAAAAAAAAAAAAAAAAAAGTTTGCATGAAAATTGATTAAAATAGTGTTGTTTATTTCCAATCCATTTTTTAGTTAGATTCTTGTTTGTAAATTATTATCCTAGGCATAGTTATTATTAATTACTTAATAAAAAAATATTCACGGAAAAATATTGAGTTTTGAAAATTTTATACCTCCGAATTTATCTTCCGAAGTAAAATTTTATTCTATACAAATTTTCAAATTATTTGAAATAACAGTCATATTAGCTAAATTTATATATAGATATGTTATAAAATATTGAATAGTTGAAATATAACTTATATTTAAACTATTCAATTAATTTCGACAAGTAATCTGTGACGTCAATGAAAGGACTCTGCATTTCACCACCTTTACTTTACCTCTGATTTTGTCTGATGAAATAAAATGAAACTTGACATAAGACAACTGTAATATGTTTTGACTATCTATTGAAATAATATAATACTAAATGAAGGCTAAGACTGTATCATGAAAATCAAACAGGATCCATTTAAAAAAAATTAATGTGATAATACGTCAATTATTACGTAGTCAATATATATATATATATATAGACTACGTAGTAATTGACATATCATGCACATTTCCTATATATATTGAATGTGCATGAGGAAACTACATCGACTCCGAACCGATCCTAGAACCGGCCGGAACATCAAAATGTTGCACAACAATACTAATAAATAAATAAAAGTAATTATTAATTTTAGAAGAGAACGTTCTGGGTCTATGTCAGGGTTGTTCAGCAGCTTACAGCAGCTCATCGATTTTCTGAAGGAAGATTTACGAGAAACAGAGAACCAGGGTATGAAATTCAAATGAGTTTCAAATGATTTTATTCTGAATGATTTGCATGACGTCACATGGAGAGCCTTTCAATGAATAAACTCTCCCTTTCCTCTAGAAAAAGAGTTCATTGCACATATTAGCACTCATTGAATTGATCGGTAGCCAACTCGTAACTACTTTTAGTGACGACAGAGTACAGCTCATCGATCGGCAATCACCCTACTAATACCATAATTTAATTAATAATTAATCTAACTATCCATTATTTGTTGAAGAATGTCGACGACGGAAGTGGAAACTCGATTGGAAGGAGCGGGGTTGGAGAGCGGAAGATCCGTGTATACTTCTCTGACGAGAGGATCCGATGAGGGCGGTGAAGGAAGTTATAAAGTTCCTTTCAAGAGCGTGATACAGGCCATGCGAAGCCACGGCTCCGAAACCCCCTTTCCCGTCATCTATCAGGATGTAGATCCCGAGTCTGAGGAGGGGAAGAGTGGGAAGCTCTATGCAGTCGTGGCCAAGTCACAAATTAAAAAAGTAACGAAATTGTGGCAGCAAGAGGTTCGTAAAGCAGACGAAAAGAAGAAGCGGGATCAGGAAGCAGCCGAGGCACAGGCCAAACGTGCGGAAGAAGCTAAAAAAATCACCTTTCAAGAGGATCCCTCTCTCCCAGCCCCGAAGAAAATCAAAATTAAAGAGGGAGAGGCTCATCGAGGTACTCGAGTAAAGATCTACGGATGGGTCCATCGTCTCAGGAGACAAGGGAAAGCTCTCATGTTCATTACTCTTCGGGATGGATCTGGGTATCTTCAGTGTGTGCTCAATGGAGTCCTCTGTCAAACCTATGAGTCCATTATGCTCTCCACCGAGTCCACTGTTTGTATTTACGGTACACTAGAAGCAGTACCCGAAGGAAAGACGGCTCCTGGGGGACATGAACTGAGTACAGACTATTGGGAACTCATTGGTGGCGCTCCATCAGGTGGAGCAGATGCCATTCTCAATGTAGACGCCAATCCTGATGTTCAACTTGACAATAGGCATATCATGCTCCGTGGAGAAAACACAACCAAAGTTTTGAAAATGAGAAACATCATTTGCCAGGCATTTCGGTCACACTACTTTGACAGGGGTTACTTCGAGGTGAGTCCTCCAACTCTTGTTCAAAGTCAAGTTGAAGGAGGATCTACACTTTTCTCTCTCAAATATTTTGGAGAGAATGCATATCTTACACAATCTGCACAACTCTATTTAGAAACTGCTATCCCTGCACTGGGAGATGTTTTTACGATTGGACAGTGCTATCGTGCTGAAAATGTAATTTACATACTTTTGTTTTTATATTCAAAATCAAATTATTGACTTTATGCTTTCAAAATGTTTTTCATTAGTCGAGGACACGTAGACATCTTGCAGAATTTACTCAAATTGAAGCTGAATGCCCTTTTATTACTTTTGATGACTTAATGGATAAGATTGAAGACTTAGTCGTGGATGTCACTGAGAGAGTGCTCAAATCCCCTCTTGGTCATTTAGTGTACGAACTTAATCCGGATTTCAAGGCTCCCAAGTAGGATTAATGTCGATGTTCATGGATTATAAATACATATATTATACATTATCTTTTTCACTTTTCTAGAAAACCATTTAAAAGGATGGAATATCGGGAAGCAATTACATGGCTCAAGGAACATGGCTATAAAAAGGATGATGGAACTTTCTATGAAGATGGTGAGGATATTCCCGAGGCCCCTGAGCGCTTCATGACTGATACCATTGGTGAACCCATATTGTTGAATAAGTAATAATGATTCATATTTAATATACGAATTGTATTTGAGAAGAACTTATGTTGTTACATTGTTAACCCTAGATTTCCTGCTCATGTCAAAGCCTTTTACATGCAGAGATGTAAGGATGATCGATCGCTGACAGAGTCTGTGGACGTATTAATGCCCAATGTCGGAGAAATTGTTGGTGGATCCATGCGTATGGACAATGAGGAAGAGCTCCTTCAGGCCTATAAAGATCAAGGCCTCAATGTTGCAGACTATTACTGGTACACTGATCAAAGGAAATTTGGTACGTGTGAACATGGTGGCTATGGATTAGGACTAGAACGATTTCTCTGTTGGATTTTGAACAGATATCATATTAGGGAAGCTAACTTGTATCCAAGGTTCACCGGAAGATGCAAACCTTAATTTCCTTCAAACCATTTTTCGAACATTGTCATGACTGTTAATATATGTTATTCTCTTCACATATTTAGCTTGTTATAAAAACTGTCACATTGTATTTGTTCGTCAATAAATACCTACTTCATTGATTTCCTGAATGGATGCTATATACGAATATCCTTTTTATTTAATTCCAATTTGCACAAAAATGTTTGGCTATAAATATGAGTGTAGGTATAATATTTGCCCCTTGAAATTCCTACGTGCATAATATATTTTTTTATTACAATTACGCAGTTAACTTAAATTGATATCAGTAATGTACTTAAGTTACAAAAAATTATCTCGTTCTTTGTTGAGAAATGTAGGCTACTCAAAATTATGACTTTTTGTGTGGGTGTTGGTATTTTTGAGGAAATACACTTAACAGTGTGCACAAGGAATGGATAAAGTACTTACCTATTTTGGTTCTGGAGCGACATTATTGTTTGGAGATATTACTGAATATACAGGTTTCAAAAACCAGATATTTATTATAACTATGCTACATTTTTGTTAACGTGGATTTTAGAAATTAAGACATTGAATATCTCCTTACGGTATTTGTCAAGTAGGGAGATTATATATACATATATTAATGTACGCTAAAAATCTTATCTTTGAAAAAAAGTGACATTATACACTTTTGCTTTGGGCCCAAGTTTTGTAATTTTTATCCATTTTACATGGTTAGAAAAGCTAGGAAAAAAGTAGAAAAATCAATTATTTCATTAGTTCTGTGTGGTATCAATCAATTTGTCTTGTGTTAGCTGATTTGAATCTACTCGTATAAAGGAATATGATGTATATTATTGTGATATAATAATTACAGTCCTTATTCATTATACTTGGAGTCATAATATATTGTGTAATCATCAATTCGGAAATAGTTTTGTTACAAAATTCCCCGGGAATTCCACTGTCATTAAATAAATATCTATACATTATACAATACACTCAGCGGCGTAGTTTAGTGGTTGCAAATGAGTTTTTTTACCAGTATGGGTATCCCTACAAGTTTTATCTTGGTCTCGATTTCAGTGGTGGCCTGGCTTAATTTTAAGTAGAAGGATGTGTAAATAATGTCACCACCCCAGCCCTAGACCAGCGGTTTGCAACTGCCAGTCCGTATAAAAGTTGGGACATTATTTTAACATAGGATTTAATATTACGGATATAGTGGTTCATTAACATCTATAGGTCGCCTATAAAATTTGCCACACAAACACAAATTTCATTTTTTGTGTTTACCGCCAGATAAAAATATTCACTGCTGGGCCTCTGCTCGATACCCCATCTTGATCTCGAGTAAGGTGGTCTGATCACAAAACCAACTATCTGGTTCTAAAACACTTGGAAATCAAGTGTCTCACTCTGATGTTCAGTATTGTACCTACCATATATTTTTTACGAGTCTAGCTCACCCCCTTTTAACTCAAACCCTGACATGGGTACATTATCCTCATCTTCCCTCTTACATGTATGTAGTGGGAGTCTGAGTCTTTTTAGAAATATATATAATATATATATATATATATATATATATATATACGTTTTATATATATATAGTCCCTCAGCCTTCATCTTTTTATCTACTCTAATTTTGTAAACTTTGACGTCGTGGTCGGGCATTATCATAACTTGTACCTAATTATATTCTTTAGGTAATGACATAACACTTGTAGTCCAAAGTATTTCTGTACTCATTTTCTATTTAAATATATGTTTATTCTTCTTTATCGTTGATTGATTATTTGTATATACTTATAAATAGGGATCAGAAATATATGAGATCACTGATCATGTATATTTTTAAAATCCCTTTTCCCGGTTCATTAAACTATGTAAATGCAAAGAATAAAGAACTCATACTCAAACCCTGTGCAATTTAAATATAAAATTTTCGATGTTTTCTTTTGTTTTCAAAAAAAAAAAAGTAATGCTTAGCATAATCATTGTTCCTTTGACAAGGACATCTGATGTGAAGAGACTCTTTGTCTAGCAATCACATTACATAAATAATTAAGAAGGACGAGGTTGGTTTTTCTACTTAACTTTATATATGACGTATTATATTATTATAATATAATATATTTTTTTAAATTATTTTCTTCATTAGTATAATAATTAATTATATTACCCATTTTTGAACTAATATAAATTATAATTTATTTGAATAATTCATTAATTAATGACTAGGTAGTAAAAAAAATGAGTTCTGTTATTTACTTATGACGTAAATTAAAACTTAAATTTTATTAGTTAATTCAAATGAGTCAGGTCAAGACGTGATTGGCTCTATTAATGTTTAGTAAACAAGTTGTTAACAATTATATTATATAAAGTACAAAAAAATTCAATCTATATATATATAGATTGAATTTTTTTGTACTTGTATATATGCGACTTTAATTAACCCATTTGACGAAGTATTATCAGTGACGACTGATGCCTTATTACTCAGTGATGAAAGATGTGAGGCACATTGCCCCCCCCCCCTCCCCACATGCACCTTTTCTCCCCCTAAACTGTCAGCCAGACTATGTTTAAAATATGTTAAATTACCCGCTTCCGCCCCTTGACTCTTTTTAAATATCAAATTTGAATTTTTCAGTTATACAACCTATTATTATATATAATATGGCCTTTCAAAATGGGAATTTGCTCCATCAAACTTTTAGACGTCCCTACTCTCCCGAGTATAATTATAATTAATATGTACTTGATGATATCTGAAGAGTAGCACTAAGAGGCATCAAATTCTTTGTCATATTTTGAGTCATGAACAAAATACTTCATATGAGTCTTTATAATATAATTAATGACTTTCAATCCAAGAAACAAAACAAAAATAAAATTCATTGAATAGCTATTATGTGTTATAATATGTAAATACTACTCTTATGAAATATGATGTAGAACAAACAGATGTGGGGTGAAAAAGTTGTTTATGTTTGAATACAAAGTCAATGTCTGACATTTGATACTCCCCTAATCGCTATGTGTGAACTGCGAAGCAAGCTTAGCTCTAAGCCATTCAATGAAAATCATGAACAAAGGGAGGAAATCCTTGATGGATGCTGGTTTTTTTTTTCGGGATAGATTTCATATTATATATATATGTATATAAAAATGTATACATAGGATGAAATACGTTTTTCTGCTGGCTTATCAGTGATTTACTCATCAACAAATTTATGTATCCTATGTAGGATTATATTACGTATAAATAACATGAATGAAATTTGAATACATACATCCTCTCACGGCGGAACTATTCTACTTATATGATAAACTTTTGCCAAAAGGGTGCATTCATCCTTCATCCGACCACATGTATCTCATTAGTAGTTTACATACAAAGAAGAAAAAAAACTTTTTCATAAGATAAATAATAATTTATCAATTTAAATCATTCATAAACGACCGGTTTTCCATATATAAACTTCATCGTTGAAATGACGAAGTCCATTCACACTTCAGCTTGTAGAAGCAGTTTGTTTAAATCTTGAATTTGGTAAGGAAAAACCTAGCGTTTCAGCTTAAGTGATCTAATAAACCTCTAAACTTGAGGAATTTCCGTCCTTTTTCAACAAAAAATCAGAAAAATAAAATATTAAATAGCTACTAAGTAACTTAAAGAGGGGTCTGCTTTGTACGTGCTCGATGATTTTGTACCTGTTCATTTTCAAGAAATTTATCAGTCAAATAATAGAGTTTCTTATTTTTTTTTATTTCCTTATAAGAGGTTTTCACTTCTAATAAAAACATAAAACTGTACATATCTTAGTAATTTATTTAATTGAGGAAATTTTCTAACACAACTCAAATATTTTTATCGCTGTTCGCCCACCCGAAAAACCAGATTTCTTTGTCAAATTTGAATAAGTGCGCATTAGTTTTTTTTTTTTTTTTTTGTGGGATTGTATTTTTTCACCCCTAAAATATTTTTTTTCTTTTTTCCTATTACAGTTTTAATTGAGTAGAGCTAGAAGAATGAAGGCACAGAGTATCTTGTTACTCTCCGTTATAATCTCGACTGCGTCGGCTGTGAGCTTCTTCGATGTTGTTTTGTCAGACTGGGAGTCATGGAAATTGAGCCATGAAAAGAGCTATGATAGCACTGTGGAAGAGAAATTAAGATTGAAGATCTTCATGGAGAACTCCCTCAAGATATCCCGTCACAATGCAGAAGCCATTAAAGGCAAACACACGTACTTTATGAAAATGAATCATTACGGAGATTTGGTAAATTATTATTTTTTCTCGAGTAAATGAGGGTTTTAAAATTATTTCCATGGATCTAGCTACACCACGAATTTGTAGCAATGGTCAATGGTTTCCAATACGTGAACAAAACCTCCTTGGGTGGAACCTATATACCCAGTACAAATATAAACCTCCCTCAACATGTTGATTGGAGAGAAGAAGGCGCAGTGACACCCGTTAAAAATCAAGGGCAATGTGGGTCTTGCTGGTCATTCTCCGCTGTAAGAACTCTTAATTTATTTGATATTTAATTGCCTTATTAAATGATCTTTATTAGACGGGCGCATTGGAGGGCCAAGACTTCCGCAAAACAGGGAAATTGATCTCTCTCAGCGAGCAAAATTTAGTAGACTGCTCCCGCAAGTATGGAAATAATGGTTGCCAAGGAGGTTTGATGGACTTTGCCTTCGAATATATTCGAGACAACAAAGGCATTGATACAGAGAAGTCTTATCCCTATGAGGGCATTGATGGTCACTGCCACTATGACCCCAGAAACAAGGGTGGCTCCGACATTGGATTTATTGATATCAAGAAGGGCTCTGAGAATGACCTTCAAAAGGCTCTTGCTACTGTTGGGCCCATTTCCGTCGCTATTGATGCTTCTCATATGTCCTTCCAATTCTATTCACACGGTACGTCTTATTCGGCTTTTTAATGAAGTTAGGAGATTCTTATCTTTTTCTATCTTGTATTTTTAGGAGTTTATTTTGAAAAGAAATGTAGTCCTGAGAATTTGGATCATGGTGTTTTGGCCGTAGGATATGGAACAGATCAAGTGACCGGAGAGGATTATTGGTTAGTGAAGAATTCATGGAGCGAGAAATGGGGGGATCAGGGATATATTAAAATGGCAAGGAATAAGGAAAATATGTGCGGTATTGCTTCATCCGCCTCTTATCCCGTCGTTTAATCCATTCTCAATGGATGTTATTATTTTATTTTATATTAGAAAATAAATTTCTGAGAAAATGTTATTCATTTTTTTAAATATATATTATAATATATAATACATCACTATTTAGACACACAAGTCTTTCGCTCGTTATAGGTATATGTATATTTACATAACGTAATTCTATTTTCAAACTCAAACATTAAGTTGTAAATGGATAAAATAATTTATTAATTATGAGAGTTCGATATCAAGAGTATCACAGTGAAGTTCATCCTCCTCATCATGAACAAGGAGGGGGCGTTCAACACTATTGGGAGGGGCTTCAGGCTCAACAAAAGGTTCGGGAACCCGATCACAAAACCCCTCCTCCGACTTTTTGTTATTCCGTAGGTCCTCACTTAATATTCGAAACTCCTTGAGCTCTACCTGGAAGTTTTTCTTTTGTTTTTGAACCTGAGGTAGTTTAGAGGAAACATTGAAAAGCTGCTTAATGGCCTTGTGATTAATGCTTTTCTCTTTGGATTCTCTCAGGAGTTGTAGGAAAAGACCTCCGGGCGTCCTTCTTCTCGAGCCGTTTTTAATCATTTTCCCTCCGTTCTTTTCAATGTCACGCGTTTCTTCAAAGAGTTTTAAGGAGTGAGGAATGCCAATGATTTCAAGAACTCCGGTTATGAGCTCCGTCTTGGGCTCACATAACTTTGCTGCAAGCTCCTCTGCAATTTCTGGAATGGAGCCCTTTTCAATTAGGCTTGCACTTAGATCAGGAATGATACGAGGAATCCCCGGGGGTGGAATGGACATATTATCTAGGGTTGGCTCATGAAAGTTCTGCTTAGGACCAAGACGGTCCCTAATAGAGCGCTTCCGCCCAGGAACGGATTTTTTTTTGTTGAAATAGTCATCGAGATCTCGATTTAATTTGGTTTCTTCTGCCAATGAGTAGTCGTAGCTCTCGGCTCCTCTATCTGAAAAGGAAGCGGGTTTCTTTTTCTTGGACACTCCAATGGATGAGAGATCCGTGGTGAGAGATTCTTCCTGGAGAATGGAGCCCCAGACATTATTTTTCCTTTTGCGGTCCTTTTGGAATTGACGCGTTAGTTGATTGAAGAGAACAGCTCCTCCTCCACCAGGAAAATCAGGAGAGCCCTTGAGAGCAGAGGTGTTTGAGTTGTAATTCATGCTATAAGGACGTTTCGAGGGTGTTTCCGAGTCGGATGAATCCTCATCTTGAGGCTCTTCCTCCTCGGAAGACGTGACTTCCTCTTTAACAAGAGGGTAATTTGCGCTTCGAGACTGGAGACTCGTATGAGGTAAGGGTCGAGGTAGAGGAACATACACTTTGGGCGTCTCGTCATCCTCCTCCTCCTCTTCTTCTTCTTGCTCGGAGCTTAATTCTCCATCCTCAAACTCCACCTCGTCGTTAATATCCATTGCAGTGGAGAGGAAAACACTTCCGTCTCGTCTAGACAGAATATCAGGAGGGAGTCAAGAGAACCGCAGGACCTTAGGCAATTCAGCTCTACTCAATAGCTCAAGGAAGCTGAAACAGCAAGCTGAAAGCTAGCCTAGAAATCAAATGAATTTATCCGCTAAAGAAAGAGCGAGCGAGCGAGCGAGAGCGATAGAAGGAAAAAGAAGAAGGGAGCGTCTCAGACTCGTTGCCCACTTAAAACTGAGTAGTGGAGCAGTGTGATTCTTCTCAATAGCAATCAAAAAAATCTCAAGCAGCTTGAGCTAGTAGCTAGCCTCTAGTAAAAAAAACAAAACAAAACTAAGCAAAGAAGAAAAAAAAACGTGTGCCATCAAGAATGTCTCAAGAACCAGATCCCCCGCCGCAGCAATTCCTCTCCGACTATGAAACTTCGGACGACTTCTGTCAGTCCGCTCTCAAAGCCATTGCCCTTCTCACCAAATCCTCGAATTCCCTTCCATCGGATAATTCTGATACATGGAGCTACTATTCCACCTTCAAGGACTTTCGATTGGTCATGAACACAGAGTCCAGTTCCATATGGAATATCATTAAGGACTTGCTGGAGTATTCCTCCGTCAGTGCCCCCCATGCTGCTCCTGCGAAGGCAGGCCAACTAGTGGATTTGATTTCAGAAGTGAATGATCATCTATTGGAACGGGTTCACTCCATGCTGGATGAGGCAGAGGGGCTGAAATCCAAAGAGGAATTACATTTGATGCAAGTGACGTCCAGTGGATCCAAGCCCATCTCTGGTAGTTGGAACGTGTCGAAAAAAAGCAACGGTAATGAGCCTGTTCTCATCACGGCCAAGAACATTGCTCGTCCACAGCTTCAGTTTCAAAACCAAATTGACAATTCCAACTCTCCCTTTATTCCTAAGCTGAAAGAAAAGCCCAATGGAATGAAGCCTCTTTCCATTCTTCTGGAATATGATGAAAGAGGGGAGATTGAGTTCTATAGTCACCCCTACCTCTTTGAAATCCAACATTTCAAATTGTATCCCTCCCTATTAGAGCCTCAGGACCCTGCTCCCATCAAACCCATTGAGGAATCTCCTCTTGAATGGGTAAGGAGTCCACTTGAGCTTGATAAAATGATACAAGAGCTTCTGAAGGAGACGGAAATAGCAGTGGATCTAGAGGCACATACTTACAGAAGTTTTATGGGCATAACGTGCCTTGTTCAAATTTCAACATCCAGTAAGGACTACCTCGTGGACCCTTTTCCCATTTGGTCCGAAATGACGCGCTTGAATGAAGTGTTTACACACCCCAAGATTTTGAAAATATTTCACGGTGCTGATTCGGATGTTCTTTGGCTACAAAGAGATTTCTCTCTGTATTTAGTTAACCTTTTTGACACTTTTCGTGGTGCTGTACTCCTAGAATTTCCCAAGGGCTCTAGAAGCCTGAAGTATCTCTTATCACGCTACATTGGACTTAATGTAGATAAGCAGTATCAATTGGCGGATTGGAGGATACGACCTCTCCCCTCTGAAATGGAGAAATACGCTCGTGAAGATACGCATTATCTCATCTCCATATATCGGAAAATGAAGAGTGATTTGCTCGAGAAGAGTAATAAGGAAAAACATTTACTTGTCACAGCCTATGATCGAAGCAATGATATCTGTAAAACCCGCTTTGAAAAGTCAATTTTCCATGAGACAAAGCATTTGGGCCTACTCAAGAAGAATCGAAGGTCTTTCAATTCCAAACAACTCTTTGCCCTCAAAGAGATTTATGCCTGGCGTCACAGACTTTCTCGAAGGGAAGATGAGAGTGAACACTATATTTTACCCAATCACATGCTGCTTAATATTTGCTCCGAGCTCCCCCGAGAGATGCAGGGTATCCTTGCCCTATGTAATCCTATTCCCCCGCACGTCAAGCAAAACTTAGTGGAGCTTCACACTATCGTGTATGAGGCACGAGGAAAGCCTTTAACTTTTACTTCTGCAATTCAAGAAGCCAATTGTCCTACAATTCAGCAATCTGAGATCATTGCCAATAATGATGTGATACAAGATCCCTTGAAGTGCCCATTGGATCTGTCTCAAAACTCATCGACTGATAAGTTAGAAACTTTTTTGGAAAATAAAGAAAATGCCCTTAAAAAGAAAAAGTCTTTACGCCACTGTAAAATATCTCCTCATGTAGAAATATTCAAAAGAAAAAGACAGATAGAGGGAAAGTCGCCTGGTTCCAAGGAAATCAAAATGCCTCTGAGTCCCTTCCAACGCTATAAACTCCTCATTCCATTCCTACAGTCTGTCAAGAAAGAGGTTGAAGAAAGTGGTGAGGCCAAGACGAATGATGAAAGAATTGATTCCATTAAAAAACATTTTGATGAGTTGAATCAAATGTCTAAAGAAGAGGTAGTAGAGCCAATGGTGGAAGAGGAGGAAGTCGAAACAACTGAAGACGATAAATCTCCAAATGAAAAAGACACGCAAAAGCTCAAGAAATCCCATAAAAATCAGAAATCTGTTAAGAGATCTTTGACGGTAGGAAATAATGAAGAGTCTCCTCACCCTTCAAAGAAGAAACCCACGAACTTTGAGTCCTATGACTTATCCCAGTTATCTCAGAGGCCAACTGCAAATCCTGAGGAATACAATCCAGCCAAGGAGTTTCAAATGAAGCATGTTCATAATAAAAAGTTCAAAAATAAAAAGCGCTTTAACAAATCTGGAAATAGGAGTCATTCCTATAAGAAAAAATAAAAATTTATTTTCTTAATTATACCTCTTGTTCATTATTGTTGATTCATTATTACAGATGCCGTATGTCTACGTGGGACTCCCTTCTCCCTATGGAGGAAAGCCTCTTTTTCGTATACTCAACAATTTAAAGAACTTTGGAATAGGGCGTATAGTGTACAAAACTAAGGACTACGAGAGATCTGACGCTCCTTCATTCTATAAAATTATTTTCGCTCAGCCTGAAATGGACAGTAAAAATCACTTTGGTCGTGTTATCGCCGAAAGAGTGTACAAAGGCGTTCGAAGCATAGAACCTCTCAACATCTCTGAGGAAGTGTCTATTCCAGATTTTAGACTCGTACCTAAGGACGAAGAGGAAGCCTTTTGCAATTGGGGTAGTGTTCGCAATTATTGTAAGGAGTTGGATGCAGTCAAGAAGCCAAAGTACGTGGAGGTACCTCCCCTCCTAGAACTCTACATGCAGAGATCAAGAGCAATGAAAGGTAATTTCGGCTCTGTTTTGACAAGGGTTTTTATTACAAGTAATTAAATGTGTCTTTATTTAGGCGAATCAGGGACTGAGAAATATCGGATGCCTGCCTACAAAGTCTATACGGGCGACTTTTTGGTTGAGGATGAGTCAACCGAGTCCCATGTGTTGTCCTCTCATATAAAAGGGGAATTCGCAGACTTTACAGACTTTGATATGAACGAATTGCCATTTGAGGAATGGAACGATATGCGGTTTAAACATCCAGCAGCCATTAGGATACACAAGAGGAACATTGAGGGAAAGGGATGGGAGGAGAAAATGGAGAGGGACGGCAAAATAGAGGAATTGGAGACTCGAAGAAAGAAATTAGGCTTATAAATTAGATTCAAATTTATATTTTACATGTTTTACAGCAGAGGTCTAAAAGAATAATAAAAATAAACAGTATAATCATGACTAATGGCCTAAGGAGCCTCACTTCACTTGCTGGGCCTGGAAAACTTCTCAGTGTACATGTGAGAATAGTAACGAAGACGATCTACTTCGGGGTCATCTGGACGCACGATGGTCAAAACATGTTTGAAGGGTTTGTTGCTGTACCATTCGGATCCCCTTTTATTATAGACATAAGAGGCGTAGAGCGAGGCACTCACGAAAAAAATTCCCGAGGCAATGATTTCGGGGTAGAGGGTTGCAAATTCTCGGACGAGAGAGTTTCCATATTTCTCCTTCTCGCTCAGCTTAAATAACTTCCATTGGGTGAAGATGGGCCTTGCAGAGGAACGAATGGCACGATTCATTTTTTCCACTCAACCCTAGGACAAGTCTCACTCGATTTTAATTAATAATTAATTGTTTTTAAAAACTGTCTAAAGTATATATATATATTGTCTAAAGTCTAATATTAATATATATATATATATATTAATACTAAAAAAAACAAATGGAATGGGATCAGCTGTTGACGAAGGAGCTCTTACGTCACATGAGTAGGACAAAATGTGTTAACAATTATAAATTGCTAATATAATATTAATATTATATTAGAAAGAATTAATAAAACTGGTAGTCTAATGAATATTTACACGACTCATTTCTCCAATACCTTATAACAAAGAAAAAATGAATTGAGGAGTTCTAATAGCTCTACCTACTCAAGTAGGTTATACTGTATAACTTATACATATATTGAGACACGGACAACAATAAAATCAAATAATATGTAATCCCTTTTAAAAGCTGGAGAGGTTTAATTAAATACCGAATGCCTCTACGCGAGTGACATCATAGAAGTGCTATTTAATTATTATTTTTAGGTATCATTAATATTCCTTATTCAAAATAAAAAAATTCAGCTCGTTGATTTCACACTTTGAATTCATTTCAGTACTTCAGACTCGAGTATCTCTTCGGCGGCATGGTGATTCTGTCTCCGGCTCTCCGGATTGGGGTGAGTGCCATCCAAATGGCCTCTAATAGTAAGAAGGGGAAGGCTAAAACCATTTTGACAGAGTGTCGAAGTGTGTTATCCGGTCATAAGGAACTCCGTATCCGTCCCAGACTCAGCGATGACAAGGTGGAATTCATTGCTTGGGACCCATGGGCTCAGAGACTTGCACTCTACAAGGAACATAAGAAGGTCAAGTCTGTGAGAGAGGATAAACACTCTCGAGAAGTGGACATTGTGGCTAAGATCCATGAAAGAAATGACAACATCTTTGATGCGGAGGACGCCTTGCGCAGACCTTTCTTTCATAGCAAGAGCTAGGGCTCATAACATGATATCAAACGAATAGAAAACAGAAGGAAAGGACACTCATTTCTTCCGTCAAGAAGTTTTGGATCAAAATTCATTACCAGATCTCAAATGTAGATCTCCTTGAGGGATGTAGCTTAGATTAGATCTATTTATTGTATAACTTAAGTCTTACATTGAATGATAAAAGTTTTCAATTCAACTGCATATGGATATGATTACTAATTAATTGATGAAGCGACATTTACATTATGTGTGTGTGTTCATAATACCTAATACAGATAATACTTGATAAATGCAGGGAATATGGGATATTAATTACATTGCCTAATCGTTGGCCTTGCGTATTCGAGACCTCACAATGTTCAATGAACTATATGGATCACTGTCTCTCAGTCGCTTTCTCACACAGGCAGGAGAGCCATCCAATTTATTATAGTAGGATCTTGCTAACTTTTCCATCGGCAGGTTCCTCATTAGAGAATTGACACCCACAAGAGGCACTCTGCACGTGGGGCACGTAATAACTTCAGGATGACTCTTGCAAGTATCGCACATCACATGCCCATTACGACATTGAAATATTTTGATGGGAGGTTTCATGTCCTCTAAACAAACGGAGCACTCAAAGTCCTTTTCAAATACAGAAAGATCTGGGTTAGATCCTGAGGTTTGGGGCTTTAGAGGACGATTTTCTGAGAGATTTCCTGTGGAGGCATAGCGGTCAAAGTTATCCAACTTTCGTTTAATCTGACGGATCTCTTCATCCACTGTCTTGACTGTCCTTACTTGCTTTGTGATCAAGGACATTCGTCTTTTCATGGCTTCGTCCAGCTGAGATTGGAGGGACTCAATTTGTATGATTAAAGGCTCAATTTCGGCTTCATGCTCCTCCTTTATTTCTCTTAAATGCTCGTACTTTTCAGCAATGTTTTGTAAGAGTCTTTGTCGTGTTTCCGTTTTGAGGTCTGATACTTTTTTTTCTAATTCTTGGATCTCGGGTAGTTCCTCAGGGTTCTCTTTGACAAGTCGTGCATTTTTTATGTACTCTGCGATTTCCTCGTGACCACGGCTCAGTGCCACATCCTCAGCTCTTTGTCCCCTAAGATTAATTGCCTCCAAGTCAATATTAGAGATGGAAACTAAATACTCAACAATGTCTCTGTGACCAAAGTTGCATGCCTCCATTAGAGCTGTCCAATGGTCATGTCGTGTCCATTCCAAGTCATCTGAGGTTGCTGGGAGATCCATGAGTCTCTTCATTTTCTCCCTTGCATTTCTACCGTGTCCCTCATTCCCATCTTGCATGGCCAACATGAAACTTGTTAGTCGGTCATTATTACTCCGATTAATATCTACTGAGGGATGTTCTAAAAGAACTTTAACAGTCTCTAAATGTCCACTTCCACAAGCATAGAGTAGAGGCGTACATCCCAAGCAATTACGACTATTTCCGTCTTTATTTTGATTAAATAAAAGATCCTTCACTCGCTCTGTATCCCCTGAGTCGGCAGCGCTCCATAGACCATTCATAGTGAGTTATTTAATACCTTACTCAATAACCGATTTTCTTTTTATGAGGACTTTCTATGTATGTATATTGAGAAAAATCATACTTCCTTTCTGGTGTGAGTCTTGGAAGACTGCTTTCCCCTGCTATGATTTAATATGCATGAGAGATACATATTAGATATTATATTACATACTTTTGTTTCCTATTTTGGCCTTTGTAAGGATACACAAGATAATAAAAAATATATACATGGTAATTTCTATGATTAATTATGTCAATAGTTAATTCTGTTCTTTGTAAATTATACACTTGTATTTACCGAGCATCATGAATACAACTGAAAAAAATTAATGAATTCCTCAAAAAATTTATAGACATTGGAAGTAAAGCTAATAATTTTGTTTTGGGCAATTGGGATTACAATTACATATTAATGTTACGATCAATTATATGGTTTTAAAAGATGGAAAGGACTAAAATCTATAAATAATTATTTCAATGTGTAATATAATATTCTATTAGATAATTAACAGAGGATATTGAATGATACATATGAAGTGACATTACATAAGAGATTGTTTATAAAACTGTACATAAAATGTAAGCAAACTTATGAGAGTGCGCTTTTACATACGTCCTACTTAGCTAGCTCCATATTTTTTCTTTAATATCTAAAATTGTTCAAATGCTTCATTTGATATTTTTCAATCTTTCGTCAGCTTACAATCGCATGTCGACCCTGTGACTGAGCTGGAGAAGTATCGAGGAGAATATATAAATAAATCATAATTTATATGTACCGTTTGCCCCGAGCTCAATTTTCATCATTAGGAGGAGTATTTCTCGCTTCGATTTGTGGAACTTTCTGCGGACTCTACATATGGGGGCCAGAATTTTATAAAACCAAAAAGTCAGAAGAGGAGAAAAAAGAGAAGAATGGGTCGTAGTTTGACGGGGTGGCGCTATGCTGCATTCTTAGGAACCCTTGTTGGGTCTATTGGACTTGCAATCTATCCCATTATTATTATGCCTCTCATGAACCACGAAGAGTACCGTGAGATCAACGAACGAAACCGCGCAGCTGCAGCAATTGACTCCAACAAAACCCAACCTGGAAATATGAACGTTTGGAAGGATCCCTTTGATCGCAAATAATAATTACAAAAATCATGTTTACTCATCGTTTATTATACGCTAATTGCTCTCGCTACTTGACTAATAGCACGGCATTTGTCCAAAATGGAGCAAAGATCCGTGAGGTTCCCCTTGTGGTCCGTAGAGTTATTGATGAATCCCGAGGACCTCAAAATATCCCAAGGACTCATTCTGTTATAGATAAAAGACTCATTGAGCGGATGGAGGCCCTTAGCTCCAATTCTTCTCTCATTCAGTTACTTGAAACGTTAAAATATAGTCAAGTCACCCCTCAGATTGCAAATCTGGCTCTTACCAAAATGTCTGAGTTTAAAGACGAATACAATCATGAGGGGTTTGCGAGTAGTGCTTTTATAAAACGTCTTCTTGACATCATCGTATCGGGGGTTGAAAAAGATCCTGCATCTCTAATTGAGGGTCTAGCGCTAGGAGTTATGGAATTGGAGAACTTTATGGATCCATTGGATGCCATCAATTTTAGAAGAAAAATGTTTGAGGCTGCTCTCATCTCAATGACAGATGGTCTATTGAAACCTTGCGAAATTGCTAAGACTGTGTGCATAATATCCGAGTATTTTCCGGATAGGGGTGCCAAATTCAGAGAAACTGACAAATTCTGGCCAGGTATTATGGACAAGTCTGAAGAAATAAATGCTTCGAACATATCAACCGTCTGTAAGGTGTTACCTCATCTGAAAAAGAGTCGGGATATTGTCTTGAAGACTGTAGAATGCAAATTAGATGACTGTTATAGAGAACTTGATACGAGTTCTGCTCTGGAAGTTCTGGGTATTCTTACTGGTATAGATGAGAGAAACCGTCGAATATTAGAGAATCTCTCTGACTGGATCTCGCTCAACATTCAGAAACTAAATGAGAAAGAACTATTGGCGTTCATTTTTTGTTTTACAACCCTGGAATTTACAAGTCCCACGTTTGAGAGAACCCTGGAGCGCTATATGAAAGCAAAAGGAGTTCGTATAAGGGACATTGAACTGATTTCGAGTATTTGTGAGTATGGACTCAAGTTTCGTTTAAGGAACCCTACAATACTTGAAGGAGTGAGTGAATATTTCATTGATCATGGCAAGAAGTTCACTCCATGCCAGATTCATTCAGTAGCACGCATTTTCGGTGAATTAAACTATCACCCACCCAACGGATTCAAGTTTTTTGAAAAATTGGAGAACTTGTTGGACGACAAGTTTGGTGAATTTGAAGCTATTGAGATATTAAATCTTCTCAATAGTGCTGTCTATTTAGAAATCTACCCATTGAACTTTGTTGATAAAATATTTTCTAAAGCTTTTTTTACCAAGTGCTCAAAGTTAAGCCCACCTCAAAAAACTGAGGTTGACAACTTGCTGAGAACTTTTGAATCTGGGATACGAATGGGTGTAAAGGGCTACGAACGTTTCCCTGTCTGGAGATCTAACTCCTATCAGTACGTTAATCGCAATTTTAGAGTAGGAAGAGCAGCAAAAAAGATAATGGGTCCGTTAGGTGATATAGTCGGGGGACTGGATCGTTTGAACCTGGATGTTATCCTTTCTTCTCTTCCATTGGCACCCATATACATTATTGATCTCATGATCTACCCCTCAGCTGCTGCCAAATTCACAAGGTAAACAACAAAAAAAAGTTTTACTTGTGTTCGAGTACTTACTATAACGGAATTGAAACACACATTTATCTCTTTTAGGTTGGGAAGAGGGACCAAAAATAACATGGTCACCGCCGTTATCATTCACCCTTCTGAGCACTATGACTCTAAGGGTAAACATTTGATTGGTATTCAGGCTCACCGTATTAGACATTTGAAGAAAATGGATTTCAAGGTGATGGAGCTAAATATGAAAAACTTGTACCTTATGAGTAGATCGGAAAGCGAGGAGTTGAAGAGTTATTTAAAGAAGTGTTATGAGAAATCAGATTCATGAACAATTTGTGAAGTCTATCTAATATTTATTACAGTTTCCTTTTAAATAGACGTATTAGCTATAACAATCCATTTCTTTAAGTGACAAAAGTCAATGTTGTAAAGACTATGAACTACTAAGTTCCATCAGTCAAATTAAAATTCATACATCTACAAAAATACTATATAGAAGTATGATTAAGTTTCTATGTCTGAAATCTTAATAATAACATAAAGGAACACAAACAATAAAATGATCTTTTTTTGAAGAAGAAAAAAATGTTCTACCAACAATTTTAGTTTTTCTAGAAGTGCCCTAAATGCCCAAATTGAGTCTTCAAAATGTCTTTTGAACTCTTTAGTACAAGCTCATTCTGGAAGGTGAGGAATTACCTTTTCCATATTTACCTTTTTGACTTGGGTCCACTCTTGTGCTGAAGGTGCTTCTTGTGAATATACTCTTATGTAATTTTTGTTTTTGTTTTTTCTGTAAATTGCTTTTTGATTCCCTGTATATAGAGAAAGAAAAGTTTTTTATAAGAACAGAAAACTATGGAAAGTATGACAGACACAAACCTCAAGTCTTACTTTCTCGAAAGTAAGGACATACACCATGACTCTTTTTAAATCTTTGAAGTGTTTCGAGACATGTCTTGTATGTCTCTTTCAGACCTGAAATGTAAAGCCTCGTTATTTCATTGCGAGCCAAGTTAATTAGAGTATTGAGAACACCGAATATAAGTTCAATATGGGGAAATGATTTGTTATACCGTCCAATCAAATCCAGTAAAACAATAACGGGTTTTTTTATCCCCATTCTCCAACATTTGATCACAACACACTTCGGAGTAGTGTGTTGAGGCATCTAATAATGAAGAAAGGATTCATTTAAAATGCACTTTTAAATAAGCATATACACAGAAAAGCTATTTTATTCAAGTCAGTGACTATTTTTACAACAACAGCCAGGCTCTTGATGTTGTAAGGCAAGATATAAAACATAAGAGATACGGTTCCATAGTTATCATTCTCTGTGGCTTCCTTATTGACAGACACCAATTGGGCTCGAACTTTACTAAGTCGAGTATTACATATTAGCCTTTTCCGAGTATGGTAGCTCCCCTAAATTGACTAAAAATAAAAACATACCATCATCAAATTGAAATCAAGACTAAAATAGTAGCCTACTTGTATCACAACTGTGCATCAAGTTACCGTCTTGAACTTCTTTCTACAAACCCATGCCTGGTAGTTCTGTTGAATACAAACGGTAGCTAAATTAATGTCGTCCTTAAGTTTAAATTGTTTTGTGAAACGAGTAGAATCAAGGGCGACTAATCTTGCCTTTTATTCATGGCTAAGAATCGACGTATCATAAACTGAGCCTTAATTATCTTTCTAACTTCAATTTTCATCAACTTACACTTATTCCTCTGTAAATAGCCTCTGATATGCGATTGAATAACAAGGCATGCTAGGTTTAGAAGGGTAACAGCTACTCTTTCTCTGTTTAATCATCTTCTACCTGAAAATCTGCGGACCGGTGAATGAATTTTAATAAACTCTAGTTCCTAGTTTTATGTACTACTTTCTCTGTAGAGAACCCCTGATATGCGATTAAATAATTAATTATTATTGATAATTAATAATCTTGGTACTGCACCAATGATTGAACAAAGACAATCCTTTTCACATCCCTTTTAATCGACTTGCATCTTTTTTTTTTTTTTTTTTTTTTGAAAATAGCCTCTAATATTCGATTGAATGACGTGGCATGCTTGATTCTGAACTATTAATGTCTTTCTTTATATTAATTCTTACTTCGCTAAGAATAGTTAAATCAGTGACTGAACCGTCAAAATCTTCCTCACTTCCACTTTCATCTCTCTAAACCTTTTTCTTTGAAAAGATCCTCTCACATGAGATTGGTTGACCCGGCATTCTTTTATTTTGTCAACTCTCCAGAGATTTATTACATTCCAATATGCATGTCAGTGTATAAGTTATAACTTATTAGTCACAAAACAGAAACTGGACATTGAGGAAAAGATGGGGACTGGCAAGTAAATAATATTAAGTGCTCAAATTTTTAAAAAACTGTGAATATTTATTCTGATATTTTATTCAAAAAGGAAATAAATTGTGGAATTTTTACATTATATTATTATATAAATATATCAATCTCTAGTGATTAATTAATTAATTATAATTATTTATTTAAAAGAGTTGAAATTAAATCCATGTTGCAACTGAATAAGACTCTTCATAATCAATTATTCTATTAATGATAAAATACCAATTAATTAGTAGTATTATTTACTCTTCAAATGAAGCCCTTTTGCTTTAAAAACGAATGAAATTTTTTAACGCTATTCCTCTACAAACTAAACTCTAAAAAAGAGGTTCTTTTTTGTAAAATGGATACATTTGTAATAATAATATCAATTTAAGTATGTATTACAATTAAATCCTTCTCCGGCCACCCCTGCTAGGCTTAACATGTCCATGAAAGTAGAGCTTTTGGCAACCATGTTTCCTATTGTATTTATTAGCTGTTTTATTAGTAAATAAATTTGTATGAGGTTTCGTGATGAAGTAAACACGTGAGTTTATTATCAATTTAGAAGTTCATCCGTCTTGGTCTCTCTGATAATCGGTGAATTTTTTGATCGCTATGGGTAAGAAGGACGAGTCTCTTTTGAATGTAACAAATGGTGGAGGGGAAAACGATAAGGAAAGCTATGAAGAGAAGCTCAAGCATGTGAGCGTTATCAGTAAGCCCATGGCCTCGCGAAAACTCACGAAAAAAGTAAGTTGTCTCGAAAGACCTCAAAATCCCTGAGTTCTTAGTCAAGTTCATTATTTCATTGTCTATTTTCTCTCTCTAGATCTACAAATGCATAAAGAAGGGAATGAAACATAAGACATATGTTCGCAGTGGACTCAAGAGCGTTCAACTTCATTTGAGGAAAGGAGAAAAGGGACTTTTGATTTTTGCGGGAGACGTGACCCCCATTGACGTGATGTGCCATTTGCCCGCAGTGGCTGAGGAAAAAGACATTCCCTACTGCTATACACCTTCCAGAGCAGATCTGGGATCAGCCATGGGCGTCAAACGAGGCACTCTTACGCTTTTGATACGGGAACATGAGGACTATAAGGAACTCATGGATGAAATCAAAACGGAAGTCCATGCCCTTCCCGTTCCAACCCTCTAAAGCACTGACCCTTTCTTCATTTCATTTGATTCTTTATATTTGTATATATCAATATGTATGTCCCATACTCTCAAGGGTAGCATTCAAATAAATTGGCTTATTTGCTTATTTTAAGGATAATTATAATGATTACCAATTTAGAGCGTATTTGGTTTGATACCTCTTTATTTGAAAATTCAGTGGATTTGGGTTAGAATTCACTGAGTGTAGTTGAACCGTTGATAAATTGTAGAATAGCTGAGTCGCAGGTTGTATCCTGTTAATCGGTTCTTAAGACGTCTTCTAGACTCAGTTCTGCACTCTTCTTCAACCTCTCATTACCCTGAATCCTTTCCAATCCATTATATATTTGTATTTAAAGAAAGTGGTCAATCATGGGAGCAGGACATTCTTTGGACAGACTACAAGAAATCCCTTTCAAGACGAAGATTCCCTCTCTGAACACTGATCGAGGGGGTTACATCGTGACTCAAATTCTTAGTATTGGTCATATCAAATCCTCCACTTATTCTGACATGACGACATATTTCCGTGACGTTGATCCTGATGCGCCGAGAAGGCGTTGTATTTGTGACGACGTGGAGGATAGACAACGCTCTGCAGTGAGAAATCGTTTATTCCTTGTTAAAAGGATTAAAAAAATAGAAGAGTCCATCGAGTCCCTGGAAGGATTACTCTCTGAGGCTTTCATCGAGTATGAGGTGAATCCAACTCTGAAGGGGAAGAAAGGCCTTAAGAACTACATTAAATTCAGTGAAAAAGACACTGCCCGCCTTATTGATTTCGGTATCATTGCCTCCAATAAAGTATCTAATAATCTTAAAATTTACTTGGCGGAAAAGAATCGATGTGAACAAAATCCAGGCTGTGATTTAACTGTACTCAACACCCTTCAAAAAGATTGTCATGCAACTCTTGACCATTTGGAAGATATTGACGGCAAGTTTTTGAGATTTTGTGATATTATTCACTTTTTTATTAAATTTTGTGGGCCAATTGATGATAAACCCATTGAAGAAACGAGTCATTGGACACCCATATTTGCCCGTTTTTGGGGTACTCTAGTCATATACTTACTGCATCTTTTACCAGGCTATGCACTCTGTAGAATGAAGTCTTTTGCAACTAAACCAATGGATTTAGAAGGATTTTATGTGGAGGAAGGCTATAAAAAATATAGATTCGAATTAGTTCAAAAATGGGAAAAGTATAGGGAATTTCTCGGTACGATAGCAACGGATCTCAAAGAATCAAGGGAAGTAGTAACAAGGCTAGCCTGCAAATATCTGACGAGACATTTTAGAAGAGAGGATGCAAAAAGACCACACTGCATACTCGATCAATTTATTCTTTTAATGGATGAACTAAAAACCATGAGAAATTACTTTAAAGAATTTTTAGAAATAGTTGATGCCTGTCTCTTTTATGCTCATCAATCCTTGAGCAGTCTTTGGTACAACCCTATTTTTGAGGTTTACTTTACAAATATTGCAGAATTTTTCCCATATTGTATGCCCAATTTTTTTACTGCAATCATATCTTTGTATGGTAGTTATATTAGTGAGTTGGATATTGGATCGGCAGATTGTTTACTATGCAATGCTGAATGTACTGGCTTAGTACGCTTTGCCTGTGAAGAGTGCTTGGGAGATTGTATTTTTGGTACTTACTGTAGTAGAATGTGCAGAGGTAAGGATGTGGCGGATCATAAAAAGATTTGTTCTTTAAGATCAGAAGACACTTTGAGGAAATATAAGAATATATTCGTTCCCATGAATGGAAAGCCTCTTAAAATAATGAATTGGTTAGACGAAAGGCGGGAGGGCAAACAAATAGTCATATTGAAGAAAAGTGAGGATCGAGTGGAGTATACTTATGTGGACAATAAGAAAGCAGAGACGCCTCCTTCGAAGTCTATTGTAGTGTCTAGTGAAACAACTCCACAGTCCAGCATTCCACCCGTCGTGGCTAAACCCAGTCTACCACCATTGTGCATCAAAAATAATCAAGTTCCACCCATTCAAAAACAAATGTACCTCCCTCAGCCCAATCAAAACCCAATGTATCGTCCTCAGCCCAATCAAAATTCAATGCGTCTCCCTCAGTCCGTTCAAAATCCAATGTATCGCCCTCAGCCCAATCAAAATTCAATGCGTCTCCCTCAGTCCGTTCAAAATCCAATGTATCGTACCCAGCACAATCAAAATCCAATGTGTCAACCTCAGTTCGTTCAAAGACCAATGTATCGCCCTCAGCCCGTTCAAAATCCAATGTATCGTCCTCAGCCCAATCAAAATCCAATGTATCGCCCTCAGCCTATTCAAAATCCAATGTATTGCCCTCAGCCTATTCAAAATCCAATGGGTCACCCTCAGCCCGTTCAAAACCCAATGTACCTCCCTCAGTCCGTTCAAAGACCAATTCATGTCCCTCTGCCCACTCCAAAGCTTGAAAATCCCCCTCCTGTCCCTGAGTCGAAGGAGCCAACGAAACCCCGAGTCCAGGGTGGCTACTTACAGAGGAAAACCCAAAGAATGCAGGAACGAATGGCAAAGAAGAGGGAAAGACGAACAGTTGTTGAGAACGCATCCGACGAGGCATTAAAGCAATGCCAAGAAGTAGAAAGGCGGCATTTAAAGACTCTCCAGCAGAGGCCGGACCTCCGTTGACGAAGGTTTTACATTTAAATGAATTGATAAATGTAGATTTTTAAATATTTTTTATTTAATAGTATCCACGTAAATAATCATTATTAGTGATGAAAAAAAAAAGTAATTTAAAAAAGTTTACTTTACTCAGCTGCAGTAGCTGCGGCCTTTTCAGACTCTTCGTATTTCTTTATTAGAGCCTCCACCTCATTAGCTGGAAGGATTTTAATGTTCGTTTGATCATTCTTTCTACTAAGAGTGGCAATTTCAATTTTATCTGGAGTCAGTTTAGTCATATCCAGTGTCTTGGTGAGGACTTTAATGGCCAAGTCCAAGCACTCTTTCAAATTCATTTCGTTTTCCTTATACTCTTGCTTGAGCTGAGAGACGGCAGCAGTGGAGTTGTTCCCAATGCAAGTCGCCTTCCATCCTCCATAATTACCTGCAAAAAGGTGGTAAGGAAATGATGTTTATGGGAGAGGTATCTCCTTACCAGAGGGATCTGACTGATAGAGTTGGTATCCAAAGTGTTCATCCCAGCCCATGTATAGAATGGAGACTCCAAATGGCCTCTTTCCACCAAACTGAGTATAGGCCTGCTTCTTGTCACATACCTGCGACACCAACTGTTCGCAAGGGATGGGGGACCCGTAGACATACTCGTAGCGCTTACCAATGAATCGCATTTCGTGGGTCAGTACATTGGCGTCCGAGGTGATGCCAGCCACGGAGCAGGACATGTTCTCGTTCAGAGTATAGATCTTTTCGGAATGGAAAACCTAGAGGGTCATGGAATGAGAGAGAGTGAGCGAGTGAGTGAGAGATAGAGAGGAAGGAGAGGCAGAATTACATCATCTAATAACTTATTCGTGTTCTTTCTTTCCGCTGCAACGAGAATCCCGTCTGTGGCCAAAATGCCAAGCACGGTTCCGGCATGACCGATGGCTTCCATTGCGTACTCCACTTGGAAGAGGCGTCCCTCAGGAGAGAAGATTGTGGTTCTTGTATCATACCGCCGTGCCATGATGTGTTTTGAATTGAGTGAGGAAGGATTCCGGTGTTTTGGGAGAGATGGACTTGGAGCTAAGAAGGATGATCCTGCGCTTTTTGATTTGGGGAATGACGTCAATAGGGGTAGGAACGTCAAAAGCCATCATGCCCACACCTAAGACTGTATGTCTCCCCTTTTCAAAATGCTTATTATTACTCAGTAGTCATTAGTTATACGACTTTGATTCCTTCTCAGGGAAGGATTGAAGAACACAGAACTCATAAAAGATTCTCATAAAATCATTGTCAATAAGAAAATGGAAGGTGCCCTTTGTTGTAGGAAGCTATAGAATCAGGGATTGAAATTGTTGTTTAAAGAGGTTGTGTGATGTAATTGGGGGAGGGGGGGGGAGGTAGAGAGAGAAAGAGAGAGGGAGGGAGGGAGGGAGGTAGAGTGAGAGAAAGGGAATGGACTCTTCAAATGTCAGCTTACGTTTTTTGCTTATTCATTGACTTTTCTGTCTATTCTCACTTTTCCTTGGTGTTGAAGCCTTGTAGAAGTTGTGAAGTAAAGTGCGGTCTTTGGGATGGGAAACCAACAGTCAGGATCCGGTGGAGGTCTCGGAGGAGACAAAAAAGGCGAAAAGACTGAGCGGAAGAAGTATGAGCCGCCAGTGCCCACCCGGGTGGGTAAGAAGCGTAAACGTGCCCGTGGTCCAGACGCGGCCAACAAATTGCCGCAAGTGACTCCACACACTAAATGTCGTCTGAAGTTGCTCAAGTTGGAGCGTATCAAGGACTATCTTCTCATGGAGGAGGAGTTTATTCGTAACCAGGAAGTGCTGAAGCCGCAAGAGGAGAAGAATGAGGAGGAGCGCTCCAAGGTGGACGATCTGCGTGGAACACCCATGTCTGTGGGCTCCTTGGAGGAGATTATTGACGACAACCACGCCATTGTGTCCACCTCAGTGGGTTCCGAGCACTACGTCTCCATCCTTTCCTTTGTGGACAAGGATCAGTTGGAGCCTGGATGCTCAGTTTTGCTGAATCATCGTGTCCATGCGGTCGTGGGCGTCCTTGGAGATGATACAGACCCCATGGTTACCGTCATGAAGCTAGAAAAAGCACCTCAAGAAACATACGCAGATATTGGGGGTTTGGATCAACAAATCCAGGAAATCAAGGAGTCAGTGGAACTCCCTCTCACTCATCCTGAATACTACGAGGAAATGGGGATCAAACCACCCAAGGGTGTTATTCTCTACGGACCCCCAGGAACGGGAAAGACTCTTCTGGCTAAAGCAGTCGCAAATCAAACCTCTGCAACTTTTCTTCGAGTGGTCGGATCTGAACTCATTCAAAAGTATTTGGGAGATGGTCCTAAGCTAGTTAGAGAGTTGTTTCGTGTAGCTGAGGAGCACTCTCCTTCTATTGTATTCATTGATGAAATTGATGCCGTGGGAACAAAGCGGTATGACTCCAATTGTGGAGGCGAAAGAGAGATTCAAAGAACCATGTTGGAGCTTCTCAATCAATTAGACGGATTTGATTCTAGAGGAGACGTCAAAGTCATTATGGCCACAAATCGTATTGAGTCTCTTGATCCTGCTTTAATTCGTCCAGGTCGAATTGATCGTAAAATTGAATTCCCCATTCCGGATGAAAAAACAAAGAAAAGAATTTTTGGAATTCATACTAGTAAAGTATGAAGTTCAATTCACTTGTATATTTCATTCAAGTATTTATCTATGTACTTTTTCTTTCTAGATGACTCTTGCGAATGACGTAAATGTAGAGGAATATATATTGGCCAAGGATGACTTATCTGGTGCTGATATCAAAGCCATTTGCACTGAAGCTGGTCTCATGGCTCTAAGGTACTATTATCATTTTTATTTTAAATTTATTTTGATCTTCATGTCTTTTTTTTTATTTTTTTTATTTTAGAGAGAGACGTATGAAAGTCACTGACGAAGACTTTAAAAAATCAAAGGAAAACGTCCTATACCGCAAACAAGAAGGCACTCCTGAGGGTCTTTATCTATAGGTGTCCCGGCCACGGATTGTCTATCATCTTATATCTAAAATAAATCTTATTTCTTTTCCCCCCTGTGTATACTTGTATCGAATCACTGTTACTCTAAATAAATAGTTTGATACTACGTTAAGTTACTTACGAGTTATTTTGATGTGAACAAAAAAAAAACTTGAAATGAAAATGTAAATAAACTCACCATTTTACGTACATAATTTCGATTTATTTCGACAACAAATTTAACTAATGGAATACCTGGGTTATATGCAAAAAAATGTATGATTAATTTATGAATCAAAAGTAACTGCAGATTCCATATATTGGATGCTTGTCCAAAAGTTTCATCAGCCCTACAATCTGATACAGTGAATGAACGAGTATAATAAGAGTACATATAAGGAACAAGGACCTGCAGGTTCGATATAAGTAATTGCTTCAATAGCCATAATTTAAATATATATTGCCTATAAAAATAATATATTCTTAAAAAATGTCCAGGATGGACATTGAATCAGTAATAAGATTTGATATGTAAGAATTATTATTCCAATTTTCTATTTATTAAAGACTAAATAATGTTTTATCGTTGAAACAATTCCATGTAATTAATTAAAATATCCTTAAGCATATAATGCATGAGAAATATCGAGTCAAAAAGGATTATTTAAAATTCAAATTCAACTTCAATCAAATTCAAATTCCAGCCTTTTTAAAATAGATTACGTATTTGATTAATTGTTATGCATGATATGTATCATGTTATTAATTAATTTTTTATTTTTATATGAACATACTTTCTTTTTTTTTCTTTAAAAAAAATGATATCAATAATAATACTTATTAATATTATTATAATTAATAATATTAACAACACGACTGGTGTTGTGTCGAAATAGAATTTATTGTCTAGCTAGACGCTAGCTATTATATTTATAAATTATATCCTAAAAGGGCAAATTGAAATATATATATCTTAGCAGCTGATCTAGCTAGCTAATAAAAAAAATGGGTATCAATGACAAGAATAATATATACATATATAATATTAATATTATATATATTTTTTATGATGAATATAATATTATATTCATCATTAAAAAAAGAAAAAAAGTTCGGAACGGCTAGTTTCTTTTCTTAGTAGTATATATATATACTAGCTAGCTTTAGTTCAACAGCTAGCGCTGTTGTTCGCATTTTTTGTTTTCAGATCTTTTGTTGTATGTGAGGCCCGTTGTATTACCATGTCCAATCTTCGTACAGTTGATTGAGTGTAATTCAGGCGTCGATTCGCTGTAATCCTGTGTTATTATTGTAATTTTGATTCATTGACCACCTAGTCTGACCCATTTCTGAGTCGGGGATTGAGATTCGTTGAGTGAGAGGAGGAGGAGTTGGGAAGTGAGGATTGTAAGAGGAAGTATGATGGGGTCACCGGAGCTTACGGCTCAACAAGCCTATGATAACTTTTGGCCCAAGGCCATGGAAGAAATTCATAACATGGAAGTCACGGGTCTCAAGCATCAGGAACTCCCCCTGGCACGCATTAAAAAGGTATTCCATGGTTCTTCTGAAAGGGACTTACTCTTTCTTGTCTCTCTTTTTGGGCGGGAATTTTGTTTGAAATGCTTTGGATGCTCAAGACTCGAGAGTTTTTTGTTTTATTTTCCCAGATTATGAAGTTGGATGATGACGTGAAAATGATATCCGCGGAGGCTCCTGTTCTTTTTGCAAAGGCAGCTGAAATGTTTATTCACGAATTAACTATGCGCGCCTGGATTCACACTGAGGACAACAAACGAAGAACTCTCCAAAGAAACGACATAGCCATGGCCATCACCAAGTGAGTTCTCCCTAAGTCAGGGTTCTCCATTCCATACCCTTTATTCCTTCACCCTCTTCTTTTTGCAGATATGATCAATTCGACTTCCTCATTGACATAGTTCCTCGAGAGGAAGTGAAGGCTCCTTCCTCAGGGAAGTCATCTCGGGAGGATAACTCTGTTCGTGTCGTTCCGGATCAAGTCTCCTACTATTTCCAATTATCTCAACAGGGAGATGCCACCGCCGGCTCCCCCAACACGAACAACCATCCTCAACGTAATTCAAGTCAGCAGCAACAAGTCTCAAATCAGTCCCAGCAACGTGTTGTCGTTTCCTCTACCTCTGGAAGTGTACAAACTCTAACCACAACATCAGCCCCAACATCTGTTGGACAAGCCGCTGCTGCTGCTGCCGCCGCTGCTCAAGTGATACAGCTTCAACCCACTCAAATGGTCAGTACACCTATTCCACCTCCTGGAGGCATTCAAATTGTACAACAAATTGTGGGACCCAGTGGGGAAATTCAGCAAATACCCATTCAGCTCACGAGTCAGCAATTGGGGCTCATTCGAGCTCAAATGACGGGTCCCTCTCAAACTCCCCTTGTAATCCAAACGGCACCTATTCAACCTGCGACTCTTCAAACAACGCATCCGCAATCCGTCTCTGCAGCACCTCAGGCTATTCAATTGAGCAATCCAGGTCAAGTACAACAAGTCTACACTCTATCCCAGGAATGATGATGAAAACTAAAAACTATATATTTATAAATTGTCATTAGATATGCAAAATTTACTCTTTATTATTCCCCTCCCTCCCTCCAACCCCCACATCGCTTAATTCTATCCTATAATAAAACAAATGATTATCATTAATAATAACAGATTTAAATATCATAATGAATTTATTTTTCTATGAAACTTTAGTGTCATAATACATGAAAAAAAGAAAAACGATAATAAATAGTACTACTAAAGTATGATTTATTCTAAAGCCCGAGACGCATATGTTAATACTTAATATATTATTACTAGTAGGTACTTATAATATTTCATCATACTACTAAATGCTTCTTTTAATTACTTTTTGTAACATTATAAAAGTCCATTTCACAAAGATCTAAAAATCAAATTTGATAAATATATATATTATATATAAAGCTGCTCCCCCCCTCCTGGATGTGGAGTGGGAGAGAAAGGGTTGAGAGATCAAAATAGAAGTGTCTGTCTGAGAGAGAGAAAGAGTTCAAGACGTGAGGCTAGCTCAACATGTCAGAGAAAGGAGAGAAGTAAGGGAAGAAGAAGGCGGAGAATCTGTGCTATCACGAGCCCTTTGAGGGCAGAAACGGAAAGGGTTCCTCTTCATCTCCATTGAGATTGTCATATTGATTCAAATCCGGCTCCTCGAATGGAGTTAGAGTTGCATCTCCATCCTCTTCCTCATCTGGCCATTTGGAGGAGGCCAATGAAAGAGAGGAAGAGGCTCGAGAGTTGGAGGAACTCCAATCCTTTCTTTTGCGTTTGAGATGATGATTGATTTTGTAATCAGGGGGAAGTGGAGTCTCGGATTCCGTGTCTAGAGCGTGAACTCGCTTTTTCCAAGCCTTGACGAGTCCATCCCATTGTCGTCTCGAGTATTTGAGATGTTTTTTTGGCGTTACAGGGTGATGGGCTTTTCGAAGGTTCTGTGGAATTTTCTCAATGTATGCATCGTAGGAGAGCGTGTTCTTTCCATACTCGATTTGCTTTTCCCTTCGACTCAGAATCACAGGATCCATTTCTCTCTCTGGGGGAGATTTTCGCTGGTGACGAGAACTAGATCCAATCACCTTAGGTCGTTTGTTATCACAGGCACCACTATCCGCACTCATTCTGCCTTCAGAGTCGTCTATTTTCATTCTAATTTACCCACACTTAAGTGTGGTTCTAAGCTCGAATGTCCTTTATTAGCTTTTCCAATGTAACATAGAAAACACTAAGCCAACAAAGCGTCTCGTCCGATGCTCACCTCACCAGCAAGTCCCCTATGCTCATACAATACACAACTAATCAACTCGGAACAAGAAAAATAGTTCCACAGAAAAACCCCGCCAAATCCAGTCGACTCAAAGACATTTATTTTCTTCCCTTTATTATTATGCCCCCATCGGTCTAGCTATGGGCGCCTGTCTGCCTTAACTCTCACCCCACTTGCATTCATTACATGTACGCACACACCCTCCTTCCCAACAAGCAGCAGGAGTAGCTTTTAACAAAAAACAGCTACATTCTAGCTTGTCATTTGGCGCCCATTTAAATACCCCCCACCATTTTTACAATCAGCCTCTTTTAAATGTCCCTCTCTGGAACAGAAATCGTCGGCCACCGCTCCCTCCTTCAATTAACGACATACAAGGAAGAAGTAGTATTAATACCAACAGGAATAAATGATCTTAGACATATTTATCTTTGTATTATATATTAAGTTTATATTCTCCAAAAATTCGTGTTTCTACCAATTTTACATAGAAATGAGGTGGTATAAGTAAAAATGTTTGGAATTGTCCAAAAATATATTTTCTTCACCCATTACTAAGACAATGAAGGTGATACACATTTGTATATATAAATGGATATATAGAAATTAGATATAAAATACACGACCCTTTCCGTGGTGTTTAATAAAAAAAATAAAGTAAACTTTTCGAATCGTAGTAAATGAGAAAAGGAAGGGAAAAAGAGAACAGTAAAATGACAAATTAAATCTCAAACAAAAAAAAATGAAAGAATTAAAAATCGACGACTTCTTTAGCCTCCAAAACCGTAGAGAGTACGTCCTTGTCGCTTAAGAGCATATACTACGTCCATGGCAGTAACTGTCTTCCTCTTGGCGTGCTCAGTATAGGTTACAGCATCTCGGATAACGTTCTCAAGGAATACTTTAAGTACACCTCTTGTTTCTTCATAAATCAGTCCAGAGATACGCTTCACTCCTCCACGACGAGCCAAACGACGGATGGCGGGCTTAGTGATACCTTGGATATTATCACGAAGTACTTTACGATGACGCTTTGCACCTCCTTTCCCAAGTCCTTTACCACCTTTTCCTCTTCCAGTCATTTTCGCTTTTGGATCAAATGTTCACTTTACCTACTCGATAGATACTGAGCAGCCAAAAGATGAGGCAGACTTTATATATATATGTTCTTTTTTCTCTTTTTTTAGCCCTTGTTAGACATCCACCAATCCCCTCTTCATCTATAAGGTACATCACCCAATCAAAGCCGCTCTTGCTCAGACTACTTTCTTCTCCATTTTCACTCGATCCTTCCTGCGCTCCCTCTATATTTTCCCGGCCGGCCCTCTATATTTCTTCTTTCACTACTCTATATTAATTATGTAAAGTAGATTACTACTAATTAGCCGGTATCTAAAACGTTTTTGCAGGCTTATTATTAGATTTCTTCTCTCCCTTATGAACTAATTAGGATTTCGGGTGTCCGGTCATAATATGTTGTAATTTCACAACAATTGATTAACCATCCACCTGAGCATAAATCAGGGCTGGTGTCACTGATACAATAATTTACTGTTTTTACGTTTTATTTTAAATAGAATTGCGTTTTATATATATTTAATTTCAAGTATTTATTTTGTATTCATTTCCTTTGCGGCCGTGAAAAATGTTCGAATAATCCTCGAAAAAGGATGTACTTTGTAGGCATTCGCGGAAAATCCAGAGCTGTATAGTATGTTAATGTATCCCCCCCCTCTTCGCCACCACTTCAATGAAAGCTTTCATCCCCAACTTCAAAGGAAACTTTACTTTTTAAATTATGGACGGTTGTACCATACCCCGTTAAGTTCGGATAAGTCTTGACTTTACTAGAGACGATATGGTTTTTCATTGCAAGACCTATTATATTTATATACCATTAAAATCCACCATTAATATATGAAATAGTGATAAAATGTTAGTTCTTAATCGTGGTATTTCGAATACTGTCATTTGCATCCGCAAACTTCTAAATCTTGAGAATTGAATCTGCATTCACAAATCTTAAAATCAGGAAGATTTTAACAATGATTAATTAATTTATTATTGACTATAGTCAGCTCACCTTCAACTATATAGAACCAATTCTTAAGTTGGAGGAGGGGGGGGGGATCTGTCTTATATAAATGACGTCACATGTTGATGAAACAAGCAACTTTTCAATGTTATCGTTAATACAAAAAATGGAGCCAAGTAAATCTATTTTTTTGATACTATACGACGATCCAAAATAGACTACATGAACTGTCCGGATAATAGGACATAAGTTATTCCCTATTATATAGACTGCTTTATTATTACTGTAGTGAAGATTTGGGACAGTTGCAACAATTTATTTTAATTGATTAAAAAGATTGTTTAATTTAATTTTCTTCATCTTTAACTCGAACATGATCTTTTTAATAGTTAAAACTGTCTCCGGGCGTGTGGATGGTTACAATATTTGCCGGATAACATTCTAGTCAAATGTGTGTAAAAACTACCGGCTGATATAATTTATAAACAAACTCAATCAATTACTAATAAATGTAAGTAAGTTGAGTTAAATTTTGTTTCATTTAACTCAAATCTGCTCCCAGATCTAATGCACAAATATTTGTAACTGTTCCCTTTCTTCCCTACTTCCTTTAATTAAATAATTAATAACTATTAACTCATCCTTCACCATGGAAGAGAGGGATAATTCTAAAAAAAATAACTACATATATCACATTAGAGCCCATCAGAAGCGTAAATACTTTCACAAGCAACTCAACAGCACAAAATATTATGCAAAACTACTAACAACGATCCAAAAAAGAGAGGATATTTTGTCCCCATGAAAACTTTTTGTGAACCTCAATGAATGTGAGGGCCAGTTATCTAATACAATTCATTCATAAATTAACCATTTCATTCCGTATAATATGTATTATAAGCATAAAATTTATTTCTGCTCGACTGAAAATTAAATACAACATGACCGATACAAAAAAATTCTACTATATAAATGATTTCATATTTATACTTTTATAATTTGAATACATAAAATCTTATAATCTACTTATTATGTTTAGCAAAAGACACTTGGTCACATAAAGTGTATCATTATTTAATTATTTATTTCCCATGGCTTTGAGGCGTTTTGAAATGACTTGTTGAGTCACTCAAAATTATCTTGACATTTTTTTTTGTGCTTGACACGAGTCTTCATGGAGTAATGTCTCCAATGCTGCATCTTTGAAAACCTTTTCTCTTCCACTCCCATGCCGATCTTTGATGTCAAAATTCCCGTATTTGAAGCGTTGAAACACCTCGGGACACGTTTTTAATAGTATTTGAGAGCATTTCATGAGCCTCAACCACAGATGGAAGCAGAAAATTAAAACTTCCCCCAGATGACGAGAATTTGGCTCGTCAACTGACGTTTTGAATTGGGAATAACTTTAGGATGCGGGCATAAATCGACTCATGTACGAATTTAATTAAGGGCTATTTAGTAAATATTAATTAAATGATTTAAAATTTATATAAATATATATTTCAAAATTACAGAAACACAAGTTATTGTCAATATATATATATATATGTATATACATATTATATACGTGGTAGAGATATAAGAGATTGCGTGAGACTTTCCCGCATTTCTATTTTTTTTTCATATTTTCCCATGTTATAAATATAATATCTGACTAATATTTAATGCAAAACCATTTCTTTTTCTACTCTTGGCCGATTTTTTGAATTCCAGTGGAAGGTGCTGATTAAGTTCCCTAGGTGTGTTGAGACTAGAAATGTCTTTAGTGGATGAAGATTCCCTTCAATTGTCTGATAAACTCAAAATCACCAGTCAAAGTAACGAGACTCCGGAAGCTTTTTCACTCCAGACTCAATCCCTCTCGACTTCCATCAGAAACGTTCCTTCCGACATTGTGATTACTCAATTTTCGAATCGTACTCTTGTAATTGTGACCCAAATTGGAAAACCTGGGTCCCTATTCGAAGTGAAGCGGAAGGACTCTTGTGTGGAGGTCAAAGTGATTCTTGGTTCTCAATCCGAGGAGCTCCTCATTGCGGGCCGTGCCTTTGGACAGGAATTGAATTTGAAGAAGCCGACTTTGTTTGGACTCGGACTCTCCTCTCCTCTGGAGCCCTCACTCCTATCTGAAATCATCAAAATCCTTCAACCTCTGCTTTGAGCCACTCACTGAAGTCATGGTTCATTTCGGACAAATTGTTCTTGGTCCTCCAGGATCAGGGAAAACAACCTATGTAGCGAGTATGTCAGAGTTCCTTCGGTCACTCGGACGAAAAGTAGCCATTATCAATCTTGATCCTGCAAATGAGTCCATTGGCTCGGATGAGTATAAGCCTGATATCAACATCGGAGAACTCATACTCCTGGAAGACGTCATGTCCTCTCTCGGTCTTGGGCCCAATGGAGCCCTCATCTATTGCATGGAATTTCTAGAGTCCAACGTTGAGTGGCTCATGCAAGCCATCAAAAAAATTGAGATGGGCACTTATATCATCATTGACTGTCCGGGACAAGTTGAGCTCTATACTCACAACACATCTGTTAAAAACGTCATCAAGAAACTCGAGTCCCAGCCCTTGGATGTTCGACTCGCTGCAGTTCATCTCGTGGACGCCCATTATTGCAATGATCCCGGTAAATACATCTCCGTCTGCCTTACGTCCCTCAACACCATGCTCCAAATTGAGCTTCCTCACATCAACGTTCTAAGCAAGGTGGATCTCATTGAAAAATATGGGAAACTCCGATTCAACATAGATTACTATACTGAAGTCCTGGATCTCAACTACCTCATTAACTCCATGGACGAGGATCCCTTCTACAGGAAGTACAAGAAAATGAACCAAGCCATTACAGACCTCGTTGACAATTATAGTTTAGTTAATTTTATTCCCCTCAGCGTCAAGTCCAAGGAGCAAATGCTCGCTGTAAGAAACGCTGTGGATAAGGCAAATGGCTATTGTTTTGGCTCAGAGGAGGAACGGAATCTAAGAGCTATGATGTCCTCTGCTATGGGGGACACCGACTTCGAGTACAACAAAACCTCTATTGTTAGAGAACACTACATGGGCACCGAAAGGAGCAACAATGACGAACCCGAAGTTAAAAGAGAGAGATTGGGGAATGACTTGGACAACATAGACATTTCTCCTGGATTTCAGATTTAATAATTATTATATTATACTTGTACTATTTATAGTTGTTGGTGATAATAATAATAATAAAAAACTAATGTATCGTTTAATAAAGTATTTTCTTTTTCTCGACATGGATTAATTTATTAAAAAGTATTTTTTATTCTTAGTCAGTCAACATCTTTTCAGAATCATCCCCTTCAGTTGATGTCTTTGATTTTTGGAGTGCCTTAATGAACTGCTCCATGTTCCCTTGAGTGGCAGCAGCAACGGCATCATCTCCTAAATTAAATTCTCGTACTAGAGGTGCAAGTTGTCCAGATTGTAAAGCCGTAGAAAATACGCTAAGGGCTTGTTGGAATTGCGGGGATTGGACAGTTCCTAGAGAAAAATAAGATTGAAGCGTCTTTTCCTTTTAATGAGAATGGGCTCAGCTCAAAGACCTACCTTTGATATCAGTAACGGGATCCGGTTTGGACTTTTTGTTGTCATCCGATTCCTTGGGTAGAAACTCTTTCATCTTATCGACAAAATCCTTGTTTTCTAAGAGGGGCTGTAAGACCTCGACATTGATGGAGGATGAAAGATCAACCGCAGGTTCTCCAGCAGCATCTTCGGGCACTGACAGAAAAGAAAGAATTATTAATTAGAGCTGAATGGGTAGTGCTCATGGATCAGACCTTTGATGGCACTCCACTCATAGGCTGACTTGGATGATGATGATGCCTCTCCACCGGTCGAAGGAGCGGGTGTTTTGCTAGTGGATGTGGTGGAGGGTGTAGGAGTGGATGTGACCGAAGAGGTCGTATTGTTTCGATTGGAAGACCTATTGGATGATCTTTGCCTCGAGGAGGAAGAGGAACCTCCTCCTCCTATGATGGAGGAGATTCCGGATCCAGCCGAAGCACTGAAGAGACTCACGAGCTGCTGTTGACTCATGTTTGAGAGGAGAGATTGAAGCTCCGTGTCTTGAAGATTGTTGATATCTAATCCCGCGATGGTGGATCCCCTTCCAGAGGAGGATGAAGAGTGCACGGAGCTGGGATTGTTGAGATAGTCATTGACCTTTTTGCAGTACTCGTCATCCTTGTCGCTCTTGGGCTCTTGCATCCAGTAAAACATCTTTCGGGAAGATGCTTTGAACTTGAGGAGATACACGCGTCCCGTGGTGCAGGCGCCCACCTTCTTGAACTCGATGTCATCCGGGAAGATGATCAAGTCATCTTCAACACTCCCAGAGCTTCTATCCTTCCATTTAAAGTGCATCAATTGATCATCCCCTTGCTCGATAAACACCAGACCCTTACGCTTGTCGGGGTGCACCATGTTCCCTTTCATGCTCATCTTACCAGCGCGAAACTCCACCAGGGGCTTCGGACCAGAGCTACGGCCCCCGTTTCCAAATAAGGCTGCCATCTCAACACTCTAGGACAAAATAGGCGAATAAGGAGGGATGCTTCACTCTTTTTTTGAATGTAATGGACCAATTTGGAGCTGATGGAGAGATGGAGTTACCTAGTATAATTTATAGCTGAGGTAGGAGCTCGGGATGAATTGACAATTTTCCTTTTCTCTCTCTTTCTCTCTCTCTCTCTTTCTTTCTCTCTTCCCTTTCTTCTCACTCAACCTCCTCTTCTCACTCGAGGTTCTATCGGCCACTTTACGCTTTAGAATTCCATCAGCAGCTCCTAGCTAATAAACAAACAAATAACTGCAGATAAAATATATATCACACCACACGAATGGCCGGCCATCGATAAAAATACGTCATGCTTCGAAAGCCCGTCTCGTCATGGATGACTCTTCAGAAGAGATACCTCTTTTTCCCTTGGGGTCACGTCACTGAGGAATCCCTTCGATCTAAGCAAGTACGGCGTGAGCGACAAGTTCTCAAAACGGCTCCTACAATTCCCAGCACGGAAATAAGTCCCTCCTCTTCCATTAAGGATCAAATCCTTCTTCAAAAGGAAGACTCTGCTCAAGTTCCCGTTCAAGCTTCTAGTTCTAGCTTGATGCAGACGAAAGAAGAGGAATATGAGGCGCTCAAAAGGAATTATCTCCCTAGTCGTATCGATGATGAACTCCAGGTCTTTCATGACCCCGCCAAAGGACCTTTAATGGAGCGAACCCATTCACAATGGGCCAGAAAGATGTGGCTTCCACCCATGTCCTTCATAACAAACTATGACTATTACGTCCAAGAGGAGCGAAAGAGACAACTCACTTCTCTTATTAAAGTTCAATTACTGGACGAGGAAAGACTCTCTGCGCTAGGGTCCGATCTCTCCGCCGCGTGGTTCCTCATCTCTAGAAACTGCAAAATCAAATTCAAAGACATGGATACATGGATTGAGGCAGATTCTTGGAAAAAGCTCAATCAAGCACTCCCTTCCACATATGAGCCTGGTTATTACTTGGAGGGCATTGAGGCATCTCGCTCCCTTCTAATATATGAACGTCTCCAAAATCTCAGAAATCTCCAGTTTCTCAAACACTTGGACATATCCTACTGTGAAATGGTGGATGAGTGGTTCGTAGATCGTATTGCAGGAGAGTATCGAGACACACTAGAATATTTGGATCTATCAGGTTGTTATCGTCTGGATTGGAACGGCATTGAGCCTCTAGCGAGGTTTAAAAAATTAAAAGTTCTCATTTTAAGGGATTTAGATCACATTAAGGATCTGAAGCTGCTCTGTCTTTTACTCTTGGAATTGAATCCAGATTTAGATATCCGAGGTGTTGATTATATTGATGTTGAGCTTCTTAAAGCATCAGGGGATGAAAAGCTTATTGAGGATTTTGATAAAGAATTGTTGTATCTCCAAGATGGCTTAGAAGTCAAGTTTTAATCGTGTCACGAACCGTAATTCTAATAAAATTCATACATTCAGATTAGAGCTCATATTCACCCTTCACAACTTTATGCAATCATCGATAGCCGTTTAAAATTACTATTTAATGTTGATATACTAATATAAATATGTATAATAAATTTGGTAATCTTCCTTTACTAAAGAAAAAATAATTCGTAATTTTCACAACAATTTTTATTTCTTTGCACAACCTTAAGAGCTTGCTAATATCTAACGTAATCAATGATGTTGGGGCAAATAAATCACCCTAATATTATGCTCTCAATTAATTACATTATTGAATACATACATTAATAATAATAATTATTTTGACATAACAAAGTTGGGTCTGCTTCCCCTTACAGTTTTACATTACATTTTATGTTTAAAAAATGTCAATGAAGAGATATACCTTATCTCTGATGTATGTTCGTTAAATAAAATATTTAATTATCTATTGACGGATTTAACAATTCCTAAAAGAAATGTAAAGGTTATGTTCATCGGTTTAAGACAAAAATCGGTTAACATTGACCCATTGGTTCTCTAATTTTATTGCTACGTATCATGTTTTTGGAGGAGAAACATGAAAATTGAATGTACTCCATTGAATAACATAAAAATAATTAGCACATACTCAATGGTGGATATCTACGTATGTACTATCTATATTGCCAATGATTAACTGATCTCTATTTAAAAAAAGTATATATAGGCATGTGTTCAAAAATTTTACAAAATATCTGACATAAAAATACCAGCCACATATCTAACCATCAGTGATGTCTTAAAGATACATGGACATCGATCTCATTACCTGTTTGAGACGTAGTTGTATCAGCTAAGTAAGCTCATATTTATTCACACTCATCAAATAATCTTCATTAATAACCTCCATACTGTTATGAATATTATGGAATATAATATGAAATGATGTCTTTGTCACTCCCATCTAGTAAGAAAATGATTTACTAATGTTTAAACGTTTCATTCAATCAAATTTTCTTCGATTTCTTTTTTGTCCACTTGCAACCTCGACTCACAAAAGGGAAAGGAAAAATTTGGAAAAACAACTGGTTGCTACCCTTCTGTATTTTCACTCTTGCCAACCTTTTAATATTGGACAGAGTTCTTATTTAGATATACTACACATTTATAAATTCTATCGATATACAAATCAATCGTTAATACTTGTATATCAAAAATTCTAAAAAAGGGCGCGCAATTTAATATATTTTTTATAGATTAAAATCATAAATAATAATAATAATAATACCCTTTTTGAGCTCACAACACGTACACGTCGAGCTTTTTTGGCCACTCGCAACCTCGACTCACAAAAGGGAAAGGAAAAATTTGGAAAAACAACTGGTAGCTACTCTTCTGTATTTTCCATGTTGCCAACTTGTTAATATTTGGCAGAATTTATTATTTAGATATACTATATACTTATAAATTTTACCAATCATAAACCAATCGTTACTACTCCTAATATATTCAAAATTCAAAAAAAGGGCGTGCAATTCTTGATTTAATATATTTTGTATGCATCAACATCAGAAATAATAATAATACCCTTTTAGAGTTCATAATACGTAGGGTCAGCTGCTTTAAATCAAAGGAGTCAAATGATGAAAATCAGCTGAAGGGAGAATACATAGTGTTTTTGTTTATCCCAAAAAGCTCGTCGTTGTAGAGTCAGCTGCTTCAAATAAATATAGTCAAATAATGAAAATCAGCTGAAGGGAGAATACATAGTGTTTTTGTTTATCCCAAAAAAGCTCGTCGTGTCTTCGGGATCCCTTTTTCCCGAGATTTCACAGGGTTTTATTCCTATGGGATATCCCTGAGAAATATTTATTTTCCTAAACTTAATAAAACACGTCAGAGTATAATATCCCCATCACTAATAAAAGGTTTTATAGTGTAAAAATTTAAAAAGTAGAGATTGTTCAGGGGCTGTAGATTTAAAAGGGCAATTGTTTGCGACCCATTCCTTGTCTAATGAATTACAAGAGAGAAAATCATCATAATCACATAAGTGTCCCGCAATGAGGGGCAATATGTAGATACAGGCTAATCACAGTACTCTAAAAGTAGATTTTTGTTTACATATAACAAATTCGAGAGTACTTTAAAATACTCGAATCGTTCTATTAGCAACTACAATTGTTATCAGAGAACATGAACCCCTACTCCTATTCGATTCCCTCCACCATTGTGGAAAATTATTTTACTAGAATCTGTTTCATAGTTATTTTCAGCAATATGAGTTAACCAGTTAAAGAACATATCGGTTAAATCGGTCAACTTTAACCGTTTGATTCTCTAGTCATAACTCATCAGACCATAAAGAAATTAATACTTTTCTTTTCAGGGTTCAGACATTGACATGAGGTTGGCACATGGCATATTCACATCACTAAAAATGGGAAATTCGTTAAGATCATTGCAATATGGTCCACAGGTTTAAAAAAAGGGGCGTACATTTTAAAATATTGAATAGATCAGCTGTTCTTTTTTCTGTACGACTAGACTAGGATATTAAAATACAAGACTACCAACTCATATTTTTCTGCTCTTCATCAAACTCAATCCTATTTCAACAAATTTCCCATCAGCCATCACTAAATAGGGTATAGAATGGGAATGCATGAAAATTTACTACGTACTTTTTTGGTCAGCTGTATTAATTCATCTGAACAGTGATTTATGAAATTCAAATATAATCTTCTCGAATAGGTATTATTAATGAATAAAAAACAGTTGTGGAGAAAAGGGCGTAATTGGCAGTTAATTTTAGGTCTCTTTCTTGTTGAAGGATATTATCGTGAGAGGTCACCCAGTAACTTCCGAAAAAAATACAGAATCATTATAAATTATATCGCAAATCTTAAAGATTTGTGTGACAATTCTTGTTTAATAGAATGTTATTTTTTTCATAGTTTATTTTAATTATGAATTGGTTTTTGACAATCCTATCACCATTTTCCTAACATTTCAGCTTTCTTTTGATTTAACTTTTATGAGTAATTTTGATCTTCCAGGGGCGAACTATATTTCGGTTAGAGCATAAGAAATAAGAAAATAGAATTGAAATAAATTAAGTACCTACTAGAATAGCTTGTTTTTTCCAGGTAAAAATCTGGAAAAGGTGACGTCATAAATTACTCTGTTCATACTTAAGATAGGTTTAAATATGAACATAATTTAAATTAGTAAAATAATTACAATAAATCAATCTTTTTAGGCTCTGATTCTATTTTAAAAAAATCTATGACACACCTAAAAATGGGCATCATTCTAATTCTCAAGAGAAATTATGCTATATAAACGTCATTTTAGCCTTCAGCTTGATTTTTTTTACAATATTGTAGACATACTTAAGTCCTATTGTTTTGTTTCAAAATATCACATCAATATTGTTCTTAGTTTCTGATTCTTAATAAATAAATAAATTATATAATGTTAAGATCAGATCTCATTTCTATTAATAATAATTGTGAATATTTGATTGCTTCCATATTGTTTCCTTTATTTCTAAATTATTTTTATTATGTACATAGATAATAAATGATCTCTCCCCCCCTCCTACTTAGAAAGTCGTTCCGGACACCCCGGTATATCAAATTTGAAAGCCTGAAATATGTACTTATTGTATATATTATGGTATGTACAAGTTGAATTTTGTACAAATACCAGCCTTTACGTTCCAAAATATCTTATTTAATTATAACACGAGTCAGTTGGTATACTAAGTACCAACTTTTATTAATTGAAGCTTTCATTTCAATTTGATCTATTAAAACTTCTTATTTATTATATATTAAGGAGTGATGAAACTGAGTTTTGTAATGTGCCCCGGAATTTCAATCACTGCATTATCCCCATCACAAGTACTCCAAATGCTGTATCTAAAATATTTTGTCTCATTTTTTGTGATTAGAATACCTACAACTTGTACAAAATCCCAACCTGTGTGCAACACATATAAACTTCATTATATATATATATATATATATATATATGTAGAGATATGAGCTATCAATAGAAAAGTACATATTATTTCCCCTCTCTTGAATCTTCATAAAAAATGCAGTTGATATCAACAAAGAGTATTTAATCAATAGTAAGAACACTTTGTTAATATGCTACCTCTCATTTCTCCTCGTGATTTACATAAGTTGCATCCCTACATACATGAGTGATTGTATCTGCAAAAAAATGTATTTTATAAAATCGTTGATTCTCTAAAGGATTTACTCTTGATGAAATTCCAGCTGTACATATATCTATGTATAGATTACAATATGACCTATGAGTATGTATACCAGGTGAATAAAAGGTTAGAATAGATTGTTTGTTTGCTCTAAAAATGAAAATATTCTATATGCAATACAATTTATAGCTTATTATGACATCCTATTTGACATTACTGAATACATTCCCAACTATGCAAATAATACAGCTGAAGCAAATATTTATTTATCTTTATATTCTTATATTTTCTAAAGATCCCAAAAAATCAAATCAATACTTTAAACATTATTTCCTCATCATTTCTTGAATCCATTCAACATAATAATAAATGTGTGTAAATACAAGATAATCACGATTTTGATAGGTCATTTTGTAAGATAAAAGCCCCACAATATCACATCTCCAACCGTCACTCAACACAGCTGGTCCACCATAGCTTTTGCTTAAATGAATGTCCTTATAGTCAGTACAAAAACTTTGATCTCCACTGCAGGCATCAATTTCTTTTATATCCACTTGGAATCCTTTATATTTCAATCCATTCGTTGATGTGTCACCTCGACCCGTGAAGAGACTATGTCCAGACACTGTGATAAAATAATAACACATTTTAGTCTATTAAAATCAATACGTTCTTTGCTTTTTTTAAATATATGTATATATACATGAAATGATATTTGTATCATTAATTGAGAGAAAGGGTAGACATGCCGGACGGACTTTATAGGTTAATTCGAAGGAGACAGCTGAAGCAAATACTACCAAGTCATTAAGTGGCCTAGTTCCCCCATTGTGGTATTTTGGGTGAAATTCAATCCATTTGATCTTTGAGAAAATTGTATTCTTTATATGATCAAAGTGAACGGATCCTATTGCCACCTAAAATACATTTTTTGTTTTATAAAAACTTGTCACTTCAATACTTCACTCTTACTTTTAAGTCATTGTCTCCCTGACGCTTCATGCAACTGGCAGTAGTTAAAAAATGTTTATTTGATATCTTAACGGCATCACATACAATCTCATTACCACTATAAACCACGGCATGCCAAGGAAACATTCCTAAGAATGCCGGTCCCTTAAAACCATCCCATGTTTGCCCACAGGAACGCTTCACATTATTTGATCTACCACATTCTTAGAAAGTATTTAAATACTTTATTAATACTTTATACAAAATCAAATGATAATTAATCTACTTACCGCGAATATCTTGACTCCAGACTAAAGTCCCCAAAATGAGGAAAAAACACAATTCTATTACAAAGCCTTTCATTAGGGATATTTATTTTTTTAATCTACAAAATGCAAATAAACTTATGCATGCAAATGGATTCGCCATCTTCATTTTATATGACTTGACAAAGTGTGCTTATAACCGAAAATCAAGTGTTGCTTTTTTTTTTGGCGGGGGGGGGGCACACAACATATTTGAAATTTCTACTACAGTATCATGTAAATTAGTTTTATAAATACAAATGGAAGAAAAATGTGCAACTTCAATAGCTTTTGAACAAGATCAACCAATAGGACATGAGAAAATTAGAAAACAGTTGTGGCTGCAAGTTGGTGCTCAAATACTAAGTTTTACTAAACAAACAAGTAAGTAAACAATGTCCTAATAGCCAATAGGGAATGAATAAATTAACAAAGCATTCATCGTCACAAGATGACGTAGAGTTACTCAGACTTTATAAACAACCTAATTGAATTAATTCATTAGTAAGTGGAACTATTTATGTTTGCAGCGTTATATTATCTACATACTTACAAATTTACACTGTATTTTGTTGTCAGCTGTCTATCCTTCTACTTCTTTTCCCATTATTATTAATGTTCTGTAAGTTGACTGGTCGAGTTAAAAATAGCTCTTGTTAAACTGTAAACAATTCATTATTATCCACCTTTAAATGAAGAAGGATTCCACTAACTACCATCCGATTATGTGCCTTTTCCCCCCTTCTCTATTTGAAGGAAAGGTTGCGAGATACATAAAAGATATCAAAGTGACGATGGAAATTCCTATTTGCTAATATTACATTGTGAAATTAAATATCTTCTTACGACCAGTGAAATCGTGATATCTCCAAAACATCAACATATCCTATGTATTTTTTTGTCACGGGTCGACTTTCTAATTAGTTTGGCCCTTCAAAGTGTTCCACGTTGATTGTTTTAGCTCAAATCAGCTTTGTTAAGCTTGAACTATTAAATGAATAAATAATTGTTCCAATATTGGAAGGAATGGATTCATTGGTCTAATTTCGAGCTTTTTTTTTTTATAATGATGTAAAAGTTTGCAATGTGATGGAAAAAAGTTAATTAGGAATTCGATTACAATGATGAAAATAATTGAAAATTTGAAATGAAGATGATGGTGTTCTCATTTCAGAGATAACTTTTCCAATAGCTGTATGGTCTTCATCGATGCTCATAGCCCAAGTTTAAACAGAATTTAGATCCTCTGATTTTTTTTTCTTCTATGTCCTCATTTTTTGTCGATAGTCCTTATTGAGCACAAATAAAAGTTTTTTTTTTTTTAATTATGACTTTATAATGATATTATTTATTAGAACCTATGTCGTGGTATGTTAAATTTGAAGCCCGTCAATGATAGTTTATTATTCTGTTTGACTTTAAAAATAAGCTAAACATTTGAGAGGATTTCATAAAAGTATAAGCCATTGTCAAAAGTGAATTTATTCAAACAAGATTTCTATATTTGTTTTTAGAATAAGACATTCATGTCTCAAGCAATCATTTCATTTTTACTAGAAATATCTGAAAAATGAATTATTGGAGCAGATGGTTCCTTCCTCGGCCTTGAAAAAATCGATTGTATTTGACTTCCCATTTTCTTTTGTATGAAGTAGATAGTACTCCCTAGAAATGCTAGAGCCAATAGAATTCCAATGATGGAAATCACCTCTCCAGTGTTGGATGAATCTATGATTAAAATATTATAATACCAACAATGTACATATGTAGACATCAAAAGTCAAATATTACCCCTATCCGACGAATTTCCAGATGGTGGTTGACTCGTTGAGTTGATCCCGGGTTGAGTTGGAACCACTAAAAGGAAAGGAATCGGTCTTTTTATCAACTATAATATAAATCTTTTACCCTTTTCGGCATTGCAAATAAAGGCTTTTTTCAACTCCAGTTTGGAAACCAGGCTCCATTTCCCATTCATTGGACTAATGACTCCGTAAAACCCTCTCTCAACGGCAACATCTCCCTCCCAATTCAAATATCCTCCGATATAGGGCTTACCATCGATCCATTTAAAAGCCAAATGATCAAATGAGCCTAAAGTAAAGTATCATCATTGAAGAACGTGAGGCTTAAAACGACGTGTATACTTAGGAATGTAAATCATATGCAATTCGGACGTGTGATAAAAAAGTGGAGTTGGCTCTTCAAACAGGTCTTTTTGTTTTCCGAAGCTGTTATCATTTTTCCTTTATTTCTGAGGGGAGAACATCTACTTGATAGTAAAGATGTCGCATGAAGGAATACATGCATTAAGTTTAATAAAGCGAATAAAATATAAACAAAAAGGGCTCAAGTCCTCGTATAATTACTATTAGTTAAAAATATATAATTTCCTGACATTAATTTCAGTTAATTTTCTGCCTCTCATCTATGTTATTATTTATTGTTGTATATATAAAGGAGAATAGCAGCTTGTAGCTCAGTAAAACGTCATGACAGATGAAGCTGTTTCCCCCCTCGACATTCATTAAATTGTCAGGGTTGCCAGGTTGATTTTCTCTTTCTTTTTTTATTACAAGCCCGAATTGCATATGATTTACATTCCTATGTATACCATATGCTTGTACATTGTACACGTCATATATATATGTATTTCAAGACACCACAGTTAATACCGTACTCTGAATTTTGTGTACCGTCCCATCCCTAAGATATGTATGTATATGTACTTTTCATACCTTCTTCATCCTCCATTCTATGAATTCCAATCCAATTTAAGTCGGCTCTCTGGTTTTCTGGAATATTCTCTGTAATCCAATTGTTTTCTTCTAAGGAATGAATTCCAGCTAAGGAGCCCCCAATTTCTTTACAAGAGATAGATGCCTCTGTAAATGTTTTTGAAATTCCCTTATCGAAGTAATAACAGTATTCAAATGGACTTGGTATCCAACCTGGTAGAGGTGGACAGTTGTTTAGTATCGGTGACGGCGTTGTTTCTGAAATTCAAAGTCCTTTAAGTGATTTTTCAATCAAAATGGAATGGTTTTAATATAAAAAAATAAAGTTGGTTGAAGGGTATATTATCATTATTTTTTTATTTTTTTACTTTTCAGTCTGATAACAATCCAGAAATACCTACCCTGAGTCTCTTTAAATGCACACAAGTACGATTTCTGTTCATTACAACCATGGATTTTCCACTTTCCATTCTTAAAGTTCAGACTTACACAATTATCCACTTCTGGATTCATCATTTCTCCATCAAAAAAGTTGGCATAATTGTAGGCACTATCGTCTGTCCAAATCAGTGAGATGTTTTTCAAGCCCTGCAATTAAATTTCCAATTCTCAATATATAAGAACAATAAATTATTATGCAACTATTTTTGTGCTTGCAGTTAAGTGAATACTTTATATTATTTGCTTTTATGTCAAATAGCTCGGAAATAAAAATTTTAAATTAATTATTTTGCAGTTTACAGATTGATTTTTGGGTCCATATCAATGATTCAAACTCATTTTTTAATATGACAAAAATAAGTAAATTAAATAAATAAATAATAGTAAAAAAAAAATATAAAAAAATATCTTTAGGCTTCAAAAATATTTTTAATATTTCTACATCTTGTTTTGTAAACCAAGAAGTACAACATTTCGAGGATAAAAACAAATGGACTTAATGATAAAAATTGATGAAGTTTAATTAATATTTGTTGATAATAATTAACTAATTGAAATAAACACCCATGGTTAATTCCAAAATGTAACCTTATTTCTTCATTTAATCCCTTTAAATTCAAAGATTATTCAACTTTTTCAGTCAATAAAATCTCGATATTTGTAATATATTTATAAGTAACAACGACTGAACCTTTAATATCTTTCATATTAAGTATTTCATTTAGCTCTTGTTAAAAAAATTAAAGGTGTGTTTTGCTCTGACAAATATGAAATAACCATTAAAAATCCGAGCACAAAAAAAATTTCATATATTGTTCAATAGATAATTAATTATTATGAATCATAAAATAAATATATCTACTCTAGAGCTGGTAAGGCCAATCCAAGAGTTAGACTCTGAAAGGGAAGTTAAAAAAGAGTTGGCTGACACGTCATGAATGGAGACGAGGGATGCTCCTTTACTCTCGCAGTCCTTGCGGGCCTCACTCCAAATACTTTTCTTATTCTCTGAATAGTAATAACATTGACCCAAATGGCTCACAAAAATTGGATTTTGAGAACACTTTGGAAGTGCAAATGTCATGTTACTAATATCCGAACGCACTTTGGACTTGCAAATAAACTTTTTTTCAATAGAGCAGTCAGTGTTTGTCCAGGTGCCAAGGATATGTAAAGCTTTAGAGTATATAAAAACACAATTTTCATCATGGGAACCATCATGGGATGAGGGTTGATTCACACCCCAATGGCGTAGATCAAAAGGAGACTCATCTGACCAAGTGTAGGTATTTTTTTGATTTATATCACTTGCTCCAATCCAAGCAGTTTCTGCTTGTATCTCTGGGAGAATCCAACCAATAATAAATGCATCCTCTCGCTCATTGTGAATGCTCAGTAGCTCAGATCTCATACCCCTGCAACTTGCATGAGCGTTTCTCCAATTTTGATTATCATGCATGATGACATAGCAATGTCCCTCGAATTCAGCTTGATTTTGAGCACAATGTCCTTTGGGAAGTGGAGAAGGACTATTTGTAGTACTTGGAGCGTATTTGTATTTTTTGCAAATAAATCCTCTTTGCTCTCCACAATGATCATCCCTCCAAAGACTATGGGAATTAATCAGAGCACAACTCTCCATATTCAACTCATCTGAAGGTTCGTTCCTCATCCAATTATTGAAATCAAACATTGAGCCGTCTGTCCACTCGAATATCCCCTCGCTCTGTAGACTATTCAATCCTATCCAAACTTCTTGATCCTCACTTTGACTCCTCAAATATGTGTTTTCTAGGGAGTGGTGAATGGAGACCAAGTCTCCTCCATGTTTTAAGCATTCTTTACGAGCTGTAAACCAAGATACTCTTTCGTGTTCATTGAGCTTATAACACGTGGCTGTACTTAAGTCAGGAAACATTATCCATCCATCCAGAGTTTCAGAATGACAGGGTTGTTGATGGTTGAATGATGTAGGTACTGGCTTAGATGTAAAAGGATCCTCACTTGGTGATATTTTACATAGATAATTAGTTGCTTCCAGGCAGCTGCTACACCTCCATTTAAAATCAGTGAGGATGACACAATTTCTTTGTTGATTAAAGTGACAATTGGGTTCATTTACTGCCCAATTAGTATATGTTCCATAGACTATAGAGGAATCAATCCAGCGATAACCACTTAGTCCCTCGTACTCTATGAGACCGATAAAAGTATTTGGCATTCCAAAATCTTCTGTAAAGTATCTACACATAATTAATTATTATTAAATCATCTATAAGTCAAATACTCTTAATTTTCCACATACTTCACCACTTCCTCCTCTTCTTTTGCATCCTTGAAAGATGCCACATCCCCTCCCAAATGAGAACAGCTCTCTCGAGCCTCATCAAAGCGTTTGAAAGCATCAAAGACTAATTTATAGCAATTGTTTTGTATCATGGAATATCCATGGGGACATTTAAGGGATGGACTAAGTGTAGTAAGGCTGGTGGTTGAAGTGACGGGTGCATTGGTGTATCCCTTTCTTAGAAATTGACAAATTACTCCTTTCCTCTCTGCACAGTTAACGACTCTCCACATCCCGATATTTTTAGAATCTTTGGCAATCATTTCAACGCATACTTGATCGTCTGTTTGAACGTTAGACAATTTTGGTTCGTTTGGAGCCCAAAAAGCAAAGTCCTTGAGAAGTTGATTGCTCTCATCCCATATCCAGCTCTTCTCTATATATCTTAATGCAATATAAAAATCCTCATTTGATCCAAAAATATATGGAATCAGTCGACTTTGAAGGGATCTGTAATTATGAGTTAGCATGGATTTAAGTAATTAGATTCTACTCACTGATTATTAATAAAGAGTAATTGCCCATCTTTATATTTGCAGCTCATGGATGCTTGTTGATAAGTGGATTTAGTTCTGAACATTTCATAGCAATGAGATTCATAACCAATTTGATTCTTTAAAAAAATATTATATATATGTAAATCCAGATTAGAAACCTCGAATTATCATTATCTATTATTTTTTGAACCTCTTTGCATCCATAGTTATGAGTGGATGATGGAGGTAAGTCCATGAGTTCCATAGGATGCTCACAAATAAATGAGGCCTTGGATTCACAGTCTAATGTAACCCATTTTCCCGTAAATGAATCTTTAAAAGATGTACAAAGACCACTTGTATTGTTCATTTTCGGATATTTTGAATCCCAATGAGCATAAGTCATACGAGTTCCATCGTTCCAAACGAAGTAGTTGTTAATTTGTGATGAACTAAGACCAATCCAGGTGTGGCCAAAGCTAGAGTAATCTATGTGAGAGGATGGTTGATTGGTTCGTTCATACATTGAATTCATGTTGCCATGGATTATTGCCTACCTATAATATCCGTATAGATGAAGTCATTTTCTTCTTTACTCTCAATCTGTACCAAGTTACCAGCAAGATTTTGACACCTCTTCTCCGCTTCTGAAAAAGTTGTTTTTTCCTCAAAATATAGGTAACATGAATTCTTTGACTTGATCCATCCAGGTCGACACCGCATATAATGTGCTAAATATAACATGGACTAACTTTTCCAATATGGAGATCAAAGGCAACTCACTCGTTTCCACAGAACAGCTGAAAAAATGTTTGTTGTTGGCTTGATCAGTACTCCAAACACCATTGATATTTAAAAGAGCACATTGATCCTCTCTCTGGAAGGAATCCCTTTCTTCAAAAGCAGTAAAATCTATTTCGGATCCATCGCTCCATTTTTCATACTCTTCAGCATCGGACTTTTTCTTTAGACCAATCCAAGTATAGCCAAATGTAAGGGGCATTAAATCCATCAAAAACTCATTTTCATGAATACTATGTATGGATACTAAAGTTGACCTTGACAATACTTTTGCACACTCTGCCTCACCAGACTCACATGAGGCCTTTTCATTCGAGAAGAGGAAGCAGCGGTTGTTATATACACTCCAATGAGATGGACAAACACCTGTTAAGCATATAGATACATATGTCTGATCATTAATACCTTGACTTGAACACTCTAGATACAGACTATACTCTTTAGAACAAATGAATCTCCTTTCTTCATTACAATTCAAGTCAATCCATCCAAATGGGGCCGACAGAGCCACACAGTTCAATGAATGGTTTTTATCGAATGGTGCTTCAAATGCCCATGGATTGAAGCTACCATCAGTCAAAGGTGATCCATCTGACCATGTAAAATTCCCTTCTTCACTTCTATCGTTTAATCCGATAAATACTTGAGTGGATATGACGTAGGCTGAATTTACATATATTATATTAAAGATATAAATCAGAGCAATTGATTTTGATCACTTTACGTTCAAGTTCACTATTGGTTGTTTCTTCTCTAATGATGGCGAGTCTGGATCCATCCCCCATTGACAAACATTCCTTTTCTGCAGATTCAAAGCTTAATTCCTCATCAGAGATGTAAAAGCATTGGGATCCTCCTCGTATCCAATTCATAGGGCAATCGTCTATGAAGTGTATGTAGAAAACGTTAACATAACATAAGAGCAGGATAGAAAGTATGTGTTATATTTACTTATTTTTGGAGGTGGTGGAGGCTCAAAGTATCGACTACCTATGAATGATCAAGGATGTAGTAAACAACATGCACTGATTAATTAATTAATTATTATTATTGATAAATGAATTATTTACCCTTAAGTTGACAAATGAATTCATATTTTTCATCTGAGCATCGACCCGATCTCCACTTTCCGGCCTGATCCTTAAGGGAAATATAAGAACATTCATGATCTAAGTCGTAGCTTGGTTCATTTAACTTCCAGTTTAAGTAACTCAGAGGAGTTTCATTAGTCCAAAAAAAATTATCATTCCTCCTTTCCAAACCCAACCAATAAGTTCCATCAAATCCAAATTTTGGGAAGTGATCTACACGTTAACAAAGAAGAGAGACAGAACATAGCAAAATGAGTCCAACATTGTATTTTTACTCTCTATAAAGCTTTGTTGTTGAGGATTCTGTATAGTGAGTAAGTTCCCAATATTGGATTCAAATCCCAAATCCTTGCAATATGAATTTGCATTGAGCCAAGTAGATGGGTATGTAACTACTCCATAACACATTCCCGTGTTTGGATCTTCCATCCAATTCAAGTGAAAACCAAAGTTACAATGATCAGCATTGGATTTTTCATTTTGAAAATAACTTCCTAATAAACAAAGTTGTTTCAATTAAGAAGACTTTTATGTAGAGAAACATTTTAGTTCACCCCTTGAACAAATAAATCCATGCTCCTCTGAACAATTGGTAAAATGAAAAGCTCCTTCCTCAGTGAGAGTCAAACATTTTCCACTCTTTGTTGCTTCTAGATTTGCTGTTTGCACGTATTGATTTCCTTCTCCCAATCCTTGATGATAGTCGACATAGACTCTAGAATGCCCTAAATGACTCTTTATAAACTCAATTTCCTCTTCATCTCCATTAATGTTGATAAGGTTTCCATCCAGTGAAGAACACTTTATGTCTGCAGTGCTATAACTTGCCGGACCTTTGTTGAAAAGTAAACACTTGTCTCCGAAACGAATCCATCCCCGTGAACAAGAGCCTTTCAAAAGAAAGGAGAACGTTGATATAATATATAATTAATAAGGGACTACGTACTACTGTTGGTGGCTAGGGTGTAGTAAAAAAGCGTCAAGAGCAATGTTAATACTCCTGATTGATACATTATCCAAGTAGTAGTTTTAAAACTATTGATATTCATTGAGGTTGATCTATAGATGGAAAAGCCTTATCAAATGTCTAACAACTAACAAGCCGCGAGATTGTGAATTTATGTATCTGTATCCAGGATTTGCTTTGTTTGTTTAGTTAGTTGGATACAGAGTTTGCAATCTATATAGAGTATTCAAATCTAATGGACTCTACCAATGGCTTCCTAAACTCTGAGGTTCATGGTTTGATCAAAGAGTTTAAATCCTCGTGAATTGTCATTATTTATATGATCAAAACCTAATTGGGATCCAAGAGTGAAAGATCGTTCACAATTATATTTTCAAAAGTTAAAACGCCCTCTTGTGTAGCTTAATCTACTCTGCATAAATTCTACTAATGAAACTAATTGATTAGAATATTTGGGGACGAGTTACAAGTTGCAATAACATGTGAATGATCTGGAAAGTAACTATATGTGTACATATGTATGATATGATGGAATAATACACCTATGTTAGCTATTGATAGAGTTTGAGTGTTGTTCAGTGATACTAAGGGAGCTCCAATCATCTCTGTTCATGATCCCTTTTATGCTCAAAACACAAAAATCGAAAATTTATCTCAATTATTTTATTTTTGTGATCATTAAGAAATGCATTTTTACTAAACCGTGATTTTTCTCGAATACCATCAATTCGAACTAAAGTTTTAAGATAACAAACAAGTTGCATTAAAAAATTAATTATATAGTCAGGACCTATATTTTTACGAGGCTTTGTGACCTCAAACAACCCTCCCCCCCCCCCCCAATTGGTTCAAACTTTCAATATACATATGTATATATATATATAAACACGCATGTAAAAACATGGTAATATTTATCGAAATCGATCCCAAAACTTTTGAAGTCTCTTTTAGAACCACAAGTGTGTAAATCTTGGGATCCAAAATTTTAAACAACTTTTAACAGTATACTTTTGAGAAAATCAGATTTTTCAGGGCATATAAATAGCACTGGTTAACAGTCAAAAATCCTAAGGGATATAAGTATAATAAAAGCTGTTCAGCTTTGCATGCTGATTTCAAATCTGTATTTTTTTTCTCGAGAGTTCTACTTTTTTAGCCCATTTTCAAATTTCAACATCAATTTAAGCCTGGAAGGATACAAATTTTGATCATTAAATAATGTTGATTCGCTAGTGTATTTAATGCAAATTACATTTCCAGTTTTTGTTTTAACCTTTTATTTCACCAAATAAGGTTCAAATTATTTTTCTCTTTTTAACTTTGACGTCAGGATGATTCTAGACTATAATCCATGACCCCAATTAAAATACTGGGGGAAGGATATCCTCCCTGTCTATGCTCCTGCCCTTGTCATCAATAACAACATGGTTTTCATATTCATAGCAGTTAACAAAGTTGTAGAAGAAGTAAGCTCATTTCCATGCGTCTACCGGTTCTTTTATCCATGATGTAAAAGTAATTACTTTCTCCTTGCATGTATTCCATGCCATAGTCCCCTCTGAAACTTCTTTGATTGCTGGCAAATTGTCTCACATCAAAGCCACAGGGTTGTTCATAAAAGACCATATAGTTGTCAGTCATTCCATGGGCATGGAAGTATCCAATGTGATGTGGGAATCGGGATGGAATGGTTCCAATGACTTGATAGTTATTATTATCAAAAGATCCTGTATATTTCAGGAAATGATAATTATTATTTCCATTACCGAGGGATACTCCCATGTTGAAGTAGTCTCCATTGAGGTCTCGGAAAGGGTAACCTGTTTGAATACGAATGAATTGTGACATCTCTCTGTTGTTGAAGGATGGGCTCCAGTTTCCAAAACGATAGAATGGAAAATATCCCTGGTTCTGTTGACTCTTATTGAAGGATTCATATCTAGCCATAGACGAGGAGGAGTATTCATTGTGTCTTTCAAGGGAGCTGTAGTTGTGACTCCCTTGAGGTGCTCTTATGCCTCTCTCTGGTCTCATGAACCGAGTCATGAAATTCCCTTGATCATCCATTCTGAAGGAGTTCATCATGGATTGAACTCCAAAAGGTCTAATGTTATAGGATGAGGAACTTCTTCCATACATCATTTTGAATGTATGTATAAATACAACCACATAATGATGACATAATTATGCATTCATTTTAATGCGCATAAGGTAAATAGCACTATTAAAATACAGGGTGAAAGCAAATACCAAAGTAAAATTGTTGTTGATCCTGTGTATGTTGCTAATGAATAGGTAATTTACGTAAGTATAATATTGGAGGATAATTATGTCAATATAGTTTTGTTATTTTCAAGCCTTTCATTTCTTCATCGAATATAATTTTTTATACCCAAATAGCTTTGGGGTTGACTTGCTCAATCATTGGACTTATATCGTATTTTACGATTACCAAGCCTGGACCTACATTTGTATGTGGTAATCTATCACTAGTTGTCAAAAGTGAGACTACAGCATGGATATTAATAATTAATTAACTCAGTTCATTATTTACGTTAAGAGGAGAGAAGGTGGTAAATTGAGCCTTAAATGAGGCACAAAGTCATCGAGTCAGCTTAGTTCAAAAGAGGCTCCTTCATAACAAATGATAATTATTTAATTATTACTAATGTATGTATGAGGTAGGGTAGATATGTGATTACTATCATATAATGAAAGTAATATTTGTAATTAGCAGCAGTTGAATATTTGAGACTATATGTATATGTAGAAAGGATATTGCTCCTTACCTTCTACCAAACATTTGGTGACATTACATTTGTAAAACCTTTCCTCTCAATATCCTAATGGTGTCCCTTCAAAGAAAAACCAAAATGGCACTCCTGATCGTCTCATTTCTTGCTCTCCAATATTTTCAGAGCCTATTACGAGATTCAAATCCTTCACTTCATATCTATAGCAAGGTGAATGCTCGCACAGTTATCGGAATTCCATCTGTTGAAAGAGTTGGACAATTTTATCTGATCAACACGCTAGAAGACTTATTTCGAGATCAAGTAGGTGTTTTTAACTGTATCCCTAATATTCATTTCTTATTCATTCATAGAGGGCCTTGAGTGGGGACTACATATTCCTTGTCATGCTCTCCTATTCAAATCATACATACAGATCCCATATAACTTCTCTTATGCATTCAAAATTTACAAAAGAATTTGAGTCTGGAGTTCTACAGGTTTTCTTTCCGACAAGGTATATACAGCTTTCATCTCTTTTCTGAACCAAAAAATTTGAAATATTTTTTTATAAATTTTCCCTCCTTCTTTTTCTCCTTTTCAGTGATCACTTTAAAAAGCTCGAAACCTTTCCCTTCGGAAAAAGTAGCATTCATAATTATTACTCATGGAGAGCAAGACAAAATTTGGACTACTCGTATCTTTTGAACTATGTGTATCATCATTTCTCCTTCATTTACTATCTTCAGTTGGAGGACGATATCACCGTGACGTCTTCCTATGTGCAAAAGATGGAAGAATTCATTAATTCAACCCTTCCAGATTCAAATTGGTCCATGATAAGCTTCTGCAATTTAGGATTCATTGGAAAACTCTTTAAAAAGTAAGAGGTTGTTGTTGATGAATATCAAATCCCTAATGTTCCTTTTTTTTTATTCTTTCAGATCGGATTTACCCTTCCTTGAGTCTATGCTCAGAGGTTTTTACAAAACAATCCCCTGTGATTGGATATTAGAACTCTTCATTTTAGGAAGAACAGGGGACTGTCGAGTCAAGGACTTTCTCTTAGCCCCACGGAAAGGTGGATGTCTAAAGGAAAAAATTCCTGGGATTCACCACTCTCTCTTTCAGCACAAGGGAGACATTTCATCTCTAAAAAACAAAGAACAGAAATTAAAAGATAAAAGTTTTATTTTAAAATGAAGAGTGTATCTAGAAAAATGATTTTTGCTTGTGATGACTCCAAGTTACATGATTTGCGGATCAATTCAATAGACGCAATCAAATTTCATTAATCTGTTAATAAATAATATTTTTATATAATTTACTGTTCCTTAATTTTGATCTATGTACTCTGAAGATCAGCTGAGTTGTTGATTGGCATCTGATTCAAAGACTAATATTGGATAATCTTTTGTAAGACAACATCTTTCATTTTCTTAAAAAAAATAATCATAATAAGTTCAATTAAAAGAGCCTAAATAAAAAAGGATACGAAGATTATTTATTTTAAAAGAAATACTTCTCACTCTGCGACTGAACAACTGCAGAGCCAAACAGTTTAATTTCTAAACATTAATGTATAAGTCAATAGTGAGTTAACCTTAAATCCGCCATGGAACAAGTTTGCAACAAAAGATTTATCGAATATTAATTCATTTACATATTATAACAATTCTAATCTTTGTTTCTCTGGTCAGCTAACAGCTAATTGTCTACTTTTGCTCCTTATTAATATTCTAAAGGTTACTATTAAATAACGAATGTCCAACAGTTGGAAAGAGTGACGTAATTTACAAACTACCAGTTAATTTCAATTCTTTTCCTTTTTAAGATGAAAGGTTGAGAGATCCTGTGTAGTTTGCTTCGTGATTGGCTAGTTATATTCGTTATACCCATAGATGTATCAGCTTCAGATAATTGATGCATTTTCTTATTTAAAAGTTTGTGAGATATAATTAAGTGGACATTTTGGGGGATGGAATAAATTTATGGGAATTACGTAATATAGTCCAACATTGTTTAAAACATTCCACAGGGAGCATTTATTATTAATTAAAAATTGTACTTCGAATTTTTTTAAAAAAGGGCATCATTTTAGCAATATTGTAGGGTTAAATGTCCCCTCTGCCTCTTCCCTAGTTCAATGATCCTAAATTAATATTCAAAATCTACATAATACATAATTATATGTACCTATAAACAACATTAAATAAATAATTAAATGCTTATATTAATACGATCCATAAAAATCTATTTATTTATTAGACCAGTAACATAATACTAAATATCTTTAAATAAAACCACAGAGCCTATTATATACATAAATACTTTTTTAGGACAAAATGATAGGTACAGACTAATTAATTATTTCATACGGGTAGGACATGGACAGTACATAAAAACTTACAAAATTTGAGGTTGTGCAGTGAAACCAAAATATTAAAAAAGTTGCGTAAAATAGCCATAATTTAACTGACATAAAATTTGTACAAATTAATGACGACAAGGAGAGAATATGTGATGATTAATCAATCAACATACGAGTAGATACTCTCTAAAGAGTACGCGTTTGAATCACGGTTATTTTAGTATTTTTCATAGCGACTACAAAATCAACAATCATCGCAATGGCCATGATGATGCATAAGCTGCCTATAGCAACACCGATATCATAGTACTTTCCATGAAGACTTCGACTATTGTATAACGTAATGGCACCAGCAATTGTATACAAAGCTCCTCCAATAGCCGAAAGAAATATCTCCTGTTATAATAATATTAATGAATGGACGTAATATAGGAAGGAAGGGTCTATCCTTACCAGGAGAGAGAGATGTGCACCAACAACGTAGGTCAAAATTTCCCCCGGTAATATAATACAATAGGCCAATAGAACACCAATAGCAAAAAATTGTGCTCCTTCTGATCCAAATTCGTAGGGCTCATAATAGTAATGACTCCTTCCTCCTAGACGTGCCATGAGCATCAGTGTATAGGCCAAAATCTGAATTCAGAAGGAAATATTCGCTTTTGTGGAGGATTCTCTGAGCAATCAAATAAGTATACAATTACTTACGAATTCTACAACTTTAAGCAATCCATTAATCGAATTAAAGGAATCCATTGCAAGCTCCATTTTCTAGTCTTCAGGAGGAAACAAATGTATATATTTATGTATCTCACCGGATGTAAACTTAGGTATAACTTTTTACGTATCCAAAGCAAAACTAAATATGCCTTTTGTTATAATATTAAAGGATGTGTCACAAGTGTTGAGTCCGTCGATACACTCATCATCATTACAGTCAGATGCAAATAAACTACTGTGTTCTACTCAATTATTCCACCTAGACAAACATACATATTTGAAATTAGTATTACATATAATTAGTTATGGACATTTTTGTTGAGGTGAGTGAGCGTGCCCGGATCTGGTAACTTGTTTCATTTTATCAGATGAGTTTTATTAACAATATTAAATAATACTTAATAACTGAGAGGACAGAAGCAAATTTAAACTGTCCGAAATTCAAGAGAAGGGTCATACTTTCTTTAGTATGATCTCTTATCAATTGGATATTTAAACACTTATAATTGTAGTAAGTCAAATTTGATTATTAAAGTTGACGTACCAACTGTAATTTTTCTTTCCTTCATAAATATTAACAGAACTATCGACAATCGTCTGTCTCAACATTTTACCCATCTGCACTTTATAATATATTATAATATGGTATGCTCCAACGCAAATCCAGGGAGATCTAGAATGAATCATATAATTATTCATTAATCATTATATATCTTCCAGGCTAATCTAAGCCTTTTTATCCGACGTAGACAATCACAGACACAACTCTTTCCTTCTTCCTCGTTCGCACTCCCATTTTGAGGAGAAAATGATCATTTTATATTTATTAGCTATCCAATTTAACCGGCCCTGATAATAATTATTATTGATAATCCCAATTGAAAGGCAGAACTGTTCACAAGTCTGAATCAAGTATCAAGTCCCAGTTTAATGAGACTGAAGTTGTACTCGAGTCCGAGTCCTCAGCTCTGACTCAGTCATCATCAATATTACAATTTAATCTTACAAAAAGATAAATAACGATTAAATAATAATTAATTAATTAGAAATAAAGGATATTTGAACTTCTGAAGCTACGAGTCTTATTATTCAAATCAGAATCATTTCACTTTCGAGTCCAAATTCAGATTTTATTGAGACTGGAATAAAACTCGAGTCCAATAAATTAGTAATCAAGTAAAAAATATTCGATATCATGTTCAGAAGTAATATCAAATATGCTATACAAATTTATCAGTTTAAAATAAAGCCATAGTAGTAATTGATTCATATATTTCTAATCGTGATCAAGGTTGTGAAATTAAGATCACGTCGTTACAATTTCTTCATGATTGTTATTCCCCGGTTAAAACCTAAAATAAGATACTTCCAAGTTCAATAACACTGAAACTACTAATCAGTATTACCAAATTTTTGATGCAAGTTAATTCAAGGTTTTAAACTCATACTAAAAATTACTATAATAGACACAAGAGGTGAAATTAACTCAACGATGTGAGTCTATGTCTTTATCAAATCCGCATCAACTAACCTGCGATGGGACTGGATGGATTTAAGCAAATAATACCTATAAAACAATTTGTCGATGTGAATAGATCTTTTGAATGTCATAGATGCTATCAATATGTTCAAAATAATCAATAAACCCTTACTAATTAAAGTAAAAACTCGACTTGAATGAACAATAATATATTTATTAGTAAAGCTCAAAGGAGTTCTTTAGAAAAACTATTCAATTAAATAACTAATATTAATATTATAGCAGAAGTAAATAAACATAATTAGAACACATTATATAAATTGTCAACATAAATGTAATTGCAAATAACAGTACTTCACTTGCTGAAGTTAAGACCATACTTTGTAATACATGTATATATAGATATCAATACCATCATAACAAAGACTAATAATGGCAAAAAACACACACACAAAAATGAATAAGTATATACTTCGAGTATAGGCAAATACAATCAATTTCTTGTTCCTACTTGAAAAAAAAAAACAAAAACAATAACAAAACAGAAAATGAATAACAAAGAATCGATACATAGATATGTATATCTAACTGTGACACTTTTTTGTAAAGACTTTTTTTTCTTTATCAAATCCCTTCATCCTTGCAAAGACCTCAAGGGTTGATAGGAACTTTTAAATTAAAGAGCTTGGAAACTAAAATAGGATCATTACTAATTTGAGGGAGGAGTAATTTATGGACATAGCCCATGTGATAACTAAAGATCCGATTATCTCTCAATTTCTTTTTACAAATTAAACAAAAATATTTATGCTCCCGACTATAGATTCCACAGTTGACGGCCTCACTCTCGATTTCAAAAGAGTAATGAACTGCAAAATGTTCTCGCAGACGAGACTTCCTTTCAAATTCCTTAAAACACTTGGGACAGACGTGAGATGAGGTAGAAGAGTACTCTTTTTTGGAGGTGAGCTGGATAATAGGGGTTTGTTTCCTTGGGAGAAGAGTAGCTGTGTTGGTGGGGATGGGTATGAGGGGTAGGGGGAGTGGAGGAGGAGAAGTCTCCTCCTCCTGGATATAGATGTCCTCGCATTCCTCTTCATCTATATACTCATCTATGAAATAATCCTCATAGTCTTCCGGAGTTTCGTAGGAGTCTGAAGGGAGAGAGGGATTAAAGTAGGTCACATTGGTGAGTGTAATATTGAGGGAGCAAGCTGTGTCTTGAACCTCAAAAAAACTCGTTTCCGTGATACTTGTGGATGAATAACCAACGTAAATGAGACTCAGAATGAGGCTCAAGGACTCGTAGTCCTCTTCATCAATGGAAATGTAAATTTCAGGTAACTGACTGTGCTCCACACATATTTTTCGAATGAAGGGACTCAACTCCGAGAGAATTGCTTTGTGTGCACTCAATCTACGGCCATCCGAAAAACAAAAAATCAAGTCAGTGTACTCATTGGCCAAAAGGATTTCCTTTGCATTCTCCACTGGGGTTTTGTAATTGATGGACATACAATGATTACCCTCATCCATTCTGCAGAAATTAACATGTAACAACCCAAAAGAAATCCCAACAAGGAGCTTCAACTTCAACGCTCCAACAATCTCACCTCCTTCAAAATTCCGGAAAAAAACCACACACGGAAAAAAAAATTTAAAAAAAATAAATCGGGAATGGAGTCAACTGTAGTGCTCTGTTGATACTAGGAATATCTATTTTTTTTTCTTTTTTGAGTAAAAAAGTTCGTCAACTCATGACATACAGCTCCGGAATCAACCCGCAAGATTAGTAGGTCCATTTCTTTAAAAAAACTCAAAACATGTAAATCTGTACTCAACACACAGGGGAGGGAAGCTTGACATGTGTATAATTTATAAATGTACGTACAGAAGAAACATCCACTGCATTGTGAGGAGTAAAATTTCATGTTTCTTCCTTGGCGAATTTTGTTTCTTATTCTCTCCTTCGACTGAAAGACAAATTTTAAAGGTAGAGTTAAAACCAGTTTCTCCAGCGTTGAGGAAAAGACTTGCATTTACAATAACGACAACTTCTTTTCCGTCATTTCTCTACTCACTGCTCGATGCGTCGCATCTGTATATTTTATATTATAATATTACAATTTTTTTTTTAATTTAAATTATTATATATGTTATTATTATTATTATTTTCTTAAAAAATTGGTGACTCATTTATAATTTTCAAAAGATTTCACATAAATAGTACCTTAAAATTTGAGGATTAATAATAAGGTCAATAATATGTACTCAACATTGGATACCAGAGTTTCCGTGACTTGAATATTAATATCATATACTGAAGTAATAGCCAGAATATATATAATATTTTGAAAGGAGTAGTTGCTAGCTATATATAGCTAGAGACACACATGATTTTGACAACCTGACTGTAACCTCCCCTTTTCATCGCTATGAACCATGACGTCATATCCAATCATATAAAGGGATTTTGATTCTTTCACTCTCTTTACTATATACTTTGTAATAATTGATATAAATATTAATTGGACTCGCTCTTGAGCACTTGAGTTTCATGGTGAGGAAGTATTTATCTCTCGGAATAGACTGACGGAGAATGAGTGGGGATACAACGAGTGATTTAGGACTCCTGCGTCGGAAGTTAGGAGCTTCTGACTATGATCCGGATCGCTATGTCAAGGAAATAGCTCAGAGATGTGTCGGGGGTCATGAGCTTCTTTTGCAGCGCTCCAATATCAAGGTTTGCTATTCCATGTTGATTGAAGGATAAAACAACTCATTGGGGTTTGACTTATTTTTCAGAGCCTGAGTGAAGACACGCACTCTCAGCTAAAAAAGAATGTGTATCAAAACTATCGTCAATTTATCGAAACAGCTCGGGAAATCTCATTTCTGGAATCAGAAATGTATCAACTGTCGCATATGATTACGGAGCAGAGAAACATTTTATCTGCTCTTGCAGAGACAAGCATCCTTGGCGATAAGGTTATTATTAGTCCTCATGAGGATCCAGGGAAAATGGATTCACTTTTACAATTTTCTATACTTTGCCTAGGTTCCTATTTTTAATGAGGTAGAGAAACCCAGTGCGGAACCCGATGCTGAAGCAGATAAAATCAATAAGCAAAAGCAAATGTATGCTCTTAATGCTAATCCATAATCCTCAGTACATAATTATTATTCTATAGGCGATCTGCATTTGAAGAGGGACGTAAGAAACTTTACGAGCTACTAGAGCGTGTTGAAGCTTGCTCCCATATAACAGATGTACCCACAAGATACCTGATATACGATGGTGATTTGGTTGAAATGGAGCCCATTGACAATACTGCAATGCATCGTGTCCATGGGTATCTCATGAATGATGGATTTATGGTGGCAACTTGGCTAGCTAACGTGAGAGGGCCGGTTAGGTAATTTTGACTTACTCATTCTCTATTTTATCACGATTGCCATTGACTTAAGTCATTGGAATAAGGTGTCGGTTTCTTTATTTAATGCATCAATTTTTATGATAAACTTTTAGTTCTAAGATGAGAAAAAAAAGACTAGAGGAGATTGTGCGAAACAAGTATAGGTTTGGTCTAATAAATATTATTTGTACTCACAACTTTACTCACTTTACTTTTGTGGGATAATATTTCTGCTTACTACATAATATATCATATACCTTAGCTTACTTAATTCAGCATTTCTAGGGCTTTTCTATTATCTCATACTTAACGCTACCCATAGTATCATTACATTACATTCTTGTATATTGTCATTCTACTAACACTTAACCATTTGACTCGATCAATCTAATTGCCATTATTATTATTATTACTGATCCAATGCTATACGAATTCATTAACACTTAGCTCTGTTCTACTCTTCAAAATCAACCTCTAAGGTTTTTATTGTTTTTACATGTTCAATAGGGGGGCGTTTCATGAGTGTTTTCTTTTCTGGTGGCCTGTCTTTTGATAATTAGTTGTATTAATTATCCCTTTTTTAATTTTTCAGATTCAAGTTTTCATGCTTTTATGAATTGGACAGTTTGGCTGTAGTTAATGTAAAGGATCTTGGAGGTGTTAAACATGCATTTAAGCTTCTTGTCTTTCCTTTTACCCGGTTATTTCAGTGTGCTAATGCATCTGCAAAACAAGTAGGATTTTCATTTTTTCTATTTGGATCCAGGGATTTTGTATGATTCTCGTACCTCATTTTTCATCTACTAGGAATGGATGCAAAACTTTGATTTTGTCAAAAATATGCGACATCAAAATACTGCGGCTCTGAAACGCTCCGACACAATTACTCAGCGTGATAGGTCAATCGATAAAGAAGACTATTCTTCTTCCGAATCCTCAAAAAATCCATTTAGGGAGGAAGATGAAAATGAGGAAAGTCAATTGAATACGATAGACGAAGTCTCGGACACCATTGGTCTGGATGGAGATGAGGTTATTCCTGAATGGCTAACTGAAGCTCCTGATGATATAGAGGTTTTGATTGCTCAAAGGGATTTTGAGGAATCTGTGGATCTTATTCTCAAAGGGGAGGAGTACTGTCTAGCAAATATCAACTATCCTCTGGTGAGAGAAGCCAAGACAAAGTTGGATACCAAGACAAAAGCTCTACTCACTGTTCTTCAGTCAGAGTTGGACGGCAAGAAATGCGGGCCTAAAGCCGCTCGGAAAGCAGTTCAACTTTTAATTAGACTAGGAAGATCCTCTCAAGCTTGTAATTTATTTTTGGAGCATCGTCGTAAATTATTGACCAATACTATCAGGTTAGAATGGAGGAATTTCGAATTTCATTGTTGTATCAACATCTAATCACATAATTACCTTGAATTTACAGGAACTCAAAGTTTGAAGCTCCAACTGTGATGTACCTCAAGCGACTCTCTATTAATTTTTTTTCTAATATCAAAGAAACCTCGTCAGAATTTAACAAGTGCTTTAACCAATCTTACGCTAAAACATCCTCCCTGATTGTTTGGATGGACACGGAAGTTGAAAATTTTTGTAGTAAAATTGATAGATTAATATTTGCACCACAGACGCCTTTGGAAACGGTTGCTGACTGTGTTAAATTTGTTAGAGATCAAGCCGCTAATATTCAGGACGATGGACTGGATGTTACATTTTTAATTGACGGCCGAATTAGACAGAATGTGGAACGAACGGTAAATAATAACTTTTTTATATATAATTGAGTCAATCAATACCGTCAACAATCTATTATATATAGATTTGTGAGCATCGTGACAAACATGTTGAAACTGTCAAACTTCGCGCTCAGGATGATAAATGGGAGCCCATTAACTGTTTCAACCATTCTGGAAAAGAAAAATTCCTATCCGAGATGTCCAAGGCAGGGATTTCATCTATTCGTGCCTATGTTTTTGATGACTGCTACATCTCTCTTACAACAAATACAGCGTCATTTTCATTAGCATATCTTAGCTTTGCTCAGAACCTACTCAAGTTGTATAACGCGTCTCTAAGGTAAGATTTCCTTGTACTATGTTTCTGTGTGTGTGTGTGTACAATATAGATGTACACAATATTCTTAAGCTCGTGAAAGATCCTATATTTTGTTATTGAATGGATAGTAACTTTTTATGCCTAAATTCATTTCCTCCCCTGGATTTCCTACTAAGATCTATCTATATTTATAGTCTCATGATACTAAATTGGCGTACATACATCTGATACATAAATATTTATGTCATGTTCGTTGATTAAAAATATCATGTTCAATTGTACTGACATTCGTATAATCTGTCATTACATACAGGAAACTCTCAATCTCTTGAATGGAATCCATTCTATTCTTTTAATTTAATCTCCATAGTATGTACACTATTGTATGTAGGTACATATTGTAAATGTTAGTAGGATGTTGATCATTTTCTCCGAGGTACAATACATATTTTTCTAATTTTTTGCTGTCAAAATGTTATTCGAAACGATTTCTCTTTTATATTTAAAATAATAAATAATCAATGGATACTATGTAAATCCTACTTGAAATAAAGAGAAATATTCGATAAAACAAAATAATAAAGGAAAAAATGATTTTGTTTGTCTCCGTAGACAATATGTACAAAGTAGGAATGACGACATCAAGAATTAAAAATGATGATTATTATTAGGTACTATCGTGGTGAGGATAATTGACAACACTCTTTCTTTCTTTCTTTCTCTATTCCAATTCATGGCACCCAAGAATTTGTTTTTCTTAGCAACATAGGAGCCAAGGTTTACAAGGATTTTTGTTTTTAAATCATGAATAAATTCTTAATATGTACATATATTATTTTTTGGAATAGTATTAAAGATATCTTTATAATATTATTATTATTATTATCTAGTGTCTATTAATGCAAGACAACCATTCTGAAGAAGTGTGCTAAATATGGAGATTTCTTGCACACTTTAACTCAAATACATGATCTTAGGCGAAAGCTCAATATTATTTTTTGGAGCATCTGTCATATTTGGAATATTATTTTCAGTTTATTTAAAATTTCATATGCAATATGAGTGTATTTAATGTGGAGATTTGTAGTTTTTATGTCACGACACTCATATTTATAAAGATTGACAATGTTATTATGAACAAACTTGTCTCGAAAAAGTGGGATTCCTGGCGTAAAAGTAAATTACCTTATTGATAATAGTAATCCTGGGAATCTAATATGTATATAGTCAAATAGTTTTAAAATCCCATTCTTGGTTAACCCATGTCATGTGGCATAACCAAAAAAATCCTCGCTTTTCAAACACATTTGAGTCCTTTAGATTTTTTTTTGTATACATTAACCATTTTGAAATTGGGTTTACTTTGAAATTTACCATCTATGTATATAACTGTGAGCTATCAAAAAAGTTAAGTGTCTTCATGGTCTACTTTATAGATGAAATTCGACGTTTCTAATAATAATAAAAATCAAAATCAAATTTATCTGAAACTTGCGGTCTATTCTTAATCTTCTTGCGAGCGATTGATAGACTTTGATCGACTCGTTTGAAACCACTGTTTTATATAAATATTCTGAATAGAGCTTTGGACGAGAGTCATACACAAATAGGCGGAAAGTTAATTTCATTTAAATACAATTATCCTTCTTTTGAACATGTTAACACTAAAAGCACATACAAATTAATGAAATATTTTTTATAGTAATTTTATTTAACTAAATTTGTTATTTTAACCAAAAAGCTGTAATGTGCATATGTATATGGATGGTAATAAAACAAAAAATGCAGTCTTTTAAGTCAGTTAAAGGCACCTCTAACTCTGTTTAAAAATTTGTGATTGATTTGCATTTGTAGACCAAAAGAGAGATTTTGAGATCCAAACACTTTTAAAATTTGAAAGATAAAGTTCACCCTACAGTATGTAGAGTGACTTCATGATCTGTAAATGCAATTTTCTAACGTCTTGGAGATGAAAGTTGGAGTCATGTACTTTGGTGTGGATATGATGCGAATCCTCCTCTACTTTGTTTTTCTAACAAATGGATGAACAAAAAAGTGACTCCTGCTCATTTAATACTCATCAATACTCCTGTTTAGGATAACTTATTGCTTGCTATAATGACAGTAACATGACAAAAATGATGATGGAACCTACCAAGTCTCTCTTTTTTTGGTGGAATGAAGTCCTCTTTTATATTTGTTTCTGAAGGAACGAAGATTAGGATTTGTGTTTAGTTTATTCGTGAATTGTATAATTGTACATATAAGGGTGTCTCGTTTTCGCGGGGTTATACACCATCCACAAGAAATTCCAGGGAAATCTACCATCCATTTTTTAACGATTGATCCTCTACTAATGATGTGTAATCTACAATCTTAATGACGTTTATTCTATAAAATAGTATTTTTATTTTTGTAATTGGAACTTAATTTATATTTCTAGAGCAGTATGAAATGTCGCATAATTTTATAGAAGGAGTTGCTTATCCTAGATGGGTTTTATGTATTATCTAGATAATTTACATATATATATATTTATGATAACTATTGTTATTAACCTTATAAATACCTATTGGTGATCCTTAGGACAAAAGTGTTTTTTTTATCTTTTACGAATGTATGGGGTAAACTACAGGACTCAAGGGAAAGAGTTGGGTGCTCAACTGAAGGGAGTGCTTGTTTTTTTGGTCTTTTCTGATTGACTTAACATTGTGAGCTGTCATATGTTTAGTGGATATAGCACTTACATTCATTATAATTAGGAGATACATATATGTACGAGACATTTTCTATTATGGAAATATATTGTGTGCAGTTTTATGCAAAAATCAATCAAGTACAGATAATAAGGCTTCTCGTCCATCATGAGAATGTAAGTATATGTATTCATGAGGAAAAAGGATCTTTGAATCATCAATATGATCATGGCGAATACTTGATCAACTTCTTGTATGAATTGTATGAAGAAATCGGAAGAAGTTGATAATGCCTCATTTCTGGAATAATGATCTCTTCAACGCAATGGCAAAATAGTCTTAATTACATAAACAGATATTTTAAATTATGTATATTACTGGCTATATCAAATCAAAATGAATCGCCCTTATTGCTCTGATTACAATTTAAGCATTGTCAAAATAAAAACTACTAGTGATCCATGACATGATTTTATACAAGACTCCTTGATATAAAAGATTATATGTACTTGCTAATCTTTATGTCACACTGTACTAAGAAGAAAGTCTTCGACAAAAAAAATCCATTGTTGCTGAGAAGCAATTTTGGAACATTGCTCTAATCCAAAATTTTAATGACTTAGTGAATGTATCTTATATTCTACCAAGATTTTCTCGAAAAAAAAAGAAACATCAAATATATCCTTAAATTGTTGAAACCATGTGTTGGTTATTTATTGCGCCTTAATTATAATTTATTATTTAAATGTAAAGCAATTATTCTTGACTGTTAATGACATATAAATTTATTATATGAAATTGTGATTTTTAAGAGTTCATTTAAGTATTTAATATTAAAGAATAAATTCTGTTTATTTTTTAACTTTGAATTCTTTCTTTCTTTCTTTTATATTAACTTTTAAAGTAAATTCTTAAAAAAATGCATTTTGAAGATAAATTTAAATTAAATGAACACAAAAATATTAATAAAATAAATGATCAAATATCAAAATAAAGTATTTGGGTCTTTAAAACACATACGAGCAAGTAATCCATGCCTAAGGTAACAAAGGACACAGAAGTCTAGATAAACATATCTAGACCTCCATGCAAAGGAACATATTTTTTTGTCATTTATTTATGTACTTGCTGTTCAATTTTTTGTTAGTGTCTGCTTTTGAATCCTTTAGATAGAATTTGCTTTAAAATGTATGTTTTTCTCTTAAAACATATAATATATATATATATAAATTACCTTTTCAAGTTCAATGAGGGAATAAGCAAGTTCAATATGGGAATAAATAATAAAGAAGAATATTTATGAAATTTAATATAATAATAAATTTATTAGAATCTCATGTCAACAAAATTAATTGCATCTACAAAATTCTGGATGCTAGCAATACAATTATTACAAATCATTGAGGTAATTTCATTTAGTTCTTCTTCAATTAATTGTTCCAGAGCTCTTGATCTTTGATATGAAATGCTTAAATTATTTCTTTAGGCATTTGAAATATTCTTTCTAGTTAATTCTCTTTTCACAGAGGCATTCAATATTAATCAAATATGATCAATTGGATTGAGCATAAGACTGTAAGGTCCCAGTCTTAAAATTTTGTGAATTGAAAACTCTTCTTCATTCAAAACATTTTCAATCCTGGAGTGTACCGGAGCATTATCAATTACAAGTACTACTGGCCCTCCATATACATATATCCTTTGCTTTCTTAAGCATTCACTCACCCACTCACTCCATTGCTGTATTCTCTATGAAACTTCCTCGTCTCACCTTATTTTTTTATTTTCATTAATTATAAAATTTATTATTATGTTAAATTTCCTGAATATTATTTTTTATTATTTATTCCCATATTGAACTTACTTAGTTCCATATTGAACTTGAAAAGGTATAGTTATTTTAATTATTTACTTTCTCATTCTGTAATTTCCCAGGATCCCTGCTCTTTAAAAATGGATTTCCCGGTATCTATCTGAAAAACAATTTTCTAGAAAATGAAAAACCCATATATATATGTACAGTTGATAGTATATGCTTAGTCTGTTGAAAAAGTTCATTTCACAAACTCTTACAAGGATGGTGATGAAGAGTCATGAAATAATTAGTTGTAATTAAGTAAACATGTAGGAAACTAATGCAAAAAAGATTCCACATCTCCCAGTGCAGATATCAAGAGAGTAAATATTAAGGCATATTATACTTACTAAATATAGAATATATACATATATACACCTATATGTTTTGTGAGATATCGACTCATTTTATTCTGTGTCTTTTTAGAAAGCTTTTTGTTTGTTTCTATTTGAAAGGAATGACATAACTAGAATCCTCTTCATCACTCACCTGACTTGACTTGACTTGACATCATCATCTTTGTTTGTTAATTTCATTTCGAAGAATAAGAATGCTTAACATACAGTTTAATAATAGCAATATTAATGATATAATTTGTCAAATAGGGGGGAGCACTGTTATCATTTAATACTCTTAACAACAAACATATGTAAATCACTTAAAAGAGACCCATTTAGGGTGTAAAACGATTTTTTCACTGCACTATTTATTTGTTTATTTCTCCTGAAAGGGATCAAAGAAGAAACGCCAATTTATTTCGCCCAACTGATTATTCGCACTTCATTGATGCGTCTCATATCTATGTTTTACCGTACTTTAAAATGACTGAATAATATTATTAATACATTTATTAATTAGTACTTCTTGCAAGGATATTTCACATGGATATGATTAATATCTACATACTATTTATAAGGACTATTTAATATAATATAATAGAAAACATAATATGTAGACTACTATTTCATGCTTCTTTAATTTTCTCTTTTCAGATCTCTCATTAACGAAAGTCTTGTCAATGTATTCCACTCCCATTTGCGTCATATCGAACAGGCAGTAAGTGGCTCCATAATAGTTATTATTATTATTGTTATTGAATTATATATCAATGTAGCCCATGATTTCAATCCTTAAAGGGGTTGATGGAGCAGCATTGCGAAGCTTCACCAAGTGTTGTCAGGCTTACAATTTACGCACGTAAAAAAGAGGGACAACCCGTTACAAATATTTGAATTTAGTATAGAGTACACCACTAGGCAGTGTAGGGATTTTTTATTGGCTGATTATTATTTAACAATATTGAATAATACTCAATAACTGTTGGAAACTGAGAGGACTGAAGGGAATTTGAATTGTTATATATCCATGAGAAGGTGCACACTTTCTTCGGCATTATTTCTTAAACTACTTAGCATTGTTGCAATTTCTTGCTTCAGCGATACAATTCGTATTGATTATCAAGGTGGTGCGTATCACCAACTGATACTTCCCTTTCCTTCCCTAAACTCAACGCTATTTCATCCTCAGTAAATAAGAATGTGTGCAAATCTAAAAGAAAAGAGTTCATACAATACGTGCGTTCACTAAGCTCAAGGAGTCGAGTGAACGTAAGCCTGCATAATTTCTATATACACACGTAAATTGAGTCCAAAGACGCCTAATGACGTGACGCCTCTCCCTACGTCATATTCTAAACTCACCCCTGCTCTCCCATCAATCTCTTATTCTAGAAAGGCTCTCCTCCCCTTTTTTAGGGTGATTTCTTATTTTGTTTGTACCAAGGGATTACTTCCTGACCATTGATAATGAAACAATGTCACAAAAGTTAGAGCCTTCTATGGCCACTTTATTGACCTTTAGAATAAATAAATAAAATATCCTCAAGTACATTTTGCACTACTCCTCCTTAGTTAAACATATTTAAGTTTGATACATTGTTTTGTGCATTAGTGTCAAGGATCATGAATTCTGGAGTGGTAACTTATTGGAAATGAGGAGTATATGTATAAGGGGCTTGAATCAATTGCGACCATTCAATTTTTTGTAGTGAATATGCAAAATATACATTTTGAACTGTGTGTGTCAATTTGATGTGGACCCTATTTGAACTATCATTATCATTCCAAATCCATGTTCCATGTACATATTATGTAATTAATAATTATTCGACGTTCGTATAAAAAATAATATGTAAAAAAAAATTTTTAAGTTGACACGTAAGGAATTTGACTCTTCTTGGTATGGATTGAGTGTGTTGATCCCCTTCTCGAAAAGCTTTTTTTTCATCCCGAAGGATTTAATTTAATTTAATTTAAAAATGCGACGTCAGTTTTGGTAAACTACCACTTATAAATAGATTCTATGTGATATTTTTCAGTTACTCCACTAGTTAACCCATACTTTCACTCATGTTTATTTTTTCTGTCTATTTTTGCAGATACGGTCAGATCGCCTGAAAAAGACGGATCCAAAGTTTGTTCAAAGAAACGCTGCCTTTCTCTTGGATACGTTGCTAACAATGGTGAGTATACATATATATACGTAGATGTTGTTGTTGTTATCTATGATGGATTCATGTGCTATTGCTAGAATTTATGAATTTCACCCTTTTGTGTCATTTTAGCATCAAAGATTTCAAATTAACTGAGAGAAGTTATAGCCTTATAATAATATGTACCTATAATATTTATAATTGTGTTGTATTAAAGCCAAAAGTTCAACAATTACCTTGAAACTCTTATCATGATAATATTAACTCTCCCCTTCTTCAAAAATGTATCTACAAATCCCGTAGTGTTGTTGTTGTAGCAAAGATGTAGCAAGTATTATATTATTTTGTGAGCTAATAGTAATCCCATTTTTGACCAACATGAACGAGTTCAGTATTTGTGTTCATAGTACATTTACATATATAAGAACATGACACTAAATGTATTCTAAATGTGAGCAACCATTATTCCGACTATAATTAAATTAATTCTCTCTAAAAGGTTGAGGAAAAGTACCAGGATGCCACCAAGTCAGACTGTCCAAAGCTCGCAAAGCTCCATGTTTCCTACTCGTGGATGAAGGAGGGACTTAAGCCCATCATGACAAAATACTCTGATCCAAATTACGTTTGAGTTGAATTGTTTTGATCCTTTGTTGTGTTTAAATATGTTATTTATATATAAATTTTTATAAAAGAATATTAAAACGTTCGTTTACTCCCTTTTTCTCTTTCTTTCTCTCTCTCTCTCTCTCTACTTTTTTTCCACTTGAATTGCCTTTGACGAGTACTACACATATTCTTAAGGCATACATACATACATATCATGTGTTGCATGATTCTTCCTATTATTCCTACCCTTTCATCAAAAGGGCTCTATGTATTGTTGCATCAACAACACACAATGTATGTGACCTCAATTCTGCCTCTTTTATAAATGTACATAGTACATATATAAGTCGATTCTCTTTTTAACGAGGTCGGTTTAAAGAACGAACAAAATTTTAAATCCCATGTGTTGAATTTCATTATTTATATAGTACGCGCTAATAGTAATAGCATGTCATTTTTTACTCAAACGTTTCTTATTTGTTAGGAATAAAATAAAATCCCCCCCCCCCCCCATAAAATTTGTAATCCCCGCGATATCATTTTGTATGTCAATTTCTACCATATAAATAAGAAACGTTCTGTATTCACGAAACCTCTTTACTTTGAAAATGAGAAATGTTGAGATTTGAAGATTATAGTCAGAATATAATCAGAGCTCTTTGTAATAAATCATCCATTTCCAAACGTGTAGGCTGCTGTGTACTGTTGTGAGATGTTCGAATTTACATATATGCATGCCAGAATAGTATTTCCAAATCATCCAACAACTCCTAGTTATTTATTTGTCGTCTGTCTGCATCAGCTCTTGCCCTTTCAAAATTAAAATAAATTATCAAAACGGCAGGACAATTCACAATTTATTTAACAAGAATTGTCACACAGACCTTTAAAAAAAGTTAATTGAAGAAGAAGAAGCATGTTTTAGATGAAAATAGGTTGAGTGATTGAATTTCTGTCTACTTGAATAATATAATTACAGTGATCAACAGTCAAAAGTTGAGACCCACAGCTTTCAAACGAGATGTCGAGCGCTCGATAAGACTCCTTAACTAAGAAAGTGGTAGAGCTACTAAAAAACAAGTTCTAGCTCTACCATGAGTCTTAGATTTCTAGCGAATTTTTGCTCGAAATTAGGTGAAAATTTACTCATTTAAATGGACGATTTCTTCTTACTTAAGGAGACTTATCGAGCGCTCGACATCTCGTTTGAAAGCTGCGAGTCTCAGCTCTTGAATGCATTCCTTATTATTCCATTTTGTATAATATTCAAGGAGTTATTTAAGTACAAAGAATTTGGCCGGCTTTTGGGCCTACTCCCGCTCCCTACTGCATTAGTAGTGGATCATTATTTTTCAATGCACAAAATGAGTATCCTTCTTCTAGGCTTAAATTGAAGTTGAAGTTGGGAAATGAGTCAGTTTAGCTAAAAAAGTAGGGTCCAATTAAATTTTCAAAAATTGTTGGACTCTCGAAAAATATAATTTACAGATTTGAAATCAGTGTGAATAACTGAATAACTTTTATACTACTTATACCCCTTAGGATTTTTAACATTTCCAATTATACTTGACCTGCGTTGAGTTCTAGTTGACGACTTTTTGTAGAAATAAAAGATTCATCATGATCCTCTCTACCTACGTATGATTCTACATCATTGTACAGAGATCTTTGCTTTAATCTCTTGGCAGATACATACTGTTGTACCTCTGTTTGTTGTAGGTGTATATAAGTATATTGTATGTTCAAAGTACGTTCATATGTGCCTTTTGTATGTTTTGATGCATGTATGTACATACATACATACATACATACAACTGAATGAAAAGTCGATGACAAGTCCTCACGTAGTTTACAACAATAATAATTAAATTTGCAAAAAGACAAAACAAAAAAATCGTGTATTCATAAATAGAAAAAAAAAGAGAGTAGATTAAAAATCAACTTTTTCAAAATTGTATTATAATAATGAAATAAAAGTTCTTTATACTTATCAAAAAAAAAAAAAAAAAGGATAAGAATTCCTTTAATTAAACTTATTCAACATCAGGAGGAATATTGAGTAAAAACAAAACAAAACAAAGAACAACAAAAAGAAAGTGTTGGAATTGCAAAGAGACAAAACAAAGTCTTTTTTTTTTTTTCAACTCCTATATAAATCAGTATGCCTTTCACCCCATTACATATCTATGTATGAAATACTGATCACTTAATAATAAAGTATTACTATGTTTGCTGGGAGAGACTTCCTTGTCCATTAAAATATTTTTTTTTCTCCCACAAGACGACGCTTTTCAACTACAACCAGATAAATATTTATATGTATTTGCCTTCCCTTTTGCAGAATTTAATTTATTTTAAATGTAGCAACAGTATAGATTCAAAGAGGTTGCGTAGTTGGTTATAAATATATTCATGCCTTCCTCAGTGCCCTCTACTGAACTAAAAAGTCAACTTTTGGAAAAGTGAATTTCTACAAGAATTGATCACTAGAAAATTGTTCAAAAGTTTGAAAGAATGATGACATTGACTTGCTAGCCAGCTTATTACATGACATTTGGCATTTCCAAAACAACAAGAATTTCTCCTGGTTATATAGATATCGATTTTATTCTTCTCCTAGCTCTGAAAAATGTGAATGGATTGAGCTGTAAATAATAATGCTTGAAGAAACTCAGAAAACATTCATAGTCGCAGGTGGGTGCTCACACTCTGAGTCTAGAGGAGCGAACATCCCTGCAAACAACATTCATGATGTCATACACTAGTAATAGCTTGATGAGAAGCACAAAACGTTCATTGTTCAATACAAGATGGTGTTGAAATCATGAGTCTTTGATCTCAGTAACATTTCTATAGATTGCATTTGAGTCATCATCTTTCAAACATTTTAAAAAATGAAAATTTATATTTTAGCTGTTTACAAAAGGATGGCGCATATTTCAAACACTAATGAATATTTTGATGGTTAATTTGGTATAAATAATTTTACTAGGTATATAAATATATCTATGAAGTAAACATCGCTCACAGCCTCTTCGATAATATGTCTTAAATGAAGAATAGTCTCACCACAGTTGGGAAGAATTGGCTAACCACCTGTTGATTTTGAATTTTTTTTTTGAGAGGAAGAAGGCTTGAGAGTCACTAAAGATTGAGTTTTGTGTTCTTTTATCTTTTTGGGTGGAAAAATTGAGTGGATGCTATGAATAGAACTGTTCATTCTAAGTGTTTACTCGAGCAAAACATATTTTGAGTGGTTGAAAAGATGTACAGGATTTTTTATTTTCAAAAGCTGTTCTCTTTATCACTAAATTATTGAGGGGAAGAGAACAACTATTACTAACCACCTGGAATGGAGTACATAATTACAAACCATCTACAAATAATACTTATAAATCAATAATAAAATGCCTAATCGTGCGAACTTTGAATCCTCCGTATAATAGTATATTCTGATAGCTATGAATTTCTGTTTATTTCTATTTCCTTCCACCCCCTGTCAAGGAACATCAGTAGGAATGTAAATAATATGCAAAATGCCGCGTGCGAGACTTTGTGGAGTTGGCTCTTCAAGCAGGTCTTTTTGTTTTCCAAAGCTGTTATCATTTTTCCTTTATTACTGAGGGGAGAACATCTGCCTGATAGTAAAGATCTCGCATGAAGGACTACATGCATTAATAAAGGTTAATAAAGCAAATAAAATGTAAACAAAAAGGGCTCAAGTCCTCGTATAATTATTATTATTAGTTAAAAATGTATAATTTCCTGACATTAATTTCATTTAATTTTCTGCCTCTCATCTATGGTATAATTAGTGTTATTATTTATTATTGATGTCTTCATTTGTATTCATATCTAATGGAGAATAGCAGCTTGAGACTCAGTAAAACGTCATAACAGCTCAAGCTGCTTCCCTCTCAACATTCATCAAATTGTCAGAGTTACCAAGTTATTTTTCTCTTTCTTTGATTTTTACAAGCCCAATTTGCATATTATTTACATTCCTAAACATCAGTGTCTTTCCCTGTAAAAGGCTAAGAGAATAGAGAAATAACACATTCATCAATCTATCAGGATCACCAGCTTCATGGTTTTTTTTTTCACATACCAGTTGATAGAGAGGTTGAAATATACAATTATTGCATGTCTTTAGTCAAACGATTTCTTAAATAAATAATTAGTTCTATGATATATATATAAGTACATAATATAAAACGTGTGTACCTCGTGGTGGCATCAATGCTCAACAATATGGAACTCCATTTCATAGTTATAGATATATAATATGTACATATATCATAATAATACTAATGTACAAGTGAGATTAGAAAAGGGTATATTGAACTTTCTTACGAATCGAGGGAGCTTCTTATAGGAAGTCCCCATAGTATAAATAAATATCTATACTTGTAAAATGAATGGATCTTCAAAATACATACAAACTACGAAGGTACACATCTGCCTTTTCTTCATTATTTTTATCAAAATAAAGGATTACGAGGCTTATCTAAGTTAAAACAAATTAAAGAAAGTCTTGTGTATGTATTTGCTTTTATTTGTGTTCCTTTCCTATTCCTTGTCTTTCTGCAATAATAATGATAATAATTTATATTCCTCATATTTTTTATTATGAGAATAAAATAAAATAAAAAAATCTTAACTGCCTTCTAGTCATTTTACATATTTTGTGTCGTATCAACTACTCAGATGATGTGATGGTACATGTGTTACATGTGTCAAAATGATTCTTATAACAAGGAAAATGAAGAACTTTCTTTACTCTCTTCAATTGTTTAAGATAACTCTTTCTTTAATAGTATATACATAGTAGGGACTTGAACAATTCAGCAAGAGTGCTTTTAAACACAAAAACGCTCTTGATAAAGAATATTAATAAGGACATGAGAAGACAAAAAAAAAACCCGACAACTAATAAAGAAACACAGTGTAATTTTAAGGTATATATAAATCAAGTCAGTGTATTGTTTTTTATAGTTTCATAGTCATAGAACCTTGCTAACTTTTTTTTATAGCCAATCAAAATGGATACTAGTCGATACAAAAGTAAAATAAAAGAAGGATTTCTTGAATCAACTTTTTAACAAACAAAAAAAATGATTTTTTTTCTTTTTTTACTTGATTTATGGTTTTCCCATCCTTTAACAAAGTGTCATGAGATTTACCTGAGTGGTTTTAAAATAATTGAGTCGTTACAATTTTTGTTATTTATTTAAATAAATTAAGAGTTAACTTCGAGGTATAGAATTGTGAGACAAGAGGAAGGCTTCAATAAAATACACATATCTTGGGAACAGCTGACTTTAGTTGCCTAAAATTTGACTATGAGCAAAAAAAAAACCCTGGAATTTTAAATTTAATTTTTGTAGAGATTCCGATCGGGATATATAAATGTTTTTATTTTATTTTTGTATTTAAAGAACTTGATATCGTGGATGATGGACTCTGCTGACATTTTCCTACGTTATATGTATCCATTATTCCTCTCAATCGCATACAGACATTTACTTTGCAGTGATTCAAGTGTAATAACATGACATGATGGTAAAAATATCCTTTCTCTAAACTTATTTCTTAATCTTGAACAACACTTCTTTACTTTCAAATGCCGTAGTAAAAAGGAACGGATTTCTCAGTATATATAGAGTATGAACTCGACAAAATGTGGATGGATAACCACACATTGAGTAGGACATATAAGGAAACAAGCATCTTGGTCTTATTAGTAATGAAATTAAAAATATCAGGATTGTCTTCAGTTAAGTCCTTTGAATAAATTTCTATATTTATTTCGTGCTTACGGCTTTGAAAGTCCCATGAGATAAACATGTTTTGTTAATATTATTTAAAGACTTTTTGTTGACATCAGCTGCCTGTTTTATAAATTTTTTTTTGTTACTACTCTAAGAAGAGCCCTCTGTGTGTACATTTAAAATATGCACATAGCATCATATGTGGGATAATATAATTTATGCTTGCAATGCTAAAATTCCTTGATACATTTTGTGAGGCTCATAAAAAAAACTTTTTCCTTCTTCTTCTTCATCCACTGACCACCTTTTTGGGAATAAACAAAAATACATTGTATTTTCCCTTCAGCTGTTTTTTATGAGTCAACTTTTTTGATTTAAAGCAGCTGACTCTACGGATTATGAACTCAAAAAGGGTATTATTATTATTATTTAGGATTTTAATGTATAAAAAATATATTAAATCAAGGTTTTGGTCACCCTTTTTATGTATTTTTGAATATTATACAAGGACTATGCATTGATTTATATGTTGGTAAAATTTATCTATTGATTGTTGTAAATCTAAATAATAATTATACCAAAAGTTAAAAAGTTCGCAGGAAGAAAAAATACAGAAGGGTGTATGTTTTGTTTTTTTTGTCAAATTTTTCCTTTCTCTTACAAAAGTTGAGGATGCGAGTGGACAAAAAACTCGACATATGAACTCAATAAAAGTAGCCTATATAATTTTGATTAATAAATGAAATCAAGAATTGCACGCCCGTTTTTTTTGAATTTTTGAATACTTTCATTATTTCATAATTCTTGATTTTTATATGTCGGTAAAATTTATGAATGTACATACATATACATACATGATATAACCAAATAAAAACTCTGTCCAAATTTAAAAAGTTTTCTCGAAGAAAAGTAACAAAAGGGTATATGTTATGTGTTCAAACTTTCCCTTTCCCTTTTGAGAATCGAGGTTGCAAGTGAGCCAAAAAGATAGTCATGTACAACGATCTAGTTAAAAATGAACATAATTTTTTTTCCTTTTCAAATCATAAAACCGTAATTTCTCTCTACAAAAGTCACACCCCCTAGATATGATAGTGGTAGTGAGCCTACAAGCTGTTGATCCTTACTCTCAAATGGCAGTAAACTTATTCCTAAAAAGGTAGAGATATTCAATAAAGATAATGTTATCTACAACATTTATAGCGCAGTCTGAACAGACCTACTTTTGTATATGTATATATATTGCAGTCGTTGCTAAATAAACAATCTACCTAGGGAGAGAGGGGGGGGGGGAGGATGTACAAATATGTATATACATATATATATATATATATATTTATTTTATCTTTTTACTTCTAAAAGGGATCGTATAGAAGGATTCTCTAATCATGTGGAGGACCCCTTTTTATCCAAGAGGTAATATTTGGCTTGCGAGACTTGTATCATAAAATAGGTAATAAAATCCACGTAAATTGGATAATTGAATATGGCTTTTGTATTTTTTTAGGGCTGTAATCAAAAAGAACCATCACATACATATAAACGTACATAAAAGAATACTTTTTTTTAATGTCTTAATAAAGAAATTGCTCATAGAGTTACCTACCTACCCATGAACTGAACATGTGATATACTTGTTCATATTATTTAGATGCCTGGGTAAACGCTTATAACAATACGAGGCTACTAGAAGTAATAGATTTATATATAATGGAATGGAACTTGTTTATGACACTTTAAACCGATGGGAATTCAACTAGATTATTATTATAAAAAAAGTTGTCCAGTAGTTCTGTTTTAAACCATGAAATGTCCTTATTTCAATTGCCACCTTTTCAAATATATGTATATCACCTGCTTTAAGCTTTTCAATGCTTAAGTAAGCTTAAATAAATAATGCCTACCTAATATAAATGAACTTGATTTTATGGTCACTTTTTTAAGTGTCTACTAATTGTTGTATACACAACTTCATTGAAGAACTAATAAGTTAATAAGTAGTAAGCTAAAGTCCCAGTCATTCAGAGAGGATCTGAATATACTTTTCATATTTCTATACATCGTTACACATTTAAATCCTTTAGACATTTACATGTATATGATGTAATAAATGAAATGTAATTGCATACACAAACATAAATGAATGTTTTCCCTTACCATTTCTTTGTTTATCTCTCGATCTGAGAAGGAATTTTAACAAAGCTGCATTACCAAAATTTAAACGGTTTTTATTCAATGAAAAAATATTAGTATGCTAAATACTGTCGTTAAATTATATATAATCACAGATGAAACATAATTGTGTGACTAATCAATTTGAACATAGGAATATTTCAGACATTTGTATGTAATGTTATATAAAATTATATTTCGTTTTGTTATACATGAACCTACATTGATACATATTCTAATTAATGTTAACTTTAATCTAATTTTGTACACATGCTATAAAAAAAGTTTTAAATACATGTATATTGTTTGATACAGTTTATTTTCCAGTTCATGCATTCTTTTAAGCCCTACTTTCCACATCATAGTTTAAAAAAAAAAGCAAACCTGGTTACGGCGGTTACTTGCACTAAGTGGTATCTTTTTCAGTTTCCCATATTTGGCATATTAATACAGGTTTGACTTTAATGACATATTCATTTCATCTCCTTCAAAAGTGCAATGCACACGTGCTGATGTTTTTTTTCAATTTTTCAAACAGTTACACAATTTGTATTAAGTCAATAATTAATTAGAGAACACAAGTAGCTGAGTTTAGAACTGCTATTAAAATACAATATTGGATGGTTACTCAGTTTCTTGAGTAACAGATCATGTATCACGAGAAAATAACTAAATTTTCTCAAAATTTCAAAAGAATACAATCTGAAATGTTCATTGTCACTTTTTTGGTTTCAATAACATTTCTTTAAATTACATTTGAGTCATCATCCTCTTTTAAACATTTAAAAAAAAGAAAAATGATATTTTATCTGTTCACAAAAGAAAGGAAAGTATCTTAAACACTAATGAATATTTTGAGGTTTAACTATGCACAAATGTCAGTAACAGATGTGTCAACTTCAAAACAAAAACATTTACATATTCCGATCGGAATCTCTTCAAAAATTAAATTTAAAATTCCCGATTTTTTTTTTGCTCATAGTAGAATGTCAAATTTAATTGTTGTCTGCTCAGTAGTTCATAATGTCATGACTCATGTACTTCTATACATAGAATATCCATATCTACGGAGTTACATTATCAACATTTTAGCAATAACAGGTTATACTGTGAGATTATCTAGAGGTGAGTCTCGGGACAAAATAATAATAATAATAATAAAAAAATCATGTTAATACATTTATGTATTGTACCAATAAAGGAGAAGACATATGTGTTAATAACTAGCCCATGGTGTTTAATAAACGGGTTATCAATATCACGTAGATAGAATGGACACAAATCAAATGTACACCAATGGAAAGAAAGTTTAAACTACATACATAATATTATTATTGTGCAGAATTATGTACACATCAACGACGTGAAATGCATAAAAGATATTATTTCTTAGATGCAAGAGACTGTTCTACTCATTCTTCTTCTGTCATTTTTTTTAATATAATGTTGAAACTTTTAGAAAAAAGGAATTTATTGCATTTCTTTCTTGATCTCCATAAAAACGTCATTGATGAATTAAGTTACCTATATAATATGTACAGTGATAGTCTTGTCTGCATAAATATTATGTACATACTTGGAAATGACAATGTCTACATCAATAAACGACTCTATCTAGGAGTCTTTATTCGTATCCATTTTCCGCTACACGGTAACTTTATTGACTCTCTTCCAAAAAAATATAAAAATAAGACCCCAAATTAACTGGTCTCCTGTAGTTAGCCAATTATTTCCCCCCTCAACTGTGGTGGCACAATTCTTCATTAATTAATTCTAGAAAAGGGTTCGTCTTCAAGGAGTCAACTTTAGGAGCAAGTGTCAAAAGGAAGTAGAAAGTCGATAAGTGACTCGAAATTTCTCTCAATGGAGAAGTTTGATGTTTTTGGTGATTCCATTGTGAAGAGTAAAAAAATCTAGCATTTGAGCTACAAAAAAACAAAACATAAAAGCTTTAAATCTGGGATGTCACGCTGGCCGAACCTGGAATTCACTCCGAAGTATTAATTAATAATTCATTCTAAATTAACATTTGCCATATTGACTAAAACCCTTTCTACTAAAACAACAATACTATCAAAGTGAAACTCACTTTTCTTTTGTTTTTTATTGATGTGGCCAGTTTGAGATAAGACAAAGCCCAAAATAGATTAAATAACCCTATTCTACATACATGAATGATGAAATCTAATTCGACTATTGATTAATTAATTTTTCATTTGACAAGAAATTCAAGATTAAAAAATTTATTTTGACTCATCCACATTTATGTAATAAAAAGTTACCTAGCTAGAATGTTGTGTAGCCATTCTAAACTAGTTTGATCGTAGCCAATGGGATTGGATAGTATTGTACCACTCTGATAAGTTCATATTGTTTTTAACTTCATAAAAGTATTTCCCCCCCCCCCCCCCCCCCCCATTAAACTAAAAAACTGTAAATTCAGGGAGCCACATTTCATTTGAATTAAATTAAAATAGCCTGGATCTAATTTTTGAATATGGATTCATATAAAAAAAACTTTTTATATGTTATTTATTCATTGACTCCCCCTTAAGGTTAAAAAATATATGTATACATACATATCGTTTTTAGGTCAATAAATACAAATAAAATATGTGTTAAGCCATAGGATTTTGTTTATTTAATCTTATTTTATGCATAAAAGTTTCTTCTTACGTCCTCAACCAAATTTACTTATTCTCTATATGTATATAAAAAAATAATATTAATAAACTTATATAATATATTTTACATGTGTATGTACAAAAAGTCAATGACTTACGTGCTAAGAAATAATTTGCAGCAACGAGTCTCAAACCGTTTTGCTTTGCAAAAGCTCCTACATTGAAACTCTTTCTGTTCATATCACTAAAACCACCCAAATCCACAGAGCAGGATTGCTCAAATAAAAGGAATATATAGCGATGAAGTCCAGTTCCTTTTGGAGGCCCTGGCCCCATGTATCGGACATTCTCATTCCTCAAATCCGAGTTATCAATTGACAGATCCGTCACTAGCCAATGAAGGTATGACCTTCATATTGACAAGATTAATTATAAATACTGTAAGGAAATTTGATTCAAGTTTTCTTTTTTAGATACCTGAAAATAGGATTTTGTCTACTTGTTGCATCGGGATCCGCCAAGATCAAAGTGTAGTTTTTTTTGTAGTCCATAAAGGGATTTAAGTCAAGAGAGGGAGTTTCTTGCGTGGACTCAACAGAGTATTCAGCTCCTGTCTTGACGAAAAAATCATAGTAGATGCTCAGGGTACCAAGGGAACTCTGTGGCATAAGGCTCAACGCCCCGAAAATATTGTCATCATTGAATGCACGTAAAATGTGATTATCTAAAGAGATATAAATGGAGTTAGGTATATATTCAGTCATAGGGAGTAGAATTCAAAATATCTCAAAATATTTGACAACTTTTAAATGTAATAATTAATTAATGATCAAATGATTCAGTAACGCTTAGGTGATTGCAAGAACTTACGTGAACAAACAGATGAACAAAACAGTAGTAGGAATGGCGTAATGTTAAAGAATAATACCATGTTGCTTGCTATGGAAATGAGCAACAACTAGTTTCAAATGATCTTTGTTGACCGGTATATATAGGTGGATGTATACACAATCATACCTGCTAGATAATTTTAAAAATACATAAATAAACAACAGATTCTATCGCTTGTTTCCGGGAGTCAATAAATAATCATGAAATCAATCAGTCAAATCTTTTAAAATATATATATATATAAAGTTAACGTTTGTAGAATGAAAAGGTAAAATATATGTGTAGGATTGAATTACCGGTAGCAATTGTTAGTCTGAGACAAAACGCTATTACATAATTTCCATTCATTCGATTTTTTTGTATTATTTTTTGCATGTTTTTTTGGGCCTTGTTCCACTTGATACATAATAACAAGTCTTTACATGCATTGATCCAAAATATGCGTGCGGCATGAAAGTGAGATAGGTGAATAATAATAATTAATTTGTATGGAATGAAGAAATAAAATTATCTACGTCTGAATACAAGTGAATCAAATATTTACACATATATTCAACGTTTTCCTAAATTGATTGTAGGTATTATAAAAGGAAGAAGTTGAGTATACACTCCAAATCTCAGTATCATGCCTTTTAGGCAAATACCTAAAAGAACGAATAAAAGACTGAACTAGAGCTTATTCATTTGTCAAAGGCAAAGTACACATAGGTGTCCAAAATAGGGTGTATGTACGTTGAATGGGCAACGAAAAAGAAAAGAGAAATGAAGGACGACTGCATTACCTCGTATTTCTTTGAATAATGCTGAATTTATTATTTCAAATAAAAGAAATAAGGAGAACAGAATGCAGGCTGTACGGTGGTATTGTCCATTGACCACTGAGCCTATTTTGAATTTTAAAACCAATTAGTGTCAGCTTGTGGGTATTTTTATTTGCTGATATTTTAAAATTCAGGAGTTTAAAAATAAAGTAATTAATAGGTTTTATTAAAAATTACCGGAACCGAATGCAAAAAAAGGACCGTCCCCCATTAGATCAATTATTTATGTTGTTCTTGAAGTTAGCGAATGACGTTTCTCCTCCCAATAATTGAATTATTCTTTGTTTATCATAGATTATATCCCACTAGTGCAAAAATTTACACTTTTCTACTTCTATTTTCCTTGTTTGTGCAGTGAAATCTGATTGATTCAATTAAAAATAGCTCTTGTTAAGACGTGTACAATTTCATGTCTACTTTTCAATAAAGAATGATTCTATATTTTGTAAGAGTTGCCTTTCTACTAACTAATTAGGGCCCTTTTGTCGATTTTTTTTTAAAGAAATAAATATGAAATACATAGAATAAAGATAACTTTATTTACTAAGTATTTCACTCTTTAACAAAATTTAATTCAAATTCAATGGATCAACATTTTAAACGATAAATTAAGTGACAATAGGAGACAATGTACATTGTTATATTCGTAGAACAACACCGCTTTCCACTGAAAAACCTTGCTCTAAATCTATTGCAGACCTCCTGAAACTCTTTTGTGCAACTATTTTAAATATTCATTCCATGATTTCTAAGTCAAATCCGAAGGTACGTCTAAAAGACTCTTTCGAAGAAGAAAAATTTGAAATATAAATCATAAGTTTTATACCTACCTAGGCTAGTAATTTATATTTCTACTACGGGTAGTAACGCAATTTATGTTGTATACCTAATTAATTAATTTGACTATTTAATTTTTGATTAGATTTATGGCCATAAATGTAATGATTTAATTAGAGCTATGATTGAATACTAATTAGTTATAATTAATGATCCCTTCATCAAATGTGTTTTGATACATTTGTGTTCAATTTCCTTATATGTACGTATAAAATTTCGACAAATATGAGGATAGCTACATTTCTTATGCATAACATATAGACTTATAAACTTCCTTACTGGTAAATAATATATGTAAAACAAATGAAAACTCATGACACGAAATTACTGCAAATGCACTCAATTCAAAGTCTTTTTCATTGATGCACTCATTAGATATCTCCTAGAAGTAAAAGTCCAATAAAAAAAAGAGAAATAGAGGGTTGAATTCGCTTTTTAAAAAGTGGATACTTGGTTGATATATATATTTATATAATAAAGTATAATGGCGCTTCAACGGCATCAAATGGGCCTTCAAAAGTATTTAAATAGGTTTTGTACAAAATTTACAATGAATGATGACCATGATACCCTTTCAAAAGAATCGTAAATGACAATTTAATTATTAATTATTATAATTTTCATACTCATAGGGAAAATGACAGGATTGAAAAATGGAGTTCATATTCTCAATTTGATAACGAATTTGAAGGGAAAGTTGATCACGCCCCTTTGGGGGCGATAAAATCCCATTTGTGAATATTTGTGAACCCTATAAATGAACCAATCAATATTAATTTTGTAATCATAAGATTGTTTATATTTTTATTGCTAGATATTAAATAATATTTGCTAAAATATTTTTCTGTTCTCACAAGTATTATTATTATTACAGTGACCCAAGTCAAAGATTTTTTCTAATTGAATCAGTTATAATTGATCCCTGACGTATCCATTGGTAGGGTCAGACTTCCTAAATAAATGATTATTCAAACAATTTTGTCAAGATTTTTTTCTTGATTGTATCTCAATCCTTTCTCGAACGCAGAAAAGAAAAAAATGTTCAAAACCAGTGGGTAGATGATAGTATTGTGATCAATCTTACACGAGACTTTAATGGATGTAGACCAACATAAAAAAAAAATTAATATACAAAGGGAAAGTTTTAACTCTCTTGATTTTCTCTTGACACTGAGAACAAGACTTTGAAGGGGTCGAGATTAGAAGCCATCTCAAAAACCACATCACTACTAGTTAGCCTGTTATTTTTATTAGCTGTTGAATTATTTTTCATTTAGGGGTAATGATGAATTATTCAAAATTTAACAAGAGCTAATTGAGCTCAACAAATCAAAATTCGAAACACTAAAGAGGATCAAAATTAGATAAATCAAATGGTCGACAAACAATACAAGCTAAATTTCCATGAAAGTGAAATAACACTGTAATATATAAAATAGCAATTTTCATTACATCCGGCAACCTGTCTTTCTAAAAGAAAACTTTAAAAAAGCTCAGATATTTATTGGTTTTTAGCCGATGAAGCACATAATTATCTCTAACTGTATAACCTTTTTTGTCTATGAAGTAACAGTAGAGATATTTTTACATCTTATCAAGAGATAATTTGAGTTTAACAAATCAACGTTCAGAACACCAAATAAGAGCCAAATACTGGGAGAAGATCAGCAACTCACTAAATAATGCATTGGGAGGTTGTAAAAGTACCACTCTGATAGATTATTGATTCTTCTGTCATCGTTCTATCAAGCCACGAGCTCTTTCCTTCTTCTATTCAAATATAGACATGATTTTTATGTATTGAATGGCAATGAGACTTGTAGCGATTCAAATTAATTTTTAATGATTCAAAATATCGGTTTTATTCTCAAATATTTAGATCCATTTCTTTGAGGAACTTTGAATAATAATCATGTTCTATCGAATCGTAATAAAAATTCGTTCTTTTCAAATTTTAAATTTAATCAATGGTTTATTTCAGGGGAATAATAGCAAATACAAATGGTTGCATTGAATGAAACTAAAGAAGAATGAATATGAGGCTTTTTTTCTTCGGAAAGGGTCCTTATCACTGACAGACCTTGCACCAGAAGCCATCCTCACACTTCTTCTCACATTTGTCGAAGACCATGTCTGAGCACTTATTCACTGTGACATTCTTGCATGAAGTTTTGGGAACGTTGATGCAGACCTCCTGTGGCACTTGTTTGCAGGATTTGGAGGGTACTCTCTGGGGCACTTGTTCGCATTTCTGACGAGGAATGTTTTGACAGGATTGAGAGGGAACGTTCTTGCATTCTTGACGAGGAACGTTCTTACATTCATTTCTTGGGACTTGCTTGGTCACAGTGTTGCACTTCTTTTCGGGGACTTGTGAGCATGATTGCTTTGGAGTGGTCGTACATGTTTCACGTGGAACATCCCTGCAGGATTGTTTGGGGACCTTACGAGTAAGGGGATTGCAAACCCTTTTGGTGACAGGCTTGCAGATCTTTTCACTAACTTGTTTTGCAATGACACGAGGAACTTGTTTAGGAAGATTGCGACAATTATTCTTGGGGACTTTGCTGCACTTTTGAGTGGGAACCTTTTTATTGACATTTCTAAGGCTGGGCTTGCATTTGGCAACAGATACATTATTGCAGACCTCTTTGGGGATTTTACGAACAACATCCTTGCAAGTTTCGGTTGGAACTTGTTTGCAAACTTGTTTTGAAGCTCTAACGGGGACTTTTTTTGAAACAACGGAGCATTGGGTTCTGGGAACTTTGGTGCATTGTGTAGTTGGAACATCTGAGCACTTTTGTTTAGAGACTTGCTTACAGACGGGTGATGCAGGAAGACCATAAGCTGTGTCCAAAGCGTTATATCCTGTGTTTCCCTCATTTGGATTCGAGCAAACCGTTTCTTGGACGTCCTTACATTGCTTTTTGTAGACGGTTTCACATTTATCCTCGTAGACATTTGTGCATTGTTGCTCATCAACGTTTTTGTATGAGACCTCGAATTTTTCTGTGCATTTGTTTTCATGGGTGGTTGAGCATTTTTTATCAGTGACCTTTTCCCAAATGGTTTTGCATTTCTTTTCCTTGACAATACTGCAATCTTGATCAGGGACTTGTTCGACCTTGTTTTCAATGACAGTTCTGCATTCGTCTTCGTATGTGGTTTCACACTTTGTTTCGAATTGTGTCTCATAAACAGTTTCATCTACTGATTTGGAGACGGTAGCACACTCTTGATCTTGGATTTCTTGGCAGTTTTCACTGGTTTCTGTGTCCAAAACGGTTGTACAATCTTTTTCTGTGATGGTTTTGCACTTTTGTTCGTCAACAGTTTCACATTTTTGAGTCGTCACTGTGTTGCAAACATCCTCATTGACCTATGTACATGATATAAGGAGTGAGATACATAGTAATTCAGAAGTGAAGAGAGTTTATAAATAATAATAAGTGATGACTTACAGTGTCGTAAACGACATGACATTTCTTTTCATTGATGGTGTTGCATTCTTGATTGTAGACGGTTTTGCATTCCTGTTCTTGAACTGTGTTGCATTGTTCCTGGAGTTCGGTTCTGTAGCTGTCTGTGCACTTTTCCTCATTGATAGTGTTGCAAGACTTTTCCTCTCGTGTCTCACACTTGTTTTCCTGGACAGGCTCACACACTTGCTTTGTTGCTTTGGTGCATTCGTCTTTGCACTCTGGCTCATTGAAACAAAGGGGTCCGGAGGGAGACTTGGCCCTTACAAGGGTGCATTTTTCATCACCATTATTGCTCTTTGTAGAATAGTCTGGATTTGGATATGCCAGTGCTTGAGCAGAGATGAGGACTATGAGGGTCAGGGAAGTGTACTGAAAAAAAAAAAAGAATAATTATCCAATCGGTTGAAAAAATGATTTGTTCTCTACCTTGAGCTGCATGATGAGAAACTGATGAATCCTTGAAGGAATACAGTTCCTTTATATACATAACTATGAGCTTGGTTATGTTATAACACAGAATATTTTGTAGGTCAGATTCGCTTTGTTTATTTGTTTGTTTGTTTGTTGAGGGAGTTGTTTTGAAAAACAAGGCTGGCTGCATCCAAGGGGTTGCTAAGCAGATTCTCTTGGTATACCTTTAGGTACCTATGACAAATAACTTTCACTCCCTCAACCACTGAGAAATAGAAGAGTAACCTGGAATTGGATAAAACTGTTTGTTGTGATATTTAATAATCACCAAAACTTTACATTGACTTTTTAGCCAACCCTCATTGGGTCACTTATTTGTTTTTAAATATTTAAGCTTTCAAGAACATTTAAAATAATATATTAGCTTTGAGCCATACATTTTTGATGTGAATAGACTTCAATGGGGGTATTTTTTTTGTTGGGTAAAACCCCATTTTTAGTAAAGGATAATTATTTAGTGACAAAAATATGTAGTTACATGTGGTTGTAAGATAGGATGGAAAATTTCAGATATGAAATTTTTTTTTTAAATTACTAACAGTCAATTGTAATTTCATACATATATTTCAATTTTGCTAAAATGTTAACTTTTTTATATATCAGCGACTGCTATTTTATTATTAAAAAAATCAGTAATATTTTATGTGGCTATGATAATTGTTTTTATAAATAGGGCCCTTCTAATTATGATTTATTTCAGTAATAAATAACATGAATCAATTTATAATTTTTCAGTAATCGAAATTCAAAATTAAAACAAAAGTACTTTTTTTCCCCTCATTTTTAAAAAAATTATGCAGATTTACCTAAATTTGCAAATCAAAATTATATCATCTATGTTTCGAAATAGTTGAAAGCGAGCATCAATTGATAACTTCAATTGATTAATAATAATTAAAACTAAACATTGTAATTTCAATTCACTTCCTAAAGACTATCTCTGGTCCATTTTACCATGCATAATATGTCTCTTAATCATCAGAGCCTCGATTTAAAAAGTTGAAAATTAATTCGAATTTCGAGATAGTTTCACTTATGAAGTCTCATCTAGACTGATTTCCCGACTTTATTCATATTTAACATTGCTATTTGACCATTAGATTCGTAGTATCTAAATATATATAAAATGCTCTGGTTATTTAAACATTTAGTAAGTAACAAAGTTAACTAATGTAAGATTAAATTAATCTTTGAATATATACATGTATATACACAATTTAAAAAAAATCTCGGTCTGACTTCTTTTAATATACATTTTACTTTTGAATATCATTATCAAATTTGTAAATTTTTCAACAAGACAATACTTCAACGTTCAGGATACTGCTCATTTTATTTACTAGATCCCCATTCCAGAGTTTAAATAGGTTCATATCGAAAGATAATATCTAGAAAGTGATGGTCCAACAGAGAAGTGGCGTCTCTCGGTGTTCATAGTTATACGTATATATCGAAATGATATCTTTACGACATCACTGATGGCTTTTGTTGTTTAAAATTCAGTACATTAAGTTAGTCAAAAGATATTGTATTATTTTAAAGTACAACAAAGGAAATCTATCCAGGAGCTCCAAAATAATTTTTATTTCTTATATCGGGTACATACCTACCCGATATTTAAGATGAATAAATACTTCTTTCCAAGATCCATATTATTTTTCTTATAAAATAAAGGCCCTTTGGTCATTTTGAGCCTTCAACCGTCGAAACTGTTTCGCTTCAGGCCTGAGTATAAATATGAATAAATTATAATATCAAGTATGCAAGTTAATATCAAGTACATATTTGTAAATTTTGGTTCGAATAGTTAATATAATTGCTAATTAAGATCCTGGAATGGTAAGCTTTTTTTTCGTATAAAGTCGGATCAATTATTATTTTAACACCTTCTCCAGGGTTTTTTTTTAGCCAAAAGGAATTCAAGTACAAATTAAAAATATATATATATATTAATTGTTCGCGACTAAATTTGAGTAAGAGGTAAAGTCATATTAAAAAAATCCAACATTTAAAATGTGTTATGCCACTCTATACCCCCGGACAAAAATTGAAGAGATAAAATCTTTTTTTTCCTTTTTTGTTTAACAAAAGAATTTTATTTGAAGGGAAAAAATACATTTGAGTGTTTTTCCCTTTCCTATGGTTGGAAATGATTTTTCCACATTCCATATTTGTACATAATTGTTGTAAATATGGGTTTCCTCTTAGTATTATTTTTATCAGAGCAATAATAATCTGATTCAAAATCTTGAAAGCAATATCTGTGTATGTACGTACATATTAAAGAGGTGTAAAATTTGAAATGAAGCAAAACAAAAATGTTCATAGAACTGTCTACATACGTACAAACAATTGTCATTAACAGGTAAACCTTTGTTCCCTTGAATAATAATAATAATGCACTTCTTTACCTGCACAGATTACCTATGTACAGATATGGTATTTCACATTACATCAAGTGTGCTGTTGATCCTTCAAATAATAATTCCCTTATTTATTTGTATCCCATGAATTCTTTGATTCCTTGAGTTGAGAAGAGTGACTTTATGAGTTCATATTTCAACTGATTTGAGGCCTTTTGTATCGACGTTATCTCACTATCATAGAATTTTCTACTTTTCTTCCCTTTTCAAAGGAAAGGTTGAGAGAGAACATACAATAAGGGCCACTATACTTTTCTCCCCTCTAAAATAAGTATATATGTATGCATATGATTAAACCGTATATATCTCTATCTCACAAAAGAATTCACCTTTTGGTCAATAACTTCAATTGTATGTACAATGTTATAAAGTACAAAAAGGTCACGACACTAACTGGATTAACAACTCTAATGGCTCTCACATATACATATGTATATCAGTTAAACCCCATGTAAGATCGTAAAAGAGCTGAACAGAAAACCCATGGTCTTCAACATTTTTATACTCATTTGTTAATTTTTAGTATAGATGTTTCTACCTATATCAAAACCAATAAATCAATGAGAAAGGAACTACATAGTATCGTAAATATTGAGGAATCTCTGCTCGGAATTAAAATTGATTGCTCACGTAAGACGTATACTAAGATGTCTCTCATTCTGTGCAACATGGTTATTCAAAATCACACAAAGCTATTTTCATTCTACATACATTCATACCTACACAAAATCACTTTGCTAGCACAAGGGTTGCAAGACAATTACATGGAATAATTCTTCACAAAAGAGCCATCTCAACAATATTCAAAACAAAATCAAGGGAATTTACAAAAATGGTATCTTTAATAGTAATAATAATAATAATTTACACCTGATGAAAAACAAAAAAACACAACAGACTTCTTGATAATCTTTTTCTTTGAGTCATCATGATCTTAAAATAAATATTTACTATTGTTCGTCAAATGGTAATTTCTATACGATCTTGCCACTTCTTAGTATCCTATTATTTGAATATATGTACATAATATGTTGTGTATAGGTTGTAACTTGTATACGGATATTGTTTGTATTAGTTTGCAATTTGTTCCTTTCATAGCGTTTCATTTAATTATAGCACGGGTCATTTTAAATAAAAACTATATATATTGAGGCTATTACTTATTTATCAAAGATAATAAATAAAATAGATATCCCCCCCTGATATTTTGTTAAACATCCCCAAAAAATTCCAATTAAGCATTGTAAATGCATATTTTTCATCAAACAACTTGTATAATCTGCTCCTGCTTTTATGTACAACTTCTACACAACTATCTACTCAAATATTATTTAATTATGATACAACGGGCAAATAATGATAATGAATGAGGAGAAGACTTGATTTTCCAAGTACTCTACCCATATTTGTATATTTAGGAAGGTGCTATCTATAACATAATGAATCATATTCAGTGTACTCTACAGATTTAAAGACTTGCGTTTGAAAAATATGTAGAATCTTGCTAAATTTCCTCATGATTTGGAGGATAGATCTGTATTATGTAAATATATATAAATAGTTCATTCCATGAGGACACTTTATTCATTTTTTATGAGCTCTCTACATTGTTTTTTGTTCTTTTTATATCATGTATCTTATTTAAAAAACTCTTAGTTTTTAATGAAACATCCGGGTTTTATTTATTTTTTTTTTTAAATATAGCGTCTATGCAAGTACCTAATCATAAGCATAATTCAATAGCATGTCTATTTATAGACATAAAATCATATTTATTATAAGTAATTGCTAATTTTGTTGAAGGCAGACTTGATGAATTAAATGTTTTCATTGCATGCACATAGTTTTTTTTAATACCAAAGTTGTTGTATTTCTCTATACATCACATTTATGTATGTAAAAAAAGTTCAAAGAATTGGCGGGAGCACAATTTTAAGGGATGCAATCTTGTCTACATATATGCATCTACGTTCAAATAACGAAGAGTATCAATATCTAAATGATACTTATAGTGGTTCAGTCCACAAAGAGTTACATTATAATTAATTACATCAAAGATGCAATTGGATGAAAATTCAATTTGACAGTGATATTTTTTAAATGTATTCAAGGAACAGCAAGGTCAATCAAGGATGATGCACCAAATCACAATGATCGAAGAAAACCGTCAATATCACACTGTTTTTCCGTGAAATTGAGCATTTTTGGCACCAATAGAGATTTCACTTTTCTGAAACACAAATGGTCCCTCAAAATGGTTTTCACTGAACCTATTGATATTTTAATAAAATCATTAAGGTCTTTGACGGTGAATCGACAATTTTGGAGCACCAATACAGTTAATGCTGATGGCTATTCAGGCCGTACTCGTATTCAACGCTTTCTCCACCATCTTTGAAGGTTTTATACCACTCATAAACTCTTTTTTTTAATAGAATTAACTCACTCAAGGCCTTTTGTAAAATTTACAACGCGTTGGCAGCATAAATTTCATTTTGTACACAAAATTTAATGGAACTCCTTTGTTGGCTAGTTTCAGACATAAAAAAACCAAAAAATTCGATTTTAGCTGCTCACAAAGGGACGACGCGTATCTCAAATACTAATGAATATTTTGACGTGACATTTTGCACAGATGTTAGTACACTTCACTTGAGCTTGACAGGGATTGTGCAATATCAAAACCAAATTCACAACGAAAGTAGACGATAGTTCCTTCATTCTTCTTTAAGAGAAAGATATTTTTTATATACAAAATGATCTAATAACCATATACCCCCTTCTTTCAATCACAAAACTGTAATTTCTCTCTTCAAAGGTCGACAAAGGGATTATCCATAACCACACCTTTTAAAGATATTTTCTTTGCCGCATAAAATGAAGAAATAATTTTTTATGTATCTGGAATCTGCCAAAAGCAGAGGATTTTGCATTATTAAAAAAAAGAAGAAGAAATACTCAATAATTATTCATGATGATAAAACCTTCTAATATTGAAAAAGATAATTGACATGACATTTTATAGATTTTATATATTTCAGTCATTAGAGTAGCTCCAAAATTACTAAAAATAACAAAGCCGTGAACTAAAATATGAATTATCTCATGCATTCAAAGAGCTATGATTTGTAGACCCATACTTTTCTAAATTGCAAAGTATGAACTAAGTTATCGACAATTTAAGCTAATGAAAGGATATAAATATTCTAACATATATTAATGTCTTAGTACGTCACGTTTCTTATTTTATTTGACAAAAGTAAAAACTTTTACAAAAATCAAATCCATATTTTTAAAAAATAAAACAATTTTTTTTAATATTAAGTTAGAGAGCAAACTTTTTTTTCTTCTTTTTCTTAACGGAACTAGATGAAGAGGGAAATATGGGAAAGGTGAGGGAAGAAACTTTCTTTTCAAAAATATACACATTTGACTAAGAAATGTGTGTGGACTAAGAGCCTTTAAATCAGTAAATGATTGATATATCATAGAGCTTTTCAATGAACGACACCTCTCTGTTATGGAATCCACATTTTCCTTTATTCAATCTCACGTGCTCATTATGATTGAATTCTCACATAAATCATTTGAGTTTGACCTTTGAATTGAGCCATTAAAAGTAGGTCCATGTTCAATTAGAAATATAAAATATCTCTGTGTAAAGTTTCAGCTCAATCCTTCAAATTTTCATAATGAACAAACACACAAAGAGATAATATTATATATAAAGTTAAAAAAAACATGGTGGAGAAGAGGCGGGAGAGTTGATACACACTTTTTTTTTTATTTCCAAAATTGAAAAAATATGCATCATCAGTTTCACCCGTTGATTGCTGCAAATTGTAAATCAATCTCTGTGGCGGTATCCATACTTTGTTGCGATATTTTATACCCACGTGGGCAACATGGAGGTTGTTAAAAAAAAGATCAACCTGTATCAACTCTCCCTTCCTCTTTCAACAATTTTTTGCTCATAGTATTAAGACAATCAGACTGGGAGAGACTACTAGAATGGGATTACACTTAAGAAAAATTGAGAAAATTCCGAAATTAGATCCATAACCAATTCAGAATATTTTAGTTCAACTGTATGTACCAATATAATAGCAGAAATAAATGTACAGTTTTCAATGTATATTGCAAGATTTATTTTTAAATATGAGGACGAGATCAAGGAAGAGGAGTGTTGACGTAATGAAGAATCAAATTATAGTTTATTTGAAAGAGTTCTAACAAAAGAATTTACCCAAAATAAAAATTCCATAAATTTAGAGCACAATATCCAAAGAAAACCTACAGAGAAATCAATAAACTAAAGGCTTTTAAATCAAAACTTGGAAACTTTTTTATTTCAAAAATACATATGAAAACTTTACATAGAATTTACAAGTTGTTTAAAAAAATGTTTTTGGGAGTTTATTTTGTTGTTTTCATTTTTGTTTTTGTTTTTTTGCCAAGAAAAGTAAATAAATTTTTCTATGTGTGTACACGTTTGTATTCTTATACCGCTGACTATATATATAATCTATTTTGCCTTACTGTATGTCAAATATTTATACTTAGTTTCCTTGGGTAGACCTACTACAAAGTTGTTGAGGAAAGGACCTGTGTCTTGAGCACAAATGAAATATTTTTTCTTTGGTGAAAAGTCTGAGAGACACAAACAAAATTTTTGTTTTTTCCCCTTTATCTGCTCATCCCTGATTTGTTGAACCCAATTGAAATTGAGGCAATGAATATATACTTACCTATTATTGAATAATAAAAAGTCCACCAGTTGTAGATGATATATGTATATAATATATGGCTTGATTGGCCAACTATCAGTCACTTTCATACCCTTTCTTTCTTTCTTTCTTTTTGGAGGAGAGATTGAGAGAGTTAATGCAAGGTAGCAAAAGGATTCAAAACTATCCCTTATCAGAGAGTTTCAAGTAGGAATTTTGCTACGAATCTACTAGTGTTCTGATTTTTTAAATTCTTTCTTCCAAGTAATCCACATGATTTGACAGGTAGAAATAGTGAACGTATAAAATGGATTGAATTAAGACCAGAGTCTACTACTCAATATATAGAGTAGTTTAAAAAATATTCAAAGACATAGTAACCTCCAATATGAAAGTCTTCAAAAGGATATATATATATGTATAAACATACAGATTACTAATTGGCCTTATTCAAGCATGATATGCTATTTATTTCTACACTACATATAATCGGTAGAAATTGTGTGTAGTATACTCAAGAAGGATCGTCTTTTGAACTAAAAAACAAAGAAAAAGTGAAAAATTACATTTACAAAAAAATAGGTCAATTCATTGAATGTCATTGAACAAAGTTCTCTCTTTAACCTTTTATGTTGAAGTTTTTTGAATTGGAAGTTAATGAGTCCAATTAAAAGTGGGGTCTCATGAATAATAATAATAATAAAAAGGAACGCACGTTGTTACTCTATTGTGTAGACAATGATATGTATAATTATCGTTTATCCTTTAAAATCCCTTTTTGCTTTAATATTCATTCCATAGCGTATCCATCTTTGACCCCTCCTCCCCCCCCCCCTCTTTTTGTCTATGTACATATATTTATTTATTCAAATATTTTTGAACTTGACATACAAAAAAGTTTCCGATTTTGTATACGATTCCTGAATAAACAAGTGAGCAAAATTTCCTTTGCATACATTTTCAAAAAAAAATGTTCACTATCTATCTATATAATGCTAATTTTAAACATCAATTGGAAGAGAGACCGATAGGAACATTTCTTTTAAATTTAATGGGAATCTAACACTGATTAGTGCATATAGTTAATGTCCCCTCTCCTATCTCCACCCCCTAACGTTCGTTTTTAAATTTTACATGATTACATATATACAAAGCAGCATCCGTATCACTAAAGTAAAGTGTTTTTATACACGAAAATTTATCGCTATTCTTACGTAATTTGGGCATTTTTTGGAGTAACTATAATATTTGTTCCTTTAAGGCAATACTTCAAACATACATATATATTTGAAGAAAAAAAAATCAATTGAACAGCTTTTGCATCCAATTTGGACACACCCTTAAGATTTAAGATGGAACCGGTCAAAATTTTGAGAAATTGGAAAGTATTTACAAAATTTGAAATTGAACAAAATCTACAAGCCATTACGTCATACTCTGCACCATCTAACATAGAGAAATCTTTCACAATATGAGGAATAATCAGTCTGTCTTGCTTCATATATGTACTTTATATCTGATTTTTAAACTTTGGAGACATAGTCAATTCCGCTCCAGTCCCATTAAAACTTCCTTGTTTCATATTCTTCAAGAAAGACAAAACCATAAAAATCATTGAAAGTGATTTTGACGATTGAAACGAGATGATATTCATCTTATTACATGATTGAAAAAGATATTCTATTAAAATACTCTATGAATCTTTTTTTTTTTTTTAGAAAAACGGATATACTTCTTTCTAAAATATGAAGGTAGTATTTTAGTAAAATAAAAACCATTTTTTTGCCATTCAACGAAAACTACCTTCCGGATGAACATGGTAATTCCTCTATTTAAAAAATTCCTACTTTTATCTTTAGAGAAGATAGCAAAACGAAGGTACAGAATTACTTCCGTATCGACATAATCAATCTTTAAGAGTAAGAAAAATGCCAACAGACGCTATTGAATACCTGATGCATTTATTTATATTGTGTTATGATCGTAACTCATGTACGTTATTTAAAACAAATGTAGACAGGAGCTTACACTACATCTTAATTTCGATTTAGACCCACTGAAAGTCTGTACATCTGTAATACCAAAAACATACAAAATTATGATTAAAAAGAAATCCAAACAAGATACTAACTTGATAAAATACCCTAGAGATGAACAAAACTCTGTAAAACAGATTAATGCAATTAACCATGACTTAAGAAAATCCATCAATGTTAATTAAGAGAGAAAAAAACCCCCCAAAAAACCAGGAAAGAATATTTTTTCCCTTGAATCACTTTTCCTATAAGCTTATCAAAATTGAAAATAATCATGAGGGAAATACATTCCATAGAGGATTTTATTGAGGACTCAAAGATTTCCAAAGGTTTCAAAAATGGGATATCATTTTTACTGTTGAGACAATCTTTTTTTGTAAGCTAGAAGTATACTCAAAAAGTCAAGAAATCAGCTTGGATCTAAATAATATATGTACATCAGAGTCTTTGAGATTCTTAAATGCCGTCATTATTCAATATAAGTTTTTATAATTTGAATATTTTTTATTTTTTTTTTTCAAAATAAATTACCATTCAAAAAGTGTCTTCTTCCTTTTAATAATATATTTCATAGATCCATTTTTCATTACAATATAATTGACACTCAAGTTAAACTCAATAGCCTGGATTATAGAGGGGGTAAAAAATGGGTTTTTAATTCCATTTAATGTTCATTGTTCGTCTTTAGTTATAAAATCTATCTTAAAAGACTGGCGACGATATATATATATATATATAATAGAATAGAATGATATGTATTAGATTATCACGTTTATATTAAGAGCACATTTTCTTCAAAAATGACCAATTCTATAAAATGATGTACTTAGTAAAGGATTCAAAATAAAAATTTGAACTAATGAACTTATAGATGGAATGAGAGGACTGTTGATTGTCAGTCAGACTCTAGTTCATCTCAGAGTCTATTAATATTTTGAAAGAGACTACTTTTGTTTCATTAGATTGTATATAAGTATTTATAAGACTATTTATTTAATAAGAGTTAATTGTATGAATGACTTATTTATAAAAATGCATTGAGCAACTAAGCTCTTTAAAATAAAGTTGAATGTGAAATAATTTCTTATTTTAGCAAGTTTCTATATATTTTTTTATATTCTATAAATAAAAATTTTTTAGTACTTTATAATCTGTGTCTAATAAGAAAAGAGGCTTTTTAATTTAAGTAGCTTTATTTATGGTATTTTTCAAAAAATAAACAGCAATTCAATTTGGCAAATAATAAAAGGTTGAATTGAGAGTATTTATAAATCCTTCTCTCTACAGAATCAACATCTTAAAAATCCTTGAAAACCCCATGTGTGATCTAAATATAATTCATTTTGTATCATTTTGAGCAAAGTGCACACCACAATGCTGTCTATTATCACGCAACCTTTTCTCTCAAAAAATTGAAAGAAAATATCTAACTCTTTATTTAAAAGCATACAATTATTCTTTAGAGCTCTTGCGCAAGAGTTCATTTGAATTCAATCAATCCACCAATTTGTTAAGGGGAAAGAATCCACAGCTGACAAAAGAATAGAGTGATATTTTCATATGTATGGAAATACACTGCAATGTATTCGTATCTATTTCCATGTTGGTCTCGAAATGTTCGATCCAGGTCAGTCATGTCCAAAAATTAACAGGTTCTATAAAGAATGATTCTTTATTTATTTATGATCAAAGCTGAATCAATTAAGATGGAATATATTTAGAGCAAGTCTCCTACACAAAGTTTGGGATAATTGGGATCCGTTGATATAGGAAGTACATATTTGAATCCGGACCTTTTGATTTTTAATTACTTGTAATGGTCAGTGATTTATTTTATTAATAAAAGGATTTTGAAATAAAAAATGTACGATCGAAAAACTTGGACAGATCGAATTGCTCTAGGTATAATTAGCTAGTTTTTTTTTAGTGTAAAGTGATTATCTTTTTTATTCATGACACAGAGCCGCCTCCATCTTATTTCTTCAGGATCATTCCAAAAATAACCATATACAAGACATAAACAATGTCATAAGTCCAAATAGACACAATTTTTGACGGTGACTGAAAGTCCCTAGTTGCTGGTATTAATATCTGCATTAACACACTTGATGTTTTTATATGAAATGATTTTTACCTAAAATAGAACATGTCAAAATAAATCAAAAGAGAGCATTTTATCAAAAAATAACTATTTTATATGAATAATAAATAACTCAAAAGTTTTCATATACCTTTACATTCAAATGAATATAAATAAATGTTTATGGATAAAAAAAATGATAAAATAAAATATTTGATTTGCTCATTACTCAGAGCATTTTGAAGGTGAAAAATACTTAATTAACCCAATTTTAATCTTCTATTGTCGAAACAATAGAAGATTAATTGCATTGCAAGTGTCATTATGGATTTTTTAAAAGTTAAAGAAGTTGTTTCACACTTTTGCTTACAACTAAGATGGGAAAATGTTAAATTTAGAAACTTCAATAGCGATGTGCAACCTTGCAGCATTGATTAATATATATATAACATATATTAACATTGTATTTTTTCATTTTTTTTATCAAAAGTAACTTTGTTGGACTAGTATGTTCCCCAAAACTTAAAAAAACAAACAAACATAAAGGACATTAAAACAAAAAGTCATGGCGTCATGAAAGGTCACTTTAACATTTTTTTAAACTGACTGGACTAACGTCTTGGACTAAAAGAAGTACAGAAAAAAATATCACAACAATTTTATCAAGAGCTACAACTTCCCTTTTTGTCCAATTATTTGAATACCCTATTCGCATTATCCATGAAATCTTTAAATTACGTAATTATGTAACCCCATATGATATTGTTACATTTTTTATCAACTTTTTTTTTTAAAAAGGTTCATTTTCTGGACCATAGTTCAATAGAAGGAAATTTGTATGGTACATCATAAATAAAGGATTCGGAACATTTTACTACTATAACTATCTACACACAAAACCTTTTCCATAGAAAGACATCCCCTTGAATTTTGAATAACAACACAACCTTTCCTTGGATCATCTATTAATATTTTGATGTGGTGTATGTATGTAATTGAGTTAGTAATGCTTCATTTGGTCTGATATTTGAGACTCCATCAAATATTAAGGCTCTGTAGACTTGTAGAAAAAGAAATAATTCCGAAATATTTTTTTAAAATGGACACACTGGGAGTATATTTGTTTGTAGAAATTGAGACTTTTTTATCAATTTTTTTTTTCAGACTATAAAATTAAAATTCTTGTTTAAAGGGAATTTGTTTCAAGCTCAAATGAAAATGACTGAGGAAATATTGTTTTAATGCAATTGTAAAAATGAGTCATTTGTTTTCTTCAAATATTTCAATGTTTTTAAACGTTGAATTCTCTTGGAATTTAGCATTGGATGCTCATAATATGACAATTTGAAAACTTATGAGACTCAGTTCTAAAGGATGAAAAAAGGATCGAAGTACATATTTAAAGTATAGTTTTGGTATTGTAGTTCAAAGGTATTTTTGAATCTTTAGTCCAAGTTAAAGTGAGGTCCTTGCTTTTAAGAAAAACAAGTTTTGACTCTTCTCCTCTAACCCTGCTTATTGTTTTTGTATTATTTAAAACAGCTAAATTAATTGAACTGATCAAATAATTGGTCAAAAGAGTCTTTACAGGGAGAAAATTTAACGCACAGTAGATATTTATCAATTTTAGGGCCTTAGAGTAATATTTTTGAGGGATCTTTTTTCTTATTTGAATCAGAGTCGTCACAAACTTTTGACCAAGTACCTATATGATCCTGGCCATGATCCATGATTTTTTTAACCCAACCGTTCAAAACCTATAGGAGCCAACTTGAACTTTTATTCATTCAAAATAAACTCAAATCGAAGCACAACCAATTAAAACCCTTCAATTCTGTCTGTTAACTATTATTCAAACACTCATTACACATTGACACTAGTCTTAAATAAATTTTTATTTAAAAAAAAAAGCAAAATTAAAATCGAGTTTGAACTGAGTTATCACATAACTGTTTGCTTTAATATTACTGATTTTTTCTTGTTCAAAACAAAATAAGTTGTATTGCTGTCTTTCCCGGAAAAAAATGTTTTTTTTTCTTTTTTAAAGACTGTGTCTGTGTTGTTTTTTTTTGAAAAATAGTACAACTTTTTGTAGGTTGGGATTTCATCTTCTAGTACAATAATTCCCCCTTCCTAAAAAAAAAAACCTTGTATATATATAAATAATAAACTCTAACCATGAACATTTTTATTTGTATCAATTTGAATAAATTGAATTGCTCTTTCAAAACATGAACACATTTTCTGATTCTACAACATACATATTTATTTTAAAACATGAAACAAACAAAATTTAAATGTATGTAGATTTTCATCATTCTCTACCCTTTCTTCCATAAAATAATACCATGAAAAACACTCACTCATTTGATTGCATCAAAATTTGGCTCAAATTCTATGAAGGATTATTTAAGAACTTACTTTTGGTTCAGAGCTGAGAAGAAGAAGGATCAAAGAGAAAGGAAAAGAGAAAAGGATGTGAAAAATTAGGGAAAAGAGAGAGAGAGAGTGGGAAAAAGAACGCACCCGTCAACAGGTAGGTAGGTAGGTAGGTGGGTGGGTACATAGACAGTAAAGAACAGCTCCCTCTAGTACATACATGCATAGCATGTACTAATATTAATAAGTCAATATCATTTTATTTTATTGAATGTGCTTTTTAACAATTTCTTTTATTATATTTCACTATTTATGTATAAAGGTTACATACACTTTTAAGCATAAATTGATAGAGAGCCTCATTTTTCTTTTCTTTTTTACTCAGAAGTAAAGGAAAAAATATATATTTTATATTTTTCTTTCCTCCGTCGCTCTGACGTAAAAACAAAAACAAAAAAAAAACCGCACAGAAAGGGGAATTATCTAAGTTAAAATGGGTAAGGATTTTCCCTGCTTTTTTTTATACATAATATTCTATGTTTCTACAATTTGCTATTTAGTAATAGTTTGATTCTTTATCCACGAGGAGTGTGTTTCATTTATTTAGTAGTAAATAAATAAAAGTGAATTATTTCTTTTTTTTTCTGCAAAAAGGGAAGCGTTTGACGAAGGTAGGTTTGTGGAATTAAATTCAACTATAAATAAATATTATGTCTTGTTTGTTTGCTAGTCAGGGATGATTTGACAAATTTACTTTGAATATATGTACATAGGTAGGTAAAATGTTTTGTTTTCCCCTTGTATATTATATGTATATTATTTATAGGCCTTGTATTTTATTGTTCGCAAGGGAGGATATTACTTTTCTTCCCGAATTTTTTATATATATTTTATTTTAAAAGAAGTGAGTTAAAAAAAGGGATTCAATTTTTTTTTTTTATTATTATTATTATTATTTTGAATAAGAATAGGAATAGTAATAAAGAGGAATTATATTCAATAAAAATGTACATAAGTTTGTTTTCTTTAGACATAAGTGCATATAGGGCAAAAAAAAGTGTTGTCAAAACAATGATTATTATTTTTAATAATATTCATTTCATTTTTTTCTTATGCATATTTAAAAAAAAAATTGAATTATTTTCCTTTTGCGAAAAATAATTGAATTTATTCATTCTTTTCATTTCACGAGAGCAAGTACTGGGTTCTTTTTTACACTCATCAAATTCTACACAACAGCTCCTACAGAGTGTGAGTTCACTTTTTTTTTTACCCCCCACTCTTGGAGGTTAATTGAGACGTGACGTCGTCATTCATCAATTTGCTTTGACTTTTTTATTATATATGTACTTTCCTATATCATATATATATACTAATAATAATGATTAAGAAGGGATTCACGGGAGATAGGATTTGAATGCTCTTGGAAAGATATATGTTTGTTGTAATGGAGATCTAATAACGTACCAATATGGTTACATCCTCATTTATGACGATTCTCTCTTCTCATTCATTCCTGAAATTAAATTAATATTTTTTTTGCATTGCATTGCTTTCAAAGTAAATATAGTAGACATTCAATGTATTGTACCTACATATATGCATATTTCTGTTCAAAATGACCAAAAAATGCACTTAAAATGTAGGTACCTCTATGAAATGATGAAGAGATACATCTCCAAAGATAATTTAATATTATTATATACAAACAAATGATACATTTATATATTCTCATTTTTCAATATTTTATAAAAAAAGAGAAAAAAAGAAAGAAGTTGACTATTTTCTATTCTTCAATTTGGTTACTACATATTATGTACATATATTCCCTTGATGGAACACACCATAAGATGACAGAGTCGAAATATCTCACTCTATATAAAATGTAAAGTTTCCCATTGAATGAATAGAGCAGATTTGCAATATTCTGAGGCCTCATTGATATTATCAATTGATTTTGTACTCGAAGGAGCCTTTATTTTATTCCCCTCTTTGCAGAGTAGAGCCCCTCTAAAATGTATAATAAATAATAATATTAGACTCATGAGTAGTTAAACGTACATACTTTTGAGTTCGGAGACTTATGTTGTAAATTTATTATACGTATACTCGTTATTATCAAAAGTTGTAAATAATGGAAACTTATGTAGCAAGGATGTAAAGACTCTTGGTATGAGGAATCATTGTTTCTGCACTATAGGGCTAAGTATGAGTGACTCTGCTCTCGTGACACGACAATTGAGCGTACTATTGAAGAAAATATAATGAAACTCTATGGATCTTCCTACATACATTAAAAATAACTCATCTCATATGAACCCTGTATATATGTATGTTTGATGACATTGATGACACGTTTCATATTTATCAAGGTGTGTATAATTTCATGCAAAAGATATCATTCATTTCTAAAAATTGCATTTAAGTGTATATTTAAACACTTTAATTAGTCGTTGTGTGCGTTCACAGCAGGCTGATATGCGTACAATAAAGTAAAAAAAGACAGTTCAAAAGTAGATGTGTAGATAACGCATGTTTAAATTGGTATTCACACATTGTTATCAAGCATATGTGATAACCAAGGAACATTCATATCCCATTATATTTATAAGTACATATTAATCAAAAATATTCAACAATTTTATAAACGAGTTCTTAAAATTCTTTTTATATATGGATCGTCACATCCAACCAGGAATCACAATGTGTGATACTGTAAAGACATTTTATACTTGAGTAAAATTTAGAGCAAAATATTTGTCGAAAAATTTCTAGCTTGAACTTATCAAACGAGGTTTCCTTTTTACATTATTGAAAACAAACGTTCAATCTGCGAAACATTGGTTCCCCTTCTCCTTTGTTTCAATCAATGACATAGTTGAAAATTTGAAAAAGATGATGTACTCGATGATTTAAAATAGATACATATGTAATTATTTTGAGGATATAATTATGTACATTGAATGATCCTACTCGTAAATATAAAAGAAATATCCAATATTTGCTCCTCAAATATGTTGTATTTATGATAAAGTTCCAAGAAAATATCCCTCGGACAAACAATTTAATCAAAGGACGACATCAAACACTTCAAAACACACTTGGTCATTCAAACATATATAAATTTGTAGCGTCAATTTGAACAGGACCTTATTTAAATAACTTTTTTTAATATACTCGTTGGCCAACAACATATTCCGAGAATTCAAAATATGTATGAAAAAGTCCTTTTCACGGCTATTAAAAAAAAAGAAGAAGTTTCATAATAAGATTCCTAGAAAGACAAGCTCAACTCAATTCTTCGTGTGCACCGACTCCGCTAATAAACCTTCATATCCAGAGTATGATTTTAGAATGACAAAGACAGCAGCATACTACGTTTTCAAAATAATTGAAATGGAGAACCATTGGATTGAATGAAATCCAGGATATGTTTGGTAATAATTAACTATTCAAAAGAGACTTACCATTTGACATCATTCATTCATCAGCCTCAGCAGTAGTAGTAGTTCTTTGTCTGGCTTCCCTAACTCTCACATTATCATGTAAATCAATAATTAATGAAGAATTTTTCAATAGCAACCGCTTGGCTTAATGGTAGGATCCTCATTTCCTCTCTTCCCATAGCATTCAAAGGTTGAATATTCACACGTGACTGACCCTCACAAGTCAGTGCATGTTTGAAATTGTATGTCATCATCTTTGCTCCCAAAACACGTTCTGACGTGTACACGGCCGTCAGTTCTTTAAAATTCAATTTTTTTTTTGAAATCTCACGTTAATAGAAATAAATCGAATATCAAGTCACAATCAAACTCCCTCTTCCCAAAAATTACATTTTGAAATTAACTTTTGTTCTATTCAAGTGAGTGCTTATCTCTAATTTGTCAAGAGTAATTATAAACTTTTGACATTATTTTGAGTGTGAATACTAATAGTGACTGATGACACAATTACAATTGATTATTTTTAGTTTTTTTAATCAGTAATAATTAGTATTTATTAAATAGATTACGTATTGAGGTAATTATCTCAACTCGGAAGATAAAGTAACAATATGAAAAATTGGATGAAAATAGTTCACAAATTTGTAATTTTTCAAAAGCTTCAAAGCACATTTTTTTTAAATAGAGTATCTACAAATTTTGTTCAGTAATCAATGCTCTAGTAGTACCAAATTAAATCAATGGAACCATGTACTTACTGCAGCCGCAAACGTAACAACAATTTTAAAAAACAATGCAAATATTCCAAGTGCAAATTTGTGTGTCGGAACTAGTACGAAAATAAAATATTAGTACTCTGACAAAAAAAAAACACTGCGTAGAATCACTTCTACCTTTCTGAAGTTTAAAATATCTTGTTGACTAGGCTTTATTTGATTGCAAATCAAGTTTCTGATGTTTGAAATCCAAGTTGAGTATTTCAGAATAAACAGAGTTTTTATATTTTTCCTCATTTCTCTATACGATAAAACTCACTCAAATCAAAGACACAGTTCATCAAAATGATACTGTGCTACTCTGATGTAGAGAATTTAAAATATTTAAGAAAATCTTTTGTGCTCAATATGTATTCGTCTATGAGCAAAAAATACCGGAATATTTGAATTTAATTTGTTTTTAGAAAATTCGTATTGGGATAAATGTTTTTGTTGATAAGTTGGCATGTCATTCACTGACATCTGTGATTCCAAATTACAAGTCAAAATATTTCTTAGTATTTGAGATACACGTTGTCCTTTTGTGGATAGGGAAAATTGAGTTTTTTATTTTTTTAAATGTCTGAAAGATGATGACTCAAATGCAATTTAAAGAAATGTTGTTGTGAAAATGAAATAAAATTACTATGAATATTCTTTTGAAATTTTGAGAAACATTAGTTTATTTACCGAGATACATAACTTGTTACTCAAGTAAACCAACTGTCCGATTTTTAATTTTAATACCATATATAAACTTAACAGTTATTGCTTTGTAATTATTATTGACAAAATAAAATTTTTGCAACAGTTATGAAAACTGGAAAAAAAATGAAATGAGTTTTGATTCCTGATATTTTTTGCCCATAGTTTCTCTAGGCTTTTTTTTTTTTTTTTTTAATTTTAGCCCCAATCAATAGAAATCTGCATTTTATTATATATATACCTATATATGTATAGATTGGTTTCATAATATGTAAATATATTTTTCCTTTGGGTATAATTTGAATCTCTACATCATATCTATTTCCAATCAGACGGCAGAAATTTAATTTGTGTATGAGTATTTTGTTCTCTCCTCTTCTGTAGGTATATGCATTTATGTATATGAAGATAAAGGCAATGCCTTATCAAAATATGTCATACTTGTATGCAATCTAATAAGGTATATAGTACAAATATGTATGTATGTATGTATGTATGTAGTACTGAGGATCACTTTTCATTAATGTAACTACGAAACATACCAAGCTGAATTCGAATTGTACATAGGTATATCATCAATAAATAAATAAATAAATAAATATTATTTGTTCATATACAAAATAAGAAATAAAAAGTAATATTGGGAAAACGTGCTTCCATCTCATTGAAATTAAATAGATCTTCTATAAAAATGTTCAATGTTTGGTCTATACATATATGTAGGTACATACATACATACTACTTATGATTTCCATGATGTAATACTGAGTAAAAGATATCTTTAAAAAACCTAAAGTAAAGGAAGTATAGTTAAATTTGTATTTAGTGGTTAGGCAAAGGAAACTGAAAATGTGGCTGCTTAGTGCAGGTGACCTCTGAAAACTATTTGTTTGTTTGTTGTAAAAACTATACTATAGAAAATAGGGCATAAACACATGCATGAACTGCAAAGTAAATTCATTCAATAATATCCATGTATTTTCCTTAAGGAAATTCATACAAAATTAGAATAAAATTAACTTTAATTATCATATGTACATATATGTATAACAATACAAAAAATAATTTTCAGCAACATAAATTAAAAAAGTCTAAAATTTTTCCTTTGCTCAATCTAATTAGCCTTGTTAATATGTGTCATCTGTGATTATAATTTAATGACAGTATATTGCATACTAATATATTTTTTCCATCGATAAAAAAACCATTTAAATTTTGATAATGCATGACTAGTTTTGTTAAAATTGTCATATTTATTCTCAGATAAAGAAATGTGGAGAAAAAACATCTATTTATTTACATTCATTCCTATTTTATTTATTACATATGGATACATGTATCTAAAGTATGTATGGGTAACCTACGGCCCACGGAAGCTTTTCATCTGGCCCGTGTAGACCTTTCAAATCTATAATTATCATATAATTAAAAAAATTGATAAAATCGGTTGTTTAATAATTGTTTATATGTATGGTATAAAATAAGTATAACCATGTATGATTAAATATTTTGCAAATAGGTAGGGCTCTTGGCTCGCAGTCAGTCTTGGAAAACATAATTTGACCCACAAATGAATAAAAGTTGCCCATCCATGATCTAAAGTATCTGAATTATACAGGATCGAACGGTAATATAATAATGTGAATAGTAAGTACTCATCGGATCGAGTGACCAGGATTAGAATTTATTATCTGGAATAATTTATTCTTCTATTTCAAGTTTTGTAATAACCCGTCATTAAAGATTAAAAAAAGTGACCGTTGAAGCTGGTTTATTTGGTTTAGGTATATTTTGAGTCACTGCTGGCCGAGGATTGTAGCTCATACTGTGTATTTATGATATATATTTTTCTGCATGGGAACTGAATATGACCACTTTGTGCGGAGACACGTTTAAAGGAGGTTTCTGTAAGACCAGGTTTGACTGTATGTTTGTATGTATGAAGTCTTGTGATTACATGAGTCAGCAAAGTTTTACTTTTTAAAACTGTTTTTGTTTCCCCGTCTAAGTTAAGTAATGCACTGATCGCGAATCTGTAATTAGTTTTTTCAGTTCAAATCTATATAGTTTTTTTTTTTTTTTTTTTTTTGTGTAAGGATAATCTTATGATTTTTATGAGTTTGAAGAAAACACAAGAAACTTTTATAATGTCTATAAATATCTCATGCTTGCCCTGTTTTATACACTTTAAATATACATATATTTGATTTTACAAGAGAAAAATTGTTGTAATTTAATATTATTTTCACCCAGATACACAATCCAAAAAATATTGAACTTGATACGAAATCAAAAGTTCATTACTAATTCTTGCTCCCGGTTTTGATTTTCAAGGTTTTTCACGATTTATCAATTTATTAGGCAGTATTTCTTATTCAAACTTTTATACTATGCATATTGTATGCATAATAAGTGAATTTTTTTAAATTAGCAACCAATTCTAGTTTAGTTGATGCTTGAAACAAGTATTACTAAGACTTTGACCAACGTCATAATATAACTTCATTTACAAAAATTATTTTGCTTATTCTTGTTAAACATACATTTGTATTTTTTTAAAAAAGATCTAGCAAATTTTAAATCATACTTCAAACCCAAGTATACTCTTTTAATTTTTTTGAAAGTATTAAGCCATTAAATTGATACTTAAATTAAGTTTGAGTAAATATCTTTTCATCGACGTTTTATTTACTACATATGTATAAGAAATATTAAATTTCTAAATTATTCAAAATAATCACGTTGAGAACTGCAAAAATGTTTTATGTAACAAAAAATGAAATTTTACAAATATATACGTATTTATCAAATCTCTTTATAAATTATATTTTCCAAGAAAAAGTTGCGTTTGTTGAATGACTCTTTTATCTAATAAATAATTTACATATAATTCTCATTTTATCTAGATATACATAGATTAAAGCATAACAGCTAGTTCAAATAACCAGGTTTCCAGCAAATATCATTAAAATAATGTTGTATTTTACCAATAAAAATGAAAAACTCTTTTTGTCAGCAGTCCATCGCTCTGCTAGTCTTAGCCCTTCTTATTAATATTCTGAACAATGTTGATTGGTTCGATTTGAAATAGATCTGGTCAAACAGGAATGACTATATTTCTAACTACTTATTAAATAGTAAAGAACATGGAGTTTGAATCTTTGCTGGGAAGGCATTAAGGCTCTAATTAGCTACTAACTATTTCCGTGCCTTTTTTCACTATTTCCATGTGGAAAAGGTTTAAGAGTGTGAGTGAAGAGCTATCTCAAAAATACCGATATACATCTAGGAGGCCAAGAATCTACAAATAGATTAACTTGTAGTATAAGTTATTAAGTATCAGTTAAATTGTATCTAACTCTACTAAAGCTATGATATAAAGTGGCGAATTTTTATTTTGTACAAACTCATTTGTTGAGGGTTGCCAGGAATGACTCTATAACTAACTAATCAACCTCCATGAATTTAATTTGTGACTTCAATTCAAACAAGTTGAATTCTTAAAAGAAAAGTGAATTAAAGTTAATTCACCTTGTTTGAATATATATATATATATACAAAAGCGACATCTTTCGGGAAAATAATAAGTTTCATAGACAAAAAAATCTTAACAAGCTAACAAACATGTTTAGCCACATTGTTTTATAGCTTTCATCTCTCCTATACATACATATATTATTAAATAAAGAATAGTTCAACAGTTGGAGTGAGTGACATCTTTGACTACAAACTATTAACTGATTTAGAATTTTTTTATACCTTTTTTTTGAAGAAAACTTTGAGAGATGCTATGAAGTTATCATCTTGATAGGAACGAGTCTTCTCCATAAATGTGTGTACATGTATATGTACATAAATATGTTAATGATGAACGGACATGGCTGTCAAAAAAATATATGTAAAAATGTATGTATATTGATAAGTATTTGGACTTTATTTGATTTTTAACAATTTCCTTTGAGAGATAAGTTTGTCAGCTCTCATTTTTTACTTATCAAAATCGGGTGTACAAATAATGGAGGTCAAATGATATGTATGTATATACATATATTTATTTTTAATGGCCATCCAATCAGTGTTTAGAAAAATAAAATTTAAAATGATAAAACCAACAAAATTGTTTATATTTTGGCAAGGTGCATGACTAATTGACTTACAGTTAGCGATTAAAAAGTCATTAAACTTGTCTTCAAAATTGACAATAATTAAGAGGTGTACATACCTTGATGTAAAATTTCTGTGATGTCTTTGTTTTTCAAATTCTGCTCTTGCAATTTGAATTTTTGTAATCTTGCTATTGCCTTTGATCTAAATTCTAAATGAATGTCGTTAAATCTAAATGTTATCTTCTTCTCCTGTGATCCCCCTCCCCTAAAATACGAAGGACCAATTAATAAAAACAAAAACAATTTAAATATGCTGAATGTAGAATGTTTTATGAGAAATTTTAATCTTTCCAGTCCGAAGACTTCCCGGTATTTTAGGTAAGACTGCTTAGGGGTGATATGCTGGTCAAACAATGACATCACGTATTGCTTGTAACATATTTTCTACTATTGGGATATTTAGTGTATGAATGTCCCCTTTTTTCTCACTCACTTCTTAGTGGTTCCATTTTTTATATTCAGTGTTTCTTTTAGTGGGAATGCTTTCACGATGGGATTAAAAATCCTAAGGAATGATTTGCGTAGTATACAACCTACTGGAGGTGCTATATTCTCTTTAACAATGACATCGTTAATAATAGAAACAATGTCGGCTTTTACTTTACAGCAGTAGTTCTATAAAAATTGTTTGTCCCAGAGCTTTTTCAGGTGCTCTCTGAAGCGTTTCTTAATAAAATAAACATTTGTTCAAAAATATAATTTACAATATTAAACAATTTATATATAATGTATTAGTAAAAAGACCATAATCTTGTTCAATTGTGTACCCCAAGATTTTAGTCATGCCATTGAACCATCCTACAAAAACAAAGTTTGAGAAGCATTGTCTTCCTGGAAAGATAAGTTTTAACATCTGAGTTTTCTCTTATGGGGCACCTCATTCCATCAACCTCCAATTTTGACTCATATATATATCGACTTACAAATCATATTTGTGAAATAGGAGTGCTAATGTAGAATGACTGGAATGTGATATTTTCAAATTTTGCATTCTTTCAAGCCCCTTTTATTCAAGACTATTCATGCGTGTTTAAGATTTTTCATTTCTTTTTAAGTTAAATCTGATTTTGGAATTATGAAAGTCATTGATCCATAAAAGTGACGTATTGCAGAGTCAAATTTCATGAATAGAGTGAAGTCAATATTAATTTTTATTTCATATATGTATATTTGGAGGTAAATGAAATACCTCCCTATTTATTTGACTTTTATATTAAAAGAGGATAATGATGTGCCCATAGTATGATAGTTTTACTTTAATTTCAATGACCTGGAGAGCCCCTTTATAAAATTAATAAAACACTCAGTAGATTCACTCCATGACTCTTGTGAGATTCAAACTTCTTTGTTCATGTATCTATATACAATCATAATTATAATCTATGCATATATGGCACGAGTTCCTTTGCTCTATTGTTAAAATGAGCATCATGGTCAGCCAAGAGGACTAGAAGGGTATCTAGATGAAAGGAAAGGACAAAGGATAGGTTTTGTCGGCCTTTGAGGTCCCTGGAGACTGATTTTAAGCCCAAAATGCAATTTGAAGGTAGCCTATGAAGTCAAAAGTTTCAGAAAATCGCCGATAACAGGGGTTTCAGGTGACCCAGCATAAAAACTAAATGTGTAAAAACTACTGGTCCTAAACAGCAAATTAACAACATTTGCTGTCCTTTTATCAAATTGATTTTTTGAGAATGATCTTGTTTGTTTTATTTATAAAAGATAATTTTTTTTTGTCTGGTTCTCTTTTTAATGCAGAAATTTGTCAATTTTCTGCCCCCTGAAACATATCTGTCTGCAATGCGTCTACAGGATATCAATGCAAAATTATTATTATCATTTTTTAACTCTGATTTGCTGATTTGCTTCATCTATTCACTGCTTTACAGCCATGACATGTGACTAGACAGCAGTTGGATATCTTTGTACTTAACTACCGATCCTAAAAAGTAGGGCTTGCACTTAACTAATAAATATACATTTTTGACAATAATTTAAAAAGCAGAACTATATGATCATAGATCATATTAGTATCTTGACCATGAAGAATAAAATTCCAGCTTACTTTTATGTTGACATGTCAGATAATATGTAAATCCCCAACCATTTGAAGGGTAAGTTATAAAATTCTTCACCTTTAGAGAACTTTTTTTTTGAAATTATCATTTAAAGTGATTTTTCCCTATACATACATAAACACAGATTCTATATACATATATTGTACATACCTTAAAAATTTCTTAGTAAATAGAAGCATCCAAGCATTTTAATTTTTTTTTAAATATAAAGAAGTCTATGTACACAACTATCTATCTAGATACATACTACACCCAACAAATGAGGAGTTGGATAAACAACACACAAAAACAACAACATCCAAATTTGTGTTTTACAAAAAAATAAAAAGCTTTTTTTTTAATCATTAAAATGGATAAAATACCTAAACACATGCAGAGATGGATGGATAGGAACCACCAATAGATGGCTACACAGCTATTTTTGTATTTTCATTTTATAAATGGCTTCTTTGACTACGTTAAGAGTCACAAAAAGATTTATTCTTATATTTTGACACAAAACAAACAAAATAAATTTCTTTGTAACTAAATAAGTTCCGAAGGAATTAATGAATGTAGAATGTATCACATTTGCTAATGTAAAATTTTTGATTCATCATTTGCAAGCTTAATTATTCAATGTAAAATATTTTACATACAAACTTACTCAATGACAAAGATCATCTTCATTCCTTGCTGTATTCTATAAATGATTATATGTACCATAAATTGTAGATACTTCTACGAGCAAAACCCCTAATGAAATAATTTTATTTATTTCCTTCCTTCCCTCGTATTTATTTCGTTCTGATATGCCAGTAAAAGTGTGCACTGCTGTTCGACTAGAAGTATAAGCAATCTCTGCACCAAATTTCAGCTCAATTTTTCCTGCGATTGAGATTCTATGAGGAACAAAGTTGAAAAATATATAGAGAGAGATTGAAAACCAGAATCTTCTACGCAGAGTACATGTTTGAAGCACATATCAACATCAAGGAGATCATTTATAAGATCACTGTCTAATTAAAGATATTTGATACATTGAACACAAATCATCTGTAATTGGTTTTTATATATCTAATCCACAAAAATTGTTTTTGAGGTTTATATCGGTGAGCTGATGAAATACGCCGGCGCTTTTAGGAAACAGTAGTAATCTGTTAACAGCTAACGTTGCTGATAATAACTTATTATCATTGATATTTAATAACTATTCTTAAAAAAATATTCATTTCCGCGTTCAACAATTGCTATTTTTTATATAAGCTTTTTGAAATTTTAATTTTTTTACTTTTGAAATCTACAGATTCATTATTTGATTTTTAAAAAAACTTTGAACTGATTTTCCTACGTGAAGAAAGGTAGTAAATGAAAAAAAGATGAAGAGTTTAAAAAAAAATGTTTTTCACATTTTTAGTTTTTGTTCTAAATTAGGTACAATTGCTTGCCTACAAAGAGTAAGTATAAACGTCTCATTTTAGATAATGACAATTAGCAATTCTAATTTTGTACATAAAAACAAAGACGCCTTCCTTTCTTATTAGACTACCTAAACATAATTCCCTCTTAAGTAACATTTTAATTAATATGCATTGTTTTACATACATTATTGTGTTGTTTGTGCATTTGAAATGAGTAAGCCACAAAGACTACAAAACACCCTGGATTAATGTCAACATCTATACATGCCTTAATCCTTTCAGTGAAATACATCAGACCGCATGTTCATCCAGAAACACCCCACCCTCAAAAAAAGACAACATGGCAATACAATATTTATGTAAATCGATGTATATACCAAAGAACTGAACTTTTTTTTTTTTTTTGTTAAAATAGAAGCAAGAACAGTCATAGTTTATCAACATATCAAGCTATTTAATTCCATTCCAATTTACGTGATGACGACTTCTAATAGTGATATCCAAATCTGATTATCAATATAAGCGAACCTGTTGGTTTTTGCTCATACATCTCAGATGAGAATGTATGCAAGCATATGCCTCATGGTTCTTTTTAATGTACTAGCCGTTTTAACCAATTTCCATCGTTAATATTACATTTCTATTTTCGCATAAAAATAGGTCCATTTCCCCACATTTCAAAATATATATGCTTTTTGTCTATTATCTCAAATCATCAATCCAACAGAATGACTTTAATATGCTCTTTCTTTGTTTACTTGTTACTGAACTTCTCATTTTGATGTTGCAACTTTCACCTTTTCAAAAGAAAGTCCTTCAAATGAGCAATGTTGTTATTGAGAGACTCTGAACAATAGCTTCTCAAGGTTTGATAAAAACTATCATATCATGTGAGTTAAATTTTCATCAAATACTAAAACAATAGTAAAAAATCAGATAATGAAAGTGCCTATTGACCCAGAATTGGAATAGATTCAACAGTGGAACTTGGTGTGTGTAATATAACATATTTGTACCGAAAATAGTCCATTAACAGCAATAAGCGTTGAATTAGTAAAAAATTGAATACGTTGGCTTAAGAAAATAATTATATTAAAAGGAATGAGTGCTATCAATCAAACTTCATTATAAAAAATTTATTGAAATTTCACAATTTATTTTATATATATTAAAAATCAATATAATCTTATTCATACAAATAACTGTACTCTTACTTTTATTAATTTTTGAGCAAATTGATGACTTTTAAAGCCATTTAGCCAATATATAAAAAAAAAAAAAACACACACAAGTATTTTGTATGTTTGTAAATACCGGGTTTTTTTGCCAACAAATCAAATTATAAATATCTTAATATTTTTCCCGGATCAATATCCATGTTCCTTACTTACTTAATGAACGATTATGATCCAAACCCCGGTTTTAGAGTATATAAATGACATATACACGATATGTAAAAGTTCATTGCTACACCTCCCCCCCCCCCCTCCTCTTTCTAGCTCCCATCAATAGTTATTTTCACAAACAGAGTCACAGAGAGAAGGTAAAAGGGCAAAAAGTACAATTTATTCGCAAAAAGAATGTTTTTTCTCTAATACATAATGTGATTCATCATTTTGTGGTGGAGGAAATAACAAATAAAGGCATTTGAACTCGATTCACATTTAATAATTATTATCATTAGCTCAAACTTCGGACTCAAATTCAACTACAAATTAATTACTCTAAGAGTCTAGACATATATAAGATTTGTTAAAAAAAGAATTGACACATGAACAGCTCAACTTCAAGGCCATCCCGTCTTAATTAGGCAGATGAAATATATGACCCATGATTCTATATTTTTATAGGCCATACAGGACCCAAATAAAGTTTCATAGCGAAGGATCTAGACTGTTGCTAGCATTCCTGGGGATATCTCAGCCCAGACCACAATTTTCCTTCATATTAATGAAATATGTATGTCTATATGTATATTTAGTCCTGTTCTCAAAATAACCGTTTAACAGAATGATGAGACGTCATTTACAAAACGCTTTATTGCTATTAAATCAGTCACATAATCCCTTTATCAACCAATTATGTAATATACGTGACTTTTTTGAAAAAATAAAAGGTTTTAATAATTATAATAATAAAAAAAACAACACAGCTTTTTATGTTCTTGCAAAATTTACGGTTGAGTGAGTTAATTTACTTATTAGAGGCCTTTCAAAGCTCAAAATATGAGGAATTAAAAATGTTGTGTTAGCACATTGGCCCTTAGGGCTAGTTATTTCCTATGCATGCATAGTACACACAAAAATTTAATCCTTTATTTCTATACCTATATAGGCTTAATGAATTTGCCCTCTCGACTTGAGGAAATCCATTTAAGGTGTATTAATGTATGTATGTAAATTCATTGCTTATCTATCTCATAGTTTTTAAAGTTTTTGTACAATATGTAAATATATAATAATAAAGATATTAGTAGATAGAGAAGTGGAAGGAGTGCGACTCTCTCATGGGATCTACCTCCTCCAAATTTCCTGGCTTTATTTTGAAGGGGGCAAAACTTTTTATTCTTCATTTCCAGCCTTGTTCTTTTTTTATCATTTACATATTTATTAAAATACAAAGTAGTACTTACAACAACACCCCTCTCCTTATTACCTACAGGAGTCATAATTGAGTTTAGACCTCCCTGTTATATGTATATGTATGTATTTACATATTATCTAGGCACATACCTACTTAAAATACAGAAAAGAAACAGATCGAATAAAATACAATATTCAACCTTTGAATTTTCCCCTTTGACACACACAATCTCTCTCTCTCTTTCTCTCTTTCTATCTACATTCATTGCCTTTAAATATGTAAAAACGGTCTTTTTCCTTCCAAAAAAGATATCCTCAAAACAATAGCATCTCCTACAAACATTTATATAGTCGTTTGATGAGGCTCTACACTTTGATTGGTTGTTCACTAAATTACTCAAATTGTTCATATTTAAACAACTCCCTACTAAGTAGTGTGCATTAATTAATATGAAATATTTGTACAAATGATAATATATAATGTGTAGTTCTACTAGCTCGCAGAATTTTGCACTTTTTCCTTTCTTTTAGACAGAGGAAAGGTTGAGAGAGTCAATGTTTGTACAATGTAATTATTCAAGCGGTTGAATACAAGTTGATTCAAACTCTGCTTAAATGAATGTACAATTCAATTTTATAAACGTGATATCTACTAAGGACATCGCATAGATTGATTTTTCTTTCAAAATTAAATATATTACATATTTAATTTCCTTTTATACTCAAGGTCTTTATGTTCACAGAACCTCTCTTTTTTCATAAAGAAATATGTTAAATAATAAAATGTCTTTTGTTCATTCAGTCCATATAGCACCATTAGACAACTTGTGAAAAAAACAACTGATTAGTCTACTCTCTAAATAGACGGATGTGCGTAGGCATGTTGTGTTAAAATTTGGTGCATTGAAGTCCAAGGGATTCGATCCAAAAACAAAAATCCATGCAATTATCCTTGCTTTTCCCCTTTTTTGGTTATTTTTTTTTACTGTGTACATAGTTAATTTGCAAAATTCATGAGATTGTTTTCTTGGAAAATCACGACTTCTTTTTTTGAAAAATGTTCAAATTAAAATAATTTTGATTCAATACTTAGTAACTTTGGCCACAGGCACAAGAGAAGACTATTAAATAATACATATTAAATATTGCTCATGGTATGTTTTATAACTAACACTATTTTATATACATAACATATACCAAAATAGAGTCATTTGAAGCTAAATTAATGACGAAACTATCTTCAATTTTTTTTTTGTAATTTACCATATATTTACATAGGTATGGGTTAGAAACTAAAAAAAAAATCCAAAATTTTTTGACCTCCAGTTCAGGATTTAGACATATCTAAACTTTTGACCTTTTGGTCTATATTATAAAAACAAAAATATAATTTGGTTAATTATCAAATGGTGTTGAAACTAGATCGATATCTTTATAAACATCAGGATTATAGTTATTTAAAAATTAGTATGCTAATTTAGAGACCTAAAGTTTAAACACCTCTAACCCTTGAGTTGAATGTTAGAAAAGGCTGTCTGTAATTTTGAATTTTTTAGTTTCCAATCCATACTTACATATATGCTAAATTAAAAAAAAAAAATTCAAGATGAAGTAGTCAAAAAATGTCCTTTACTTGATTGATTTCATGTGGAATGACCCAATAGCCATGTATCTCGAGATTATTATTATTTTTTTATTGAAAAAAAGTTTGCTATGATCGCCATAATGAGAAAAATTAAATACTCTAAAATAACAGAGCCATAGTTTCCCTCATACATACTCACTCCCAATCTATTTTCTGAAGTTCAGAACAAAATATGTACATCAACACAGAAATGTTGAAACTTTTATCTATATAATACTGAACGTATTCACTAAGCAGTCAAAGTTTGTATACTTTGTTTCCTGTATTATACATAGAGTAGAGTAGTAGGCATGTAAACAATATAAAAAATCATAAAAAAAAGAAGCCTTCACAAGTTTATAACTATTTTATATATGTATATGTTTAGAAAATGTCTTCTACTATAAAGAAGACAAACCACCTGATGTGTGAAATACAATCTATATATATTATTATGAACTTTTATATTCTCTTTCTGATACATTTAGTGTTTCATGCCTGTTTGACTCAGGAACTTGCATAGCATTTTGATTGTGATCCTCTCTCCTTGTAAACGATATATAATAATATTAATATCAATGCTTAATTTTACATTATTATGCTCATTTAGAACGTTCAAGGATTGTTTGTTGATGAATTATATTGGAAAGCCAGGCAGAAGGGTCAGTCATAAGTAGGAATGTAAATAATATGCAAAATGCGGTATGCGAGATTTTGTGGAGTAGTCTCTTCAAACAGGTCTTTTTGTTTTCCAAAGCTGTTATCATTTTTCCTTTATTAGTGAGGGGAGAACATCTACCTGATAGTAAAGATCTTGCATGAAGGAATACCTGCATTAAGGTTAATAAAGCAAATAAAATGTAAACAAAAAGGGCTCAAGTCCTCGTATAATTATATATTATTAGTTAAAAATATATAATTTCTTATATTATTTATATACATAATGTTATTATTTATTATTGATGGCTTCATTTGTATGTATATATAATGGAGAATAGCAGCTTGTAGCTCAGTAAAACGTCATGACAGCTCAAGCTGCATTCCTCTCAACATTCATCAAATTGTCAGAGTTACAACCAGGTTGATTTTCTCTTTCTTTTTATTTTACACACCCCATTTGCATATTTTTTATATTCCTAGTCATAAGAAATGAAGCAGTTCGCTGAAGATTTTAGGGTGTTTGAATTATCAAATTTTGAAATTTAGAGATATATCAAAACTCCCTCTTGATAAATCCATTATCTTAAAAAACAGTTCATGGGAAAGTATAGTGAGAAAATAGGTGATAACAGACATAAGCTATAATACTTTTGTCCTTTTATGAAATAATGAAAAGCAAGCTTCCATTAAGGAAATCCTTTAAACTAATGAATACTTTTTCTAAATATTATTGTCTAAATTCAATTACTTAATGGTTGCATAGTCTACATATCGTAAGCTATTGGGGTTCATAAGAGTACAACTTCAATTGTGGAGATGACCCAATTTTTTCAGAAAGTTCTTATTTTTTTCAGTAGTACGCTTTAGATTTGAGTACAATTCGAAATAAGGCATCCTTATATATGTATATTCTATATAAGATTATAAATACACTAAGGTGGTACGTTGGCGAGTTAATAAAACTTGTTACGTCATATTTTATGACATCAAATCAAAACGTCACATACTAACACAGTATGCACAAATATAATATATGAATGCATTCCTGACTTTACATCGATCATTACATCACTAAAGTATGTACATCAACGAAATAGCCCCAATATATGTATGTTATATATTCAGTTTATGGAGTTTTATGTATATGCAAAAGTACACATATATTCAATGAGAGACTATGATCGTCCTACTCGAAGGATTGATTTTATTTGTCATCATAAATTCAAAATAATATCATTTTGTCGTCATTTGATGTCTCTTTCAACAAGAGTCATTGATAAGGTAATAGTCTTAGAGATGAGGTGACTCGAATCATGAATTTTATTATTATTATGTATAGTAAGTACATTATATATATAATATTGGAAGTACAAATTAGTTCAGTTCGCTTTTGGTATTTTTTTTTTGGCTTGTGAATAATACTCATGGATTTCAATCATGCGGAAACGGCTTGCTGTGTGATTCCCAATAATTTTGCAAACTCCTCTTGCGTTTGAATCTCAGATCTTCATCGAGTAATGCCTTCAATTCTTTGGCTGTCCAGAACGAGGCTTGACTTCAACGCTGAAATGTCAAAAATATGATTTATTAGTTTCGGCATGGGTTACCATAAACTTTTACGGGAATTCGATGCGCCTCATCATCAATTTTCTTCCAATTGAAGCAGAAACATAAAACTTTCCGCAAATGCTGTTTAGCTACCAACAAATTTGACAATTTCAACAAAGTAACAAATAGAGTTTTAGTTTGAAACTCAAAGTCATATAAACTGAATATTATTGACAAATATCTAATCTCTCTGAAACTACTGAAACCAGTCAAAGCCACCTTTTGAAAAGGTAGATATATAGGTACGCCCCCATTTCACTTCCTAATTACTGGTTGATTGCCAAATGTACGTACGTTCGTACATAAATAAAATCCAAAAAATTATTCACAGAAAGAAATATGAATATAGTTTTTTTAGATATTCTATTAAAGTTTGTTAACTAAATTTAAATAAATTGGAAGATAAAAAAAAAGAAGTGGCTACAATCAAACCTAATTTTCCTCTTTCTATTCCTCCATCTAATCAATTCCTATATTTGCAAAAAAAAAAAAAAAAAAATTGATTGAATAAAGTAAAGGACGTATGTGGATATATTTATGCAGCATTGCTACTTATAATATCCACCTTTGTACATATATATCTATCGTAAATTATTACTATTATAAGTTAAACATGTATGAGAAAAACGAAAACGAATAATAAACGTTTCCCCGCAGAAATCAGTTATATACTGTACATATTTTTAATTTTCTGACTGGCAGTATCCAATAACTCCCCTTTAATATTTAACTATATCGCAAACCCTAATAATATGTATTGAAACTACAATATGACATCATTATACATACACGTTGACTGTGTATGCACATCTATGAAAACATGAGTGAAAACGATTTTTCACAATTTCATATTGAGTATAAATACACAAAAATAATTTGGATTTATTTTTATAGTTGAAATGAATAACTTTTTTAGTTTACTTAAAGTCTATTGATTTAAGTGATGGATTGTGGACTTTTAAAGCCACATTGGCAATATTCATATAACTTTTTTTTTGTACACATTTTTGTATACATAATAAAAAACATGAAAAGAAACTATAGTTTCTGCACTTCTTTAAAATCGACTACTCCGTCGAAACCTTACTTTTTAACTAATTCCCTTGTACTTCTTCATATTATTAGAAACATTATTAAATACACCTTTTCTGGTCTCTGATGATGATTAGGTCTATCATCATTCAACCATGAAAACATCCCAAATCATCAGTATCTTTCAAGCCTTTTTGAAAGGACCGCAGTATAAATATATTTATGTCCACCTGGCAAAACTTTCTGAGGAGGTTTTGTTTTTTCCCTTTCCTAAAAAAAATTGTACATGTCTGTACGTACTTTCTGCTACAGTCAATCAGGCAGTCAATCACAGTGCAGTAGTATGTGTTTTTAAATAATTACTGGTCGACAAACACCGTCATTAATAATGGAAATTAAATAATATATTTATATACATGTATTCACATTTTAAGACATTTTGTGGCATAGACAGTATGTCTATGCTGAACATCATGTTGGAGTAAGAAAGAGACTCAAAATAAAGTGTGGAACTTTTACTTATTTGAAGGACAGTTAGAGGTGGTTTGCGTTGAATTTTGACCGCTTAGAGCAGTGGTCCCCAACCTTTTTCTATCTGTGGACCGGTCAACGCTCAGCAATTTTACTGCGGAGCGGAGGGTCGAAATATCAATAATAACAATAAGCTTGAATTCACTGTGTACTCATATGAAACTTTATTAGCGCATTGCTCCAATAACATTAGTAAGTAATAACTGTATTAACACATTGCTCCAACAATAAAACATATTATAACATCAAAAACTATCCGTAACATTAAACCATTGGGAGCCCTGAGCTTGTTTCTTTGCAATGAGATAGTCCCATCTGGGAGTAATGGCAGACAAAGACATCTGCAGTGTGTGGCTTATGTCCAGTCGACTTCTTTGCCTTGTTTTGGTAGCTATCACTGCAGAAAACCCCGCTTCACACGGATAGGATGTTGGATGTGGCAGCTGGGTTGCAAATAACAAAAGAGCGCGGAGAACATGTAGTAGCATTGTAGCTTCTTGCCCGTGAAATCCAACCCAAAAATAGTTAACAACTATCCCGCACAATTAATTATTATGTTTTGTAATTTCCATTTATACTTAATATTTTCTTGTTCTCCTAAAGTCTTGAGATGAAGTAGTAAGTCCCTCTTTATTATATTCCCAGACTTAGATAATAAATACAACAGAAACAACTAATTAATTCTTGTGCAGCCCGGTACTGATTGATCCACGGACCGGTACCGGTCCGGCAGTCCGATGGCTGGGGATCACTGGCTTAGAGGACTTTTTGGTTTTCAAATAATCTCATGTGTATGTCAACTCTTCTTTTCTGCCCTATATATAAAAAGAAAAAGTAGATATTACAGTCATCGAATAAATATAGAGACTATTCACATGGCCATTTATATTGAATAATACATACCTATATGCAAATGATATGCATATATCTAAGTAAATATGAGCCTACTTAAATAGCTTTGAATGTAGCACACTGACACGGTATATGATATCTGCATATTATGTATGCCAAATGAAGGATAAAACGCTTCTCCATCCATCTTCCTTTTATGCGTCTGCTTACATAGATACATTCATATATAGCATGCATACATATGTACGATTATAGATCCTCCTTTGAATGGAGAAATAACAACAAGAATAACATTATAATAATCATTGACATTGACTTCAACTTTTCAACTCGTTTAAAAAGAGAAACAATGACATTCAAAATAATCTTTTAAGGGGGCCTTTAAGAGAAGTAGACAAAATCAACAGCATACAAAAGAAAATGAAAAAGTAAATCGCACGTTGTGATTTATACCTTTTGAGAAGGAAGTGCTAATGAACCAGAAGACTTATATGAATAGCAATCATACGTTCAACCTCGATCCATAAATTTTGAATTCATCTGATTTTCATTGCATCTCCATTGTACCGGAATAGGGCTATACATACATATTGTTTCCGTCTCAAAGAAAAGTATGACAGGGAGAAAATAGAGGGATCATGGTGTTATGAATATGTAACATCATTTGTAAAGAGCTGGTTTCCTCCCACTTATGAATGGGCTCCATGTTCCTTATACGTAGAACTTTGAATCTGTCTGTTAAAAAGGAAAAATAAATATTGTCTAAAGTCCCATTTTCCACAACTATTCCTCATTTAACACTAGGGAATAATTGTAATTGTCTATTGCAATTCAGGTTTTAGAAAACCAATAAGAGGCAAGCAGAAATATTGAACACTGACAAAATAAATAGGATGTAAGACAACGCCGTAATACATGTATGTACATATGTATATCCAAATATGAGTCTTTCAGTCTAGAGTCGAGCCAAGTGTCATTATTCTATAACAACTATCAATCACTTTAATAGTTTCAGTTCTACTATCCTAATATTAATGTAATTTCTCTTTTTGGATTCGTCTCATTCAATTCGGATCGAATAACATATTTTGACGGTCCATACCTTTAGAGTTATTGGGGGGGGGGGGGGGTACAAGTGCAATCAAAGAATTCGCTTGCTGTATGTCTTGACTGAAGGGCTCATATTTACGAGAATATGAGTTTAATACTATGTAATTCAGTAACATTAAGGGAAGAGAGGGAATGAGGATCCTTTCATTAATCCAATGAGGCTTAGGTGGGCAGAAGAAGAACTCCTGCTACTACAAGTGTACCTAAATAAAAACCACTTTTGAATAACCTTAATTTACAAACATATCCCAGATCGCATTCAGTCTATGGATTTTTGAATTATTTTGAGGGCATAACAAATATGAAATATGTTGTCTTTGCGAGTCTGAGACCATGCTCTGGATCCATAAATACTTTTAAAGAACAAAACTTAGGTGTGGGTCCTTGTTTCGAAAGTGTAAACTGAAACTGAAGACTCGTTTAACCTATGTAAGTATGTATCATTAAACTGCTTCTACTCTAGACTCGACTCCAAGTGAAATGACTATCGATTCGATCTGACCTCGAAACTCGTATAGATTTCCGCATTCTAGGGTCCTAATTAGTCAAATATATCTCTTAAAAAAATGAGAAAAAGTACTTTAAATGATTAACAATCCTTTGATTTTACTTTACTCTTCTATGAATCCCTGTTTGTTTGTTTGTTTTGATTTTACCAAAATATGTATGTACCTCAGTGTACAATTAAAAAAATAAATCCAGGAACATATCGAAAAAACACTCAGACACAGACAAGTAAAAGAGATTTATAATACTTTTATAGTTAACATAGATATTGTAAAATGAATGTACTCTCAAGTATGTATGTATAGGAATGTAAATAATATGCAAAATGCCGAGTGCGAGACTTTGTGGAGTTGGCTCTTCGAACGGTACATTTTGTTTTCCAAAGCTGTTATCATTTTTCCTTTATTACTGAGGGGAGAACATCTACCTGATAGTAAAGATATCGCATGAAGGAATACATGCATTAAGGTTAATAAAGCAAATAAAATGTAAACAAAAAGGGCTCAAGTCCTCGTATAATTATATATTATTAGTTAAAAATATAGAATTTCCTGACATTAATTTCAGTTAATTTTCTGCCTCTCATCTATGTTATTATTTATTGTTGTATATATAAAGGAGAATATAAGCTTGTAGCTCAGTAAAACGTCATGACAGCTCAAGTTGCTTCCCTCTCAACATTCATCAAATTGTTAGAGTTAAGGGGTTAATTTTCTCTTTCTTTGATTATTACAAGCCCGATTTGCATATTATTTACATTCTTAGGTATGTAAATCTAAAGAATTTCCTTTATATGCAAATAAAATTAAAGTTAATATAATATTAAAAACGGTAAAATTTTCTGGTTTGTAAAAAAATGAAAAAATATTGAGTAAATACTCAAAAAGAAAATAAGGTTTATTTATGGGTTTTTGCTCAATCTTTAACAGGGACTGACCACCATGTTTTGTACATAATATATATGTTTGTTCTACTTAAATTCATGCATAATGCATGGATATAAGTATATTTATGTACGAATATGTTCCTTTTTCTTCCATTATGTCCATAATTCATTAAGACATTTTAGCTTCTTATAAATGATATGATTAATTTCATGTCTTCCTAAATATATATAGTACCATGGGCAAAAAATATCGGGAATACAAAAAATCTTTATTTAATCAAGAACATTTATTCCCCCCCCCCCTCAAAGGTAGTCCCCCTTCCTCTCAATGCAATGTACTTGTATCAACTTTTTTTTCCAATTTTGAAAATAGTTACAAAAATGTTATTAAGTTCTTAATCACAGAACAATATCTGCTGAGGATAGATATGCCATTAAAATTAACAAATCATGGGTCCGTTTCTTAAGTAAAAAGATTATGTGTATCTCGATAAATAAACTAAAGTTTCTTAAAATTTTAAAAGAATATTAATTGTAACTTTTTTGGTATTTAAAACATTTCTCACAATTGCATTTGAGTCATCATCTTTCAGACATTCTAAAAAAAGGGAAAAATTTAATTTTCCCTATCCACAAAAGGACGCGTATCGTATCTCAAACACTAATGAATATTTTGATCTGTAATTTGACACATATGTCTGTAAGAGTAGTTCCAACTTAAAAAAAAAACAAAAACATTTTATCCCTATACGAATTGCCCCAAAAAATGTAATTCAAATTTCCCGCTATTTTTTGCTCATAGTACTTATTATATTTTATCCATAATATACAGTTTTTCTAACTTGCTTTCTCTATTTAAAAACAATGCATTTAAGGTCCATGGTATCCATTGATAATTATTATCCGAGACACAAAAAGCCATTGCAAAAAATAGAATAAAAGACAAAGGATATATTTTATTTTACTGGCCAGTCATACACACATAAACTAAGTAGGAGTGTGTAAATTACAAAAAATAAATAAATTTCTACACAGACTCATTGATGAGGATGAGGATGATCATGAGAGTATAATAGGAGATCATTAAGAGGTTCTTTTGTATGTAAGTATTTATACCTAAATAAAAGAAAAGAGTAGACTCAGTATTATGTATTTATTAGTCAGTATCTTCTCACATGATAGAAGCCAAGAAATAAAATAAACATTTCATTGTGTGGATAAATAACTCTGTTCTCTCTCATGGCAATCATTGCATTGTGAGTGAGTGAGTGAGTGAAAAGCTCTCAATGTATGTACAATACATTACCACGACAAAGAAAAAGAAAATAAAAACTCCTCTTCAATAGGTTTGGTAGATAATCATACTATCATTGTAGTTTTTATTGCCAGGTATTAATTAACATTTTTCCTTCAGTCAAGACAAACAACAATTTTTATACATACTATATATTTATTCACGGATTATCAGACTTCTAATGACAGCAAAGGGAACTTTCTTTAAGTATCCCTAACACATATGTGTATAGATATAACCCAAAAAAATACCCTCGACAAAAGCAGGTTGTTTCACCTGAGCACATCTTTTTCCAATGTTGTCAAATTGACCAGTTTAAGATGAATTTTACGGAATTTAAGTCGAAGAAATAATCACCTACCTGATAATTGGGAAAATTAATCTCTTTTTTGAGCTATTTTTTAAAAATTTGATATAAATTATACCCATTTGTACTACTAATAATTATTAATTGATCATATATGTATATTTGTAATAACTTGGGTCTTACCGAAACTTTTTAAGGTTAAACTTTGGTATTTAATTCAGTAGAAATAAGACCCTTTAAATATTATAGATATTTCGGCGATCAAACTCTAGAATAATAGAACTTAACATTCAAGATGCTATATAAATAAAGATAGGCTCAAATAAATTTGCTGGGACTAGCCGATTTCTAGCCATTTTTAAATCCATCAATAGCCAACTTTGTACAAATCTGGCTTTTTCTATGCTGAAACCAAAATAGCTTAATGATAAATTATGCAATTTCTACAGAATAAAGATAAACACTGTGTCTGTTATTTTCCTGAGCCTCTACAGATATGTTTTAAAACTCACTAAAAGCTAACTATTCATCATCAATTGAATTCATTTTCTATTTGTAAAGCAGAGAAACGAAAGAAAGGGTACTTTACTTACCTAGGAAATCCTTCGGAAAAATCTCACACCACTTTAAGCCTACATTTCAAATAAATACATATGTAGGTGTGCATTAAATTTTGCAAAAACCCATTTTTAAATACCCCTTTAAGTGCATATTTTAAATATTAATATGCATTAAATTGTGCATATGACAGACTCATTTATAAATGGATTTGTATGATTACTTCATGTATCATAACCCTCATGATTTTTCTGCATGCATACTTTAATGGGTCTGACTAAAAGAAAAAAAATGCTTTGTAAAATTAAAAAACACTGAGAACAAACTAGAATTAATGTAGTTCTCAGGTTGTTGTTGTTGTTTTTTGCAAATTTTCCCTAAATATTGTACAACTCACTCAGAAAGACTCACGACAAAGGTCACTTACATCAATTAAAGAAGTGAAACATCTCTATACGCAACTGCAGTTTTGATCATAAAGTTAGAATGAAGAGGATGTTTCTGTTTAATAAACATGGGAGAACCTTTTCAATTCTAGGCACACATCAATATTGTAAAGGTCTATCAACTGTTTTTAAATATCATTACACACATAATAGAGTATTGATATTTTGTATAAACATTTTGTTTCAAGTTCTCCCACTACATAATATGTACATATATATAACAAATATTAATTGACTCAACCTTTTTTCTTCCACAAGATTCTTGAATCAAAAGGCCTCCCTGTCAATGATGATACGTTGCCTTGGAAGAACAATGTGTCTACCTACATATACCTATATATATATGTACAAACACAACATTCATTCATACCTAAATGAAAAACATTTTGTTTCCTGGGATATCAAGAAAAACTTGCTTACATGTTACCCACAATATATTTGTATGTATATATGAGGTCTTTTTCTATTGATTCATTCAAATACAATTACTTCCATGACAATGATTACATATATATAACAATAGGCAACATATCACATGATATCTACTTGTTGACATTTAGAGACAATATGCAGCTACATAGGTACACATGTCTCATATCATCTTTGTAAACTCTTTATCATAGCCTCTGGCAGAAATAGAAGAACGAGTGTTTATTTAGTTACAAATAAACACAACAAATGACCCTAGATACTACAATAATAGGATGTATTATTATATGAAACACGATACAATATAACCATTTACGTGTCTTTCATCCTTCGTAATCATTCAGTCACTTTTTTTTTGTCAATATTTTGCAATATATGTAATCTCTTCACTGATAGGAACAAAAAGATTTAAAAGCTGTTAATTGAATAGTTTTATATATATGTAAACTTCAGGTGGTTAAAAATACACACGTTGTAGCCACATTTGCACTAGATACAGGCAAATTATTATGTATAAATTCAATACAAAATAACGATGTTAGGAAATGCTTTCTCTATATCAATGGACATAATGAAGGAGAAAATAACTTCTTTCAATCTTTTGATATTTATTATAAGATCATTCATAACAGTGTGGAATGAAAAAAGAAAAAAAGAAAAGAAAAAAAGTGGATATATCTTCATCATAGAATTTGGAAAGCTCTTTAATTATTTCATCTGCGTCATTTGGAGAATTTGGGCAAAAGCTTTGCTACTTCTTGGAAATCTACTAGTCCTCTCTCAAAGTGCTAAATAATAAAATAATAAAAATAAAAATCAACTTTGAATCGTAGAATTATATCTTTGATATTTTTGTCTTTTGAGACTTCATCATGAAGAAGCTTTTAAAGTAAAAGCCAAGTTGCATTTTTCCGCACTCTTTTTCGCTAATTCAAGCATTTTGATACATATATGGTATATCAGAACACATTTCTTTTATCATGGCTGTGCAGTTGATTATCAATTAGATTGCAGACCTATGTATATTTCTCCTTTTAGAAATTATTAAAATATTGATTTTTTGAAGGATATAGTTCCAAAAGCATAGGATAAATTTGAGCTCCAGTGGATGTAGTTGATTAAATAAGCTGTTCAGTTCAATTCTATTTTTGGTCAGACATTGACGTGTTTTCTGATCTTACCCAAATCTGTGATGATTATAGATCAACAGAGTCTCATTCATCTTAGAGCCTTTACGGTTTCTTCAAGTATTTTGGATTAGAAAAAGTACGCCCTTTCATAGAGGGAGCACTGAGCACTCGGGGAATAAGATAGAAAGAGAAACCTGAGAGAGAAACATCCCTCGAGGGCAGAAGGGAAAATAAGTCCAGGGATTCACATCCATGCTTCTGACTCCGTCTCGGGAAGGAATAGAATGTAACCAGTGCCTTGAGAGGATGATGTCATTAATCCCATGGTGCCCCCCAGTATCAAATTCACAATCCTGAGTTCATCTCTCCGGATTCATTCTGTCTGGAAATCATCAAACATATGATGATGTTCTATAATTCTCTGTATTTGATAAAAAGATTGATCATTTTTTTTGTGAATTTTCATACAATTAACTCAAACCTGCTCCTAGATATTCAGTCAAAAGGAAAAAGCCTTGCCCGGTCTTCCTCCCTTAGGGGAGACGACGTAAAGAATGAACAAACTATATGTATGCATACTCATTGAGAATCCCTTTATTCAAATCTATTTTATTGAGGAGTCAATAATTCTTTTTATAGAAATACATAGGTACTATGTATGTAAATATCTTCTTCTTCGTGACTCAATAGAGATCCTTTACAACATAATCAAACGCGCGTTAGATTTATTCATATAAATACAATTTATAGAACCATAAAACTAAAAAGAAAACAAGATTTATTTCTTGCCTCTCTTTCCCATTCCCAGAAAATTCCTCATAATTCCATAACATGAACAACATAACAAGGCGTAAAGATTTTGTTTTCCTTATTCTGAACTCAGTTATATGTAGTACAAAAAGTAGGGCTTGTATAATAACTCATATCGAACAAATATTATAGAATTAATATGTATGTATGTATGTACACCATCAAGGCCTCTCAAAACGAAAATAATCATATTTGGAGAGGCTGCCTAATCCCCATTCCTCCCCCCCCCCCCACCAAATCCCAACTTTATATCAAGAAAATTGATTTATTAATCTTTACTACATATAATGAGGGCTTCTTAGAAAGCTGCTCAATCAGGTCGTTTTTTGTTTTTTTGTGGTTCCCTCTTGGGGAATACCTATTTTGTATAATCGTTTTCTTCAAAGTTGATGGATATTCAATCATTTACAAAATAATACATACATATAAGAAAAAAATGACGTCAATGGAAGGAATTTTATTGTCAAAAAAAAAAAAAATTGTGGATACCAGAGACAAAACATTATCTCAAAATCCCTTGGATAATAGCCTGTTTGTCATAATATGCTCTGCCCTTCCCTACTCTTTAAAAACACTTACTACAGAGTTCTTAAAAATTATAAGTGAGTTATTATCACATCACATATCGTGCACAGATCCATTTTGGAATGGAACACTGTGCGACTTATTCATAAGAAATATACAGTAGTAGCATGATTTATGATCCTCAAAACCACAAGAATAAGGCTCCTTTTCAAAAGAAAGAAAACAATGAACGTGCTTATAAATTTGTTTATTATCTGGCCAAACTTTTTTCTCCACTCAAAACTTAAAAGGGATTTTTTTTATTTCTTTATACACATAATATAATAGCAAGTGTATAGAGTTTATATCATGCAGAGATGTATTTAGTACAAGAAAGGAAGTATTAATACCCTTCTGAATTTACAATTTGATGAGTCAGGTCCTATACATTATATTTATATTTATCTCAAAAAGCTCAACGTGCCTTTAAAGGATTTGTGGCTAGTGAGCCTCTATTCTTTCAAAAGAATTATTATTAATGAAGTTACAAGATCACAATTAATATACAGATATCGTAGAAATTAATTGTTTAGTACTCAAGGTGCAAAAATATAAGGAAATTTGATTTAATTTTTTGTGGGGTAGGGGATTCCGATAGGGAAAAATGTTTTTGTTTTTAAATAGTCACTACCGTCACTAACAGCTGTGATTGCAAATTATACATCAAAATATTTATGTGTGTTTGAGATACCTTTTTTTCTTTTGTGAAGAGATAAAATTGAATTTTTTGTTGGTTTAAAATGTCTGAAAGAGAATGACTAAAATACAGTTTAGAGAAATGCTGTTGAATTCATGAAAGCTTAAATGGATATTCGTTTGAAATTTTGAGAAACTTTAGTTTATTTACCGAAATACATAATCTATTGCTCAAGAAAACCAACCATTCGATTTTTAATTTGAATAACATATCTAAATTCAGCTGTAATTGCTTTGTAATCATTGACTTAATAACATTTTTGTAACTATTTTGAAAATTTGAAAAAAAAACAACAACTTTGGCACATGTTCATTGTATCGGACTACATTGAGGAGGATGAAATGAATTTTTTTATGGTTAAATAAAGTTTTTTTGATTTCCAATATTTTTTGCTACATGTACAAATTCAACAATTGGGGAGAGGGTATTCATAAACAACGTTGATAGTTTTAAAGTATATTACTGATCCTCTCCACTCCTTGGATTTTTTTTTTGTACAAGAACTTTGTACACATTTTTGTTTGTTACTTTGAACCAAATTTTTCATGAGCATTTCTTAAAAAAAGAAATTGTTTGGTGTTCTTTTATTATAAGATATTTTTGTAATTAAAACTCCATCAATGTAAGATATTTCATATACATATTCACAATGAAACAATGAGTGCATCCTCAGCAGTTATTCAAGTGATTAATAAAATCCTCTCAGAACAAACAAAGTACATAAATACATAAATAATTACAACCCAGCCCAGACACACACTCACAAGAAAAAAAAAACTTCATTCAATAATAAATCCTCTTCTTCTTCTTCAGGAAATCCAATCTAATTGATGAACTAATTAGTAAGAAAAGGGCGACTGAGGCATGATCCTTCCTTAATTATTAGTATACCTCATGACTTTCCTTCTAATGATGTGTACAACATAGTACTTACAGAACTCTAATGTACTCAAAAGGAAAAATAAAAGGGGTAAAGAACCCAGGTCACAAACAAATTAATTGTTTATGACAGATCAATAACAGTCCCTTGAGTGGTTGTCAGTTTATTTTTAACACTTTGTCCGTAGAGTGTACATCGACTATGTATTTCTCATGGACTCAATAAAATAAGGGTTGATTAGAAATCAGAGAATGGTAGATAGATATTACCCTACGTCATGTAATCGGAGATCCCCCCAAAAAGAAGAGATATGTGTATTGTCAGGAATATAATATTTCCATTCTTCTTCGACTCCCCTTGTTGTTGTTGTATGAGTGATTTGTTGATTTTTTTTATCAATGGATAAAGGAGCCCTCTACCAGATGTATGTACTATTTACTTTACTCAAAAATACCTCTTTGTACTCTTAGAAAGGGATTTGAATTTATGTCTTTTTTTAAAAAGTTCAAAGAATACTATTCTAAGATATGTTTAGTCCTTTACTTTTGAGATTCCACCCCCCTCTCTCTCTCTTTAAACACAGTATTGCAAACTTGGGTGATTGAGGGTCCCTTAGCTTGTGTTCCAATTATTCAGACCACATTCCCACATTATCCTTAATAATCATGTTTATTTTAATTGGAGCTCTCTCCTATGTAGAATATGGAGTGACCCTTTAATTGATATAAGTCTTGTAACAGATCTTTTTCAACTACTGTATCTCACCTTTCATAAGTTGGAGTTGGGGGGGGGGGGGGACGTCTATAAAGGTACGTCACACAGGGATGACACTATCATCACACATGTTTTTATTGAGTTTAGTGCTCCCTTGTGTCCCCTTCTACACACACTATGAGATCTTTTTTTGAATTTCTGAACTTAGATTGTGTTTACAGATCCGTGACACATTATTTGTCTCTCAAGTACCTTGGGCTATCCATCCCTGAGTCTTCTATGTAAAACTCTTTTTTTATAAAAAAATAAAATAAAAAAAATATTGCTTTTGTTTAACACATAAGCAATAATCAACAATCTAAAACTTAAAACTCGAACGTGGACCAAAGTTTCAATTTTGTTTCATAGTTTTTAAAGTATTGAATTTTTTTTCATTTTTCATTTAAAAAGAGTGCATATTCCATAACTGTTGGATTATTCATTTAAATAATACAAATATGCATTTTTACTACTTAACAAAATTTAATTTGAGTTCAGCTGATCAACGTATAGATACACCTCAATCTTTTTTATAAGAATTAAAATAAATAAAAAAAAAGCCAGATGATAGTTGGCAAATTATTGTACCATTTTCACTGTTTCGTATTAATTAATCCTTGTGAGTTGTTCCTAGCTTAACAAAAGCTAAATCGAGTTCCAGGACAGGTACTGTGAAAAAATCAACTGTTAATAGGAAATACATTAAATACAAAGTTTGTTATGTATGTATGCATACGATATTTATATATATTTTTACATATTAAAGACTGCATTAAGAACACATAAATATATCTCTTTGACATGAATAATTTTAATAATTCAATATGAATTGAATTTAAATATTTTTCAAAACGAGGAATGTGATAAATTAAATGTTGAAATGAAATGCAAAGGACTTTGATCATTGCCGTTTTGAAACTATTTAGAGCATTTGTGATGGCATTTCAATATAATGTGGAGATGAATGCAACAAAGTCGTACAACCTATCACGCATAAGTCGTCTCAATATCTTATAAAATTCATGAAACAATATCCTACTTATCCAGTTATTTGCACATGTAAAAAATTCATTTGGTTACAGATTAAAGAACTCACTCAGAATCGAATCCTTGCTAAATTTATAGGTTGCACATATTATGTAGATGAAATATATAAAATGAATATTTGAGTGGAATCAAAACTCAATTTGTGTATAAATTCACTTGCCCAAGAGTTGACCTTTCGTTCGCTAGGGGGCGCTGAGTATAACCTGGATTACTTTAGTAATAACAACTCAGCAACCTCCATGTGCCTTCCTTGTTACTTCTATTAAAACAAGAAAAACCAAATATAAGTATATAAATGTACTTCAAAAGTGACGTCTTACGGAAAAGAGTAAAGTTTCAATGACAAGGAAATATCTCCAAGCTAAGAGACACATTTCTCAACTTTATTTCATAGCTTTGGGTAGAATTTCAATTAATTATTACGTTTTTCACAATAGAAAAATAAGTATTCTAACATTTAGTACTGTACATAGTTCTCGAGATGAATTTTGCTTGCTCAAAAGTTCTCAACTCTTCAAAGTCTTAATGTCATGATCAAGATCAAAGTAATTAGATATATGACAAATTTCCATATCAAAGTACATAGTTTATGTAAATCTATTGTTTTTCAATTTTCCCCTCACTGAATTATCATAATAAATAGTCTTTGAAACATGGAAGATCTAAGGGAGTGGAGTAATGACATACTGGTAGTAGGTACCATATGATCTATGATCTACTTGACCGTTATAGATTTTTAGGAGTTCATACTGATTATTTGGAAGTTAAAAAACTGATAGCCCATGAATCCGCTGGTTATTTTTTCCCCTTCAAATTAACCTTTAAGACTCCAGTAAATAAAAACCAATATAACTGAATTAAAAATTCAGTTGCTCCCTTGCAATTCTCATTTTTTGAACTTGATTTTTTTAAAAAAAATTATGTACAAATTTCACTCTTTTTATGTACTTTTTGCAACATTTGAGGGGTCATATTTCAATATAATTTACGGAAAACTATTGACAACATAGTACATAATATGCCGTGTGTTAATAATATAGAAATATGTTAATATATGTATATTGACATTCCATTTTGGCATGAAGAACGTTTAAGTCAAATCAGCTCCAGAGTAGTTGAGAGCCAAAAAACAAAACAAAAAAACCACTTGGATTAGAGACATCATTGACAATAATAACAAATGTGTTACATGAACTCCACTATCTTTAAGGTCCCACATGGAACTGATATTTATGGGATTGCATGCTCATGAAACATTAAGTAAATAAATAAGTCAAAAAGTCTTTATTCCTCCCTTTTCTCTTTTTTCCTTTGCTTAGTCGTCCATTTATAGCCTTGAAGACAAAATAAATTACGTTCTTTCCCCCCTCTTTACACCTCTTTGACAAAATTAAAAATCCATTTCTTTTATAAATATGTAAATGTAGGTACAATGGATTCATTCCCTCAATATATGTACATACATCTGTGTATATGAACATTTTTTGACGAAGACAAAAAACAAAAAAACGGAGCATAGTTGAAAATGAAAAGAGCTACAATTTTTATTCTTTAAAAAGAAATAAAGTAAATAGAGAAATGAAAGGAAATCATTGAACATAATAATATTTAGATTAACAGGTATATAAAAAAAATTAATTTTTTTCTTTCTGAAAAAGGTGAAAAGATTTTTTCTACATATTATATTTTACTACTTTTATTTCATAGAATAAATTATTGAGTTATCTAAAGGAAAAACCCTTTCAAAATGAATAGAGTTCCAAACCAAGTACCTTTAATCTCATTTTGAATTAAGGTTCCATGATGTACATACTTAGTTATAGACATGTTGCCATTGATTATAAATTTGCATAAATTAGCACATCAAAAATGTAGACATCTTAATGGCTCTTTCAACACAAAAAAAAAATAATAGCATAAAAGGGATAAAATAAACGGCTTGAATGACAACTCTTCTCAGCTGTTGAGCTATTCTTTTCTACATTATTTAATAGTAGGGAAGGGGGAGTATTTATTCAATACGTAACTGTTTAATTTGTGCTTTAATAAATTTATGATCAGAGCACTATTACGGACAAGGAAAAATCAACGGGTGTTTATAATTTTGTTAGGTTGTTTTTTGTAGGGCTTTTCTTCACTAATAGAAAGAAATAAGGTCTGTGAATAATGTTGTGGACAATAGCCAATATATCAATTTTGTCCAACTGTTAGACTATTCTGTATATACATATAATCAGTTCACGCTTTATCATGTTATAGATCGATTTTAGTATATCAAAACTTATCATCACTAATTTATGTTTATTCTCTGAAAGCAAAAGAGCGCTTATAACTTTTTGCTGTTATTAAAATTCAAAGATGGGCCATACTATCATGAACATACTTGTGAAGAATAACCCAAAGGCTCACAATGACTCCTCAATGTCAAAAGCAAGGAAAACCTAGAGTCAACTCCAGCAATAAATGTTAAAATTGAAGTCCCAGCATTGTTTTGTGTGATGAGAAAGTTTTTTGTGTTGAGGCCCTATTTAATTCTATAAATGATCGTATTTTTGCCCAAAAAGGATCCAATGTACCCCGTAGAATATATGAAACACAAAAATCACAATCAATATTGGCCTGAATTGCCATCAGCTGGTTTGGAGAGGTAATCAAAATATTTGTACCGTCCGGCGTCAAAATTAACAGCAATGAATATATGAACACCAACCTGGAGTAAGGAATCCTACCATGGTTCAATTCTCACTTCAGGAAAGAGGCTTAGACCTTTCAACAAGATGGTGCTACTCACTTCCTTGGCTTCAAGAGCCACGAATTCTGTACTTTGGAATCAGGTCCATATTGAAGAACAGGGCGTACAAGAAGCCCCATTCAAATCGGGATGCTCTGAAAGTCTCGCTAATTAGGGAAATAGACAACATTTCTATGGAGGTGGTCCGTGATTGCAGCAATGCCTACACAAGTAAACTCAAGGATGTCACTTCTGCTAAAGGAGACCATTTGGATATTTTTTTTGTCAGCTCCTTCTAGGATAGGCAGTAGTATTCCTGCAAAATCTTAATGTTCTAATTATAGAAATAAAAAAGTTACACACTACTATTCATTGTGCAATATTTAGGGTCCACCCAGTATAGATATATATATATATATATATATATATATATATTGTATATAGTAAATCATTCGAAGAAAAGAAAACTTTTAGTTCGAATGAATGATTTAATATGATAAGCATAAATCAAAAGTTGCTTCTTACAAATGAAATGATCGATTTCACTAAACATTATTTAATAAATATAGTATATATTTTACCTTTTCAAGTTCAATATGGGAATAAATAAACTGAACTTGAACTTGTTTGTTCCCATATTGAACTTGAAAAGATATAAATTGCCATATAATCATACATATAGGTATTAAATAATAAAAACAGTTGATTTCCATTAAAACGAGATCGGCTCCAACAAAATTTTCCTTTTTATCGAGCAAAATAAAAAGTATTATATTTATTTTACTCATGTTTCATTACTTATATATGTAATGCAGTTCACAGCGTGAGAGTTGAAGAACAGGGCATCAAATTCATCACATTTTTATTTGGTAGGCACTTTTCTAATATGAACTCTCAAAAGTCAACACTCTGTAGCTAAAATGTCTAGATGAATCTTCCCCTCTGATTTCATAAGACCGAAAATCAGCTGTTGTTTTTAAAACAAACGTCATTTAACGTGCTTCGTCGACGGATCAATAATTATATCAATTGATAAATAAAAATAAGGAAATTATTCATCATATTTGATGTCGTGTCATTAAAATAACGTTTATGTTACGTCTATGCCTTAGCTCAAAGGATTCTTTATAATTTAGTTTGTATTTTGAGGGGACGAGACCCAAAATATATTATTCAAAGTTTGGGATCCGTACACAAAAATAATTTGGGGTCTGTAAAGAATACATATTTAATTTAATTATTAAAAGTTGAATAGTTGGGAGCTCTAGAGCTCATTTTTCTGACACTCCCTGAAATTAATTGAATGATGAATTTGAATATTTCATACTCTTTTTTACTGGTTTTATTACATGGTAAAAGTACCTATGACTAACTAAGTATATGTGAAGGTTAAATACTGAGTGAGTCTTTGAGTTTATTGGGCTCTGTTCTATGAGTCCATCATTTATAATCACTCTCAACTCAAACTGTCTCAATATTGTAGGGGTGCATTTTTCCTTGTTTATTTTTTGTTTTAAATAAATGTATTTTAACCTTAGAATATATTATTAAAGTTAAGAAACAATAATAGCGAGTCACCTTACATTTCATTTCGTCTTATTTTAAAAGAGGTGTGCATATGTACACAACTAGAAATTTACATATGTACATAAATACGACAGGAGACTCATTTAAATAAATTCTTTTTAATATTAATAAGAGTGGCAAAATACCTTTCTTCATCTTAGATGGTAATACATACATTTATGGAGACCCACTATACCCTGCTAAAGACAAAAAATAACACATTTAAGAGAAAAATGAAAATTGCAGACAACGAAACTGCAACATCCAATGACCTACATTCATAACCCGGTATATCATAAATATGTAATATGCCATGCCTTTTGTCAGCCACGTCCAAGAATTAATTTCTAAATATTAAATGATAAATTTATTACGAGTTTTTGTACGTACATGGCTAGTCTATAAAATATGACTATTGTGTATACTATAATAAAAACTACGTAGGTATGTATAGCTCTGCGACAAGATGCAAAATAATATAAATTAAAGTCAATATATAATAATATTATCTAGATACTAGAGCTGTAAATTCTAGGCTCTGTCGGTAAGCAAAAAAATAACAACTATGAAGTAAAAATTGATCTGGTAACTCTGACAATTTGATGAATGTTTCGGAGGGGAGCTGTGTCAGCTGTTATGACGTTTTACTTTATTAGCCATTCTCCTCCTCACCTTTTAGAGAGAAGAAACTATATCAATATCCCCTATAAGATAAAAATTTACAAATTGCTTACTTTTTTTATCAGCTGTCAATTCACAGGGATGTCTTCATTCAATCTGAACATTTCCCTGCATTGAAAAGAGTCGGCTCTTTGCTTACAACTTAAATATATATTGACTTATACACAAATTCTTTGTTTAATAGTTGGGATATTCTTAGCTTTGCACTTGAGCTGGATCGATTTGAGCAAATGAAACTTTTTTTAAAGTACTATCAACCTGGGCTTCGAAATAAATAAGTTATTATGTAGATACATTTTCTTGAGTAATAGGTTATGGTTCTCGAGAAATAAACTCCGAGTTCACAAAACTTCGAAAAACTACAGTCTAGAATATTAATTGAAACTATTTTGGTTTGAACAACTTTTCCCTAAATGTCACTTTAGTCATGATCTTTCAGACATTTTAAAGAAGGAACAAGTTGGATTTTAAATGTTCATTAAAGTATGATGCGTATCTCAAACTAACATGAATATTTTGATATGTAATTTGGCACATATTTCAGTCATAGTAGTGCCAACTTAAAAAAAAGAAGCATATATCCTTCTCTGAATCCCCCCCCCCCCCCAAAAAAAAAATATAAATCAAATTTCTCGTATTTTTTTTTGTTCATAGTAGTACATCTAAGAAGGAAATGTAAGCAATTTGTACACTTTAGCAGGTCTATTGGCACAAGACGTAGGTGTTTATGTATATTTTTATAGAACATAACGATGAGGAAAGCCTTACAAAAATTCAGAAGATAATTTGTACCTTGATGTTTGTATGTATGTAACTTGTGAGGCTCAAAAATGAAATTTACAAGGAGTTCATACATGCTTAATTAACTATTATAAGTTCATAGTGTATGAAAAAGGGGCACCTTTACCTCCAGGGGTTATCATTTTGAAGTATCAATTTCATTTACCGTTGGAATTTAAATTATTCCTTTATCAATAAACTTACCCGGCTTATGTCAAGATGATTCAGACATATATTTTGTCGAGTCCAAAAAGTAAAATAACAGATCAATGACTTTATTTTTAATGCACAAAACTTTTTTTGTCTTCAAGCACTGTATTTTACATTCAATAGATTTAGAATGAGCGTGTAAAAATCAAATCCAGAGGAAGCCCTTTGATAATATTCCTAAGAGTTGGTTAAAAGGAAAAAGTTAAGGTAAAAACAGGTCCCCTGTGAGTATTTAATCAATCAAAAGCATGATTCATAGTAATCAAATGGATTGATGCTCTGCTCAGTAGATATTAGGTATGAATAATGATTACTATGTACATATTTTGTGAGATACTTATATTTCAAACAAACATATGTAAAACCACTACTCAAATTAAAATAATCCAAGGCCTCTTTTTCAAGTCTTTAATCCATCTACAATATTAATTGAAGTGAAGAACCTATTTTCGAGTCTTGGAAGGGAGTGAATCTATTGAATATCCAGAAAAGGGTTAAATCTCCTGCGCGTTTTCTGTAAATCCAACTAACTAGTAATTATTTAAATGGATCCATATTATCAGGAGCTTCGTAAAATTATGGGTAATATTAGTCCTGAGAGACTGGAGTTTATGGAAGAAAATAAGCGATTATGTTTATTTTACGTACAACATTTCATACAGCTATCTAGGTTCATAGTATCAGTTCTAAAATACTAAGCCACTATATAGTGAATGAAGCTTTTTCACTGACGTTACAGATTGCATAATGAACCAAAAGTTTCAGATTTTTATCTAAAAACTATGAAAAATAGGCAAGTTACATGAATCATAAACCCATCAGCATATACAATTAAAAATGGTCAAATGTTTGATTACTGCCTGTGCTTTAGTTTCTCCAGAGGAGCAATAAATGACAAATATAATCTAGAAGATACCCCAAGGAATATCCATGAGAATAGAGAAATAGTATTTAGTCCGATCTGTAGACTACCATAGCCGATGATTTGATAGTTTTGATAAGGATATTTTGAACAAAACAAGGGATAACTTTAAAATCAAATAATATTTTTATTTGGATTTGTTTGTCAAATATTCAAATACATACAAATAAGAAAACAATATAATTGTCAACGGTATTAAAATGGATCCTAGATGCATTATCAATTAATGTCAAATTTAAATAAATAACATACTTAGGCTTGTTTTAAAAATAAATTACTTTTTAGCACAAACAAAGTAAAACGGGTAGAATACAAAAAAAATAACATTTGTACTAACAATAGACATTGCCACTGCCTTTTCCTTGCTATAACCTTCAAAGTTTTACAGTTACAGTCTAAAATCATTAAAACATACCCTTTAAATGAGATCAGATTTTAATCTTATCCACAATTTATTCCCTTATCATGCCATTTAACAATTATTTATATAAAAAAAACTATTAAATAATCTCAAAAAATAGTCAATTTTTCAAAATGTGGCACTTGAGGTAGTGTTTTTGAAAAATTTAAATTTAAAAAAAAAAGTGGTAAAAACATTTATATTTACAGTAAAGTAAATTAAAAAGCCAATGTTGTGTAATGATATCGAGAAATATCTATATATGTATATAATAGTCCCTAAGGTCAGAAATAAAAATGTTCTTCTGCCTGATTGATATCGTATCCTTCATTTTTAAGCAATATATATATGTATATATATATATATATATCTGTACAATTGTATTGTAAAATTATACATTTACATACATATAAAATGAATTAGCATTATTGTTCTAAATATAATAAATTGTATTTTTGTTTAAGTTACGTACATACATACTTATTTAGGCCTTAGGACATTTTGCTTCAATTCTCAAAGTATATTTGTACTAACTTTGCATCATATTAATATACGTCGGATGTATGAATTCATATATATATATATATATATATATATATATTTAAAAAACATCATTTGTCAAAATATTTCATGTGTATGCTTGTAAATATGTGTTTAAATATTTATACATACAAGACTCACATGGATGTTTTGCTCTTGTGTATATATATTTCATAATTGGAAGTTATACGCCTTTATACATATCCATATTTTGAGGAACTTTAATTACTTTTGTTTTTTAATTTGAGTGTTTTTTTTTTAAATTGATTGTTGCATTTTCAAAAATAGGTATATGATATGTGGCTTACAAATTGTTCAGATATAATATGGAAATTTATGAATAGAGCCGCCTTAGGATGGCTTTATTGTTGAACCACTAAATAATTTGTATATTATTTAAAAAGTTTGAAATTGGCTGTTTTATGTTTATTGATAAATTTTGTCAAATTTATATATATATTAGGTTGTCAAATATCTCCCTTTTTTGTCTTTTGAATTTCGTGGCTATGTACAAAGCGCTGCAGAGCTTGTATCTAGCAATTCTATACATCATTTGAAAGTTCTTGACATAATCTACAAAACGACGCTATACATGATTAGTTGCATTCAACAGTTATAGAAGTTTAAACATGGAGTTCACTAACGCCGAAATTCGCGCTATTTAAAAGTTTCCCTTCGTTAAAGGCAAATCCGCTAGAGAAACGTTCCGTGAGATTAATGGTGTTTTGGGGGATGGTACTCTTATCACTTCGAACCGCGGAGGAATGCTGATGCTGAGCCGGTGAAAACGACACCATGGATAAGCCAGCCGGTGGAAGACCTGTGACGACGAATACTGATCAAATCATAGAAAACATCGAGATAAACCTGCATATGGCATCTCGTGACATCACCCAGGAGATGAGAGTTAGTCACCAAATCATTTTAAACCATCTGGAGAAGGCTGGATACAAAAAAAAAAAAAGCTTGATGTTGGGGTGCTTCATCATTTGACGCAAAAAAAAAAAAACCCCAGACAACGCCACACCACACACTTCGTTGATGACTCGACAGAAGCTATGGGATCTCGGATGGGAGGTTTTATCGCAACCACCATGTAGCCCGGACTCAGCACAAAGTGATTACCATCTGTTCTTGTCCATGGCGAACGCCCTTGGTGGTGTAAAGTTGAACTCAAAAGAGGCTTGTGAAAAGTGGCTGTCCGAGTTCTTCGCAAATAAGGAGGGGGTATTATGAAGTTTTCGTCTGGATGGAAACAAATTATCGAACACACAGCGCATATTTGAACTAAATCCGATCCCTGTAATACTTTTTATAAAACATTGAATAAAGAGCAAAAAAGCGGAAGGGAGATATTTGACAGCCTTATATGTTTTTATAAAGTCGTCTTGACCATAGATGGAGCAACAGCTGTACATAGATAATGAATAAGTGTAGTAAAAAGAAATCAACTATTTTTCAAATAAATGGCTCTAGTAATGTATATCTCGTGTTGTATAAGTACAATTTGTTTACGCTAAATGGCATGTGAAAGAAAAGATTTCAAACATAAAAAAACTATTTTGGTAGTGATTATTTGACTTAATATTGTTTGAAAATGTGAATAGTCCTTATGGTTTTGATACTGTAACAGTCAATTATGTGCAACTTTGATTTAATTCAGGTTATTTTGATGTTAAAGATACCCCAAACTGTTTTTTGTAGAATGTTTAGCGCCTGGACAATCAAAGCAGTCCTCATATGATGGTTGGATTCGACGATCCTCAAAATTTTATCGTTATATTCGACAATTGGTCTTGATAAGGTATAATCTTCTGATAGATATGAACTTGTATTTATTTCCTTCCACAAGCAAACACTCAAAGAACGTAAAAAGACTAAAGAAAATGCTGCATTTAACTAATATAGTGAAACATCATGACCGCTAAAGCTGCTTTCTACTCAAACAATCATCAAATTTAATAGGCTTGCCAAGTTAATTTTGTCTTTATTTTTTTACAGCTTTACCATAGAGATAGAAAAAAACTATAGAGTGAGAAGCTGTGCCATAGATCAAGCATTCCCCCCCTCCCCCCCCTCCCCCAAAAAATAAAAATTTTATCAACTGTGGCATAGAGGCACATTACTTCTAAAATTTGAATGTTTTAGGGCTCTGCTTATAGTTATAATAATTATTTTCATTCGTCAGCTGCCACGGTTTCAATTTTCATTTCAAGTCAGTACTCTATGATATATGCTTATAATAACACATGTACTTAAAGTATGATTTTTAAGCCGTGGTCGCTTTTACCAGATTTGATTTTTTTTTTTTTTGATAAATTGATCCTTTGTTACTTTTTTTATAAATAATAAATTTAATTTTTTTTTATTTAAAAAAATAAAAAGGTAATGTTAAATCTTGTTTTATATTCTGTATGCACAAATATTTTGAGTCCCTCTCCCCTTAAATAAAGTCTGAAAAGAGACCTTCTATAAATATTTATACAAGTATAAAAGTTTTACAATTGTAGAACGTAAATCTGGGGTAAGGAAGAGTGAGACGAATTAAGGTTAAATATAATCTGAAGAGGACTTGTAAATAACAAAAAAATAAAATAAAATAAAGTATAATAGAATGACGTAGGCAATATTTTAAACCAATGGTTTTCAAACTAGGGTTTTTCTTACAAACAAAAAAGAAAAAAAAAATGAACGAACAAACAAACAAACCTTGGTTTATACTATAGCTCTTAATTTCTTTACTATGAAGGGGTCTGAAATTCAAAAAGCTCTAAGCTGTTAATCTGTAAAATTACTCTTACTACTATTAAATACCAAAAATGATGTTCATTAGTTGAAAAAAGGGGCTAATTCACATATGTATTATTTCAGTCACCATAATTTATATATAAAAAAAACACCAACCATCAAAACAGTCTCCCACGACCTCAGATGACCTTGTGGAGGTCATTTGAACTCAACCAATTCCCTTAAAGTGACTTCTCCCTCAAACTTTTGACTTGATAGACAATCTTACATTCGGCCCTGTAAGCCTTCAAATCACATTTTGACCTATAAATCAGCCGTTCTTGTTCAAGTATTCTACTTCTGATCCCCTTAGTCTTCTTGGCTGACAGTGATCCTCCTTTGGACATAACAATACAAAGAGGCTTGCCCCATATTATTTGAGATGGATGTGATTTTTTTTCCCAGCAAAGCCTATGGTTATAATTACCAGTTGCTAATCTCTAACAACTAAGGACCCTGTAGTTTTTTTTTGTTTTTTGTTTTACTTGATAGCGATATTATGAAGACCAAAACATGCCTTAATTCAATGACTGATGTTTATTTGTAAAGAGAAAAAAAAAGTTTTCTTTCAAAAAAAAAAAAAAAAAAAAAAGAAGAAAAAAAAGAAATCCTCTTTTACCTACTTAGATGGGTAGTGATTTATGGAGTTATGTACGTTGCTTGGACAATAATTCTATCTGACTCCACAATGATCATCTCATAACAAAAAAAAAACAAAAAAACATGGTAAAAGCACATTTTATTATCATTATTATGAAGGCTGTTTCAAAGTAGAATGGACTCACTCCATTATGCTAAGAATTGATGTTTTTTTTTGGAGTCCAAAATATGTAAATTAAGTTGTCATTGCCAAAAAAAAGTTGTTAAAATAGGATTAAATATAAGCATGCAGACTATGTAAATTGACTAGATTTAAAAAAAATCAAAAAAAAAATAAATAAATAAATCTGAGAACCTTACACAGATATTTACATAATATGTAGAAAGAAAGTTCCAGATTTTTTCTTTGTATTCTTTTGCAATTCAACAACTCACTCAATAACCTATAACTATATGTATAGGTATACGTATGCACACTCAGATACATACACTCAAAGAGAGTAGATTGCAATTTTGTTTTTCATACATACATACATACATATTTCTTGTCTCTGTCTTTGGAGGGAATATTTTTATTTGCTGTATAAATTATATACATATATATAATATTTGGAACTCATATTTTGTGTTGGAATAAATATGATTATCTCAGTATGGACAGAGGGCCCCATTTCTTTGACAATTTGCAATACAATATTGCCAACTTTAATGTATTATTATGATTGTACACACACACATACATCTATTGACACTCTCTGACAACTTTTATATTTAGAAAGCTTTTTGTAAACTCTATAGTTTTATACATAAAAACACATACAAAATTATATGTATATAAACTTTAAATCAGTTCTTTTTTTTTTGACTTTTTCCTTGTTTTTTTTAAAGATAAAGCCTATGTACAAAGGAAATTTTTATAGGATGTCTTTTTTGGGATTCTACTTATATATAGTGTTGAGTATTGAATTATAAATATAAATGAGTGATTATATGATTTTAAAATTGTTTTTTTTCTTTATAAGCAAACGGATTTCGAAAATTGCCACGGGAAGAATATTTGCTTCAAATGTCCAAGGGAAAATTATCTGATGCGAAATATTGCCCGAAAAACAATTAAATAAATGCCTTATTTAAGGGTTAGCTTTGAGCATTCAAAGCAACTCATATCTAAACCTATGAAGTCAACAAAGTTTTATGTAATTGGTCTTAAGGACAATTTGTTTTTTGTTTTTTGAATTTCCATGCTTATTTTTAGTTGTGTCATTGAAGATTTTAATCTACAGCATTAAGGAGCTCTTAAATTGCATTTGATTAAAAATACAGGAAACCTATTATATATGTAGGAATGGAAATAATATGGAAATCGGGCATGTAATAATCAAAGAAAGAGAAAATCAACCTGGTAACTCTAACAATTTGATGAATGTTGAGAGGGAAGCAGCTTGAGCTGTACTGACGTTTTACTGAGCTACAAGCTGCTATTCTCCATTATATATACAGCAATAAATAATAACATAGATGAGAGGCAGAAAATTAACTGAAATTAATGTCAGGAAATTATATATTTTTAACTAATAATATATAATTATACGAGGACTTGAGCCCTTTTTGTTTACATTTTATTTGCTTTAATAACCTTAATGCATGTAGTCCTTCATGCGATATCTTTACTATCAGGTAGATGTTCTCCCCTCAGTAATAAAGGAAAAATGATAACAGCTTTGGAAAACAAAAAGACCTGTTCGAAGATCCAACTCCACAAAGTCTCGTACTCGGCATTTTGCATATTATTTACATTCCTATATATATATGTTATTTATCCTTAACCTTTGACAAAAAACAAGCTCGTCTCCATTTTCTTTTCTCTCGGCCAGTTTTTTTTGTTTCACATCGGAATCTTGACTATGTACATACATCTCTCAACCTTACCTCCAAAATAAAACTCGTCATATTTCTCGCACTTACATATACATAAATGAACTCAATAGTTTAAGCCAACTGTGGATTCTTCTACTTTTCTTTATCCTATTAACATAATGTTCTGAACATCAGAGTGAGGAGTTGTTTCAATTCGAAAGAGCTCTTGTTCAGCACTCAGCAATTTCTTACTATCAAATAAAAGATAGCATAGCACCCATTTTGGAAATTTTTGACTGGCAAACTACCAAGATATTGTATATTCAGTAGCTATTGTCTCCTCATTTCTTTATTCTTACCAAGAAAAGGTTACGAGATACAATCAAGTAAAGAGTAAATCAAATATAGTGGAGCCCATATGTATGTGAATCAAACCTGCTATTTTGGTCAAATTTTTTAATTTTTTTTTTTGATAATAATTATAAGAATATTCACAACTCCGAACCCTAATCAGAATACTAATCATCAGCTAACAAAAAGCTTTGTTAATGTTGTTGTGAGTATACATGGCTTTGTGCCTTACATCTTATTCTTATTCTCACTATAAAGCTGTGAACATTATTTTGAAGGACTGTATACAAACGTTTGTAGTCTTCAATTTACACCTTTTTCCAAAAATTATGTATGTAAAGAAACAATGATTTTCCACAAAAACTACATTCTCACAAGTTTTTAAAAAAAATTCATTTATAGAGCTATACAATTTCCTCCCGTAAATAAGACAACTGAGAATATAGATACGTATGTTACTCTATTGCTAAAGTTGACAATAATTTGCAGAGATGGTCCATGATAAAGATTTGTCTCTAAATTTAAAAGGCATTTAAAAAGCTACAAAAGTTGCCTTCAATCAAATAATTACGACTCAAAGTCTCTTTTAACAATTTTTAACAATGTTTTATTTGAGGAGAGATATTATTTGATGATGCTGCTGATTATAAAAACAGATACGTTGTCTATGATAACATAAATATATGTTATATGTGCATAGAAAATGTATATTTATATAAATATATTATTTTGGTCCATTAAATCATGCAATGCAAAATCACGCTGATAAACATCAGAGTATATACATAAATATGTACAATTTATGAATAATTTCATCACTTGATAATTCAGACAAAAGGCTTTAATAATAGTACATATCTTGAAAGTCCATTCATGCACACAACTACGGAAATTGTGTGTGTGGGGGGGGGGAGGAGCAATATTTTTTCTTTATCACTTCATGTGATACACATATCTTTAATTAAATTATTATTTTGGGAACAGACTCATGCATGGGACATTATTAAGTACATTATACAAAGACAACAAAACCTCGTATATATAATATATGTATATAAATAAGGGTAATTTAGTAGTAGTCCATATTTTGCTATGGCTCTTAATTTCATGACCGTTTAAATACATACTTTTCATTTACATATATACATGTGTAAAGAATAATATATTAGTATTTAGAACTGAGAGTGTCGGACAGCCCGGATTCAAACCAGGACCAGGACTGCACAGGATAGTTTACTAAAATAAAATAAAGTAAACTATATATTTTATAAAATAATCGTACGAGTGAGCAGTGGACGTCATAACAACACTAAGGGAGCTTCAATAGAAAAGATATCCACGAGATACCATCTACATATATTTATGCCTAATTTCTCACTCTCTCAAACATACCTATGGAGTACAGTATAAATATCAGGAGTCATTTCTATTGGGACCCTTGAAATGAGAACCAATATAAGTTATTACAAGCACAATATTGGTCAAAACTGGGGATTTGATTCTTGTGACTCGTCATGGTCTCCAAATCAATTTTTGAAGGGTCTTGCTCTCGTTTCGACCTCTCATAGTCTTAGTCTTGTCTTGTGTTGATATTAACCCTTTCAAAATCACTGTAGTTGATGTTCTTCAAAATGTCGAGTAAAATTAAAAAATATATCTAATTAATGTATAATATTATTCCTGCACTCTGTACTATTTTTAAATAAATAACAATATAAGATCCTTCATAGAGCAGTAATACTGATATTTAGACATGAGCAAAATGAATGTTGAAATAGCGTTGAGATTAAGGAAGAAAAGAAAATTAAAGTGTTGGTAGCGCTATTTTGATAGTCAATTTGAAATCAGTCTTTTCAATATTGTTGAGGCAAGAGCTTACAAGAATGATAAAAGGTTCAATATCTGATTATTAAGAAATCATGCTACAAAAAAGTTTGCTCCCTCTCCTGGATTTATGACAATTTCAATTCCCTTCAGTCCTCTCAGTTTCAATCAGTTTTTGAGTATTATTATTATTATATATTGTCAAATAAAAATCAACTGATAAAATAAAACAGAGATATCAGATAGTAATAATTGAAGTCACACTCACTCATCTCAACAAAATGCCCATCCATACAATTAACAATAAAATTTCACCAGATAAAAAAGTGGGAGGGGGAGGGGATTCAGAGATTTGGCTCAATTTTATTTGAAAATAATTAAATGGCCCTACTTTAAAGAAATATTCAATACCTGGTGTAAAATATAACGTCAAAAGGATGTAACACATATGGTTGTGAAAATCTTAATTTTGATAACTGAATTGCCAATATCTGTAAAACAATAATATTGCACTCGTTACAATTTTTGCTTGTGACCTGTATAAGAACATGCACTATGTTCTCAGTGGCTTTAATTGTTCATAAATTGAATGCCTCCTATATATATATATGAACGTGTGCAAATAATTGTTTTTAATGAATGTTTTGTGAGTTCCTCTTTGATTCACATATCAAAACTAACGTTTAGTCTTTAATGAAAGGCTCATAAACAAACATCAGGGATTGATTAATAATCTCCATTTGTAGGAAGGTAAGGAGAAAGGAATGAAAAATAATTATTATATCATTTTTCTCCCCTTAAAAGCCTCTTTAATTATTTCTACCTTTCCTTTTTTTTTTTTTTTTGGGTTGACCTACAAATTAACTTTTTCATACATACATATGATATGAAATAATTAGATAGCTACCCCTGATATAACTGAGCTTCTTTCATTTCCATTTTTTGTACATACATATGTATAGAATCTCTCCTAGTTCCTTATCTATGTGAGTTTTATATATTTTTTCAATTGAGACTCTTTGCGATCCATTCTGAGATGTGTGGATATTCATCGATTCATAATTGAGGGAAATAAAAGATAAGGTATCTGTGCACTGAAATTGTCCCCATTTTTGTATTAAAGAGCGACAGTTGCTTACATATAGGTACTTAAGGCTGATAAAAGTGAGATAAGAGGTGGATCAAAAAAATTCAAAACTTGTTTGATTGTTACTGCCTTGAAGCCGAGACAGAGCTTTTTGATAGCTTTATTCAATTGTTTAGGACCTACAGCAGAGGGACACTCCATTTCTTTATATTCCGTCTCTGTTTCTGATACTTCTTTCACTTACCCGGGGGTTGATTTTAAAACCTTGAAGAAATACACAAATAAAATCATATATATTTTTACCTTAATGTGTCTAGACGATGGTATATTCATGACGATATGTGGACAAAAAAAAACCCTTAAGGCATTTGGTGATGAAATAAATTTCAAGTATATTAGAGATGTAGCTCATAAAATCTTGTTTATAAGTCGCAATTCTCAAATCAAAAGTTTCCAAACAAGTCAAATTTCTAATAATTTTTATCTTCCATTTTCTCGTCAACTCTTGTAATTCTACTGAAATTATCTGATTAAATAATTTATGATGAGTAATTCAGTCATATATAGCTTTCATACAAACATATGTTTCTGTAATAATTTTTAACATAAGAAGCTCTACGCAGGAGTACAAAAGTACAAAAAAAATAAATAAAAAATAGTTAACTCCATCAGAAACTAAAAAAAAGAAAAAAGAATAGGAAGCAAGATATTGATTGCATGCTACAATACTGAACTTTTCCAATAAGAGTCCTCAACTCCTTGTATCTTCCTACTTATACATAGATGTATTATAAATTCTTAGGATATACACCTATGTCAGTTTGTAGGTAATAACATCATTGATAAATTATAAAATCATTTTCTTATAAGAATACTTAAAATGTAACTTCAGGATAAGGTTCCAAGTTCAAAAAAATCCCAAACAATTTATCCGGGAATGATAAACTATTATCACTCTGAACAGCATCTTTTTCCTCTTAAAAGCTATAAGCAACAATAGATCTCCACAAATGTTCTTGATCCGTGTCACCATAATATGTAATTATCACTTTTAGGGTAGAAAGTGTTTTGATTCATCTTTGGCTCAAATTCCATCTTTAGCTTCTTCGATTAAAATCTTTAAAAAAAGTCGATTCACCACCCTATTTATATGTATGTAGGTACATATTATTAAGACTTTGTTGCTTACAACAATATTTTAATGTGATATAGGAGGAGCTGTGTGATTTTAAAAATTAAAAATATTTATCTTTATTTTTTTAGAAACTCAGTCAATTTCACGGGAATTCTCTTTCAACATTTTCTCTCTCTCATCCCCCCCCCCCCTCTTTCCAGGTAACAGCAACCTACCATTTATGTATCTGTTGTTGGATAATGAGTTAAGGAGAAAAAGTAACTTGCTTTCTAAAAATAATAATAAAAAAAACAATAATAAAAAGAAGATTAAAGATTAAAAAGAATGATGAGATCTCTTTAGTTCGTCAAAATTTTACGTCATTATAAATATATATACATACATTTAAGTTGTCAAGAAAGCAGCACAGGAAATGATAGATTTCATGTCTATGTACATATGTTGCATGCTGTATCAAAATGTGAAATCAATTTCATGGTTAATTGACCCATTTTATTCGTCTCCCCTCCTCTCTTTCTGTACTTTAATTCATTCATTTATATGACAGAGTGGAAAAGAAACTAACTCCTTGGAAGTGTTTACTCAGTTGGAAGAAATTACATACATAGTATCATTAGTTAAATATAATAATATTTAATTTGTGAGATATGAGCAATGAGGGACACTTAACGTCATGGGAAAATAATAGTTATCACTTGTCAGTTTATTTATATTAAAAAGTAGGTAAACCTGAGTCAGTATTTTTTTTAAAGCAAACAAAAACTGAGGCTCATTCCAAATATTTCGGTGTGATCGAACTAACGTGAAAATGTATACAATACTATTTTGTCAGCTGTTGTTAATTTTTCTTTTACTTCTTAGTGTTCTAGTAAACGTTGATGGGTTGAGCTCTTGTTATCTGCTAATGAAGTAAAGCTGAAACAGTATGGTTTTTTCTTGGATCAATTATTTGGTTCTTAAAAACCAAGAAGCTATTCGACTTCTCCCCCTCAAATTTACCTATAAAATACCAGTAAAAATAAACACATAAATTTCAATTCATGGCCAATTTGTCCACTGCATTATTTTTTTCATTACCATAGCAAAAAAATGAACCATCTGCCAATATTTTGAGAAATAATATCTTAGAACTGTTTTTAATAATTATTTTTTTGAAAATGAAGTTTCAGTTATATATTTATTATTGATGTCCTGTGTGGTCACACATGGGATTTTATGTAGGTTTTTAGTGCTTTAAGTATAAATGACAGTTAAGAGGGATGTTACATACAATAAGTTTCATTGATTGTCAGGGTAAAAAAATATTAATTAAGGGAAGTCACTACTCGAAGTATAGCGTTTTTGAGTCAAATTTTGAAATTTAAGTTTTGTATACCAAAAGTTAGATAATTTCTTGCTTTTTATGATTCAGACCTTTTTATATCGAAAAATGGGATGAAAAGGGGTTATTTGAGGCATTATAATGTTGCAGGTAGTATGTAACTGCACCGGTTTGACAAATCAGTTACCATAATCAGGCCTAGCCTTCCACGCCATTTTGAATCCGATGTTGCTTCCCCGCATATCAACCTGAAGCACAAAGATTGAGCTACTCAAAGATGTAGCTCTCCTTTGTATATCATATTGATTTAAAAAAGAGATTTGCCTTCTCATTGGCCAGTTTATAGACAAGCTAGGTACATTTGTTCAAACTTTACAACCTTTTTTCTCAGAACATAAATTATCGAAAAGTTTCTTTTGAACAGAATGCCCCATTTTCTTATAATTCATGTTATACAGCAAAGCTATACATCATTTTATTGTATTTTTATTGGAGAATGAGACTAGGCCATTTATTTTCTCATATGATGTACTATAGAGATGACTGTCATCAATTTACAAATGTGACCAGTGACAAAAATTGGATTTCTTCAGGTTTAGGTAAATAGAATGAGTTATTTGTAAGATATGAGAAAATAAACTAGATACTCTCAGTCAGTAGGCTATGCTGAACATTTGATATCTAATTTACTTGACTTTGTCACTCTAATAAAAAATGGGGCATTTTGTTCAGGAAACAGCTATTTGGCTTATTGCAATTGGTTGCCATGGAAACCTAATAGCCTAATTAAATTTTTGTTGGTAAATTTGAATTCAGCAAATGTAACTTGATATATATTGAAGTTTTGGATCATATCCCTCATTTAGTTCACAAGAAAAAAATTCGAGTAGTGACTTCCCTTAAGGGGTTTTGAATGATTAATTAATTAAAAACTTTTCATCTCCTTTTTTGGGGGAAATTTTTTTTATATTTCATTTTTTATTAAAAAAAGAAAAGAAGCTTTCTTTATTTATGGAAACAGAATATCGATACTAATCAGAAATATCGTCTGATTAGTGAAAAACTGCCAAAGATTTACGAATTCAAACGACTCACGAATATATATTTTAAATATAAAGAGAATAAGCTGATAAAGTACAACGTCATGACAGCTAATGTATCTCTCCTCTCAAACATTCATTAAATTGTCAGGGATCCAGGTCAATTTGTGCTTTCTTTCTTTTTTTACATACCGGCACTGCATCAGCTGTACAGCTCTGAACATATGTACTGAATACAATCTACAATCCAATAAAATATTCGTAGATTTATAATGCAAAATCATCATATTCCCTCCATTTTTTAAGAAGCAAAAATAAACAAACTGTCAAAAAAAAAAAAAAACCCTCCCAAAACGATTAGAGACTTGCCACTAGCTAATTGTTGGATTATTATGTTAGATACTTAATATTCGTGGTAAAAATTGTTTCCTACTTCACAAGAATTAATTTGAGTTCAACAAATTAACGTTTAGTAACCTAAAAGAGCTAAGAGTGGAGAAATCGACAAAGGAAAAGAATTTTTTTTTTATTAGTGAGATAAAGGCCACATGTTACGAAAAACGATAACTATCATATCTAAAATATAAGAGGAAATACAAACAATTTCTTCACCAACCTTTTATTAAGAAGAAAAAAAAAATACTCAGACGAGGAAAAAATTTATTTGTACCAACTTAATTATCAGAATATTTAATGAATATTTTTGTGGTCCATTTTCTCAAAACAAAAGCCTTATAGTCCATTTAAATTTGTACTTAGCATAACGTAAGTATACATTGATTTGATAAAATGGATACGTTACATGAGTCCTTCTAAATTAAAATTATAAGAAAAAATTTGCTAGAGTTGTATCTTATACTTTGTTACATCAAAACCATGTTTATGTTACATTTAAAATTACATATTCAAGTTGATTAGTGTGAAAATAATGATATGAGTGTATTTCATTTAAATTGATCAAAGTCAAATTTGTGTTCTTTTAGACTAGATATATGTTTTGCTTCAAGTTCGATCCTTATTTCAAATCCACATAACTTAATTACTACTAATCCCAACTTTTTTATTAATATGTGGAAGTCTCATAGATTTTCCTATAAAGCCCTAAAGTAGTATAGGCTGACATCAAAGAATATCTAATTTTTATAATTATGAAAAAAATTGTACTAATTTCATTAAATTAAGTAGAAAAATTCATCATTAATTACACACGGAGCTTAGTCACAAAATCAACCTTTCAACATCCATTAATCTTTTTCCTTGTAGATTAAGTTTCCGAGCTTTTTGATTTTGATTTTTCGTGGTAAGGTCTCTCTACTGTATTTTTTTTTTTTTTTTGAAAGTTTGACATATTTTTTGAGAAAAAAAAATAGTTACGTGATTTTTTGTTTGAACATGAGTTAAAATTAGTCTAAAGTTTAATCTAATATTGAGATATGAATAAGAATTTTTGTTGTGACGATATTTAGATTATGTATTCTAAATATATTTAAATAATGTCCTTCCATTAAACAAATCCATGGATACGTACGTTGTTCCAAAGAACCCGTTTCCTGGGAGTTTTACACCAGTGATAAATTGGGAAGTTATTTCATTTTGTGTAACTTTCTTTATGACATTCATTGAATGAAAAGTCGACTAGATAGTCAAGTTTCAATTGAGATAAAGTTTTTAACCATTGATACTCTGTACAAAATGCTCTCTGTGCTTAAATGAAAAAGATGTCCAACAAAGCAGAACAAATGTTTCAATTTGTTCTTTTATTTAAAAAAAAAAGACAATTTTCATTCCTTGCAATTGGAACATAATTTAAGTTTAAGGAGCAGAGTGAGATGTTTCTTATTTTCTAAAAAAAGAGTTGCAATTCATATGTAGATAGGTCTGACGTATTAGTTATTATCCAGATGCTTTATGCAAGTAGGCACATACCTATTTGAACAAGTATGTATTAACAACTAATTTTGAGAACAAAAAATATGTGATAGCAGGAAGCCAGTTTATAAATGTTGGGATCCTGGGGTCAATCTGACGAACAACTTCCTAGAAAAATGAGATTACCTAGTGCATACAATAGCAATATATATTTACATACAAGGAAATTATTATCTTACGGTTAATATAATATATGTATTTATTACATACATATATTCTTATTGATTTATGACTATCTTTCGTTACACAAAATGATATGGGCAATGCAATTCTTCCTGTTATTGCAAATATATGTATATATTTATATTTTGCAATATTTTTACATAGTCTTTATTTGAGTGGTATAGCCACTTTTAAAACCCTTTCATAGTGAGTTATACATATAAATACGTACATACCCAATTGACCTCAATTTGTAGCAACAAATGACTGTCAAGTCTCTATGAAGACTTGTCAAACTATGTATGTATTTGTATATTATGCAAACAATGTCAGAATATGTAATGATATAGGGGGAAAAAAGAACATGAGATTTCATGTATGTAGTTCTATACGAAGCATATTTAAAGTCTGAGAGTGGAAACATGGGTAGGAAAGGAAATTATGATATTTCCAATTAATTTATTAAAAACATTTGAAACGTAATAACTAACAGATATTTATGTACGTATTTTAAGAAAGAGGTTTTGTTGAGTTTTTTTAGGATGCATCCCTCAATTGGAAACCAGAGATCTAGCTTTTGATATATGAATTTGTACTAATTAATTTATTTCAATGAACCAGCAATTTTTAAATTACTTCTACAAATAAAATTTTCAATTTTTAAAGACAAAAATCCCTCGAGATTAAAGCTATGATATGTTTATGTCTTTGGATCTAAGCACATTAATAATCTAAGAAGTGATATCTTGTTTGCTTAGAAAATCAATGCATTTTTATTATAATGAGAAATCAGATGGTTTTGTTCGTAAAACATTATCGAGACCTTTAGTCATCATGTATCATAGCAAGCTATTTTGATCATACAAATTAACTAGAGATTGAATCTGTACAATGTCTTGTATATTTTTTCCTCCAAGTATGAATCAGCAAAACTTATTTCCCATAATCATTAAGAAAAACACTAACCAGTTTAATCCATCTTATGTCTTGGAACAAAATTGGCTCTCTGGAGACACCATACTTAAAAATTTATCTTTTTATATTTTTGATTGGTCAGCAGCACTTCATACTCATTTTACAATATGTATGCTACAATTTGTCATAGAGAGTGATAAATGTCCTTTCCTCCAACACAATTACATAATATGTCAAAATATGAAATGAAAAAAAAAAAAAAAATGGGGGAAAAAAGAAATAGAAAATAGATTGGATCTCATGATTGATATTTCTCATTACATAAATCTTTTATTAAATTATTTAAAAAAGTAGTATATAAGGGAGAAAAAAGAAGATCTACAAATTCATTTTTCAATAATGGATTTTTTGTTGACAACAACAGGTTGTACTGTAAGTAGAGCATGTTATATATTAATAAGTACCTACATGCAGTGAGTTGATCCCTTTGTTCGTGCATCCCAGTGTTTACCTTATCCGAAATTTACCGAACCCTGGCCTGTAAAATTTGCTGATGTCCAGTATTTTGTAATCTCACCGGTGAAAATATCCCTCTCAATACAATTTGAATTGCATTAAAATAAAAGGAACTGACAAATCTACTTTCACTGCGTTAAATTGGCTAAGATAGCTTGTGTGATTCCCGTCTCCAGGTTGCCAACAGCAAGAGGTTTCTCTCTGCAGAACCGAATCAAAACAGTGAAGTTCAGTCACCTGGGAGATAACAAAGTAACAAAACTGATGTGCATTGAAAACTGCAGAGATGCCACCTTTGATTTTAAATCAGCTGCTGCTGATTTCACTCCAGCAAAAAGGTGTAGAAACAAGGCTAAAATGATCAATATAAAACATTTTACTGTACATTTGCATGCCTTGATATCATTCTTATATAGCTTGCATATCATTTTTTTAAACATTTTAAGCTAATTAATTTAAGATAATATTTGACCGGAATTTCAAACATTTTTCTCGTAAATTGAATATCCACCAGTTATGTTGTTCTGAGCCAATTTTTGCTTGCGGAAGCCGTCGTTTATACATTAATCTTTTGCTAGAAAATGTAAGATTTTGAACAAAGTCGAGATCGTTAAGAGTAGAGATATCACGACTACTCAATGTATTTCCCTAAATATGTAATAATAATTGGATTAAAAATATAGGATTAAAAGATGATAATATTTGAATCAAATTAAATTAATGTTTTTTTTTATTATTATTAAATAATAAAAACAATTATTAATTATGAAGATTTAATCACTCGAAGATAATTGATTGTAACTACATATGAAGAAACAACTACTATATATGTGTAGAAATTTGATAATTATGGAGTAAAAAAATAAATAATTGTATCACATAGGGGGGTTGCCGAAAGTTTTTTATTACTCTTAACTTGTGAATTATTGGATTTTGCTCCCTAGATATTTTACAAAAAGCTTCAAAGAAACAAAAATTCCTCTTTTAACTTCAAAAAAACTTATTTTTTTTGTCATCCTCCTCTTCCAAAATGGGACATGAATATCTCTTATATAATTAATAATTGCTATTTATGTTAATTGATGGAGGACTATAATAGTCTTTAAGTCAAGCAATAACAGGAAAATAGTCTTTTAACTTAACTCAATAAGACACCAAGGATCTCTTTTGAATTAATTATAGGATAGTTGCCTCTCTTAGATACTCTAATGATAGACTTTCCTCAAAGTAGTAGTGTTATTACTTATATTTTGACAAACCTTTCATTATTAACAAGCCACTATTAACTTATGTATTTACGTACAAAACACACTATAATTTGTAAAATATTTATTCCTACTGATCACGAATTGGCGTTTTTCTAATATATAATATTCATGATTGAATATAGAGTATGCAGAACGTATTACACCATTGTACATACACATACAAAGTTACTAACAGGATGTTACATAAACGTACATAGATACATAAATAAATAAACTACCGCAAAAACATGTGTATGCATCATGAGGCGAATGGTAGGATCGTAAATCAAAATAAATACCATATATCCCTTGCATCTAACTTCTATACTCATAGCAAGTTGTATTTGTTTTTAAAATAAAGCGATTTATTTTGATTTGTTTCATTATTTTTATACTATGTATGTAGGTATGTTAAAGCGAGAAGGGAAAAAAGTGCATTATTCTAAGACATGGGGAAAATGTGTAGGTAGTGTTGAGTTTAAGGAAGGAAAGAAAAATATCAGTCGCTACAACCCACTACCTTGATAATCAATTTGAATTCACTCTTCACTCTATCATTGAGGCAAAAACAAAATACGTAGGTGGAAATTCTTTTATTTTTCTTTTAAAACAGTGGCTCTTAACCTTGTTAGATGCACTGGACCCCACATGTTCCCACCATTCATTCATCGAACCCTTCGTAGTTGGAATTTTCTTCAAGCCAACAAGAGTGTGACGTCACGAAAAATACGAGTGGAGTGAACTAAACTACCAAACCCCTAAAACTGACTCACTGAACCCCTGGAGGTCGATGGACCCCAGGTTAAGAACCACTGTTTTAGAGAAAGATGTAATAAAAAATCAACGTAATTTCAACAAATAACAAAAGTACCAACTGTTTTTTTTCTTTTTTAATCATTTTTTTGTATTTCTCTATTTCTTGTGGATTAAATTCTTTCAATATTGGGAGTGTTAGTCAATTAATAAGTATAAATATATATTTATATTTATATTTTATATAATGGAATAAACTCTCAATATTTTTGAACTCAAAAAACAAATTCTGAGAATTATTATCTTTTGCTCAGAATTAAATATAAATATTTAAATGTGATTCTTAAGTGGACTGTACTTTGTGTATGGTGAATAACAATTGATAATTCTACCTTGATAATCAATACAAATTGTGTTTTTTCTGTATTGTTTAGACAAGTACTTATCACAATTATAAGTAGTTCCACTATCTGACTATTAAGAAATCATGCTAAAGAAAGTCTTCTCCCGGATTTATGGAATTTCAAATTCCCCTCAGTCCTCTCAGTTTCCATTGGTCATTGAGTATTATTATACCTGCATATATTGTCAAATAACAATCACCTGATAAAATGAAACAGAGGTGGGAGAGCGTAACTGCAATTACACTCTGCAACAAAATGTCCATCCCTAATTATACGACAAGAACGTAGGAAAGGTTGAGTGAGTGGTTTAGTATATACACCATCATTCTATAAACAGTATAAGAACATGTGATATATGCTTCATCTTACAGAAGATCCCTACATATTCATATATAGAGCTCTAAATCCAAAGCATTTTTTCGTGTGCAATAGTTTTTGGTGGTTGGGAATCTGTGGATTATTTTTTATTTTCCAAATATGTTATCAATATTCCTTAATTCTTGAGGGGAAAACGTGTAGTACAAACCACATTTAATGGAGTAATACAAATAAAAATTAATCAATAAAATGTCTAATCGAGTGAATTTATAATGATTGTATAACATAATCTTTCTTTTTATTCAATTATTCAATGTCTTTCCTAGTAAAAGAGTTAGAGAATAGTTGATGTAGTAAAACGTCATGACAGCTGACGCATCTTTTTTTCACCAAGCGTTCATCAAATTGTCAGGTTTACCAGGTCAATTTTGCAATTTTTTTTTACATACCAACAAAGCTTAGGATTTGTTGGTTTACTCTTATACATATATATATATATGTAATTTGAGATTTCTGGAATATCGGCAAGTGTAAATTTCTCATTAAGCATCTCAGTTGGCAACCTGTGCCCACATAAATTCTTTGTGTTTTTATTTATTATTCCTTTCTATTTTGAGGATTCGACTGCTCTTGGCAGGCTCGGCATACTTTTTATGACATCATCTCAAACCTGGTGTGTATACTCACCGGGATTCCAGGGGTATTCACACATCTCTACTTACATACTTGTGTTTAATTACCAAAGTTTTTCATATTTAAGACTCGATTTGATACAGAATTTTTTTTTAGTTGCCTTATACATACCATTCACATGTAATTGGAAATTTTGACTTTTCGAGACAATAACATATTATTTTGAATTTGGGATTTTTGATCTTTTTTGACAATTCAACCCAAAAAAGTACAATCCTACAAGTGCTTTAAAATTAGTGTTATAGATATTTAATTCAATAGATCTATCTGAACGATTGATTAATGTTGCGTAATGCTACTGGATTCTAAGTCAGGGCTATTAAAACTATGGAGCAATTAAATTATAGTATTTTTATTGAATCAAATTTATGACCAAAATGAAAATTCGTAGCTAGAAAAAAAAAGTAATTTTTCTATTTTATAGTACCTTAAACAAACTTTGACACACAAGGAGACTATAGGGATTGAGAATCGGAATGATCCATATAATTTAATTACTGGCTACGACCCGAAAATATTGTTACTGCCCACGTAGCCTGGAACAAGTGTTGGAGTCATTAGTTGTCATGATTGAATATAGTCTAATTTGAGTTAGAAATTAAAGCAACATCTAGACTGATTGATATCTTTGGAAGACTGACATGAGTTTTATAGATGTTGAGCAGTCAAATTTCAATATAATTCAGTATATTAAGTTATATTAATACTGATATTATAGATAGGGATGAACATTTTGTTGAGGTGAGAGAGCGAGCGTGTTTGCAATGTTTATCCGGTGTCCCTATATTTTATCTGCTGATTGTAGTTTGACAATATATGTATAATAATACACAATAGCAAGCTCTAGACTCAACAATACTGAGAAGACTGAATTCAAATTGATCATCATGGTAGTTATAGACACAACTGATATTTTTCTTTCCTTCCTCAAACTCATCAAATAACATCTACACATTTTGCCCATGTCTAATTATTATTTAACACTGATGAGTGTTATACGTAGATTGGAAAAGTTTATTTCAACTCAGTGCAACTATGTACGCTCACACCCACACATCCCTGTTTAGAGCCCACTCTAGCATGTAACATGTATGCTTGCTCTATTGTAATGAAGGATGAAATCATACAGAAGTATAAACAGTGCGTGGAGAATTGAGCACTTGTTGATACTGACCCCTTTCTCAAAATTCTCCTCGATGAGTGAGCCTTCAATTTTAATAAATTAAAATAAATGTAGTCTTGATTCAAATGATACAAGTTAACAGGATAACAAAATGACAATCTGACACCATAATTACAAAAAAAATTTACCACTCAAAATCAATTTTTAACAAATATCTAATAATTTTTTTTTGTCAATACAACTGTAATGTAAATTTTATGTTTATAGGTCTTTTAATGCTTTACAAAAAAGGGGTTTGTTGTAACTGTCTCCTTGTCTTCTCTAAATAATATGAATAAATATTGAAACTATATACTTATATACATATATATCTATATACCTTGTTCTCTAATATCTGATCAATTCCTTTCAATAAAATATTTAGAATGTTATACCTCCATAAATGAAATATATAAAATGATGCTGATAAGATACGAATATAAATATATATATTTGCCAAAACAATGCCTTTATAAACTATCTACTTTATATTATGCATTCGTAATTGATCAAAATGTATTCACTCATATCATTCTTTTGACAATGTAGAAATACAATCAATTTAGCAGACTAGGATAGTCATGGTTAGTTTTGGCATATCCCAACAAGAATGACCCTACAACTTTATTTTTACTCAGAAAACCTTCATACCACATTTTATATGTGCATAATTAATAATTAATTTACAATTACTCTTGACTAACCATGTTTACTCATGTGTACAAACACAAAAACTAACTTTGCTAATCATGAGATGGAAATTAAATCCTATTTGAATGGAAAAATCTTATTATTTTTTATATTAACCCTCCCATTAATTTTCTTTTACTCCACAATTAATAAAATATGAAAGCTCTTCGTTTTGAAGACGATTCTTTTGTTTCAATCCAATATTTTGGATCTATTAACATAATTAAATTCTAAGCTATTAGCTAATTTACTAACTTTGTGGAGAGAGAAATGAATTTTTTGTTTGATATGGGGAAACGTATTTGTTTTTCATCTGCAACAACCTATCTTCACTTTTTTATGAGATGGATAGATGACTAGACTTTCAAAAAAAGTAGGAATCTTTTTCAACTGAGTTTAGAAATGCACTTAAAATTAAAAATCAGATAATTGGTTTCTTGAGTATTACGTTTTGTTTCTCGAGAAATAAACCAGGGGTTTTTAAAATTTTAAAATTCTATTTTAGCTGTTCACAAAAGAACCCGCATTTTAAACACAAATGAAGGTTTTGACGTGTAATTTGGTGCAAATGTCAGTGTGTTAACATAAAAACAAAAGCATTTCCCCCTATCAGAATCCCACTTAAAAAAATAAATTCAAATGTCTTTGTATTTTCTGCTTATATTTATATATAGGGATGGGACTTTGTTTAAGAAAAAATACAGTTTTTTTTATTAGAAGAGGAAAAAACCTGGGCACTCTTGCTTTCAAAAAAAAATTGTTCATTCTTTGTTAAACCATTGAAAGAGAAGCTTCGACCATCAAAGAAAGAATTAAAAGATTCTAGCCAACAATATTTGTGTAGATTTAACAACAAAAAAAAATATTCGATTGAACAAATACCATAATCTTTTTTGTTAAGCCTCTGTTTGTTCCGTGGGAGTATTTTTTACTCCACAATGAATAAAAAATTGTTTTTTATATAAATATAATTCCAATATAATTCTTTCTAAAATAAGATTTCTTGGAATGTTGAAGTTTCTCCTTAATTTATCAGTAATATTTACATGTAATATAATATCTCCTCTCTAAAGCTAACCTATCTGTTCCTAAAATAGATTTTATTACCTAGGGCATTTATTAATTGACTATGTTGTACCATTAGTCTTGTCCCTTTCTGAAATTTCCATTCCAACTGCACTTATAGTTTTATAAGTTATATATATACATCATTACATTGAACTCTAATTCTTAATTAGTAAATTGATGATAAGTGACAAATTAGGGTCTTAGTTGCTCATATCTTGATTACTATTTCATACCTATTACCTAAAAACCCTTAATATTCTTCATATTATAATATTGGCTTCTAATGCTGCTAAGGGCTTAAAAATATGCTAAATACAAATTTAATGATGTACCCTAATTTAAAAAAAATATTTTTGAACAATTCTTATTAATGACTTAGATACAGCCTTTCAAAGTTACACTTTAGGGTTTACTATCCTTTAAATTGATAGTATGCAAAGTCAGCTGCTTTAAATCAGAGTAGAGTCAACTGATGAAAAGAACTGACGAAAGGCTATAATATGTACATACACTCTATGTTTTTTTGCCTGTATCAAAAAAATAGCCTACCTAATTGAAACCATTTTTATTTTTCTTTATTTTTCTTTATTTTTGTACTTTTTTCTTTTTTTTGACTTTCCCAAGTTTCTTAAGGAATTTGAAAAGTTAATTTAAAGTATTCGATATACATACATTGAATGGAGTGGAGTGTACATAAATTTTCGTATCTTTTTTTTTCTTCTTCCCTGAGTTTCTTACAAGTTAGAACGTTTGACCTTCATAGTATATACTTTGTACTTTAAATTAAAGTTTTACTCACTACACATTGTTTTTTGTACATTGTAAAGAAATTTTCCCTTGTCTATTTTTTTTATTTACAAGTTTCAAAGCGTTGTAAAGGTGTAAATTGGATGGATTTTTACATCTTCTAAAGATGGGCAAATACATAAGGACGTACATTAAAACCCCTCCAAATGCTTACTTCTTATGAAACCATTTTGTCTCCTCTCTAATTTTTATGCTACCCATCTCTTGACTTTAATTGCTATTTCCATAGAATGAAATAACGTTTTAAGGAGAAATTAATTAATTTTTTGGTGCTGAGTATTTATTCAGAATGTATTCCTTTTACAATGAGACACTTAAGTTAATGTACATTTATGTCCACACAATTGCCTAAGTATAATACTTCCCTAATTTACGAGTAAAAAAGTGCTCGTCAACCCAAACTGAGGTCTAACTTGGTGCTAGCCTAGCACTTATATGCTATTTATCTTGAATTGTTCTTGCACACGTGTTCAACCAAGGGTCTCCCAATGTCAGAATTTACTGTGTGTCTACGATTCATGGGCACAAATTTTCTTTTTATACTTTCTGTGTATCCGATGCAACGCCTTATTTTGCAATGTCTTATATTGCAATGAAATAATTAATTTCTTCCTTCTTTTAATGATGTCCTTTTTAAACAAAATGTTTAAAAAAATGTTTTAAGCTCCATAAAATTAATTTATGAATTATGTACATAAATAAGTACTAAGATATAATAATCAAAGCAGAGGGCCTCGTGGCTAAAGTAGTTATTTAATTGTCCATACATACAAAAAATTAATGCGTTCCATTTTTTTAAATACATACATGAATACTCTCCCGATTAATTTTAATCCAATTAATTAAGATGACAGCTACAAAAACAAATGGAGTCATAAAAGCATTCGTAAATATATTTTATGGGAAGAGACTACTACACTTAAAAGATAGCAGTGTAAAATAAAATACTTCATTTTTTGTATGTTTACGACGCGGAGTATCCAGGTTCAGTAAGAAGAACACGCTTAGACATACTCAATAGATGTCTCACGCAACCTTTGATCAATCAGTTCCACATCCTTGGATTTTTTACACGAAATGAATAAAGTTAAATAGAATAATGAAATTGTCAATAGAGAATAGTGAACGATATTCACTATTCAAAATAATAATATGCAAATTTAAATATAATATTAAAGTTGTAAGCAGCAAATTAATTTCCTTTTTTGTTGATAAAATTACAAGAATTTTTTGCAATTAACCCACTTAGTTAATTAGCAACTTTTATTTTCTCTCTTGTCTTTACCTAATTAAGTAAATCTAAGCATGAATTTTTTTAACAATTGCTACTAAATAAATATTTTGTTAAGGATGAAATTTAAATGACGTGTGTATGCATTTCTAGATCTTTTTTAACAATTTATTCTACCAATATTCTAGAGTCTCTTTCCTAAACAATATTACATTTCCATGCATTATATTTAAATTATATTAAAAATTCACTCATAGAATAATGGAATTTAGTATTAGTGCAGTGCTTCTCAAACTTTATTTAGTGAAAACATCTTTTAAATGTGAAAGAAATCTAAAGACACACATCTGTAAAATACGATTTAAAACGAAGAGTAAAAAGAAAATACAAAGGTCAGTTTTCTTCGAGGGGACAGGAGTAAGCTCTGGTGGGGGTAGACGAGAGGCAAATATCAAGCTTTTGGTGTATCCTGTTTCTTATTTTTCATATTTGTTAGGATTGAAAAGCTCAGTTCACGCAGATAAGTCGTGGTGAAGGGTAGGAGAATATCGACTCTGCGTGAACTGAGCTTTCCAAATCACATTGCCACATTCATCACATTTATGCGAAAAATAATTATTAATTCATATTTATTAGGTGGCACGTAAAGATCAAGTGACCTTAGTTTTATCATTGAATTATAGATACATGTATGTACAGCTAATTTATAGGAATACATTAAAATTTAAACCCAGTTGAGAATTAAAACGGCTGGTTCTATCATAATGAAATAATGGGTTATGAGACGATTAAATTACGATTTGTACAATATTTTTAATTGTAACTATATATATAGTGGTGGTGTTTAGTTCCTCACACGTGACTCCTTTTAAAAGGGGTATAATAAGAAACAATGCGATAAAGCTTAATTTATGATGTCGTTATGGCTCTAAGCATCAAATTTTTATCTTATTTGCATTATATTATATTTATATATACACTGAATAATCCCCAGTTTCATGAGGGAACAATAATCAACAGAAGGATCTCCAGGTACACATGGTATGTAGGTAGTCATGAGTTCTCAAGGAATAAAAGGCAACATCAATGTCATAAATGGGTTGACAAAAAAGAAAGTTTGTATGAAATCAAATCCTTTGATAATTTATAAAAACACATTTATCTTGTAAAATGAATAACAGCTCTTAAAAAATAAGAAGAAGATGAAAAAGTGCGTAGATATATATATATATATGTATACCATATATATCATATACATATTTATATATCACTGTCAAACTCATCTGCAGATAGTATTAATCTTTAATAGTGATCTTAATACTTCATCTTTTATGTATATGAAGTCTAAAATGTATCATTCATTCTCTTCATTATGAATCTGACTTATTTTCTGAGTATAGGAAATGATAATTTTGTCAGGATGGATATACTTCCATTGACGCGCAAATACATAACTATATCCTTGTTTATATTGATTCCTATGTGGTACTTACATGTATGTTTAAATTAAAATCTCATTTGACAAGGCCCTACAAAAATAAAGATACACACAAAAAAAATTAACTAAATAATTTGTGCGTTTTTATGCAAACCTAAGTTTAATGTAACTAGTGGAAATTTATGGATGGCTAAAAAGCAAGGGAACATACATTAAAGGCCACTGTTGAACTACCAGGATTTTTTTCATTTGTGATGATAAAAGTAAGTGTATCGACATCCGGGAAACTATGCTCAGTTCACCACGAAAAAAGTAACGAACAAAAAGACTATTTCAAATGAAAATACATAGAGGAAAAAGTAAAACTTTATGGAAATAAATTCTCTCTCTTTCAAAGGTCAAAGTCTACCAGATTGATTCAGAAACATGATGTCTGGAAGAAGTTCCTCATCCTTTAACATTAGACCTTTTGGAGTTCAATCCATGATGAACTCCTTCAGAATGGATGATCAAGGGAATTTCATGACTCGGTTCATGAGACCAGAGAGAGGCATAAGAGCACCTCAAGGGAGTCACAACTACAGCTCCCTTGAAAGACAGAATGAATACTCCTCCTCGTCTATGGCTAGATATGAATCCTTCAATGAGAGTCAACAGAACCAGGGATATTTTCCATTCTATCGTTTTGGAAACTGGAGCCCATCCTTCAACAACAGAGAGATGTCACAATTCATTCGTATTCAAACAGGTTCCCCTATCCGAGACCTCAATGGAGACTACTTCAACATGGGAGTATCCCTCGGTAATGGAAATAATAATTATCATTTCCTGAAATATACAGGATCTTTTGATAATAATAACTATCAAGTCATTGGAACCATTCCATCCCGATTCCCACATCACATTGGATACTTCCATGCCCATGGAATGACTGACAACTATATGGTCTTTTGTGAACAACCCTGTGGCTTTGATGTGAGACAATTTGCCAGCAATCAAAGAAGTTTTTATTATCTTTTTACACTGAGTTCACATAAAATGTTACATCCCATTTTTTTCCACATCCAAAAGATGACAAGATAATATATATGTTCATATTATACATCCTAATAGCTAGATATGAGTTGGCACATTACGAGAAGAAGGAGTGGATATTTTGTACAGATACATTTATGTATATGTAGACACACACTATGTAGGTATATGTAATCTTAATTTGAGTTGATACATAGGTATATACGTATGTATTGTCATACACTCAAACTCAGGGAACATGATATTGAAATCAAAGTTTCATTCTTTTATCTTCCTGTCTCCACTGGTTTCATTCTATCTCTGAGGAGTAGCTGCTAAACACACACACACACACACAGAGAGAGAGAGAGAGAGAGAGAGGTAGCAGAATCTCATGATTTTGGAAGAAAAGTATCTCTCAGGAAAAAATCGAGAGGAAGAAGATCCCATGGATGAACAGAAATCAGATTCTTCAAAGCCCATGACATCAATAACAACATGGTTTTCATATTCATAGCAGTTGACAAAGTTATAGAAGAAGTAAGCTCATTTCCATGCGTCTACCGGTTCTTTTATCCATGATGTAAAAGTAATTACTTTCTCCTTGCATGTATTCCATGCCATAGTCCCCTCTGAAACTTTAACTGAACAGACAACAAGATTTAGAGTTTTTTATTTAATTTTTCACTTAGAATCTGAATCTGAGTTCTGATATTACGCAAATAGTTTAACAGCAATTCGAACTCAAATTGATAATTTGAGTCCACAGTTCTAGACTTACTCCCAATCTTTGCTCTTCCTATCGTCGTAAGTGTCAACTGTTATTTATACATCTCAATCTGGAGAAATGAATCTTTTTTATTTTTGTTTCCTTACAAGGCAATTTAAATATACAGATACTTTACTGAACGTGGGCTTTCCATAATGATTCGATTAGCTGCAACGGACTTAAATCTGCATGTGGGTAGAGTATATCGTGTCTAATATATAAACATTATTTTAGTATAATGCATTTAACTGGATTTTAAAATAATCGACGCTTGTATTCTTAAATACAAGGGCTGTCTGCAACATTTTTTAGTTGTTTTTTACCCCCCTACATGAAGATATTTTATTTAATGTGTCCCTGCAATTCCCGGCCAGCGGTCAGTCTAAATAATGTATACCTAGTACAGATGAACCTCATTCTACAGTCACTTTTGTGAACATTTACTGACTGTTTATTACAAAAATTCAGGCACTCTGGGCTTGAAATATAACAATAATAATTCCGGATAACAAATTCTAATGCTGCTCACTCGGAGATGGGTCCATGAGTACCTAATATTCATATTATTTTTATGCAGGTCTAATCGTGTCTAAATCGAATATTTTTTTTCTAAATTCTTTGAGTATTCAAAATATATAAAAAGTTTTAATTCAATTATAGCAACCTCTTGAGCACTTATTCAAAAGTAAGGATGAAGCTAAATCAGTCACAAATGTTATTTATTAAAGTTGGAATGAGAACTCAAATTTATTGCTTTGGTTTTTTTATAGGATACATAGTCCAGGCCTTGAAAAAATTTAAAATTAAATTAAACTACAACCTATGGATAATTTCAATATTATACATGTAATTTGACCCAGATGACAGTTGCAGATAGTGAAGATTACTTGAAAACTATTCAGAAAATTAGTAATAAAGTTGTAATCTAAGGATAAATTTGAGGGCTGGAATATGTTTAAAAAAGAAAAAAAGAAAATTATATATATATATATATATATATATATATAAATCTAAAACTTTTCCTAAAAAGAAACTTTTTTTAAAAAAACACAATAATTTAAGACTAAAAAGAAACAGAATCATACAAGAGTCAATATTTAAAACAAAACAACAACATCCCTTGTCTTTCTCTCTCTCTCTCATTGTCAAATCCTCACTGCTTTGATTTTCTTGGTCAGAAACCAAACTATTAATATCATTATGAAAGTGATTCTTATCCATTTCCATGTTGTCTCATCGAATATTTTCTTAATTTGAATTCTATTATTTACTGTTAACGTCAATCAGAACATGGATTTGATTGGTCCTTCCAGATTAGCTTATCCTTAAATTTGATTGGTCTTTTTCATTAAACCAGGGAAAGATGTGTTATATTAATGCTTATTAGACCAACGTCAGTTACAATTGTGTGTACATTTATGCATCATTTATAAGTAGTTTTAAGGCTCTTCACTTCCAAGGGCATCTTTACTCAAACGTAAAATGCACATAAGAAATAAAAGTTCTCAAATTATTTTCCAACGGCTTTAATGAATCTCTCCGTATTTCTTTCCCTTCATGGGATAGATCCTTTAGTCTAACATCTAAATAAAAGGATCCTCTACTCCCTCTAACCTTACCTTCCAAAATAAATTTTGTGTACACGTAGATACATCACTCTAATGGAAATCCTATTTAAAAACTGTCAAATCCCTTCATGTTATTCCATCACAAACTCTTTAAAGATGTTTGATTCAAAAACAAAAACAAAATTAAAGAACTCTCTCCCCACCCCACCTTAAATAACAAAAAGTTATTTAAAAGTCACTCTAAAACTATTCAATAATACTCTTGTGGTTACACACCAAAAAGTGAACAAACTTGTATGGATATATAAAACAACAATATTTTGACAATTAATTATTTCCATTTGTTTTTTTTTGTAAGGTGCACCCTCTGTTTAATGTCATCTTTTATATTATTTATTTACATACTTACGTGCTTATATTTTGTTCCTTAGGGTGATAATTGCAATAAGGATAAGGACTCGCATTTTATTTGAACAAAGGAGTTTTTTTTTGCAAGTACATACAATATTTAAGAAAAATAATGTTGGAAGGAACAAAAAGGAGAGGATGTAAGGAAGACACTAATGGGGAATCATGAAATTTATGACTTGAAAAATCTCATAATAAAACGTACTAATCTCATTATAATAGAAGGATTGAAAAGGAAATAAATAGAAGACATTCTACCTCCTATAAAACAATCAAACTTCTACTCTACAAAATATAACTAAGAAGAAAAAGAAAGAGTCATCCTTGTCACAAAGTTTTCAAAAAAAAGAAGAAGAAGAAGGAAAAACCAATTATTTTTCGTCAAAAGTAAATCTTTTTATAAAGTAGTTTTTCTACAACTAAAGGAGGCAAAATGGTTGATAATGATCCACAGGTAAGATGGTTTTTATTTAATATTAATTAAGACTTAAACAAATTTCATTTTAAATTAGATATATCCTTTCTAATGTTTTTTTTAAAGTGAAGTAGTCATTTTGAGTTGGCTTTCTAAAGAGCTGACTGACTTCTTTGGTTATTAAATGGCTCTTTCAATTCAGATTTTTCCTATATATTACCATTTAAATACCAAGTTGTGTAATGATGCATAAAAAACAACCAAACAAACTCATGAGTTATATATACTCTGAAACTCTGAGGAAACTGGGAACAGTTGCAACACTTTTTGCTGTTGACTCAATTACTGTAAGTAGGTTTGAGTTAAATGCAACCAAATTCTATTTAATATCTACACCTTTTCAAGTTCAATATGGGAATAAGTAAGTTCAATATGGGAATAAGTAAGTTCAATATGGGAATAAATAATAAAGAACAATATTTATGAAATTTAACATAATAATAAACTTATCAGAATCTCATGTCAACAAAATTAATCACATCTACAAAATTCTGGATGCTAGCAATACAATTATTACAAATCATTGAGGTAATTTCATTTAGTTCTTCTTCAGTTAATTGTTCCATAGCTCTTATTTTTGCTCTGAAATGCTTAAATAATTTCTTTGAGCATTTAAAATATTCTCAATTTTTCTAGTTAATTTTCTTTTCCCATAGGCTTTCAATATTGACCAAATATGATCAATTGGATTGAGTATAGGACTGTAAGGCCCCAGTCTTAAAATTTTGTGAATTGAAAACTCTTCTTCATTCAAAACATCTTCAATCCTGGAGTGTGCCGGAGCATTATCAGTTACAAGTACTACTGGCCCTCCATATATGTATACACATCCTTTGCTTTTCTTAAGCATTCACTCACCCACTCACTCCATTGCTGACTCCTCTTTGAAACTTTCTCGTCTCAACTTATTTTTTATTTTCATTAATTATAAAATGTATCATTATGTTAAATTTCCTGAATATTATTTTTTATTATTCATTCCCATATTGAACTTACTTATTTCCATATTAAACTTACTTATTCCCATATTGAACTTGAAAATATATATATATTGTCTATTGATAGAACATACATAGTCTGCAGTTTTTTCATAAAGGGCAATGCTAAACGTCAACTGTTGCACTTATTTCTGTAGCTAGAGACGGTTGTTCCAAGAGTTAAAAAAAAGGAGTTTGAGAAAAAAATTATAAAAATTAAAATAAAACATATTTTTTGAGCAATATGCAAATAACTAAATTTTACAAGATCTTGAATTAATTACTAGTTTTTGTACATTAATTTTGAATATGGATCACTGATCAGTACTAATTATTGATCGGATATATTCACCCTAGTTCAGTGATTCTATAAAACAGGCCATGTTGATATTATAAAATGATCCAGAAGGAATAAAAATTTCTTGGACAACTCTTGTACACAACGCTACACTTTCTCAAATACCCCCCCCCCTCAATTGAGCAGTAGTATGCCTGTCATAAGATCCAATCAATGGAGCTTAGATACTTTATTGTATAAATAAAGAAATATGTTATAAAAATGGACACATTTTTAGAAAGTTACTCTGTATAAAAGATTTTAATCCCCTTCCCCATCTGTTGACTACTTGTTCCACAAATGTAACCTGATTGACTAAAGAATAAAAACTTTTTCATCGTATAGATGGAAAAATAAAAGTATACCCTCTGCAATATTTACGTAAAAAAAAAGACAACAGAAAAACAAACAAAAAAAAAACAGGAAAGTTTTATTCAATTGGGATTTGGGAAAAGATGAAATTGATTATTATTTGAGTCTATGTTCCACTAAAACTCCCAAATTAAGAGTTAGAAAAAGTATTCACATACCTATTTTTTACTTAAAATTAAGTCAAAGCACAAAAGACAGTTTTTTAGTTTTGTTTTGAATACAGGTTTTGTTCTGAGTATTGTACTCAAAATACAAATGAGCTTTTATTCCATTTCCTTGTGCATCTTGTTCAAAAGTTGTTTACATTCTGGTATGAAACAGTCATCAGAGGTCAGACATGAGATGATTTCATGTTTATAGAATGGAAACTATGAAAATGTAAATTTGTAATTCCCACTACATCGTTTTTTTTTTTAAAAAAATTAAGAGTTATTTTTCTTGGCATTTTCCTTCTTATAAACAAACAACTTTTCAAGTCATGGGAAAAGGAAAAAGTTTTATTTGGAAAAGGAAAAAAAAAGGGTTGTGGATTATACATATTTATAAGATGGAAGCTCATATTGATCAATTGTCCATTGATTATGAAGTCAATTTGATTTATATCCTAGTAATCCTTGTATTAGCATGAAGAGCCATGATAGTCTGAAAGTAATTTCCCTACCAGCTCAACAATTTCTATCGATATTCAATGATGATGATGATGATAAAAGTTATATCGATCTACATATGTATCTTTACGGTTATTATGCATGTTTAATGCAGTTAAACTCCTACTCAAAAAAAAAAAAAAAAAACTACGGAGAAATCTATTACTGCAATATAAGAGGAAAAGGAAAATTATACCATTTCCTCTCTGTAAATTGCTTCTTCATTACTCTGTACGAATGAAAAAGTATCTTGCAAAGTACACAGATACCTAGATAATAGGTAAATGAAGTTTTACATATGTATGTATGTATAGAAAATCTTTAACTAATGGTTAAGAGAAGGAAGGAAGTATATACAGCTCTAAAAGAGTTGTACTTGGTTAATACTCAAAAACTTTATGTCTTTCTTCAATTGGGGAAAAGAAATTGTTATGGGCTCTTGATTATGAAATCATATTCCAAAATAATTCACGGTTACATATTTTATCTCTCTAATCGATTGATTTGTATACTTACAAAATATGGATTTATGTAAATAAAATCTCATTCTTGAGTTAAACATGAACATGACAAGGAGTTGGCTGATAAAAGTACACGAAATTCACGACCGGCCATTAAAGAAGCTGTCTCAAAGGTTTTCCTTACGCAGAACATGATATTTAATCAACTTTCAGTTTGTGTTTAGGTAAAAAGTGCTTTTGATCATGCGGACCAGTTTTTAACCTCTTGCACACCAGCACTCTGCAATAGCATCTTTACCCCTGAACTAAAAATAGTATCTTTTATTATATCATATGTCGTACTTTGAATATCAAAAATGGATGCTTTAAATTTTAAAAAATATGTTGCATTGCGAAAGACAAAGCCATAAAACAACGAACATTCGATTAAATATTTTTTGTCAAATTTACTAGGCTATTGAACGACTTTTCGTCCACTAAGTGTACCATTAATAAACTCCATAATTAGCTGCTTAACCTCTTGTTACTTCAAATAAAAAAAAGGGTGATTTGTTCAAAGGGAAGATAAATATAAATATATACATGTACTTCGAAAGCGACATCTAACGGGATGAAAAGTTGTACCCTAGCCAAAGAAATATCTCCAAATTAGCAGGCACTTTTTTCCACTTTATACGTTTTGTACCTTCGCTCTGCATAAGCGAGAGCCCTTTCTAAATATAAACTAAACCTGTTGCTGTTCTCATTAACTGGAAGGTGGTTCATTCATATTTAAAGTATGGATGAATTTTATACAATTTGCTTATAAAACGTTTGTTCACCAAGTGACTTCGACATTAGCGTCTTGTAAAATGGACTGAATGTATCTAATAATCAATTCTATTAAACAAAAAGACTTGAGGAAAAGAATTGAACGAATGAACACAGCAAGACAACAACAAAATGTTTCTCTAAATTAAGCTTATCAATTGATGCAACCTTGATTTAAAATGGGATATGCATAGAGTTAGTTATGAGTCAGGAATAAGACATGGGTGTAGTTGACATAGAAGATGAGGGGGGTCACATGCTTGTAATCCCAATTTGACCCCCTCCCCCACCCATATATGTTATGTACTTAAATAAATGTGTACTTACAGCTTATAAAAAGTCCTGTTTGATCATGAAATATCTATTTTTATTACTAAGATAAAAGATATTTCACATTAATATGTTGTTCTTAGAATGTTTGAAAGTTGATAAACTACTTAAAAAGGAGCCTATGTCCAATCGCTCTAAATATTGAATATGTTCAAATTGACCTCTATAACAACTTTTCATTGAGTGAAAGTTTCTTATAATATTAGAGATATAAATAGAAAGTTTACCAATTTCGCAAGTTATTTTTGTATGCTCAAAAACAACATTGGATCCCTATAAGTCAATTTATATTTTCTTTCCTTACAGAAATCCCCTATGGACCTCTCTCCCGCCATTGCCACAACTCCACAAATGAGTACTCTCCCTGCTCCTATCGTTGTACCTCCCCCACCCCCACCAAACAGCTCAATCCCACCTCCACCAAGCATGATGTACCACCATCCCCAAGGATCCTCCTCAAATCGGCGTGCTACAATGGCAGCCATGGGATTGAGCATGGTGGGAGGAGGGGATTGGTCCTCAACGAATCTTGGAAGTCCTGGGCGGATCCGCACCATTCCTCCACTTCCTAAAGAAAAGTACAATTGGCACACCGTCGTGGATGGATTCAGTAAGTCTTTGTTCATTTGAATTGCTCTTAAAATATACATATGTACATGTTATGTTAACTTTTAGTGAAGCATCAAAACTGAGGAAGATATGAGTGAAATTATTTTCATTTAATCAAATTGTTTGAGTGTTTTTCTTTCGTATAACATGACTCGATATATATATATATATATATATATATAAACACTTTACATAATTCCCTCAAAAAAGCAAAACTGTTTATTTACATCTAAAGCTTAGAGTCAAACAATAGTAAATTAAAATATATTATTATTGTCAGGGAGGTGATAAATTACTGAGTTGTACGTGAAAAAAGTACAAAGTTAACTTGAGAAATTAAAGGGTAAAAAAAAACTTTTTAAAAAAATAATCTGAATTTAAGAAAGTCCTAAGGAAACGCGTTTATTTTTTCTCTCGACACTACTGCATCACGTTTTGAACAAAGGTTCTGACAAAGGTAGATTTGATATTTTGACCCTTGTACTTTATTTCGTCTTTGAGGAAAACAAAGACTTATCTTTAAATATGTGAAGCAATGAATTGACAAATGGATATGATATCCATATTCACGATAATAATAATAATTAATCCATTTCACACCCTTTCGCCCTCTTCCCCTCCTTTAAAGAAAAATAAGAATCCAGAGAAAAGTATTTTAATCTCAAAGAAGAAACATGGGAATAAAGAACTATATTTGGGAAGCTCTCGTCTACATCTTTATTGTGTCACTCTATTCTCTAATAAAATTCAGTATGTACATCACTGGAAGGATTATTAGCGCTGTTGTGACTGCATTGGAGAATAAAATGAAGCAGTAAGTTCCTTCTGGAGCCTTGTATTTAGTAGGGTGTCCATCCATATTTTGTACATGGAACATTTATTTGTCCTATTAACTCACCTACCTTTATGTCACTCTAAAAATACTTTTGACTCATGATTTATTTAAGTAAAAAAGTTGTAAAATAATAAACATTTTATTTCAATGTTTGTGAATTATGATTAATTAAAGAAAAAGATTAAAAATTCAAATCGTCAATTTTATTAACATTGAAGCGATCTCTAAATGCTAAATTTATCCAACTTTTGAATTAGTAGATATATTAATTTAAATGCTAAAGTGTGAGACTAAAAAAGATTACATATTTGGTAAACATTTCCCTAATTATATTTTTTTTGATTTAGGAATATAGTTCATCCTGCTTATAGCTTTCTTTATCTCATAATCTCAAGGGTACATAGTGGCCCACTAAACTCACCAACCGTTCAGTAAAAGGGATTCGCTACTGAATTAACATTCATCTTTACCGTTTGTCATTCTCAGTAGACAATGTATTTGAAATAATATATACACAGTTACTCAATGTCTCACAAAAATCTCTATAATAATCCTTGAATCTTTAGTGCTCAATGGTGACTCCTTGAAATAAATCGTATGCTCACAACATGAACAACTCTTTGAATTTTTTTTTTTTTTGTTTGTCAACTATGGATTTGTTAAACTTGAAATAAATCCGTTACAAAATAAGGTCAATGACAGACAGAGGTCTGTTTACTCAACATAAATTGTCTCCTCAATTCTATAGATATATGTTTAATTTTAATTTTTGGCCTTTTTCACGACAGACTTATTGAGCGATAAACCCAAATATATTGTATTCTCCCTTCAGCTGTTTTTCATATGTTGACTCCTTTGATTTAAAGCAGCTGATTCTACGTTTTATGAACTCACAAAGGGCATTAGTATTATTATTTATGATTTAGATAGATATAAAATATATTAAATCAAGGATTGTGAGTGAGTCAATCTTGGAAGTGGACAAAATAGCTCAAAGTGTTTGTAGATCTCATAGCCACTCTCTCTCTCTCTTTCTTTCTTCATACTTAAAAACATTGACTTGCCAATTATATATCTTTTAAATTGTTTCACAAATTTAATTAAAGTTTATTTTAAATATTATTAATATTACTAATGAGTTTACAAATAATTAGACTTGTACGTAAAATACAAACATTAGCAGAGTTCCCATCAACACTTTGAACCTTTAAAAGAGCGTGAAGAAACTTATAAAAAGTTTAAAAAAGTTTAATCTACTATAAAAATGTGTATTTAAAAAAAGAAAAGGAATTTATTGATATTTAGTATTAATAATAATAGTATTGAATTCAAGGAATGAAATAAATAAAAAGTTAGTGTCTATTTCTTCTTCTTCAAAAAAAAAATTAAATAAACTAAAAATTGTTTTTTTTTTACTAAATTTTGTATTTTTTGCATTATAAATATTTTTTTTTCACTCTGAAAGAAATAATTGTAGGCAATGAAAATCTTCTTAAAGTATACATATGTATGTATAAAAGACCCTTATGGGTACACAATATCAGCTGTTAATGTAACTAATCTTCCTGTCCTATTATTATTATTATTATTATTTAATAATAAATAGTTCAACAATGGTTACAAACTATGGAAAATGTCTCACTACAGTTTAATTAATTATACTAATTGATCATGATTTCTTATATGCTCAAAAACACAAAAATAAAAAATTTGGCTCAATAACTTTATTTTTGTGACCAGAGTATCATTTTTACTAAATCCAAATTTTCATTTGATAACATAAGATCAAACATAAATTTTAAAATAACGAAGTAAGTTGCTGTACAAAAGGTCTAACGCATGGATGGGCAACCTTTGTTCCCTTGTGGGCCAAATTATGTTTTCCAAGACTGACTGCGGGCCAAGAGCCCTAATTATGTATTTGCAAAATATGTACATATGAATACATATTTATACTTATTTTATAATATTTTTTTTAATTAATTGATAACTATAGATTTCAAAGGTCTACGCGGGCCGAATAAAAAGCTTCTGCAGGCCAGATTTGGCCCGTGGACCGTAGATTGCCCATGCATGGTCTAAAATATATCTTAGATACATATTTTGAGATTTTATTAAAAGTAATAAATATTTTTGAACCTCTTTTATTCTTTGAGAAAATTCATATTGAATGCTGAAATACAGGGAGACCCAAAAAGATACGTACCCATGAAAATTTCAAATGTGGCTTTGATTAAAAAGCTACTTATTTTAAATTACAACCACACATCATTCAGTTTATGGAAGACTATTCACAAGAGTTTTGGCTATTTCTGTCAATTTTTAGTCAATTTAAGGCTTTCCCAAGATGTGTTCCAAATGTCCACCATTTCGTTGCAAGCAAACCTGTACTCGTCTGACAAAGTTTTGAATCACTTTTATACACTCCTCTTATTTTTGCTGTCATGGCAGTTTTAAGTTCTTCAACTGTTTGTAGATTTCCCTGGTATACTTTGTCTTTTGGGAATCCCCACAGATAAAAATCTGGGGAATTAAGATCTGGTGAGTGTGGGGCCCATTCCACATCGCATCTTCTGAATAAGTTCCCCTTGTGACTTTAGAACATAGGCTCACTACAGTCCCATGCTCTCTGAACTTCTTAACCCAACTAACAATCGTTGATTTTGATGGAAAGTTGTGACAATGGAAACGCTTTCGAAACTGAATCTGTACACTCTGGTATGATTTTGTCGCAAAATAGGTCTCCAGCGAGAATATCTTCTGCTGATTTGTCCAAGACATTTTCAGAGCAACTATAGCTGCAAATGATCATCCATAGGTTCACCTTTCACGTCCTGCTACAGAAAAGACATTCGTTAAAAAATAGATTTCGTATCGAATAAAATATGAGTACGCATCTTTTTGGGTCACCCTGTATTAAGAAAAAATTATTAATCTCTTTAGAGCTTAATGTCTTTTTCATTTTGAAAACGCTAAAAATAAATAATTTATTGTAAATGAAGGAAAAATTATATATCTGAAATAAATCAAAAAGAACTTATGTCAAAAACCACTGCTTTAATTGAAATAACAAATGTATCAATTGTATTAAGACTTTGTACTTTGTAATATATTGTATTTAAATAATACGATAAACAAATTTGTGAGGCAATGAAGTTTGATTCTATAAATATAGATACAAAATGACCTCATCGAAGAGCAATACGAACATGGTTCTTATCTATGGATGTATCTTTATGATATGTACATATACCAAGGTTGGTTGTCTGTTCAAAGCAAACATTCTATATCATTAAAGTGCAACAATTATTTTATATAAATTCATTCATAAGAATATACGTTATACTTGTTCAATAATTAATATCTCTCCCCCCCCCTCCCCTTTTATACACAACTGCATGCATACCCTCCCTCCTTCCTTTGGGTTGGTTCATGTTGCATAATCATTATGAATAAATAATGAGTTGCAATTATACAAAAAGGTTATGCAGAATGTGAGGTAAATCGATTTATAAAGAGTGTATGTATGTATATCTACTTATTTATAAATGTGCCATCAATGCAGAGGTTCATATATTTGTTTTGTAGAAAATTATGCATATCTGCATAGGTACATGCCTATGTACTATGTAGTAGAAACTACGTCTTGCAATGTACTTAATTTTGCTTAATATTATATTTTAAACAAATGAATTATCCACTCTCTTAAACTTGAGTCAAAAAATTATGAGTCTATTCTTTTTTTGAACATTCTTTGGAGTAGCTTTGACCTCTCTGATTCACGCGAATATTCTGCTACAAATATTTACCCACAAGACATCAAAATTTTGCATTGCTACGTATGGGATCGTATTAAAAAGGTTCTCCTTATCAACACACTTGGTCATCAATTGATCACATGATCCTTGTCTATTCATTTTCTTTTATATAATCAAATCTATCTTAGAAACATCAACGACTACAATTGTACAAATATTGTATGGTTGAAATCGAATCAGCTGTTGTTAATCTCTGAATCATTTCCTACTTCTATTAAATGACGAATAATTGTAATGTTGAAAAGAATTGCTAACCAAATGATTTAAGGTTGAGAGAGTCAAGGAAATGTGCATGGCATTGTGTTTGTAGAACCAATACTAGGGATTGATTAAAATATGATCATTCCAAATTGTTTTTTTTCTTTTTGAGACTTAAAGTTTTGAGTGAACCAAAAAGTTCATCACAAAACTGTATTTAAATGCACTTCAAAAGCGACATCTTGTGGGTATTTTTTTTTTTTGTAGCCAAGTTTATTGACGTGGTGTTTAATCACTTTTCTTTACTATTCTTGGACAAAGGAAAAAGTCGTTTTTCATTTCTATATAAGGAAGATTTTTTTTCACATTTTGAAATAAATATTAACTTTAAAGTGTTTTTTTTATTCATGTCTCAAATTTCAAATGAATTGAAAATCTTATATTAGGAAGGCAAAAGTTTATAATTTGTTCAGCAAATTAGATTAAATTTTTTTAAAAAAAGAAAAAGAAATAAAAATTTGTCATATTAACGTATGTACATATATACACCTCTTTAAGGATGTATCAAAACTTTAAATTAATTGGGTATGTATGTGTGGTTCAATTCCACAATGGAAAACAAGGGTACATGGCACTGAGGAAAAGTCAGAAATAGTAACGATAATAATTTCTTAATATAATTAAATTTTTTGATTTTAAAGGATGTACAAATGTTTTTTTTTTTTTTTTTACTCTGAATAGTATGTAGTACATATCAATCTTTCGAAGTACCCTTGTAGGAGTAACCAATCAATCATCATCCCCTTGAGGGATGCTTTCCTTTTTTAAACTATTTGCTACCTATATTTACCATATGCTTGTTACACCCTATCAAAAAAGTTTCCCTACCTTTTCTACACAAAAATTATGAGGCTCTTCTCCTAGAAAAGAGAGTCAAACAAATTGACATTCCTTTTTGCTAACAAAATGTGTTTCCAAAAGCAGAGTTTGATGATTCTACTATAGAAGCAAAACTATGTTCTAAAATGTGATGATTTTGTAAAAAAAAGTTCATAACTATAAACGATATTTTAGACGGAGTTAAATGCCTTAATATAAACGTGCGATAGGCAGAGTAGAGCAAAGAAATGCTCCATAGTACATTGCAGTTGGAGTCTCAAGATACATACATATATATATATACATATATGTTTAATAAATAGACTCCTATCGATATTATAATCAATAGCAGATAATTTAATTCAATGTTCTGCATAAGTTGTTAAAAGCTTGCGAATTAATAATAGAAAAATAATGTATTCCATTAATAAATGATAAGCATATAATAATTATTGCTATACTCGCTGCGAATTCAGCATATCTTATTTATTCATAAATACTTAATATATGTGTATGTCTATAAATAGATATTTATTCAAATATGGTTCTGTGGCATAGAACAGGTAGTAATATAAATAAAATGGGTGCAAAATAATATTAAGAACTTAAATTTAATATCTTTCTTCTTCTAATCTTTTACATGCAAAATGTTCTTGCGTATAATACATATTTAGAGCGTTCGAGGTCTTAGTTTCTGTTTACTGAGAGATGCTAAATATGCTCTTAGTTACTTTACATACCCTACGCATTTATGTACATATGTATGGTATATGTGGATCCTTACGTATACAATATAAATGAAAGTACTACACACCTATGCACGTACAGGGTGAGCGACAAAAATGACCGGTGAAGCAATGAACTATTGAACCATTAATGCATTTTGATGAATTTAATAAAAAAGGCCTCTACATCAATCACAACTACAACAAGGTGCTCGAAGCTATGACATGCTTTAACAATTATTTGAGCCGATGGCACTATTTTCAAAACTAAGCCACCAAAAATACTCTAAAGGATTCAAATCTGTTCATGAGGGAAGTAAAATGTCAGCAGAGCAAAAATTTGCGAATGTCTTTTTAATGAACGTTCCGAACTGGTTGGTCAAGTAGGTTAAGGCATCATCTTGTTGGAACGCACAATTTAGCCATGTACAACTCTTATATATGAGAATCTTATAATAAGTATCTTATATTACAAGACCTCTTTTAATCGAAAAATATGGGAGGTATACGATTCCCACCGCTAGAAAGCCTTGATTTTTTAAGAATGCATGGTTTTGCAGACTTTTTGTACATCCTCTTTTTGCATATCAATTCACTTATCATTCATTCAATTGAAGAACTGAATGTAGATTTTTTCTGTAGCAATTGAATTCATCTATCATTTAGCTTACACTTTTTCACTATCAAAGGAAAAATATAGTAATAAAATAAGATCTGTATCCTCAATTTTTGTACTGACTGCTCCCTTGGTGCTTCCATAGCCCTCACGCTTCTTCAAAAAGAGAAGAGCAACAAAAAAATTTGTTGCTGTCCACATATTTTAGTTTCTTTATCTATGAAAACAAAAGATAAAATTCGCTCATTAAATGATACAACATGACATAAAATGAAACCAGTCATTTTAATTGTCATACAATACTACTTCCTTGGTCCCTGTTAGGGTCATTTGATCATTATGTTTTTTATAATACTAATCAACATATTCAAACACTGGTTTCAAGGACACTACTCTGACTACAAGGCTATATATGAAGGAAAACCGTGACGCTCATAAATCGATACTACCAAGAGTGATTCATGATTTATTTAAATGTAGATATAAAAACCGAATTCAAAATGAAATATGACGACTACTACTACTAATAATAATAACAGCATTTGCAAAATGGACTCACATTAATAATATTTGAATATTAATACTAATTATTTGACTTTCCCTGACATATATGAGATATCAAATCAATTAGGTAGTCTAGTTGATTTATGTACCTACAATGTGTGTGTACCTTTATTTTCTTGAATGCTTTCACAAAGAGATCGATGAGCAAATACGGCACTTACTTACGTAAACATCCATTTGCGAAAAAAAAAATAAAAATATGGACTTGTGTACATATTTAATTTGTCATTCTATAGTCAGTTCATATCTATTATTGAGATTACATAACTAATTGTGTGTTTGTATGAGTTAGTGGGAGAAAGCTCAAAGTGCCTACTCTTTAGATGGTCCACTTTTGATAAAGAGAAATAAAAAAGCAAATATAATGTCCCATTGGGAAAAAAAAAAATGAACGAAAAAGTTGTCAGCATTAAAGGAAATGGGAAAGGTTGAGTGAGCTACTTTTAATTTACATATATACAAGGAAATTATTCAACACTATTCCTTGGAGCTATAATTAAAAATAAACACTGCACTCCAATATACCTATGTATAGACACAGATTGTTGAAAATTACAGAGTGATTTCCCTTCCTTCCCTGATATAATTACAAATTTCCAATTACTATTAACGGAGTTGTGGGCTTTCAAATATATTCAATGGATATAATCAGCCATGCTCAGAGGTCTATGGGATTAAGATATACGGAAAAGGAAAGAACACAGTTCCTTGAGCTAAAATTGTGGCAAAATATTCTTACACCAGACTTGGGTCCACTAAAAGACTCTTTTGACTTCTTGCAAAAAGACTGGTTTTTGATTCATTCTACTCTCTAAAAGATCTTAACAAAGAGTATTCGTCTCTTTTCGGTAGGATCGCTTCACGTGAACTTCTAATACTTTATATTGGTTAACTCCCCTCCATTCTACCTATTTTTGCAATAGGTAAACTTTTTGTAATTGTGAATTCAATTTCATACATCTATGCAGGCAGGTGTACAACTTTTTTTAGATAAAAATTAATGTTTTATAATTAGACTGGAAAAAAAATGTTAGGGACATTTTTTCTTGTTTTAGTGTTAGGCTCATTTCATATTAGATTCTTGTTTTGTAGCATCTTCTTATATAACAAGAATGAAAATTTTTGGGCTTTTTTATAATGACTTCCATAAAGTTATTGACCTTTTATCCCCTAAAATAAAATAATTACACATTTTATGAAGGATTTTAATTATTAAGTGCTATTTAATACTTTGGTGCTAACGTACTTGACTTTGCTTTTTGTGTTAATATATATATATATATACAGTTTTTATATATGTAATTAAGTATAAATAAATACATTATATCAGAAAGGTTTTGAGTTAGACTCCTCTTAAACTCGGCTATATTTTGAATGTTTTTGACACCTTAAGAATGAGATCGATCATTGTCTTTAATAGTTTACTATTAAATTAAAAGTTTTGAGCTGTAATATCTTTTATAAAAGTAATGAGTAGTAATAAAAATCTCAGTTCCCCGTGAAAATATAAAATATAAAAAAACTAGGTCATCTATTTCTTGAAACCGTAGATCATATTTATCTCTATGAAGCCTTATAAAATTTCCCACTTTAAACCCATCAACCAACCCATTTGATATTTTTATAATGTACATCGAGACAAAAAATCCTTTCTTGATAAGGGATTTTCTCAAGGAGTGAGTAGCCCATGAGTATACTGAACTGTAAACAAGTTCAATTTAACAAAATTCCACGAAACTTGGGCTTGTTTTCAGGTCATAGATCCAGAATTAGATATTCACAAAAAGTTACTATATAGACATGAAATGAGCTAAAAAATATTTTAAGAACTTTAACTGGACTATGTATGTAGATAAAAATGTAAGGACTTTCGACTTGAGACTCGATACCCAAAGACGTTGAACTTGCAATATATGGACTTTCTCCCACTCCTTGGTATATAAATAGTCTTATAACTAAGATTACTCATTAAGTACTTTTAAATTCTCTTACAAATGAGTTTCTCTTTGAGTCACTTTGGTTGCATTTCGTGAAAAACAAAACAAAAATCTTCTAAATAGGAAATTTAAAAAAATCAATATACGATAATGTAATGTTCTATATCGTCACATACATATATCTGCAATGCAACAATTCGATAAATAACCTGCAAAAAATCAGAAAATATATTAATGTTGAGAGATTTTTTATTTTTTATTGCAATATGTGTACATCAATTCATTCATAGAATAAGTTGAGACATTTCACTCTTCTTAAGGCACTTATGTATTTTTACTACATACATATATGTACATATATTGATGACTTTCTCCCTTTCACTATTCTAGCCAATAAGAGAATAATGATACTTTAGGGTCATTCATTAAATATAAAAATGATATAGTGTGTGGTAATTATGTGTATTTAAATAAATAATATTACATACAAATACCTACATCCTCTTTAACAGTTGAAAAAAACAAACAAAAAAAAAACGACAACATTTATACGTAGCTTTTTAATTAAAGAACTGCAATTGAATTTATTTTTTATTAATTGACATTATATATGTACTTTTTATACTTATACACATATTAATTATAATAAATTAATTATGAATTTACACTGAGTGTCTAAAATTAATTACTGCCAAATCCTAAAGTTATAACACGCTTGAGAGGACAGCATTTATGACCAATGTACTTTTGTTGAATACATCAAATCGAACCATTTGATTTATTCTACGTACATAAATTGTCGACACCAGATTTCGTTAAACTATGTACCTACAAGGATACAGTTTCAAGAGACTTTATGTGTGAGTCAGAATAATCAATGGGTATTATTGTATTTGTCACATGTTATAGTCAAAATGATGGCTTAGGCAACTTATCAATAATTGTAGGAAAAGTATTCAAGTATGAATTAAAACAGATCAAACTTGCTTGGCCGATCAATGTAGGATTCTAAAGTATATAAAAGTCTTTCTATCAAATAACAATAAGCTTTCGGTTATAATTTTATTAGAAATAAAAATGGTCTACATAATATAGAAATAAGTATTTCATTTGGTAAAATTAATTTATCAGTTGTGAATAAAAAAAAAAAAATGGAGGCAAAATTCAGGGCTACAACGTTGATATCATTTTTACCGAAACAAAATAAGAAATAACAGTATTATTTGATTTATGAAATATGACTCAATAAAAAATATTATGTAGACTATTTTTATAGATTTTTCAGATAGTTAAGATCTCAATCTGTAAAAGAAAGTCCATGTTTCTGCTCCTGATATAAAGGTATATCTTTTGTCCATTGCTCCACTCTAAACATTGAAGTGAAATTAATGACATACTTTTTTTATTATTTTCACAATAATTGCATCAATAACTTGAGTGTTTGTTTTTTTTTCATTTAAAAAACAGCATCCTTTGAACGTTCAGCATATTTTGCTTCATTTCCTATGAAATTGTGAATGTTTTATTGAACTTTGTAAAGGTTATTTTCCAGATTCTGTATAAATTTATTTACAGAAACGATTTTAGATTTTAAATAGAAAGTTGAAGAGTCTACTCTTTCATTAATGATAATAATGGTAAAGAAATTGTAACATGTTTATTTCTCAAATAAATTGGAATTTGTTACTGTACAGTTAGTACTAAAAGTATATATTTACCTTCTTTTTTTTAATTTTTTGCAAAATGGAAATGAGTTTGTCAAAAACAACAACAACACATTATTTATATTATTAGTAAAACTATTTAAGCAGTGACCACTTGGTAAAAAAGTTGAAAAAAAAATATCTCTCTTGCTCAGAAGTTTTCGTAATGTTATATTATTATTAAAATCTTTCTTTAAATATGTATTAATAAAAAAGCCAATATGTGTACGTTGATAAATTGATTCTTAATTTCGTTTATTAGAGTTTGTTTATTTTTACCAAATATACTTTCGCTGTCTGACCAAGGATTTAAAGAGATACTCTTTTTCTTTCCTCGTAGTAATAAGTTGTGTTTATTTTGTAAGGATTGACGGTGGTTGATTTAGAGGTAAAATCCTCTAAATCTTCTTAGTGTAGCAATTTCTGTAAGTAGCCACGGTACCCTAGACAATTCTTTTTTACAAAAACAAGTACTCTATAATGGTTAATTAAAACGTGTATATTTTAAACCATTTTAACGATCAAAGAACTTATTTCATAAGTTTTTTTCTTCTTTTTAATCACACCACGAAAGTATTCAATGTTCTTTGATAATCAATTTATTCCTACCTTTTTGAGGAGATAAATTCATAGAAAATGGCTGCAGACAGTCGGAGAGGACATGTCCCTTATTATTCTCTATTGATCCTTCGTTGCTAAATACTTGAGTAATATAACTCTCGCTTCTGCCTTCCCTATGTACTCTGTAAAAATATGACTGCCTTACTGACTGACCACCATGTCTGGCTGAAAACATTTTGTAAGCGACGTTTTGTAAAAGACGAATAAGAAGGAAATAGGTTGGGAACCACTGGCCCCGAGTAATAATTTCTTGCATGAAGACTATCGTAGTAAGTTTTTAAATCCCCATGCACAGTTTCGACAACTTAGAAGATATTACTTCCGAGTTCGCTCTGAATTCAGAGTTTCACTATATAATTTGAAGTAAATTTATTTCTTAAAAGCCATTTAGCAAAACAATTTGAGTCGATTCTTTAAAGGTTTGAAAAAGAAAAAGGGACTGCTCTATGTGTCTACTGAGAGTTTAAGAAAATTTGTTCATTTTGTCACTTTTAATAAAACTTTTACTTCCACATTGGAGGAGGATTTGAAGGCCTTTGTACTTGAGACTACTCTACGCAGAATGTGAGATTTAAAACTTGAAGAGGATATATCCTATTATTCTGAATGATTTGAATTTATTTCTGTTAGTGAAGAATGAAATCCCATCATTACTACAAGTTTCCTTGAGTACTTTTAAAATAATCACTTTAGTTCTTATGAATAGCTGCATTATAAAAAATATATACATATATGTACTTGTTCAGCTTCGTTTAAGAAATACATATATGAATAATCATATATTTATAAATATTTAAGTACATAGACATGTACTTTTGATCTTTCATTCACATTAGAAATCAAATTAACTACCTTCGTATCTACCTATAGATAAAAAAATTCCAGTCATATTCCATTTGTATTAAAGAGACATCAAGGCTATGGGAATAAATCTGAACATTTTTCAAACTTGTTCAGTTTCTTAAAATATTCTTTTACTTATGCTTTTTTGGGGGGTTCTAGCATGTGGCTTAAGGACTTTATTTAAAAAATTTAAACAAACTGTTTAAAATTTGTTCATGGTTTAAAGAAAGCCATGAAGTCGTTAACCTATTATAGCTTTGTACCGTTCGAGGAGCTCTTAGACCAACATAGTTAGAGCCTTCCAAGTATCCAATGTGTTTGTTATCATCAAGAGGTTCAAGGTCAGAGGGGAACACAACTTAAAGAAGCCCATTGAGACTAGTAGCTTTGACCTTGGGGTCCATGATATTGGTATATATGTATAATTAAAAAAAGATGATTTTAGATGACACTTTGTGTTTGTCCCTGATCGTGATCAAATGATTACTAATTCCATTATGATGTACTCATTCTGAAAGTTCAATCTTTCAATGTATTCTCTAAATAGCGAAACCAACTGCTTCCAATCATTTTAAAACTTAACTATGAGATTATGAAGGTGGTTCTTTACTTGTGAAAAAGAGCCTTTCATTACACTTTTAAAGGTTTAACCATTTTCTCAGATCTGGATAGCTAGTATGTTAGACCTTATTTATTCAACAATGTCTAGTTGAGGACTTTCTAACACTCCATTACGACATACTGGCTTTAAGATAACTTTTTTTAAAGCGCCTATTGGAAAAGAAAAACAAGGCATCTTTGAACTTTATCTGATAAAGTAGATATTTAATAACGTAAAAAGAAGATCCTTTTTGATTCTCTCTCTAAATGAACGAAACATCATTTCATATGTCTGTGAATGCAATTTTATTTGAAAACATGGTCAGGCATAAATCTTCGTAGAACTAATGATCATTTATAAGATGCTATTTTTTAATCCAGGCTTTATCAAGAGATATATCATGACTCAAAATTCTGTATCCAAACATTATCCAAAAATTTACGTGTATCGGCCGATGAAAAAACTAATTTATCGTGATTTTTTTATTAAGGGGAGTTTAAAAAAAACCTCACAGTTGATTCCATTTCATGGTATCATCAGAGTCACATTTATGCTTTAATATGTAATTGAAGGAATGATCATGCCTTGGCTACATTTTTCTCATTCCCTTTAAATACTACATATAGTATATATCTATACAACTATGTAATGTTAGTAGCAGAAAAAACTAACAAAAAAACAAAAAACAAGTAATTTCTGTTGGCTTTGCACTTAGTGATGATATTGGACTCTACGTGACAGCTCTGTTATTGCATTCATTTGTAAAATGTACATCAATGAAAGTATTTTCACAAAAGTTTCAACATAACATCGTAAACAATTTATAAATATATATATATATAAAATGCATTTCTTTGCAAAATTAGACAACAAATAATGGTTTATGTGCTTGTTGTCTTTTTGCTGTTCGAACTTCTTGACCTCATTTTGTCCTTGAATCCAGGAGATGACTGAACCTTCTCATATCTTGAAACTAGGACTTGACATTTGATGCAGAATGCTCCATCTCATTCTTGAAGAGTCAAAAATATTCAAACTATAGCCAAGAGCGGTCAAATTCAAATCATTTATGTAGTGTTTCAGTGAATATGTACTCGAGTCCATCTGATCAGCTCTGCCTCTTAAACAGGTGATATCATAAATAAATACGACTTTTGACAGAGTCTAAGGACATCAATCCTTCGAGCTCACGTGATTTATTTGTATAGATAAAAACATGGCTGTGCATTTACACTTTTTAAGAAAATGAGTCATGGAATAATAAATTTGCTTATACAGCATGATAACCAGGTTTTTTTTTATGAATGAATGAATATGGTAATACATAACAACAAAAGCCATTCATCCATCCATAAGTATGTACATACATGCATACAAATGTCTCTGCGATAAACCCTCTCATTCATCAATTTAAGTAGATCTAAAGTGTGATGGATGAGCGTACTTTAGACAATGTTTACAGAGAGTCATTTAATTCTACTTTTTATATATTTTATTTTACTCAAATTTAGGATTTGCTGCTCTGAGATGAATATTCATTTAGAGCCCATACATAAATGTTTAATATATATTTTGTATTTCTTTTTTTTCAAAGAAATGAATATTCTATTTGACATCTCCTCATTTTCCTTTCCAAATTTTGTATATAAATATTGCATGGTTTTAATGTCTAGGTCTCATAGTCTCTCTTCTTATTCAATCATTACAACATTGTTACATATTCTCATCAATGAGTAAGTAATAACTAGATGTAAAGGTCAAGGTGTCCTTTTTTAACCTTGTGAATTGACTTTGAACCATTGCATTTTCATTATAAGGGTCGTAACTTTAACTCATTGACTTCAAAATTATCTAAGTTTGCAAGGTGTATATTTATGTTTTTTAAAGCTACTTATTCGTCATTTTTGTAGAGTGCATATCCATTAAATAGTTTTGACTCCACATTACAAAATAGGTATAAATGGCCAAATTATAATACTCTTTGCAATGAAAAGGTAGAGCAAAATACCAACACTTTTTAAGTGGGAATAATGACTTAATTCTCTGTTCTATATAAATAATTCAATGAAAATACTCCGTGAATCGACTTATATATTCTTTTTATAAATAAATATAAATTAATATATATCAGCTCAAATGGATTGTATGAAAGCTCCTTCGGGATGGAAAAAACCAAATAATAACAGCTTCTTCAATCTCTCCCTTTACAACGAAAAATCATATTGTAGCTTTCTTGCTACCACTGTTAATTTTGGGTAGAGATATCATTAAGATATACTATCACTTCATACATTTGAACAGTATGAAAAGTATTTGTAGGTAATGTTGTTAGAAGCTAGTTGTCACAACAAATACAGGTATAAATACGTGAAGTCTGCTAAAAAAGTTTTAAAAAACAGACAAAATGTAGTATTTTTTGGGATTAATTTTTGATTTTGATGGCTGACAGCTATTCTATTTCTTTATACCCTTTGTTACTGAAATATATAGTATTGATTGGTAATCGACCTATGAATATAATTAGCAATAACCATTAAATACATCCATGACTTCAATTATTATTATAATAGCTAATATTTAGCAAAATTAAATAATAAGAAAATACAATCGTGAGTAGGCAGTAAAAAAAATCATTTTAAACAATACCAATAGCCTTTTTATCACTAAGTAGCCAATTTATGACAAAATTTTTTTAAAAAACCCAACCTGTTACACTCGCCAACATCAAACCAAAAAGTTGAATTTAATTGCTTTTTTCGTATCATTTTTTTTTTTTTTTTACTGAATATAAACCATTACCTATATAAGTTCAGACTCATGATTAACATGCAGGGTCATGAATCGAAAGTTAAACCCTGATATTAGCATCTATCTACCTTCGTAAAAAAAATGATGATGAATTCCGCCCAGACTCGAGTACTTCTACACTGCCAATGATTAGATCCCTAGTACTCTGGAGTGCTTCAAAAAGTTTCTATATTTATAAACTGCTGCAAGTGTTGTTACATTTTAATTTGCAAGGGATTGAACATAGATCCTTTATCGTAGACACCAGTTCATTATTTTACCTTATTTCGATTCTACTCCATCATTTATGTACGTAAATGTTGTGGCAATAAAGTAATTGGATTAATTTGTTTTTATTTTTTTGCAAAAAGAGTTCAAAAGGGGGGAAAAAATTCCAAAGTTTTGAAATGACTTGGAAAAAATTAATTCTTAAGGGAGTAATTCGCTTTTTTTACCGATATATATTTTATTTGTAGTTGGCTTGATTAAAATCTCTTTTTTAAATTGTTTTATTTTTTTTTTGTAAAAAAAATAAAAATGATTAATCAAATTCTCAAAAGAACCAAGTTTTTAATCGTTATAAGTATATTTATAATTGTATTAGTTATCGATATACACATATTTAAAAATAAAAAGTAAAGTTAAATTATACCATTTATTAATATTAATAATTATTTTTGATAAAGCATTACTTTAAATCAAACTCTTCTTCATAACTTTGATTATTTTCTAATTAAGCACTTCATTCATCAATCATTTCTTTGACGTGCTCCAATCTTTAATAAACTAAATCCTAAATGAACTATGTATAACCTATGTACATACTTCATAAACGATTTATTCAATTATAAAGTACCATAAAATACAGATTACTATTATAGGTATGTATAAGAATTTATGACTGACTCTCAACATATTAACTAAGGGAGCATGAACTGAATAAACAACGAATATATAAATTAAATTTTCTTCTCATTTTCAAATGGGAAGCGTACTCATTATGAAATGAAACAAGACTGAGTACCTCATAATTTCAATTCTTGGCATGTTACTAAACGTTTGATGTTTCAAAATTGGAGCAATATGAATGGGGGGGGATCATATATTATAAATATCCATTAATCGTAATCAAATTTGTTTAATTATTATCATTTTTTTTTTTTTTGGCAAAGTGTTCACTCTACAAAATTTATGTATTTTTAGTGAAGGGGTTTTTCGGTGCAATTATCCTAGAATCGTATTATTGTACTTTTAAGTATATTTGTATGAGTATCGTTTTACCAATTCTATCTACTAATTATCCGTATTTTTAGATATGTACTCGTTTATAACTGCAAATATACATAAATGTTTACATTTGCTCCTTTAAGCGTTCGACTCTCCGAATAAGTAAACTTTTGTAGCTGTATATTCGATACATCGCAAATAGATCATTTTGTACGTGACGTCAATATTATGAAATTTATTTACCATTTTAAGGTATACTACTATGAGTAAAAAATCTTTATTGAATCATCAAAGAAACCCCTTTCATTTTCAAAAATGTTACAAAATATTCCTTAAGTGAATAATTACAGGACATTAACGGCAGAGTATATATATGGGCTTAAAATTAAAAATTGGCTCTTGAGTGATGGGTTATAAATATATTCCAAGAAATAAAGCAGAGATTCTCAAAATTTCAAAAGAATACAGTCACGAATGTTCATTGTAACTTTTTTGGTTTCAACAACAACATTTCTCACAATTGCATTTGAGTCATCCTCTTTCAGACATACATATAAAAAAAAGAAAAATTGCATTTTAGATGTTCACAAAAGGACTTTAAAGATGAATATGGAGCTGAATCAATTTTTATAGAAAAATGAAGTCCCCGATGCAATTCACAAGGTTTTTTTTGCCAATTTTCAAAGCAATTACAAGATTTGCATTAAGTCGAATATCAATTAGGGAACAATAACTGCTTAATTTTTAGATATGCTATTAAAATTTCAATTGAGCTCCTTGAATATTAGGTTATGTATCTCGATAAATAAACCAAGGATTCTCAATATTTCAAAAGAAACAAGAAATTATATTTTTACTCTTCACAAAAGGACAATGTGTCTCTCAATCACTAATTAACATTTTGTCCTGACATTTAGCACTGATGACAGCAGAGACAGGAGTGTCAATCTAAAAACAAAAACATTTGTCCCTGTTGAAATATCAAAAAAAATATAATTAAAATTTCCCATTATTTTTGCTCATAGTACTAAACAATCAAATTATATAAAAATAAAAACCCTTGTTTCCATAAAACTTAAGAAAATAATGAACAACTACATTGCAATTGAAATCCAGAATATGATCCAAGAGTAAAAGAACTTGAAACTTTACTGTTTATCAAGAATATATTTTATTAATATATATATTTCAGACACTACTAATATGCATTAAAAACTTGTTATTACATCATTATACAATCAAGTTTACAGAGCTCAGCTAAGACATTAATTATTATTTTTGTAAGGACACGATACTCATCTCCAATTATCCCACGTTTCTGATCCCTAGTCCATATTGCACAGAATTAATAGTAAATATCTAGCTATTTCAATGGGATTTTTAACACCTATTATTGATCTGATTTTAATCAAATATCACTCTTTTTTTTTTAAATCATTAGAATCATTTTTATTATTATTAAAGGCCTTTGACGAAATTTCCTTGATATTTTGTTAAAAGGTTTGTTTTTTGGTCCCTCGCAACCTCAATTCTCAAAAGGGAAAGGAAAAATTTGAAAAAAAAACAACAACTGGTAGCAAGCCTCCTGTTTTTTCCTAGTTGCCAACTTTTCAATATTGGGCAGAGTTAATGTTTAGATGTACTAGTCATTGATAAATTCTACTAATATACCAATCAATCGTTAATACTTGTAATATATTCAAAAAATTTTAAAAAAAGGGCGCCCAATCCTTTATTTAATGTATTTTTATATATCAATTATTGATTATTCTAAAAAGCTCGTCGTGTTAGGTAATGTTCTTTCTATTATGTGATCCGTGACGTCAGATAAAACGCTATTAATGTATTAACTTGTTACTAGCTTTTGTTTTATTTCACATCCACCTATTTCTGTCTTTTTTTCAAAGAGTCAGAATTAGACCTAGGCTATGTTATTTTTCTATTTCTCTCTCTCTAAAAAAAAGGCCTTGTGCTGTAATAAATCTACATTTTTGAACAAACATCAATTGTTTAAGTGAGCGTTTTGAATAATAGAAATATGTTAACTATTCCTTCCATTTACAAAAGTCCACGAATTAAATATTTAACGGCCTTATATTGTACGATTATCTCATTTACTCTCATCATGATTTACATTTGTATTCGAAGTAAGCGTCTTATCCGTGTATCAAATTTGTGTATAGACCCCCAGTAGCCTCTTGTAATATGTTTAAATACATAAAAAGATAGAAATTAAACTACATACAATGGTTATCTTTTATAGCAGTTTGTGTTAGGCTAAATACTTTATAAATGTTGTCTTTGTTTAATTGTCCCGCATTTCTCATTCCAATTATCATTATCATTATACCCTTGATAATGACTTTGCTAGCATATATATTACATTTAAAGATATGTAATATGACCAATGTACAAACATAAAGAAAGAGAGAAGGAAAATAAAGAATTAGAAAACAAAGAAACATAATAAAAACATTTATTAAGTTAGTCAATGGCATTTTACACATTTTAAAAATATTTATCTACTGAGTTTCAGTATAAAAAGGTTTCAACTTTTAATATGTATTTACACAGCATAAAAGTTCCGTAATACAAGAATAAACGATTTATTTTGACTTATATGACTGTAAACTAATACAAAATTATAAATGGACGCTACACCCATGTAAAAAGAGCCATGGAAAAATTATAACAAATTATGGGAAGGAACTATGCATTTTCTAAATGAGGAATCATAAATAATTAATGTATATGAATTTTTGACTCTAAAAAGAGCTATTTTAAAATTAGTAGGGCATATTATGAGCAATTATGTCAAGTTTATTTATGTCTCAATATATCCTTGTATTTATGTATTTACTCTTGACAGTCTAACACTCAAACTGTACTAATAGAATGTCCTTAATAAAATAAACGGAACATTTGATTATTTTTTTATTTTTACAAACACGCAACCTCTTCCTCTTGTTTTTATCTTCATGGCTAAAAAGTTTTCTTACGTATATTTGACACATTCAAGTATAATATAAAATTATATTATTTAGCTAAAAGTATCATGAATTGCAATCAAATGTGCAAATTAATTTGCACATTAACGTGTTGTTTGAAGTTCTGTTAATGTGATCATGATTTGAATGTAAACTAGGTAAACTCCATTTTATATATGTATATAATACGGACATATGGATAACATTAATCACTCCATGCAAAAAAAGGATAATGAGAGTTTACTTCCTGACGACTGATGTGTTCAGTATATGCTAATGATAGGAGTAGCATACTTGAGAAAAGATTGATTAATCTTGGGTCCTAATAAGTATCCATTTAAAGAAATATATATATATATATGGGAATCGTTGAAGAAAAGAAGAGATTGATTTGAATATGCAGAGTTGAAATGAGTTGAGTGAAATGTTTGTACATAAATACATACCTACATATGTATATATATATATATATAAAGGAACAATAAGGAAATCTATTTCCACAATTCTATTCGTCTAAAGATTCATCAGTCAAATTCTTTATGCATGCATCTCAAAAATTAAACTTACATATTATATGTATCCCTGAGCTATTGTATAAAAAAACAGTTTCTCTCTTATGGCAAGGGTTGAAAAAAGATGTATATATGTATAAGGAATCCTTTGAGTCAAGGGCTCTCTTCAGAAACTCATTCTGAGCTGTAAAGGGATTATGCAGGGCCTCCATATTCATTGATAAATAAGAATAAATACTATGGGCAAAAAATATCGGGAATCAAAAAAATCTTTATTTAATTATCAAAATTCATTTGAGCCTCTTCAAAGTTGTGTCAATGTATTTTCCAACTTTCTAAAACAGTTACAATATTTTGTATTAAGTCAATAATACAGAACAATAAATGCTGAATTTATATATTCACTTAAAATTAAAAAATCAGATGTTCAGATTCTTGAGTAATAGGTTAAATATCTCGAGAAATAAACGACCAATCCTCAAAATTTTAAAAGAATACAATCTGGAATATTCATATTAACTTTTTTAATTTAGACAACATTTCCTTAAGTTGCATTTTAGTTATCGTCTTTCAGACATTTTAAAAAACCAAAAAAATTGATTTTAGCTCTTCACAATAAGACGACGCGTACCTCAAGCACTAATTAATATTTTGAGGTGTAATTTAGCATAAATGTCAATTAAAGTAGTGCTAGCTTAGAAAACAAAAACATTTACATATTCCAATCGGAATACCAATCAAAATAAAATCAAAGTTCCTCGTATTTTTCCGCTAATAGTTGTACATTAAAACCGTGCTTTAAATCAATTTGGTGTGAGCATTCTTTACTTAATTTTTCGTTGACATGGACCGAGTATGGCTCCTCCATCTTTCAGCTATGAATGTTTTGTTACTTTGCTAGTTCACTATTGGCTGTTAGAATATGTTTACTTTGCTCTTTGTATACTAATGCTCAGTATAGTTTTTGTGTTCCAGACCTCTTTAACCAAGATCAAAGGATCGAAAATATGGGATATTTTAAAATTATTATTATATGTCGTTGCACTGGTTTTGATTGCGACCAGGAGATCAAAATTTTGAAAGAGTTGAAATTAAGATCGATCTCGATAACTGCATAAGGGACTCAGTATATTTGCATCATCTTTCAGCACTGAATGTCTTGTTAGTTTCCTCGTGCCTTATTTAAAAAAATACAATAATAAATGATTTAAATCGTACTTCAATATAACCACACATGGGCTAATGATATGGCCAAAAAAACAATAAAAATATTTAGGTATATCACTATGCAACAACGTGCCTGGATTTTAAAGGTTAATTTATATTTGCTTGTTAAGTCAAATAAGAGGAAAATGACATTTTTAAATTTTGTTTTTGTACTCTATAGATTGATTAAAGTTTCAGACTTACTTTCAACATAAAAAAAAAACTTGCACGCAAATGAAAAAAACAATAACAATAATAATAATATAAACAAAAAAAAAGTTTTTTTAAAATGATTTTTCATTTTGTTTATCGTGTTTAAAACTTGAGAAAAAATGACCTTTTTCTTCTGGGACTTAAAATTTCTCGTTTTTTATATGAATAAATAGGAAACTTGAAATACATTTGTACTTTTAAAAATATTAAAAAATTAATTTTCCAAAAAAAGGTTTAATTGAACTCTGTTTTTATTACAAAATGTGGTTAATTAACTAACAAAAATAAATACACAGAAATATTTTCTAAATTTATTGCTACTTCATTAATAAAACAAATCCCTTTTATTTTCGAATTATTTTAATATTGTGAGTCTACAAAACCTCAAAAATAATACAAAAAATTTCTTTTAAAACTAAATATTTGTTTATTTTAAATGTAAGCCGTTTTCAAATTCATCCATGAGGCCAAAAGCAGAAATATAGCATTTCAAAAGGTGTTTCCTTTGTTCAATCCCACTAAATGAAAAAAATTTTTATAAAAAAAATAAAATACCAATGAATAAAAAGTTATTTAAAAATGTTAACAGTAAATTTCTAAGACTGTTGTTCATATTTTTCTATCTTTTTCTAAAGAAGAGTCTAAATCAAAGAAACACGATACTTTTAGCTATGATTTTATAACTTGGTCATCATTAATAGTAAAAAAAAAAGAATATTCAAAATTACATTTGTTATAAAAAACATTCTCATCTTTTAAACAAAAGAATAACTATCAAGAAAATATGCATCTCAAGGGTTTTTTGTTCGATTTTTTAATAACGACAGAATGGAGTGAGTAGCACATCGACAACAACATCTTACTTTTCATGATTCAAATATCCCTTAATATACATTAGAATCGTTTGCACTGAGAAAAGATTGCACATAAATTATGAAGGCAAATGGAACTAAAAACGAGTTCAAATTATAGAAAATGTAATGATAAACTGTTTGTAAACGAATATAGGTAGAAAAAAAGAGAGTTAATATATATAGAGAATGATTCAATATTTTTACAGTTTAAAATAATAGACATTTAATGAAACATTAAACAAGTTAACAAATATTTTTAATCTGCATATATATCCAAAATGATATTTCCCTCCATGACCCCTTCACCCCCCTCCCCCCCCCCCAACCAACGTTAAAAATTCATTGGTATAAGCATCCTTAATAATTATTTTGAATTATATAATTATTGAACAGTTGATCATCAATATATGTACAAATAATCAATGTTGAACATGTTCATTGGAAAAGTTGTTATTTACATGTAACTAGCTACTTTGAGGAAAAAGTAATGAGTTACTCATAAATGTAACGGGTTCTGTACATTTATAGATATTATTTTAGAAAAAAAAGGAAACTAAAAGATAAAAAAAAATCTGGATGTAAAGTTCTAAAGTAACTTACGCTAAATTTAATGTTGTATTATTCACAGAGCAAATCATGGTGAGGAATTAATGTCATACGAGGCAATCAGAGATGAGACTCATTGAATATGAATTGAAATATAAGTAATTTTAGAAAGAGGTGTTCTTTTTTGTCGTTAGCAATCCCTTTATTTCCGTCTCCCCAAATAACAAACTATCCATTACTAATAATTATCCAATTGAACTGATTTGTTGGGACAAAAAAAATTGGTTTTTAGCCATAAACTCATTTTGTGTATCAGCTGAGTTAAAACTCTCTGAATTTCCAACTCTAATATATACTGTAAATATATATATATATATATATATACAAAAATGCATCCAATTTTTCAAACTTTGGATTTCTTGGCTGAAATTATAAATTTTTTATTCAGTGTTGTGTGTTATTTCCTAATTTTCTATCAAAAAGTGGAATGTCTAGTATAAATAATACGACTAATTTTAACAGATCAAAGATTCAATGACTTAATGATGGAGACAAAATATATTTAATGAAGAAGAAGAAGAAGAGTACATTTCCCCGAATTTTTGGTGATTATTGAGACTTTCAATTGGGGAAGAAGACTCATTTGGTGAGGAATTTCTTTTTCTCTTTCCTCTTTGAGGGAAAAAAAAGTTATGTTCAAGCCAAGGAATCAAAAGTTTGATCCTTTTGGACCACTTAAATCTACTTACAAAGTAGCTACTACTATTTACATATGTTGTGCCTATTTGTTTCAGTTGTAAGAGGAATAGCTAGCTATTAGATAATAATAAAAAAAAAGCCCTAGGTTTTTTTGGTAAATTGCATTTCTTTCTTTTTTAATCAATGTGCTCTATATTTATGGACTTGACATCATGACATCTTATTGAAAAATAATTATCTTTTAATATTCATATATATATATATATATATATAACTTCCTTTCACTAGATAAATACATTCATTCGAAAACGTGGAATTGTACATATTTGCAGCATGATTTAAAAAAAAATCTTTGGATAATTTTAAAACATACATGGAATGATTAGGGATGGACATTTTGTTGAGGTAAATGAGTGCTGCTGGAATTATATCATACTATCTGGACATTTTGTTTCATTTTATCAGCTGGTTGTTATTTGAAAATATATAATAATAATAATAATAATACTCAATGACTGATTGAAACTGAGAGGGCTGAAGTGAATTTGAAATTTCATAAATCCAGGAGAAGGAGCAAACTGATTATTATCAAAATAGTACTATCAACTCTTATTTTTCTTCCCTTCCTTAAACTTAACATTACTTACACATTTTGTCCATGCTTAGCAGTGAGGAATGTGCATCATATTTGATCCACTGAATAGGAAAAGATATATGCCCTAAGAGATCAACAATTAAACGTCTTTATAGGGATGAAAGAACTCTCTTTTTGTACGTATGTTTTTAAATATTATACAAAGTCCCTTGAGAATGGGTACATGAATGAATATCTTATACATATATTTCTACTACACATTTGTGTAAGTTCCTTATCATGATTATTCACCGGGGTGAATGCAATAACAACAGTAATTACAGTATCCACCAAATGATTGATTAATCAATTAATTAATTACATACACTATTGAGAGTAAAACACAATCAATTAGTTTTCTGTATGACTACAAAATTCTCATATTAATGAGTATTTACTCATTGAACATTTCATGTCATATTGGAAACCTATTATAGGTATATATGTATAGTCCCTGAGGATCACTCCTCTGAGGGTCAACCTTTCAATCCCTCTGTCTTTTTGTGGTTATAGATAGTATAATAAATATTTTAAAAAATATTGCTAACGAAAGGCTTCGTGATAATATGTATCGTTATCCATATGGCTTACATATTATGTGCTCATACAACTATGAAGAAATAAAAGGAATAAATGACTATTTTGGGGCCAAATCTGGACTCTATCTACATTTCTTTCACCCCATTATTCACTGATTTTACATCGTACAAAGTAATTTAAATTTTTGTCACTAAACCTTGTACCTATTCAAAACAGAGGTCATATTTTACACGTATGTCTTATGGTCTCAATCCTCCTCCAACGAAGGGTCTAGATTCTTTGTTTAAAAATGTATGTGAATGTTAGATTTATAAGAGATCTGGTTAGCAAATGTTTTTGACATTTATCGTGAGTCACTCTTCCAAAAAGAGGGAGTCTATGAATATACAATGAGAGAAAAATTAAATACTTTTTGCTCAACTTTTTAATACCACATATGTATCAAGATATTATCTAGTGGCTTTATGAATTTCTTCAAACTTTAAAAAAGATTTTGAATTCAGGGAAAGTGTATCAAAAATTGAAAATGAAAAGACCAACGACTATTTTGTACAATCTCAATCCCTTTTTTTCTTAGTTAATCAGTTAATGTTATATATTTAGTCGTCATGGCTGACTCCAAATATTCAATGAATGCCCTCAAACTTCAGAAGAATTCAATTGAATCAAAATCCATCCCCTGCTGTTTACCACCCCACTGAACGCTCTCATCTTCTTCAAAGCTTCATCAAACGGAGGATAAGTCCCTTTGATCTTCAATTATGGGGGAGAGCAGTAGCCTGAGATCCGAGTCATAACATATATCCTAATATACGGAACCCATGTACATACATATATGCATCTATTTTTCAGCTGATTTTTTTTAAAGCAGCATTGTTTATATATTTATTTATTTCTTTCTTGTCTTTTTTTTTTTTGAGTTATTTTTACCCCCTTTCCATTATTAAATCATTCCTTTTCCTGCTATAAAGCAGTTTTCTTGAAAGGAAATGATACGTTTTATTGATGGATGACTATAATCAATCAAGTAACTAACGTAACGTTAAGTATATGTAAGTCAAAAAATATATAGAGTAGAGAGAAAAGGATTTTTTGTTTTGTTTTGTTTTGCTATGTAGAAGATCAAATATTGTGCACGTGGATTAGGTACATATAGGGTACAATGTATGTACCTATGTATGTACATATATTGACTCACACTCATTTCCAGTGTGAAATAGGAATAATCCCAATGGTTATGATTGCTCTCTCCGAATCTATGTATAATTCGTTTGTACCATATTAAGTCAATCCTTTCAGTATTTTCCATTTATGCAGGGGATTCTGCATACTTAGCTACGTACCTTCTCTTAGGTAGTTGACAAACCACCCATGTAGATCTATTAGAAACTTATTGGCATATCCACTCCCTCATGCCCCATTCAATCGAGAGCAGGATTGAATTATAATCATGGTCTGAGTCCTTGAATAAATAGCTCTTAAAATGAAGCCACAATGACTCATCAACAAGTAGTGTCTTTTGTAACAGATACGACACTCGCAAAATATGAAAAGAGTAGGAGAAACCGAGCAATAGATGAAATATTATGAAAAAGCTTGTAAAAAGAAGAAATAGTTCCTTGATACGTGTGGACTCTTCCATGTGAGTCAATTCAACCCATTATGCAATTCTTATAGTCTCTAACGATTGTCATAGGTTATGAAGTAAATTACTCTCAAATCAGCAATTACAAGAAAAGAACCAATAGACCAACCAATCACTAACTATGCACAATCCCAAAATCTGAGACTCCCTCCCTCTTAAAGCCCTCTATATTTCAGTGGAATGGGCACAAACAATGTATGTATGTTATTATAAAATTAATTAAATGTGGGTGTAGTTTATTTTGATTGCAAAATGTGCTCGGATATTTGAGGATTCCCTGATTCTAGACTCTTTGAAAAGGGGTTGAGAAGACTATGTACATATACATTATATGTATATTTACATATAAACATAACTAGAGAGTTTAATGTCAATTAAGATCCTGTATAGTCTCTACATTACTCTAAGTACATACATGAGTTGTTCTCTTTTGGCAAGGATCTACATTCTAGTATTTACATATATACATGAACGACCTCCAATGGCCTTTATAATGTGGAGAAGTCAAGTTTGAGGAATGATGATGTGGGTGATTAGGAATATTACATAGATGATGATGATATGAGAGAAAGAAACAGGAACATTCCATAAAGTTCCTTTCTCTCTCTCTCTCTCTTAGTTGTTGTTTTATGGTGGATATTTATTTTTGCGCTTGGGAAGTACTCATACAATTTGTATGTTTTAATCCACTCAGAGTACGTAGAGGAGGGATTGAGGTCATTTCTCTCTCTACCTATTTGAAGAAAAAAAATATGAAGGATTTTAAGGTGTTTCTCTGTGAGAAAAATTTTCGTAGTAATACTCTACATATCAATGGTGTTCAAAGTGTAGGATGTCCATAAAACAGACTAGTAATGTACTATAATACTATACATATATATATATATATATATATATATATATATTTACATCATGACGTCAAATTGACGTAATATTTACATATTATGCATAAAAAAATCTTAATTTTTTATATATCTTTTTTGATTGAGAAATATATAATTTATTTATTCGGGAAATTATATTATCATCATTTGTAACGTTACTGCATAGGTCATTCTCGTAACAAGATAATGAAAGGAAAAAGTATATATATACATATAATATATATTTTAAAAAATAGGGAAAAACTATGATGCGATTTTATACATAAAATAAGGAATTAAAAGTCGGAAAATCACACTCTGCTTTTTATTCCTTTTTATATAACTTCATACATACAAACTGACATATTAGTAGTATCTATGTATCTATTTTACTATTCCAAGTGCAGCATACCTTTCCCCCCCCCTTTTTTTTTTTTACTTTATTAGTATACACACACTCTCTTAAAAAAGAAGGAAAGAGTGAAAGGCGTGCCCACATTTAGAAAAAGTCTTTTTATATATATTAAAGACATACTTATTTAACTCAGTTGTAGACTTTATAGTTTCCCCTGTGGTTGATCCCCATAACTGAATTGATATATGTATATGTATAAATAGTGACTCGTAATGATTATTTTCTCTCGTCAAATGTGATTGTATTTATTTATATATCATACATATATATATAAAAAGGATCCCCTGAAAATGTTTAAATATTATATTACTTATATACAAAGCATTATAGAGGAGGAAGAGAACGTATAGGAAGAAGAAGAAGAAGAATACATTATTATTTTATTGAAAAAGTTTTCTGCGAAAGAGAAATTCAACTAGTGAAGTAAAAGTATCGTAAGAGAAAGAAATATATATAAAAAAGGGGGAAGAGAAGGAAATTTGCGCATTGTAGTATGATGTGTTTTTTTTGCATTAGCAATGACATTTTCTCATTTATATGTGATTTTTGTACTTGGCATTTTACAATTTTTAGATTCTGCATATTTTCTTTTAATTTTACAGATGTACTTTAACAAGCAATGACAGTAATTTAATCTGTCTAATAGTGAAAAATAATATATTTAAAAAAAAAAGAAGAATTGTTGTTATTTGAATAACTCTTTCTATTGACAGTAGCAATTATTGGCTATTTGTCATACTAGATGTCGCTAACAATCGATACTACTCATATATGTAGTTAATGAGTAGCTATAACAATAATAATAATAATAATTATTATTATTATTACTTTAATAACAATAATAATTACCTAATAATTCCTAATTAGTTTTTTTTGTTCTTTGTTGATTTTCGTTTGTTTACCGACTTTTAATTACTTTTTCTTCCCTGGTTGGTTTTTATGGGTGCACCTATCATATAAACAGGCATGGATATAAAAATAATACATAGATGCTAATCAATTGATTAGCTAGCTTAATTAGTCGGCCTTTCATTAATTATTTATGTATTCACTTACGTATAGTATATGTATTTATACAGTTAAAATGCCTACAATATGTAATTATGTAGCCCTCAAGAAGCAATAATCAAAATCATTCGTCGGGTAAAAGCAAACAAGAGCTCAACTCTGAGTAATTTCCCATAAGGGAACAATTAAAAATGAGTAAACAGGAATTTTGGGATTTTCATTCATATGCAGCCCCTTTAATTTGAATATGTCCTAATCAGCCCTTTTATGTAATTAGTATTAAAATTCACTCTGCAAAAGGTAATAAATTGCATGTCTCTATCAATTCGGCATGTTCAATTATTTGTGTACAACAAATTTATTCCCCTCACTCCAAAAAAATAAAACAAAAAAAAAACACCCAAGGTTGCGTGAGTAGTAAAATTATACTAGAGGTGAAAAAAGTATCTTTGTTGAGAAACACGCAACTTTACATAGCCTCATTACTATTCCTCTCCATGTCCATCATCAACTTTTCTCTTGCGCAAAATGCATTCTTCAAAATTTATTTTTATATTTGTTATAACAACCTCTTGATGCAGTTTTTGATCCTTTTTATGGTGATGAGTGGTGCATTTGACCCTGCATATAGCTTACTAAACAATAGATATACATATATCTGTTTCATAAGCCTCTTTGTTCCATATCTTTCTCTAAATAAAAAGAAGAAGAGGGAAACTATCAATTGCTTTGAGGTTTTTTTTTCGGCCATTGCAGAAATTTCGTTTTATATGTTAATAGGATCTATTTTGTATGAAAAAAATGTTTTGCATAATATTTGATTCAACGGAAATATCATTTTCTTTGAACGCAATTGAATATTTAAAAGGATAGGAAATAATTTCTCCAGAAATGATATTCTCAGAAGAGTTTTGCAAAATAAAAACAATAAATTTTGGTCAAATTGCCATGATATTTTATTTAAAGATTTTTCAAAGGAACTGGGGTACATCTGAGAAAGAAAAATCACGTATAAATGAGATAATGTTTTTATTTATGTATTAATCAGTTCAAATTCAACACCCTGTCTAAATATTAGATGGAGCTTGAGGCCAAAATTATCTAAATTATCACCAAATACCTACATAGAGCAGAAAGAAAAACTCTTTTTTAAATAAATAATTATACAAGATGGAATTTAGTGCAGCACTAATGGAAGAGCATCTTGGACCCGTGGTTCCTATCGACGATGCAGATGATGTGGGCGGAGGGGGTATAGTGTCTGTGAATGGGACTGGTGATAATTCGTCTCATGGTGCTCGTAGAAAAACATATTCAGTAGCAAGAGGAACAATAGGAGCCGAAGGCTCAAAAAACCCTGGACCTCTCTCACTTCCGATACCACCCTCCTCCACTCAGCCACACTCCTCATCACAGGTACATCATGATGTACATCCCTCCGGAAACCTTCCTTTAGGAGCAGGGAAGCCAGCTACTCTCATAACGGCTGGCTCTTCCCGACAGTCTCAAACACAGTATATCTCTACCTCTGGAGTAAAAACGGGTCCACCCAAATTGCCTCCAAAGTTTAATAAACTTATGAACGACTATGTTGGAGCTTGTTTTGAGGATAACTGCAATATTGGTAAGTAACATTTTGTTTTGTTTAGAACCTTGTTAAAATCGCTTCAATCATCTCGAAAGGCTACTATTCTGTCATATACTGATTTGATCTTTGATCAATTTTCTCGAATGTACATAGATTTATTGAGGTATTCAAATTTTGATAATGATTCATTACTTTAAATCAGAGTCAACCATGAACCGAATAGTCTTCAATATTCTCTAATTCAGAACCTCATAAATAACTTAAACCATTCACGTCAAATCTTTAATTATTAAATCCTAAATGTACTATGTATACACATATCTACTATTTAAACAATTTAAATTAATGTTATTTTCCTAAAATTATAAACATTCAAAAATGGCAGTTATTAAATTTTTAAATTTGCTTTTATTCTTCATTTGGAAACATCTTCATTATGAATTGAACCAACAATGACCAATTGTTGAATGACTTAACGTTTGATGTTTCAAAATGGCATCAACATGTATTGATCAATAATAATTAATTAGAACGATAACTGATATTTAAATACAAAGTTGAATGGTCAGTTTCTGGAGGTTAGGTTATGTATCTCGGTAAATGGACAAAAGTTTCTCAAAGTTTCAAAAGACTATAAAATTTAGAATGTTCATATAAACTTTTTTGGTCTTGAACAACATTTCTTACAATTGCATTTGAGTCATCCTCTTTCAGACATACATTTAAAAAAGTTAAAAATTTATATTTTAGCTGTTGCCAAAGGAACGCCGCTTATATTTAACACTAATGAATATTTTGACGTGAAATTTAGCACAAATGTCATTGACAGTAGTGCCAACTTCAAAAGGAAAAAGACTTATTCCTATACAAATCCACCGAAGAATAATAAATTCAAATTTCCCGGTATTTTTTGCGCTAATAGTTGTACTTCATGAAAGGGTTTCTTTGAAATGAGATATAACTCAGCTGAGTTGTGTACTTTAATGTTATTCTTGATTATAAATATGTATGAAACGCTCATTCCATGTGTCATTCCTCATTTGGAATAAACAGAGTCCCTTAATATAGCTAGGAATGTAAATCATATGCAATTCGGGCGTGTTATAAAAAAAGAAAGAGAAAATCAACCTGGCAACCCTGACAATTTAATGAATGTCGAGGGGAGAAGCAGCTTGAGGTGTCATGACGTTTTACTGAGCTACAAGCTGCTATTCTCCATTATATATACAACAATAAATAGTAACATAGATGAGAGGCAGAAAATTAACTGAAATTAATGTCAGGAAATTATATGTATATTTTTAACTAATAATAATTATACGAGGACTTGAGCCCTTTTTGTTTACATTTTATTTGCTTTATTAACCTTAGTGCATGTATTTCTTCATGCGAGATCTTTACTATCAGGTAGATGTTCTCCTCTCAGTAATAAAGGAAAAATGATAACAGCTTCAGAAAACAAAAAGACCTGTTTGAAGAGCCAACTCCACTTTTTTATCGCACGCCCGAATTGCATATGATTTACATTCCTAAATATAGCTAGGGTCTAAGCATGTATTTATGTGAGGACACGTTAATACAATTTATCCATGCTCTAATTTCCTTTACATCGTGTAGCTCCATAGGGTACAATAATTACTTATCCTACCTAAACAGATATGCAGGAAATGTTATTCTAATGTTACTTCTAACGAATATTCCAATTTCTTAGTTCAAGAACAAAATTTGATAATAATTTTTTAATATTCACGAAATAGTTTTTCTTTCCTCTTCCTACAACAAACTTTTCTCTTGTTTCCTTCTTCACAAGATACATATCAAACAGGAATATACGTATATACTATATATATTATATATATAAAGAGAGAGGGGGGAGGGGAGTCCCACTACTTTAATTAAAGTCTTCATCTATTTAATTAATCAAAATTAAGGCTTTCATTATTTGACAAAAAAATTATAACTTTATTTAATATACGAAAAAAGAAAAAAAAAACCTTTGCACCATACAAAAGGAGCTACAAACAATAGGTAACTAACAATAAACAAAGTTATTAGACAAGAAAAAGTGTGTTTGAAAGGGAAAGTACCCTGGTGGTATGATATTAGAAAATGAGGTCATGATTAGGATGTTGTAAAAAGAGGCATAGTGGGGTCAATGGTGTTGATTCACCCTTTTTGCAAACGTTTATTTTGGTCATATTTACGGATGATTTTTGCTGAATAAATACTGAGTGAGTCACTTTTTTTTTGTTTCTCCTTTGATGAATTCTCAATACCTTTCATCATCCTATGAGTAGGAGTAGTAGTAGTACATAGTATGTATGTACATTGTACATACTATGTATGTATATTCCTCACCCCTTTAAACATCAAAAGAGGAATCAGATGACAATGTTCAATGAATATACATATGAACAATGTAGATTTTTTTTTTTTTTTTTTTTGGCAGTAAGATAAGGATTAAAATCTGATTCCTTTTTCTTTTTATTTCTCCCTTTTTGTTTCTATTGTTTTAAAAATAAATATAGTATGTAGAGAGGTAGGTCATAAAATATACAAAAACGCCTCAAAGTTCATTTTGGCATCACTGCTTTAGTATAATACGTATAATGGGATAATGGATTTTTTGTTGAAATATGAGAAATAAGAAAATATTCAAATTCGCCACATCACCAAATATCATATTGTCAACTACCAAGGCAGTGAATTTCTTACATATATGTATACGTATTTAAGTGGCTCAGATCCTTAGCACCTAAATAAGACAAGCTTCAATAATTCAGAGAATGGTAAGGCCCGATGGATATATTATCAGCAAGACGATATTCGACAATTGACTATATATTCGATAGTAATTTTAGGTATGGAAGCTATGCAAAGAAGGAACATCTTCTTCTTCCGGCAATTGTTTCCTCTCAAAATCAATTCTCTGGTATTCCTTACGAAACCTTTTCTATGTAGACAAAAATATAACGTGTTATGTACAAAAAATAAAGCTGAAAATAGGCAGAAATTATTCATTTATAAATAAATGCGTAGGTTCAAATGACTTTTTAAACGGAAAGTCATCTCTTGCTATTGTCTTCGTCCCTACTAATTAGTCTTTATACAGGAAGGAAGGATACTTAAATTGTTGAATGAGATGAAATGAAGGAACTTTGCACGTATTTATGTATGTGCATAAGTCCTTTTCAATATTTGAGATCAGAGAAAGAGCGAACTTTTTGAAACTTATATGATATGTTATATCCCAATGTTGCATCGGTCCCAGAACTAGCACGTTCCCTTCAAAATACTTTAAACGCAAAAAGACGTTCTTTTTGATGTCATCATCATCTATAGGAGTAGGGCGAGAACTGAGATCCCTACAAGGAACTTCTTTAAGGGGCACTAATGACGTTTTGTTCACTGTAGCATTTTTTTTTTTTTAAGTTAACATAATATGAGCTAAAGAGAGTCAGAACTTTCTGCTTTAATTAATGAATGACTAAATATGATGTTTGTTAACTGTCAAAGTTATATCCCTTACATTCTTGAACAGTCCAGGAAAGCCTTCATTTGTTGTTTTAAATAACTTATTATTATTAATATTATTTAATTAGGAACACTTTTCAAGAACGGATTTCACGTTTTAATAGTTGTTTTTATATGATGATTTTAATAGTCATAGTATAATTTAATAATTAATGATTAACTCCTCAAAAATAAAAAAAGTTATTCTCCCCTTCTCTCCCCCCCCCCCCCCCAGCCTATTTCCATTTTTTTAATGATAGCCAATATTTGTATTTGCCTCCTACATTCCTCTTACTATGCTGAGGGAAAAAAAGTATTTAAAGAATTTTTATTCTCATTGTTTCATATATTAATATATGTTTTATTTCGTTTCTTGGGGATTACTTCTCATCCCCCCTCTCTCTCTCTCTCTCCTATTTCTCTCTATCTATTAGCTACTTCCACTTAGTTTTAATTAATGTATTTCATTATGTATATTACATAACTCTGATTCATGTAATTAATATTTCATTTTATGTCCTTACTTGGTTGATTTTTTTCAATTCATACAATTCATTTAAAATTATTTAGAACGGCATTTGTACAATAATTAATTTTACATAGTTAGTTGTATGGGGTGACGGTTCCATTAGTTTTTGCTCGGAGGGCCTGATTACCAAAAGCAAGTTTGAGTTTGATGCATAAAAGTTTAATACAACTACCTTACATTTGTCTTTTGTTATCTATAAGATTTTGAGAGTGAGTAGTTTTTTCACAAGTTGTACCATATATGGCTGTTATTTGTTAAATGTTTTTTAACTTTTACAACTGTCCTTGGATAATGGAGCTCAGTTAAGAAATTAGACTAAATAATATTATTTTTTTTGAGTAATAAATAAGGTAACTTTAAAAATTGGAGAATTTATCATTAATTTTAAATTTACTACTACCCATTAAAATATAGAATGGTTTTGATCATAGATCACTGATTCAAATTAGACATTAAATAAATTATCTGTTTTAGCAAGATCTGGGGATCACATTTCTAAATTACTGGATCCCCAGAAATTCTGGGATGAAATAACAAATACCTTGAGTTTGAAGTAACTTAATAATTATTTTAAATAGAAAACATAAATTTAAACTCATTCAATACGTAGTTTCGTGAAAGAATTATGTACACCAATAGGTTTTAATATGCTTCATTATTATTAATTGATGAGTCATTCCATGTCAAATTGACAAATGGATGTCAATTCTGAAATGAATTATGCTAATTACATAGGCGCTTAATATTAATAAAATAACGTGTGCATTATTTTTTCTCGTAAATATAAGCCCTTCAAGAGACGTAGAAACATTTTTACAAGCCCGGACCAAACTTTTGGGTGTCACAATGGAAATGCTCACGACACTATTGATTGTACCCCTCCCGCTAAACGTGTCTTTAACTCGATCTTATTTTGATAAATTGGTTCAAAATTGTGGTAGTCCCTAGTAAATGGGATTGTTTTGTCAGTCATAATGCTAAAGGAGTTAAGTAATTTTTTATAGCGGATATTGTAAATATTTTTTTTTTCATTTTTTGATTTGTATTTTGGATTTATCCCCCTATAAAATTTTCAAGATTCCATCTCTAAAGGTTTAACAATTATAAAAGAAATGGCAACGACTGTTAATAGAAGTGCATTGCAAGGTTAAGTAATCTGGGCTTAATTAAGGCTTGTATCATGTGTTCATAGTGCCTAAATTGATGATATTTACAAACTAAAATTTAACACTAAATATTTGCTTAAGATTATACGTCTAATATGTTTCAAAAATCATTCAATTCTAAGATGATTAGGTGATTTTTTTAATTTTTTAATATCGAATGACTCAAATACTTTTTCAAATAAATATGTGCCTACTATAAAAGCATCTAGACAATACCTGCTTCCTAGCATGTTCTTTTATTCGTGTGATTTCTTATATTCGACCAAATGCTTTCAATTGGATTGAACATTGGACTAACAATTTGATGGTTCTTATTTTGAATTTGACTTTTTCTCCTTTTGAATTGGAGATAGTACATTTTGAGCTATATGGGTCTTGGCATCAAAAGAGGAGCCTTTGAAAAAAATTGGATTTCGACCATGTTCTTGGTTTGAATTTTAGCCTTTTATTGATGGAACATTAAAGTACAAAGGTCAAAACGATTGCTTAGCTCATTTTTTGATTCTTTGTCTTATATACCTTTATAGCTATACCCTTTGGCCGCCGAGCATCACAGTCAGCCAGGAGGACTAGGGTGCAAGGTAACTTGAGTCAAAAATAACATAGGCTTATGGTCTTCGAGCTTTTGGCTTTGAGGTTGTTCAAGGTCACTGGAGGCTGATTTCGAGATCAAAATGTGATTTGTATATTTATGAGGAAGAATTTGAAGTTGTCTATGAAGTCAAAAGCTTAAGGGAATGATCAAATGGAGACTGACCGTAATGCTAGGTCAAACATAGGAGCATTCAGAGGAGCTAATGTTCACATGTAAGGCTGATAGTTACTAGACTAGTTACATAATATGTACATCATTGGCCACAATTTGAATTTTTTAATGACAGAATTTATAATCCTCTCCTCTGTTTCCCAAAGAATAAATCAATTTTTTCTTCTTATCTTCCTCGCTTTCTTTTTTCTACGAGAAGAAACTGTTATGGATTAAATACACACATATGTATATATATACAAATGAATGAAAGTTTTTGGTCATCTATGTTGATCTATGCTTTGTCAGGGTTTCTTTATTATTTTATTTTATCATTGAGGGATATTTTTGTAAAGGGGTGCTGTGAAATATGAAATAAATTTCCAACAAGATTTGTCTGTATGTCATTCATTTTTTTAATATTTCTCACAAGAAAAGATGTTGACGATAAGGAGACATTAATTTTTTCAAGCTCTTGAGCAAATGCAGAGTCTTTAAATAATCTTTCCTATACAAGCGTTGTCAAGGGTTTAAATCGAGATGCTCTCATTTCGAAGTATGACCAAATGCAGTGGCTTGTAAACTGAAAGATAATATTTTTGAGAATTTGAAAATATGTTGAGTAAGGGGTTTTATAAGTGGGGTAGGAGCTCGCTCATTCACACCTTGAAAGTCCTTAACAAAGGTAAAGCTATTATAGCTGCATCATGGTCAAATATAATGGCTAAGTATGTATGTAATTGAAATTATTAAAGCTTAATAGGAGATAACTTGAAGGAATAAAAATAATATTTGTGACCTTTTACTCAAAAAAGGTCAGGAAAAGGTCATTAGGATTTTATATTTTTTAAGTATAGTAGATGATGCCTCATCTTTATTTCCAAAGAGATTTATAATCGTTTAAGGTAGATTACGTGAAGAAGCCCTTTTCCTATTTAAAACATGACAACTCGAGCAAAGAAATATAAAAATAGATCCTTGGAGGAGACTCCATAGATCCCTGTACATATTTATGTAAATATATCACTGACTTTTGTGTATTATTATGATTGTTATTATTATCATTTTGATTTATGCCTTCTTACTTAGAAACTTTCCACTTCACTTAAGTTCAAATAAGAAGGGAAGAAAAATAATCATAAAAGAGAGAGGATAATCTATGAAGAGGGCTAAGAAGAAGGAAGGAAGTAAGGAAAGAATAGAAAGAAAAAAAAACAAAAAACAACAACAAAAAAACAAAAATAAAATAGATTAAAGAGTACGTTCTTCCTACTTTTTCTCCCTACAGCTGTTCTAGAGCACATAGAAGAAAAAGGACAAAATATGTTTGTTTGTATGTACATACTTATCAGCCAAAACCCTCATTTTTTTTAATGTCCTATTCAATTTACATACATCCATGTTGTATGGAAATATGACAAATTTGTATGTTGTAGCATTACATGAAAATGTAAGGGAGATATTCTGTGTGGGGGGAGTAGGATCCAACATTTCAAGAAAATGACAAAAGAAAGACAAAGTCTTTCTTCCAAGATATATATAGATATATATATATATATATATATAGGTTTTTACTATGTTTTTTGATAAATCCCTGCAACTTCATAGAAGAGTAAAAAGCCATGAGTAGGGTCCAGGTCTCCCCCCCCCCCTAACTAGAAGAAATGCCCAAAATAAAAAGTATTCCTTGCATTATACTTGTCAATTAGTGCACAATAGTGTGGGTGAATAGAAATTTTTTGTTAAGAATTTGGTGGTAGGGACTTGTCACAAAGGTATCTCCAAAATATGTTATCCATCTTTGTATCAGCTGCATATTTTCTGCTTCTCTTGTGCCTAATTAGTTTTCTTCCCTACTTATTCTTATTCCGTACAAGGTCTGTCTTAAATAATGAATAGTTTCACAATTTGGAAGAATTTACTATAAGTCTACCAGTTAATTTGGGGCTTGTTCATGTGTTAAATATTCCTTCTTCATCAAAACTTCATTCTATCTACTTATTTCAGGACTATTGTGTTTACTTATGGGCATAATTTTTATTCTACAAGGTCATTGAAATAGGGGATAGGGAAAGAGCAAATAGGTCTTTTTTAAGGTCAAAAGTTAACTATTTATTCCATACATTCCTCTTTAGTTGTGTGTAATTTTCTTCTCCAAGGGTAATCGACTGAAGACACATTTTTTTTTTCAAACCTTCAATGATGCCCAAATTACTTACCAATCTTGAAAACGAGATGAGTGATTTTAATTTTCCTTTAAAAATTAATGACGTCATCTTATCCGAAATTTTAACTATAAAAGACAAGCTATTGTATGGGGAGAGAAGATTATTTCAACTCCATCTTCATATTTTCTGTGTTGTGAACGAGAAACACTCCAAGCTAGTTACACTCCTTGGGGAAACAAAATCGCTTATAAAATTTACATCATGTGAAAGCTGAACTGTGAAGAAAAGTAACGATTGACTTGAGAATTGTGACCAAGACCTATTTTAAAAATGATACAACTGGATTAAAAATCAAAAGATGTGCCCATCTGCTCCAGATAAACATTGTGAAGTGCTCTCTATGTTTATGACGTACCAAACTTTTATTTATCACGAAATCTTTTTTTTTTTTTTTTTTTCAAAAGTAAGGAATTTTATAGATAAAGGATCAAACTGAAAATGTTCGTATACTTCAAAATGATGACTCCCTCTGCACTTTTGATTCTTGCTAACTCTGTGCCTCTCATAATACGACTTGTACAGCTATCACCTTATAACTTCATGGTAAAGCCGTTAATATCCTAAGAATCAATTAGTGTGTTGGGCTTTTCAGCACAAGGTAGGTACATACATACTTTGAATAGGGAGGAAATCAGAAAGAATAACAATTTTTTTCCCGTAATGATAACTAATCGTTCTTTTTTGTGAATGGAAAGAAAGAAAGAAAAGAAAGAAAAAAAGAATTAGGTTACACCTCTTAAGATGTATCCAAGTACACACAGACTTGTATTTAATAAAGTTAAGTCCCTTTTTGTAAAGAAGATATAATTCCTCTTTACATGGAATATCAGTAAAATTGATTATTCGCTATTCAAGTGGTCCACAATGTCTCTCTCTGTGTGTGTGCCCTTACATACATACTGATATGTGGATATGAGGAGCCATTATCCCATTTCAACAAGAACAACAACCTCGAGCCATATCATAAGGGTTTGATGGCTATTCAAGGCTTTATGTATGTATATAGTCAAAGACACTCAGGAGTGAAGTGATTTCTTCCCATTCAAATCCTGTATCATTGTTTCCCTCTCTCTCTCTCTCTCTCTCTCTCTCACTCTCCACCCACTCAACAAAAAAAAAGGATCAATTTCTATAATATAATATTTATAAATATTTGTGGTTGTCGTTGACAAAGGTATTTTTGCTGGTGTGTACAAATACAGGAAGAAAATAAATATCACACCTCAAATGTTGTCAAAAAAATAGGGGTAACCCCTGAGAGATAGCATACCTGCAAGGAACTGTTGAGCCTTAATATAGCAGGAAGGAAGCATCCACAAAATTATTTTGCGTTTTGTCCTACAGGCAGCCCAGCCCTCCTTTCTTTCACCCAATTAATGTGTGTGTGTGTTTTTTTTTCTTCTATCTATTTTCAATTTAAATCTAGGGTTTTTCAAACTATGAGTCTCTATGCAAACTCTTGCTGTGGGTCATACAAAATGAAGGCTTAAAAACGTTGGTCCCGAACCTTTGCAAATGTCTTTTTTGAAAGATATACATTTTTGAATTATTTTAATATTGTATTGAAACTAAAATATTTATCTGAACAGATGTGTCTGCCAGAGTTATAAAGAAGGAATGATGACAGCTCCAAGTATTTGGATTTGATTTTCAAATCCAAATATGAGATCAAGTTACATTACTACATAGATAATATGCATAAGCTACCTTGGACGTCCATTTTCTTATTTATATGTATAACGCAAAGGAAACCTTTTCTCAAAGGCTTAAAATAATCTCAAAGGATAATAAATCATTACAGTATTTAACTCCTCCTATCATTTGAGCTAAATAAAATAATTTAAATCCCTCGTTTTATTTCTAAGGATCCTAAATCTGTATGTTGATCCCAACGTGAACTTTAATTTGTATCCTTGTCTTTTTACTCTCTTTAATAAAGGTATGAAGATACAAGATTTTATTATCATAATATGATTTTAAATTGTACTAAAATATGAGTGTTTCTTTATATAGTATTTTTTGGCAAAGTGTATCGTTTTTGAGTTAATTTTTTAGTTCACTACCTATAGTCTTTTCTGGTGTAAGGCATCTCAAAAATGCTATTTGTAAAATGTTTTGTTACTTATACTATTTCTTTTCTTACTACTGGCACTTTATAAATGAAAAATGGAAATTTCTGTGTTAATATTAGTCATTTTTAGAGTCTTCTACTATCCCAAAAGCTTTAAAAGGCAGTGAGACAATTATTGGTGTTTTATTATTTTAAAGTTTATAATGTACCCAAAAAAAAAAATGAATAAATTGCACGCTGTCTTCAGAAAAATATAATGTTTCTAAAATGAGTCAGACAGATGCAGCTTTGCACTTTAATTTACTGACCCATAAATAGCTATTTTTGTCATCTTTATAGGTCAATTGACAACCTGTGGAAGTAACCTTTTTTATGTGAAGCTGATTATTTTTAATCTTCCACATTTTTTACAAAATTCAAAAATTCAAAGAGCTACAACCAACATGCTCCTTCAATAATTTGTGCTCACAGGGAATACTCCCTTTTTCACATCTCTCAATTAAGTAATTGATAAACAGAGAAGAGGGTTAATATAATTCCCTCTCAATAATGAACCATTGATATGTACTCTAAAGAAGTCTTAGTCAGAACGTTTAATACCCTTAAATGGTTAATTGTAGTTTTTTGAAAAACAGACAAAAATGTGATTAAATACTTCACACACCCTGTATTTTATTTTTATTTTTTTCCCTACCAAAGAAAAAAAAAGAAGGGGGGGGGGGAAGAAACATAAGAACCAAACTTCTTAGAAAGCATCAAACTTAGATTAGAAACACTTTCAGATATGAAAAATAAAATAAAATGAAATATATAGAAGGAAAGAAAAAAAGAAAGAAAGAAAGAAAGAAAGAGAACAACAAGAAATTTTCTATAAATTTATTATAAGTTTCTTTCTCTGTAGGTATATTAAAGATACACACACACACACAAAAAAAAATATGATAAAAAAAAATTGTACATAATTTCTTGAATATCATTGTTTTGTTTCGTAGGAATTATATATATGTATATATATTCCCTTTATGGTTTTCCTTTATTAAAATGAAAGAAATGCTCTAAGAAGTGCTCCCCACACAATCATACCTATCGTATGTAGTTTGTACCTATGAATGTATGTATGTAGCTACAATATAATCATTTCATGTTTCTTTTTTGCAGGTAAGTTTTTTTTATTAATTTATTATCGGTGCTCCTATGAAGAAGAAGAAGAAAAAAAAGAAAAGAAGCATGTAGGGAGAAGGATCGATTAAGACCGATGGTTTTTTGACAGTCTACGAGTAATTAATCCTTGTTGTTGTTGTTGTTGTTTATATGCACATATTTATATCTACCTACAACCTAACATGAATAAGTCAAATCAAGACCTTTTCCATGGTCTTGTGTAAGGGGTTGAGAGGGGGTGAATCAACATGATTAACTCTCAAGGTACATGAAATGACTTTTTTTTTTGCTTTGATGGCTTCAATTGTAATTTATTTATAGTATAAATTATAACTTACTAAGGGAATATATGAAAAAGGTTCATGTCGTATGAGCCTAGTAGCCAATTGAGGTCGTTTAGAAAATATGATAACTCTGACAGGAAGCTGATAGAGGTCCCTACATAATAACTAAAGTACTCCTGGTCTTCTGATGACGTTTGAATTTTGATAAAAAAGGGACGAATATCTATGAATAGAGCTGTCGATTCTAAACTCTGCCAGTATGTAAAATAAAAAGATACTGAAAATTGACCTAGTTACCCTGACTCTTTGATGAATGTTTGGGAGGAGGGCTGTGTCAGCTGTCATGACGTTTTACTGTATCATCTGTACCCTTTTATAGGGAAGGACATTGAGACGGTCTTTGAGAGGAAATAAATACAAATTCATACATACCAATATATAGACTATATTATTTAAAGGATTCACTCGATTAGACCTTTATTTATTAATTATATTTATAGATTTACTCAACTATATGTAGTTATTTCTAAATGCACTATCCTGAAGAGTTAAGGAATAGTGATAGCATCTTAAGAGAAAAAAAAAGTGATGCACTGTTGCTAACAACTAAAAACATTGGACGCAAAAAAGTGCTAAGCATTTACACTTCTAACTTTGAATAAAATATTATTATTTTTAATTTGGGCTTTCCGAGATTCCGACCTTTTCACATCTCGTATATTATTTCATATTTCTCGCTCAAAAACACTTTTTGATTTGTAGATATACTGGTTCAATTCCAGTCAACATCGATTTGAATGAATCATGCTGATTTTCTGCAGCAAACTGATTCTTTCTGACTGAGTGAATCATGTATCACGCGTCAGATATCCATGGAATCCCATAGATATGTGAGGCATGATGCACTTTTAAAATTAATAAAGCTCTCATGTCAACACCTGGAATTTAGTATCGCATGCATCCTTGAATGGGATCAAATGCCTGCAAGACGGGATGGTTCTAAATCCACATTGTAGTAAAAATCGAATTTATCGATAATACGTGTGATTTTTTAAGACATTCAATCAATACTATGACTCCCAAGGTCTCCTAGTGTCTTTTGTTTCATAATGTCGCTAAAGCTCTCTTTAAAAAAAATTCACTGCCCAAGCAATGTTCCAAAAAATGAAAGACAATATCAATGGATATAGTTTAGATGGCTGGTCTTGGAGTGAAGTGTATTAAAATTTCACACTTTTGAGTTATATACCCATAACATATTCTTTTCTATAACTATGATTTCGTATACGGTATTTTGCGGTCATACGGTATATCATAAAATCTATACATAGTGTAAATGAACATACTCATTGTATTCAGCTACGTTATTTAAAATTATATCAAGTTACGATGTTGCAATTTTATTTTGTAGAATATTTGAATAAGGAATTTGATTTCACGTCAATTTATTGCTATATTTTAGTGATATATGCACATTAGAAGCTTTTCTTTTATTGCTGTTTGATGGGTGATGAGACACAGGATTAGGGATGCAACAGTAATGTAGAGAAAATTTAATTTGTATGCTTCAAAAAGTAAGTTCGTACTTCTTCTGTTTATTCTGTGTTATATCGTCGAGAAAGTGGTAATAATGTATCCCTCTATGATATGAATACCTTTTTAGTAGATTTTATCAGAAATGCAGAATAAAATTATAATATTCTCCCTAGACTCTGCTATTTTAAAATATTAAAGGCTCTCATCACCTACGGCAATGTTACATTATCTACCCTTTTCAAAGAAGTAAAGTATTGTCTAGACAATAGCACCACAATCCTCTTCTTTTGCTCAAAAATACATTTTGAGGATTAGAAAAGGAGAAACGATTGGTATTTCTGTTCCTTTATTAATTAATGTTCATTCTTTATTAGATTTACGAGGAGAAATCATCGCATGTCTAAAAGAAAAAGTAAAGGAATTCACACCTTTGTACATTTGTCATGGATTTAGAATATCATTAAAAAATTAAATTATAGTTTAAACATGATTACAGCATTCTTCATCCCTCTAATGCTACTTTTAATTTCCCTCTGGGACAGTCATACACTTTCTCTCCCTCCCCTATTTCTATAACAGACAGCTAATGTTAACAAAAGGGTTATTCAATGGTACCAAAAGTTTTTCTTCTGCCCTCTCCTAGAACTCAACAAAAGTGGCATCTCTATATGTATATATTTAGGATGAAGTCGTATCTACCTATGTAAGAGGTGAGTAGTATGTCATTTCATTTGTAGTCTACAAACAGCGGTTCTCTTTACTGAGCTGAATCACTAAAATCAGTTCATGCAAGTGATTCCTTTCAAAAGATTTACTTACTTTTGAATCACAAGCCATGTGATTCCTTCGTTTCTCAATTCTTTCATTCAATCACGACGAGCTTTTTGAGCGAGTAATCCGAAGACATTTTTTATCTCCCTTCAGCTGTTTTTCATCAGTTGATGCTTTTGATTTAAAGCAACTGAGTCAGCGTATTATGAACTCACATAGGGTATTATTATTATTAAATATGATTTTGATGTATAAAAAATATATTAAATCAAGGATTGCGCGCCCTTTTTTTGAATTTGTGAATATTATACAAGTATTAACTATTGATTTGTACGTTGATAGAATTTATCAATGTACATATAGTATATCTAAATATTAACTCTGCCCAATATTAAAAAGTTGGCAACAAGGAGACTTTTGAGAGTCGAGGTTGCGAGTGCATAAAAAAGCTCGTCGTGTATGCAGTCTGGTGTGTCGTTTCTCGAAGATTAATAAATGAGTCAGGTACTTCCACTCCATACGGACAGTCTTGCAGCAGTTACTCAACTGAACTCAACTTGAATGAGAAAAGAATGAATAATTCGCAAACGACACAGCAACACTAACACAATCTCTGTCTACATACTCTTGGTCTTAGGCTACATATTGTTATTTTTATTATTATTCTCTGACTAAAATCATTTTTCAAGTAATGAGAAGAACTTATTAATTTCCGAAAAAGATTTTTTTTCCAAATAAAATAAAAAATAATAATTTGTCATGCTTTTTTTTCCCCAGTCAACTCTAAAGTCGGGGGAGACTTTCCTTCTCCCTCCCTTTCATTATTTTCTTCTTATTATTTTTGTTTTAGTTGTTGTTGTTATTTATAGTCATTATCATGATTCAAATGGTTCTATATCCTCATAAATATGGAAATTTTTATGTGATGCTCATAATTTTTAATAAATTTCAAAAAAAAAAAAAAAAGAAGAAAATGAAAGTTTCTTCATTTTCGAAATGTATCTCTTTTTTGTTTCTTTTTCATGTGTGTGTGTGTGTGCTGAAGTTTTATGATTACCATTTATGCATTAAAAAAAAATCTTGTTAAAAACATAGACACACCACAACAACAACAAAAATGCCTACTGTGAGTTGAAAATGATTCATTAAAAACACTTGCTTCATTTCTACTATCTGTCGACAAAAGTTTTTTTTTTGTACTTTTATAAGTTAGGAGAAAAAAGTATTTTTTAAGTTTACCTACAACTGAAATTAAATATTTTTTTTTGAGAAAAAAGGTGGTATATGAATCAGGCTCCCTAAAGTTTAATTTAGATTACTACTCATTTTCTACTTTAGTCACATAGATGCTTAATAACAAATATTCATCTCATAATTTCTTATTTTGATGAGACCCCTGCACGTACAAAACAATTGTATTTATAAGTCAGTCTTTAAATGCTAAATCTATTATAAATGTTGCGGAGTGGTCTATGATTATCACTAACTAGGATCGTCTTGTGAGTAGTAGTGACCGTGTAGATAGATACCCATGATTCATTATATTAATTTTTGTTCAATAAAGGACCTTCTCAGTCAGTATCGTCTTGCTTACATCAGTATTTCGAAGGAATATACTTTTTTGTTTGTTTTTTACTCATATACTTTCCTGGGGACTCCAGATTCTAAAGATTTATTATGTGGCTCATTCACGTGCCCCCCCCCCCCAATCTCTAACAAAAAGGCAAACCCATCTGATAATTGGATAAAATTAGGAGCACTTTATTATCAAAGTCAATCTCTAGATGACTCTTTCCATATTTATATTTCTTGTAATTGACATTATGAGCTAAAAAATGAATTTAATTTGAGTCAGATACCCATGAAATTTTAGATCAAGGGCCATCATGGCTCCATAACTTTTTTGACATATTTTAACTTTTCAGAAAAACTTTAATTGTTGAAAGTTAAGCTTTTGTTTTAAAGGACATACGTAGACTAATTGAAATTTGCTAGAAAGTTAAATTTTTTGCTCAAGTTGTAAAAATACAGGACGTTATATCTCAAGCACCAATCATTTGATAGAAAAAAGAAATAGATTTTGAGTTTGCATCTAATAAATTACATGCATGAACACCAAGTTTAATCGAATTTTGGGTTGTTTAGTTGAGTGTCCTTTGAACAATCTTTGATAGAAGAAGCCTCGTCATTATGTATAGAAATCGTGTCAAGGAAGTGTTTTTGACGGAGCTCAAGACGTTTTGTCAAAGAGCACATAAATTATGCAGAGTCCATTTTTTTGAGCCATTGGTCTAACTTATAAGGAGAAATGTCTATTTTAGTCTAAAAAGTAGACAGGCCAGACATTTTATTTTACTTTACTCTTTCAATTCGTATCTCCAACTGGTAACAAATGTGTTATTTTTTCCTCCCTTCACTTTTAATGGAATGTTGATATCCGAAGTAGACAATGAATATAGAAAACTCTATATATATAAATATGCTTAGATACAATATATATTTTACATATCGATATATGTATACATTGAAAATATAATTGATTAATATTTACTTTGTATGGAATGTCTGGGACATTAATATTTTACTCACTCTTCATTTAATTTAAATGTTATAAATCAAAAGACTCTTTCTTAAAGAGAAGGAAAAAATATATGTAGGGTACATAAAAAGTAATTACAAACGTCTTTATACATGGTAATAAAACTATTTATTTATTTTTAACATTTATTGTCACAAAATCTCTGTTTTATAAAATACTTACTACGTTACTTATGTCCCTCAACTAGGGAGAGACAGTTGACATATAGTCGGTACTTGTCATTTCTACTACAAAAGCTTAATATACCTCGGATTCTGCTATAAATATGTAAGACAAAAATCCCGTTTGTGAAGTCACGCAACATCGATGAATCTATTAATAAATTAATTATTATTTGCTGTACCTCTCTTAGCAACTTTAATGAAGCTGTTGTTAATACGTACTCCTGAATTTTTTTATCTTCCTTCAAGGTAGTAAAAACTCTACTGAATATTTAGGGTAATCTCTATATATCACGCAACCTTAGGTTCTTTGGAGTTGTTGTTTTTTTTTTTGTGGATTTATGATTCAATTTTCATAAAGTCTTATCTTTAGGGTACGAATCCTTTTTTTTCTTCTTTTGGTTACTTTTTGTATATAGAAGAATGAAGCTTCCTGTCCTGTCCTTTCCATTTCTGGAAAAATCCCATTCTGCTACCATTATTATTATTATTATTGTTTTTGTTACCATTTGAAAAACTATAAAAGTTTTTTCTTCTTTCGTTCTTTCTTTCTTTCTAAGAAAATACAGGAGATATAAACATTGTCACTTTAGAAATATTACCATTGAGGGGGGGGGGGGTTGTTATTTCCCCCCCCCCCCCCCCACACACTTTCTCTCTTTCTTCTCTCTACCCCTCCCTCCCTCCCTTTCTTTTTTCTTTCCTTTTCTTATCCTTCTTTCCATATGTTTTGTTCTTGTCTTTCTACTTTACTAATAATTATTACTTTATTTCCATGTCAAATCTTTACTTTTGAAAAAATTACAACTTTCTCTCACATGTCTAAGTTTGAAAAACGGTCTTAAGATCCCACGCAACTATTTTTACTGACCTCCAGAGGACCCAATGAAGTTTATTGTAGTTTTATGCTATTTGTTTTGTCTGTTCTTGAATGCAGTGTCTCATTATATGTATTTGGGAACCAAATACAGATGAAGAGTATGTGAGTGTACACTGTTTTATTACAGAGCAAAGTATAAACATACTCATCAGATAAAAACAGACATGGGGTGAATACTCTTGACTCTCATTTTGTTTACATCAATCCAATTTTACAATGATAGTAATTGCTCAAATATAGTTAAATTTAGGTAGACTGATGTTTTTATTTTATGCAAATTAGTTCCTGGAATGAAAATTTACGATTGTCTTTACTAACCTTAGCTATTCTTTAATCAATTCATGCAGTGTTATGAATGATTTGACTCGACATTTCGTTAAATGATCCATTCAAAATATTAGTAAAATAAGAGAACAAACACATGCTACGTTGTGGAACACACCTTACACTCCTGTGTAGGTATACGATGTAGGAACCCATGGAACGTAATCCCAGTTTAGAATGATCCAAAAAGTTTTAATTAAATTATTATTGATATTAGACGAATGTAGCAGTATTAAATAAAAGAGAGAGAGAGAATATCTCAAAACTGGAGTTACATAGTTTAAATATTTATCATTAATGGCATGGGGAAATAATTGAATTTATCCTTCCTCAATTATCAGAGCATGAAATAAAAAGTTAGATAAATGAAGGGTTAATTTATAAATGATATTTCCTTCCCCTTACACTTTGTTACCTCTTATTCAAGTGAGAAGTTGAGTTGAAAGAGTTCAAAATACCCGTCTTTATCCCTTTCAAAGATCCAAAGGTTATGTAATATGTGTTAATACTATGATAATGATTACACAGGTCATTAAATTTGAACTTTTAAAAATCCTAAGGAGTATAAGGATAATAAAAGTTATTTCGTTTTGCACACTGATTTCAAATCTGTAATATTTTTTTTTTCGAGAGTCCTACAGTTTTCGAGAAATCGGTCCCTACTTTTTTAGCTAATTAGACCCATTTTCCAACCTCAATATCAATTTAACCCTATAAGAATGCTCATTTTGTGCATTAAAAAATAATGATCCGCAATTGTATTGTATCTTTGTTTTGACCTAAAGGGACTCTTGGAGGCGTAGGGGATAGGAGGAAGCCCAAAAGTCGGCCAAAACGTTTGTACTTAAATAATTCCTTGAATATGCATGAGAAATGCATTAAAGAGCTGAGAACTACAGCCTTAAACGAAATGTCAAGTGCCCTTAACCAAGAAGAAATCGTTGTAAAAAACAACTGCAATAGACTCAAGTAGTAGCGTGCAGAAGGATTTCAGCTGATTTCGTAATCCTTCTGCGGGCTATTACTTAAGTAATAGCTCTACCGTGAGTCTTAGATTTCTAGTGGATTTTTGGTCGATATTGGATGAAAATTTTCACACTTAGATAGACGATTTCTTCTTTGTTATCACTTATTCAAATGAGAAGTTGAGTTATAGGTTGAGAGAGTTCAAAATCTCCATCTCTTTCCCTTCAAAGATCCCAAGGTTGCATGACATTTGTTAATATCAAGATAATGACTATTTGAGTCTTGATCACGTTTATTGAAACAAAATATCCTCTCTACGGAGTCATATCTCCTATATTTGATTGTTACAGGAAGGAAGTTTCATTGCTCTGAAATATATTTATGTGTATACAAATAGGGATAAGTTCAATACCTTTTATTTAAGTTGATATCCCCTAGAGTTTTTTTTTATTATGTATGTATGTTTGTATGGCATTAAGAATCAAATTAAATTCATTAAAAATTCAATTTAAATACATAGATATATGTACAAAAATCATCAGCCCTGAGGCTATGATTGCAGAAGAACCATTCATTAGTAGATCTATTGTTCTATGTGTGGCAGATGTAGATATTAAAAGAGTTTATATGAGACCCCCATGGGCTTGTAACCATTTCATTATCGTTAAGCTATTCGTATGGGGGGGGGGGATCTTCATGATTAGAAAAAAACAAAAACAAAATTAGTACCAGAAGGGATTTTCAAAAAGTATTTCAATTTTTATATTTTGAAACTTTGTCTCTCTCTCTCTCTCTGTTTTTTTTTTTTTTTTTCATTGGAAGCCCTAACTCCGATAAAGGGAAAGGAAAAAAAAAGTAAAAACTTATTTCTTTTGTAGCACAGGTATCCAGATACATCGATTATTATTGTTACAAAGAATAAGAAATATATATACATATATATAAAATAACCATTGGGATTTGACAAGAAGGGTCTGAAAATGAAAAAAGTTTTTGAGGAGTTTTTCTATGGATTTTCAATTCCAAATAGCTTCATATAAATGTAACTACAATGCAAAGAGTGTCAGAGTCGACCCTTCCTTTCATTTGATTTATTTATTGGTTATTGATTGGGAGGGGGGGGGGGGTGAGTTGTTATTTATTAAAGGAGAGGACACGTGTCTCGGATTTCTGGAAGTGATGAATGACAAACCAAAAAAACAAACAAACAAAGACATTTACTACAGGTCCATTCAAATGAAAATACTTTATCTCGAGTGATTAATAAATTCATTCACCAGATACGTCCATTCTGTGAAATGAGGAGACAAAGGAAAGGATTTTACATTGATTACAAGACAAAATGATTTGTAACTGGTTTTAAATTATTTTATTATTAAAGCAATCTCCTTTTTAGCTCATCTGAGAGACATTCAACTCATATTTGAATTTAGCATTCAATGAATGTTTGCTATATATTTATTTAATTTAGTATCTACTTTTTAAATCTGTTTATCGTCGTTCCTTGTTTGAAGGGGGGGGGGGTAAATGGGATCAGTGCCAATTCCAGAATATGTGGGGTCCAAGCAAGTAAAAAATAATAATAATTGAAGTTTTGTCACATTGGGTATAAATCCACATAACCTCAATTTTGAACTATCTAAATTTTAAGAATGTTTACATTTTGTAAGTGCACAGGGTTTGAACACTTGTCCACAATGCCATCTCCTTCCCCCTTTTAAAACCCTCACTGTAGGCATGTAGAGCAAAATTTCAAGCACATCAAATTTCAAATGCTCGAATTTCTGGAAAAAAACGATCCAATTTAACCAATTACATAAAAAGTCTTTGTATTAAAAAAACGACATGTCTCAAAATGGAGTTAACTTTAAAGTAAGCATAAATGGGAAATGGGAAGCATTTAAATATTATATATATATATATATATATATATATATAGTCAAAGATCTTCGAAGTAAAAGTCATAGGAATTTATTATTTTTCTCGTGAACTGAATCAAAACTTAAAAAGTAGGGTTTATTTTTTACAAAGGAAGAACACAAAGGGTCACACGCAACCCCTTAGCATGAATTTCTTTTGTAATAATTTTATTATGAGTAGAACATACATACAACTCATACTTCTGTTTCAGCTTTCTCTCTCTCTCTCTCTCTCTCTCTCCCTTCCATTGCTCCAACAATTACAATCTCTTTCAATAAAAGAAGAAAAAACGATATATAAATATATAAATTGTCAAAGACATCTATTTTGTATAAAAAGTGGGGAGTGAAAAATGTTTCTTTAAATGAGATATCAAATAACGTCATATTTGCTATCAAGGTTCATACCACGTGTAAAGGAGTTGAAATGAAAGAAAGAAATTATTTTAGGGAGGAACACTTCCCCCCCCCCCTTCTACCTTAACAAATATGAATAGAAAAAACAAATAAAAAAAAGATAATTTTGTATTCATATGTAGTTATATATAGAATTTCAAAAACTTGGTATTTGATTATCCTTTTCTCTCCCTGACAAGGATAAAAAGAAAAAGGATTCAATCATTTGAAATAAGAGTTATTTGGAAGGAAAGAAAGAAAGTAAGAAATTGGGGGAATCGAAGATGTTACATAGATCATTATTTGGTTCATTACCTTTCAATCAATTCCTCTTTTCGTTCTCAAGTTATTACCTCCTTCCTAAGAGTCCATGAATCAACATCCATTATGAATGTAGAACAAATATTGTGGCTCTGCTAATTGTTTAGGCGTAATTTTGTTGCAGGGGTTTAATAGGTATGTACGCATTATAACTTATTTGTTGCATAAGGATATACTGCGTTCAAATCCTTTTAAAACCAGCTCAGTCTAGAATGTCACAAAATAAAATAATACCACAAAGAATTATTTGGTGGACATAACAAAGATTTATCAATCGCAATTTTATTCTTTCTAGCAGGAAGCAAAAGGTGATTTTATTCCATAGTCAAAAGTGTCCGATTATAACAAAAAAATGTATATTGTTTTATCACTGTTGCTACATATATTGTTAAGCAAGATGGACTTTTGTAACAGTTGCAGGAGGGGTCTATTTTAAGGATAAATGAGCTATGAACCATCTTTTCTTTTTTTTTTTTTTTTTTGATATACAAATTGCCAATTTATTGATCTCAATTTTTCATTTTGAGGAATGATGATATAAAAAAATGTTGGCTCTTCTAAAATGAAGATAGGCTTAAGATATTTTGGCTTCAAGTGGTCTCCTTGAGGCTGATGAAGCTCCAAAAATAAAATATGTTAAAAAAATCACCAATTTGTTATATGGAAAAAAATCCCAGAAGATGTGTAGGCATTTTTATTTTGTTCTACTTGGAATTAGTCCTTTGCATTTATTTTTGTACATTTTAAATAAATCTGAACTCAAACTTCTCCTGTTTCATCATATGGAATCACATATTTAGTCTATGTATTCAAATGAATTTATACTGTAAATGAAACAAGGAGTGACGAATGGAAAGTTAGTAAACAACCACTTGTTTGCATGTGTGAAACCCGAGCAAAACCTGACCTCGCAGATGATTCTACACGAGTATGAAGCCAGAGGGGATCGTGGTCACAGTAGTATGTACATACATGGATGTACATGAGTTGTTATCACGTTATTATGCCCCTATCTAATGTGAGAAGGGCTGACTATTTCTTATTTCTGGAAGAAGTAGACTATTTAGTATGTCCACATATATATATATATTTCTATAAATCTCATGGATTGGAGATTTGATATTTTTTTTTGATATGTAGATATCCCTGTTTGATTGGTTTTTTTTTTCTTCTTTTTTTTTGCTTTTAAATAGTAACGTTCTGTGACAGCAGAGGGCATGTCACTGAATAAATACTTTGATACTGTTAAATCTACAGAGTATTACCTATATGAACTTTATCCATGAATGAATGAATGTTTAAGTTGCCCTCATGAACCAGAGAAGGATGTTAATTTATTATAAACTCTCTCTCTCTCTCTCTCTCTCTCTTTCTCTCTCTCACTCTCTATATATATACTATGAAAAGTTCAATATTTCTTATTATTATTTTACTTTACGGAAGAAAACTTTTATATATTATTTTTTCCTTTTTCTCCTTATCCCGGTATCCCTTTTATTTTCTTCCTTTATTCCCCCATTCACCTGATCCGACACTCCTATTTTCACCTAGTTTATTTTTACAAGAAAATTATGTTTATATATATATATATATATATATATATATATAAAAGCACATAGGTACATACTACTTTACATATTTACATTATACATATATCAATCAGAGAGAGAGAGAGAGAAAAAAATAAATTTTTCAACTTCCCCCCCCCCCTACTTACCTACCTAGTACCCATATAAAATATATACATATATATATACAGTGTATAAATATTTATCTAAATACATAGGTACATAGACTATAATAGATATGTACATCCAACAACCCTACACTATTTTGATAGTTTTTATTTAACATTTGAATTCTATATTTCTTCTCTCTACACGACCTAAAAATAATAATTATGTATTATTATATATGTATATAATTCCTCTTCTCTGCAATCATGCAGAGAAATCAAAAAATTTTTATGTATGTAAATACATTAAACAATGATTAATTAATTAATTAATTATTACTATCCTTTTTACCATGATCTCTTTTTTTGATGCTTGAAGTTTAATTTGTTCAATTTTAAAGCAATTTTAAAATTAAGTTTTCCTGATATTTCTTATATAGAGGGGTTTAAATATAAATTGAGCCCGTGGATGAGAGGAGAGGAGTGAAGTGACACTTGAAGCATTTTGCTGAAATTTCATGTGACTTTCATTTGTTTATCAGTTTTTGTGACTGCAAATCCAATTGTGAAAATTCATTTGAATATTTCTTGTCATTAGGAATTCAAGTATTATGAACTTATAGCTTTGACTCTATAGAGCTTTGTTTTTGAGAATCAAATATGTAGGTGTCTGTAGGGTGTGATGTGACGTGACGTGACGTGAGGCAAACGTTGAGAAGAAAAATGACTAAATCCTGGTTCAAATGTGTTTCTTCCTCTTCTTTTCTTAAGAAGATTGTATGTGAAGGAAAAGAGAATTGATTTGTGATCAATCGATTGTATGTAGGCGAAAAACTGACAATGGATCAAAATACTTGTTTTATTCTATTTTCATAATTTCATATTAGCATTTATTTTTTTAATTTCACCTTTTCATAAAAAAAAATATCTCCAAGAAAAGTAGTTTCTGATGAGGCCTTATATAATACATATGTAGATATATAAGCCTCTTTTTGTTTTGTTGTTTCATAATGCTTACATATGCTTAACAATATGAGACCAATTTGTGTATTTATATATATGTACATATATAAATAACTAAATGAACTACTCAGTTATAAAGAGTACTTTGTTTTTTTACAAAGGGCCTTTCCTGTCATTGAGTAACTAATGAGTTGCATAATTATGAATAGCAGATTTACAGATCCTTTTTCCTTTGTCGTATAATCCAATTACAAAATTTCCTGAGGAATGAGGTGAGCATTAATAATAATAATAATAATAATAATCTATTCATTTATAATTACCGTATATCCTCGCATATAAGCCTACCTCGCATATAAGCCGACCCCTAAAAACCAGACCTAAAATGGTGAATTATAAAAATTCGCGTATAAGCCGACCCTATAAATCGTATTGCGTCATACGCATCTATCACAGCAAAAAGTTGCAGAAGAGAATAAAACAAAATGATAACCAGTATTTTTATGTTTAAATTTTATTAATAACAGTAAGAAGTATATCAAAATCCTTCAAATTCATGCGTGTGCGTGCTAATATCAATCAGCACTGCTTTGAGAGCGTCTTCGAGTGTCAGTCTTTGAGTACGATCAGAGTTATGCGCGTATAAGCCGACCCCTTAATTTGGAAGCTTTTTTTGGAGTTTTAAACTCGGCTTATATGCGAGGATATACGGTAACATTTGAAGATGGGCCCTTATGTTTGACAAAAAAAAAAAAGAATAAAAAGATGAGTAAAACATCAGAGTCATCATTTAACGTACGGTTAAGTCCTTTGCTTTTAAAAAAGGATTTTCCTTTTGTATATGGGTCTGTGTAATTTGATTATCATCTCTCTCTCTCTCCAAGACATTGTCCTTCATGAAACAAGAGACACAAATATGGTTCCTTATATTATATATATATATACATATATATACATGTATACGCATCATTCAGAAAGAGTCGATTCCTTGAATCAGAAAATCATTTTAGCATGAAGATAATGACAGTCTTATCCATCACTTTTGGAGTGTATTGTTAGCTAAGAGAGTAATTGACCTTGAAGGACACTTGAATGGACAATAGTGGTCAGATATGTATCATCCATATACGTATATATACAATGAGTTCCACGAAGATCATTTTTGATGAGATGAATCTCTTGTATGTTATGTATTGTGTAGTATGTTAAATAACAGCTCTGGTAATTCCCTTTCTTCACAAAATAGATAAGTATGTATACATTTTGATTGTGACAGTAGTTAAACTTCATTTTAAATTGAAAAAAAAAACCCTAAAAAACTATCTACATACTTAGAAAGGTATCTATGAAGTTCATGCTACATCAGATCTCGACTGTTTTGCCTTTTTAAACATGTTGTGTTAGAGATATATACTCCAAGCCTTTTAGCTGTTTTTTTTTCTTCCCTTATTTGGCAATGTAACATAGCTTGTCATCGTTTCTTTATCTCATTAGATATTCAAATACTTAATTCACTTACATAGATATGTAAATCAGGTTTTCAAATATGTACAATTTGTCTGTGGAGAGGTTGTGTGTTGATACATATTCTTATGGGATGCCAAATCCCTTTTTTTTAGCTTCATGGAATAAGTTTTGTTATTGTTCTTGATATATTTAGTGGGTGATCTAAGTGTAGAGCCCTGATTTAGGCATTTATTAATAGTGATATGCGTATACATACATACATAGTTGTTAGAATGGTATAAACACATGAATGTCTTTTTCTCAACTGGATTAAAAGTGTCCTTTTGTATATATAATTCTCGGTTAAAAGGAGTTTGAACACATCAATAGTCATACATAAAAGTTATTTTTGGGGCTTGAAGGAACCCATTTTGTGAAAGAGCGGAACTCTATACTCTTTATAGCTTTATTATAGCTTGGAATGTAAATAATATGCAAAATGCCGCGTGCGAGATTTTGTGGAGTTGGCACTTCGAACAATCCTTTTTGTTTTCCAAAGCTGTTATCATTTTTCCTTTATTACTGAGGGGAGAACATCTACCTGATAGTAAAGATCTTGCATGAAGGAATACATGCATTAAGGTTCATAAAGCAAATAAAATGTAAACAAAAAAGGGCTCAAGTCCTCGTATAATTATTATTAGTTAAAAATGTATAATTTCCTGACATTAATTTCATTTAATTTTCTGCCTCTCATCTATGGTATATGTACATAATGTTATTATTTATTATTGATGTCTTCATTTGTATTTATAATGGAAAATAGCAGCTTGTAGCTCAGTAAAACGTCATGACAGCTCAAGCTGCTTCCCTCTCAACATTCATCAAATTGTCAGAGTGCCCAGGTTGATGATTTTCTCTTTCTTTGATTCCTTACAAGCCCGATTTGCATATTATTTACATTCCTAATTATAGCATTCCTTTTACTCATATTCATGGACTTTCCCTTTCCAATATCTGTGTATGTATACAGACATGCCATAGAGTTGAAGACTACATCAACAGGGACGGCATTCATCTACTGGATCAACACATCCCCAACTTTCTTGTATAAAAATAATATTAAAACAACTTTTTTGACATTTATCATGGATGTTCCCTTTGCTTTACCTCACTCTGCTGACCTCACATTCTACAACTAAGTGTATTTGTTTGTTTATTTTGTGTTTGTGTGTGTGTGTGTTATTTTTCTCCCTTGGGCTATGTTCAAACAAAAGTACTTAATATAATTAATTTTTTGTTCGGAAAGTTAAACATTCTGAAAATGAGTTGGATTTTATCCATATAAGTAGTTATTATTTGAGTCATATCAAGGAATGAGTGCTTCAGAAACCTTTGCAGATACATTTGTTCCATACAAATTCCCCACAAAAAAAGAGAAGACTTATATGTCAATTTATATTTGAGATATGTATTTATGTACATATGTGGTAAGACCTGATTTTGAGGGGATATTGGAGTCATTGACAGTAACTTAAAGGATTGTTTTAAACTCACTTGAGAGGTACCTTTATTAAAAATCGAAGCTTACTCATTGAGGAGATATTTGAGAAAGCTTATACAAGTAATCCAATTTTTTCCAAATATTGTCATTTCTTCATAATTTTATCTTTAGCGATAGGTCTCTGAATAGTATTCAAACTGTTATGAATACTGATTAGTGATCTACTTATACTATTTTAAAAAACATCTTATAAAATCGTGATGGAATTCCATTTATTTAATTGTTGCAATCGTCCCCTACTACAGAAATATTTGATAGATTGCATTCAAATAATATTTGTGAGAAAGTAGGGATTTGAATATCCTTTAAATAGATTCAGTCAATCATAACAGGCAAATAAATATAAATGTTTTTACTACATTTTGGTGGATTTAACTCAAACCAGCTGCTAGCAATTGATTCAAAAGCAAAAACTGCAACAAAAAGGTTCTAAATTTTCTTCATGGAAATTTGACGATTTTAATGTCCCATTTTCAGTGTTTAAGAAAGCTCATAAATTTATTTAATAAAATGTCTATTAGTCAGTGTGTCTCCCTTTGAAAACGATCAGTACTTAGACAAAATGTTCAAGCCTTAATTGTTCTAGAATCCCTCTATTAAAAGCCTCGTATGTGCATTGATCACCTCAAAAAAACAAAAAACAAAAAAACAATAATAATAATCTCTTGCTAAGCTGTGAGCAAATCCCTAGTTTTTTAAAATAAAAGTTTTAGAGCAACTGCTAATTGAATGTTGTAATATGGGGTTTTTGTATATTTTTCCTATTCAAGGAAAGGTTGCAAGAGTCATTGACTATGTTCAAATGATTATCGTTTAATTAAAATTAGGAAATTTACTAAGGCTTGACCAAGAAATTATTATTACTATCGAAAAGGATATTATACATTTAGGCACATTTAGAGATTGATTGATTTATGTTTTACCAAGTCTTTTAGCCTATGAATATGTCACGACATAAGGTTAAAAAAATATATCCCTGAGAAGATTTTAAACTTTCAAAATAACCGAATATACAACTGGGGTTGCCATGATTGTGCTTAGCCCTCAAAATAATAGGTGATTTATTGCACACTTAATATGTAACATCATGGACTCTTATTTCTATAAGTTGCCTATGAGTAAGTTCCATTTGCAAGATTTGATATCATTGTATTAAAATATTTTTATTTTTTGGGGGGTAATTCTCTAATTTCAATTTTAATACTTCAAAGAGCATAGAAAGCCATCTCATTCTGGCCTCCTTAGAGCAACAAGAAAAGAAAAGTCCCGAATCTTTCCTTGAAAGTAGTTCATTGAGTCTCACAAAATCAAGGCATTCAAGGCCATTTTAAAATGAATAAATATATTTAAAATATAATTATTTGAAATGGGTAGGCCCATGAATGACCCATTTTTGAAAAATGCAAAATTATGGGTGCATAAAATAGGTATGACGAGGTAAAAGTATAATTAATATTAAAAATATTCTACGAAAAAAAAAGAAAGACTTAAGCCTAGCGTGAAATAAGAATTGTCTTTCTTTCTCTTTCTCTCTCTTTTTGAGAGATAGATTGGGGGTGAGGAGAAGACTAATCCCCCTTGAGTATGTCCACAAAAATATTATCCTCACAATAAGTAGAAATTAATTGCATTAAAAGTCATCATCTCACTTATTGAGTAGCTGACGGCATCCAATTATATTATCTACTCAATAGAAAGATAAAAAAATAACATACTCATGTTAGGGAGAAGAAGTTAATATTTTTTAATCCATAAAATCAAGTGCTCTACGACCTTTATTCCTCATTATATGATCTTTAATTTTTAATACCTATAAAAGTAGGATAAATACTTGAATTTCAATGTAGAATTAAATGGCATTGAAATATTAGCAAATACTTTAGATTTCTAAATCGATACTATATCTATCTAATATTTGTTATGACTTAATTGGCCCTTGTACTTGTTGCAACATGGTATGTAAAACACTTTTTTCAAACTTTAAAGGATTAAAGTTATCTTCTTCTTTTTTTCTTTTTCTTTTTTGATGTTGACAGAACAGTTGGTAAAAAGCTGCTCCGTTTTTTTGCTCAAATCAGATGACGCAGTGCTCAATTACAAAAAAAAAATGTTATATCTATGTCTGAATTTTGACGGAAGATGGTGTACAGACACTTGAAGCAAACTTTAGGGGGGGGGGGATGAAGAGGTCAGATGCAGTGTGGTTCGAACCGAGACTTAAGATGGAGTTCAATATCCCACTGGCAACAAGTTCAGAACAGCATACATCGCCTCACATGGGAGGTTCAAAGGAGAATTGGCCTCTGACATTTCCAAACATGAGACTTTTGAACTATTGTGTGTGGACACATGTGGAATGGAAGGCCTATAAAACCCCCTACGCCAACATCGAAGCCCTGAAGTCGGCTGTCAACAAGGAATGGGTCAACACGTATATGAATGAGCCCTCAGGCATCGTGTAGAAGCCTGTATTTTAAAGGCAAGTCTCAATATTTGAGGAATAACATATAATATGTTGAGTTACCTGTTATTTTGTTGTTTTAATGGTCAAAACCACTGGAAATAATGGATTTTGATGTATAAAGGAAGGAAGTTAAAAACATAATGGTTTATATTTTTGTTCGAAATTCAAGGTTTTAAATCCCTGAGTTTATATTTTCGCCAATGTAACATATTTTGTCTATTTCCAAGCATGGGACTCTATTTCCTTTTTTGACGTTGATGTGCCCAATGAAGATTTCTATAAGTATTATCCATTTTTAACCTGATTTGAAATAGAATGAATGACTAGTAAAAAAAAAAGTAGATTTTAATATTAGCTACTTATGACGTAGTTTGGAAAATGAATTTGATTTGTTAATTCAAATACTGATCAAAGCCATCAATGATTTTAAAAAAAAAGATTATATATATTCAAATAGTTATCTGATAGAATTGAACAACTCTATAATAATTATTAAATTAATAAATTTATTTAAATTTCGATGATATTATCGACTTGGCTCCAATGAGGATTACTATGGAAATAACCCAATAATTAAGACAAATTGAGAAATATCTTTGTTTATCACATTTAAAACCAAAAGGGTTTTTGATTTTCAATATCGTTATCGTCTTATTTCTAATGTTCAACATAAAAAACAAAACAATTTTCCTCCTTTTCTTCTATGTACATACATAATCTTTCGTCTACGTTTTATTCCTCTCAAAATATGTATTTTTGACAAAAAGAAAAAAAAAGTTTAATTTTATTTCGGGAACCAGAGCATAAATAGATAAAAAAAAATATTTTTTTATTTTACGTACATATATTATTGGGTAAAAAGTCATAAATAAATATGTACCTATGTACTTAAGTCAAATTGTTTTCTGTCAAGAGGAGGTATTATTGACATTTTTGACATATTTCTCTCTCAAATAATAAAATAAAATAAAATAGAATAATCTTCATAATTTCACGTTCTACAAGTTTAGTATTTTGAACAACAGATCCTAGAGGAATTTACTAAAAAAAAAAAGATCCTTTCAAAAATAATATATGTAATATTATTAAAAACTCTCAAATGACGACGACCATGCACATATTTGATATTTATATGTTACATCGATATATACATAGCAAATTGAATAACTTATATATTTTTCTGTCAAATTGAATTTGTACATCTACTATATGTTATATGTGTGTGTATAAATATGTACATACACAAATTGAAAGAGAGAAGGGAGAAGGCGTTTGTTTCTGACATATTGTTGTATGTATTTATGACGTAAGATTTTTTTATTTATTTTATTTTTTTTTGTAAAAATTGATATTTTGCATAAAAATAAAAGATTTATTTTATAGAGAAAATGTAAATTTTGTTGAGAGAAGGGAATCATCATCGCTATTGTGCCTTTTCCCAGAATAATAATTGAATTATTTACAATTCATATTTCGGTTTTATTTTATTATCCTTGGGCTATTGAAATTCTTTATATCTATTGGGAAATGAGTAAAGGGTTGTTTTCCTTGGTAGTATGACCCCACAAATGAGGGCAGGAGGGCGAGCACTCCTTTTCTTCATTACTTTTCATTAAGACGTAATATATGTATGTATATATGCTACATATAAGATAATAATAACAATAAATAATAATATAAATTAATAGTCTTAAATGTGGATTATCTTTAAGTTTATTTTCCTCTCTTTACCTACGGAGTAAGAGGAGGGTGCGTCTACTGCTTCAATTTAGTATTAATAGCAGTAGAGTTTCATTAATCTTGGTTAGTTACGTTCCGACATATATGTATAATATACATACATTGATAGAAACATTTATCAAGGAAGAAAATAAAAGACGTTCAACCCTTACTCAGAATGCTAAGAGATTAAGGATCAGTATCTTTTAAGGATTCGAAAAACAAAAACAAAAATACCAAAGATACGAACTTTTAAAAATAAGGAATTAATATTTTAATTCCTTATACATATATATTGAAGGAACACAATTGCTACAGAAAAGGAAGTTAAGAATATATACATACCCGTCCATGAATATTTAGATAGTTCCCATCCTTGATCATGTGGTTGCAGGGACCAAAGGTACGTTGATAAATAAAAAAAGGGTACATTGTCATCATCTCAATCAATGCAATGGACATGCCTGAGTTATTGTTCAAGCTGAGGTTTATGCAAATAATTATAAAATAAGAATAATCTGCAAATACAATCATTCCAGGCATCACTGATTTGTACATAGAGACATACGATAATAAATTCTAGAGTGCATGAAGAAGGTGAAAGATTCACATCATATCGTACTCCTAGAAAAAAGACAATTGGTTGACATCAGCTGCGAGCATGGTTTTAATTTTGAAGAGAGAAAGATGTGCATATTATCACTCTAGCTCGAACGTCCGATGTCCCTCTTATTTTACACCTCTACAATAGATAGTGTACATACATATAGGAAATATATTGAATTTAAAACAATTGATGCTTCCTTCTCAATCTGGGGTACAAATCGAACGTAAAAGCCATCCCAGTGAACAAAATTTTTATATTTATAAACATCCAATTGTTAATAAGAAGAAGCAATACTTTAATAAAGCTTTGATTAAGATTAATGGAAAATTATTTTCGCGTATTTTGTCTGTCCATATAAATATAACAATTAATGATATATAAAGTTTTACAGAGGGGGTTCATTTGGTAATCTAGGTGGAAATGATGTCTTGTAAAAGGGGTATCATGAATTATAGTGAATACAAACTAGCTCGGTTCGTTTTTAAAAGATAACTCTGGCTTTTAAGATTCTTCAATTTTGTTGGTAATTAAGCTGCATTTGCGAGAGGCTGTATGTGTTGACTTTAATTAGAAGAAAAGTGCAACTAAACCGCATTGAATGCCTGTAAAAGCTTATAAGGGCAATGCTTCAACTGATAAGTTATATATGGAATGACTTTTACGTTTCAAAAATGGCTTTGAAAACAAGCTTCTCTCTGACCAGCCAAAAAAAATCCAAGACAAAGTATTTGAGACATTACTCAAAGACAAGAAGAGCATGCAAAATCATTGAAAATTATGCAATAAGCCTTTTTTATACGATTGAAATCCATGGGTATTATTCACAAGCAAAAAAAAAAGCCACAAACACGAACCGAACTCATTTATATATTCAATACATTGATATTAGTTACCCGGATCAAAAGTATTAATTAAGTGTAAAGTGAAATTTGTCCACGTTTAAGTTTTCAATTTTTTTTTTTTTTTGATTTTTTAAATAAAATTCGTTGATCTCGTGGAACAAAAAGTGGATCTTGTTCTACATAGGAAAATAAATAAAATATGTGTAATCATCGGCCCTTTAGCATTTGATATAAATCTACTTATTATTGATTTCATAATTAATTAACTTACTCACCGATAAATTGATCGAGCCATGTTGTAGAGGCATCCATTTCTAAATTAGCTCCCCTCCCCCAGTTTTTGTTAGTTTATTTATTTTTTGAAACTTTGTATTTTCATTTATACAATTTTCATATAATATGTAAGTATATATATATATATATATATATATATAATTTGTCAATTGAAAGTACAGTCTGTCAAAAACAGTTTGAACTCTTTCCCCCTTTTTTTTTTTTCCTTTTCCCTATTGCCGTACTTACTTACTAACTACATATTGTTACATCATACTACTCATAGCATATTATAATACTTAGAGGCATTTATGGTGGAGGGGGGTTGTATAATGGAGAGAATAAAATAAGAAAAAAGAAGAAGAAGGAGGAAGTGAACCCATTATTATGTCTTTTTATTTGAAAGATAATCTCTTTTATGGAATGGGCCCGTCTTATTAAATTAGTTGGTGGGTATATGTTATCCTACATAATACATAATATGTAGAATAGTCCGAATGAAGTATACAAAATGGCTCTTATCCAAATGCATTGTTTTTTTTGTTCGTATTATTATTATTTTACTTTCTTTCCTTCTCTTTTGTTTAAGACAGGGACTCCTTTCCCTTTCGTTTATAACAAACGTTACAATCTATTCTTGTAAATTAAAAGGAGTAACGACCACAAGTCATGTGCATACTATTAATTCAGTCATACCTTGAATAACAAGAAGAAGGTTGGTTTTACACAGATTATGTACCTATATACTCAAGTAGCTTCTTAAGCATACATTTTTGCTGTTATGTTCGTGTTTAGGTCTCAAAAAGCTGACTCGTTTAACTGATTTTTTTTCTTAGAAAAGATATGTATATATATATATATATGTATACCTATATTTTTTTTAGTCCATTCATTTTGTTAACTAATTTGTTACAAACATGCGTAACTTATTTTTGATAGTAAAGCAAGTCCAATGAATACATTAATTTTTAAACATTAATATGTATCAATTTAAAAGAGGGTTTTTAAGCAGAGAGTGAACTGAGGCAAATATTATTTACTATATTAAGTCAAACATGGTTCATACTATCTCTGTAAATATGGAGTCTCTCAAATGAGGATTCCCATAGTGGATCGTGGTGTGTGGCACAAGCATTTTAATAATTATTGAATGAGACAGAGGTAACAGGGGTTCATTTATAAAGTTAAACAACTTGAGTCTACATACATAGATAATTTAGTAACATCATTCATTTGATCAACTTGTTTGAAATAGATTATTCTAAAGCAATAGAAATCAGAGATAGAAAACATACATACAAACAAATCAACTCCTTATCGTCCTAATACATTGCTTAATACAATCATTTTGATTCATACTCCTCTCACGTATCTAACAAAAGGATATTTTATATTTATTAACTAACAAAAACTTGTTGAAGCCCTTGGAATGGCTCGTCACTCCCCTTATAAATAGAACAGTCTCCAGAGTTTGTCTATATTGAAAAACAGGTCTTTGTGTTGGCAATTCTTTTTCTCTATAGTGACGTATAAATGATTAATAATATCTACATATATTTTGTCAAATGACAAAATATGTATATGTATAAAATATGTACATCATTTAAATGTGTATCATTTGTCCATTTGTTCAGTTGTACATACATACATTTATTGTGTATCGTCTGCTTAGGAAATTGAATCCAGGGGTCGACAAATGACTAGGTCTAAGCTTTTATTTGATAATGTATAATATGATTTATGTGATAGTCCACGTTGCTCTGATCTTCTCTCATGGACGTATGTAGGTAGATGGAGAGGGAAATGGGGAGAAGCCGAGGGGGGGGGGATCATCCCTTTATACTTAAGCTCTGTAATTGAATTCATTTCACTTTTTTTTTTTCATCTTCCCTTATCTTAACATACGTACCACTTGAAAGTCACTTCTTTTTTTCTCTTCTTCTTCTTTCGTTCTCCCTTTTATATATATATATATATATATCTGACATTGATCCTGCTTGACCTATTTGTGAACCCTTATTCAACCTAATGGAATGTCATTGATGTAATTTGTAGTTTACATCTTTTAATATCGTTGTTTGAAGTTCTTCATCATAATTTAATTATCATAATGAACCATCCTTTAAATCAGAAGCTATTTATTTTACAAAGTTAGTCATGGGTTGATTGGGTATAGATGTCATATTTCAAATACAATTACATGATAAGAATTATCTTAGTGCCACCAACCATTCAGCTTCATTTATAATTTATATGTTCAACAAAATTGCAAGCAAATCAATTAAATTGCTAAACGACACCCTCTAAAGGACTGACTCTCAATCTTTTGTCATCCGCAATCCCTTTTTTAAAAGTTTAACATTCTCAACACAACAGTGACTTATAACCACTAGCTTTCTTTTTCCTTTTCTGTGAGGAATAGAAACATGTTAAAAACCCTGTAATTATTTGTAATTCTATTAGTAATGAAAGATCCGTTAATTACAATTTTATTGCAAAGAGTTTAAATTCTCTATAAAAAATGATTTGATTAAAAAAAGGAAGAAAAGTATTACTTATGATTTTTTGAAATTTATTTGGTGCTTTAATAAAGAATTTATATACAATAATTATTCTATCTTTTTTTTAAAATATCAAACTTTAATTAATTGATTGCTTTTACAATATTAATTGACTGATTGAGATGGATTTTGAGGTGAAAGAAATACAGAAAGTTTATATTAACTACAGATTTGAATTTTAAATGAATTACCTCAAATCCTAGAAAGTGTTTGACAAATCTTTCATTTTTAAGGGGCTTTGTTCAGGGATATAGAACGTCTTATTTTTTTCTTCAATTATTTAGCTTTAAAAGCAATAGAGACTCCATGAAAGTGTAAAAAATGGATACATGTATATATATTTAATAATTTGCATGTCTCTAGAGCAGTGTTTCTCAAACTCTACGCCTCGAAGAATTGCCAGATGTGTCATAATTTTTGTTTTGTTTTTGTTATTTAAAAGAGAACAAGATCCAGGAATGTATGTGCCCCATTATTTTAGCTACTTAAAAGTTTGAAAAACACTGCTCTAGAGGATTTAGATTTAATGCTATTTAATAGTGGTTATTTTGAGGACAAAAAAATTACTCGAGAATATTGAGATTGAAGATATTTGAGGATCATATGGATTCACTCTGGAGATGGGCTAACACTCCCCAATGGCTGTTACTGCTTTTCATATTTTTGGGAACCGTAAAGATGTTTTTTTAGTTTTTTTTTATTCAATCATATCAGAGTGGAGTCACATAGATACATATCCTTTTCAATCATACAAAAAAATACACAAAAAAAAGCTTGGATCCGTTTTTGCTATTGAAATCAATTGAACTTAATAAGTATTTGATTCCCTTTGGGTTGAACTCTACGTAACTAATTACGTATGTACGTATAAGGTTAATGCTCTCAAATGAAGAAGAAGTTGGTATTGAGAAAAATAGATGAAAAGTAAAACTGTGTATTTATCCACTTTTGGCTCCTAATTTGATTATGTCACACACTTTGTTCCCTCAAGAAAAAAGTGTTTTTATTATTTTATTTTTTTTAATAAGAAAGATGGAAAAAGGGGGAATGGAAATGAGAGATATCATAGCTCTATGTACATACATACATGAAGATGAAGGTAGATATCATGAATTATTTAAAACGCGTAAAGAACATTGACCCCCCTGATGGAGGAGCCCCCCCCCCCCTCCCATTTATCTTCCTTTGTAGTTACTCCTTCCACGTCTTGTCAGTCGGCTATACTTTATCAATTAATTTAATTCATTATTACATATGTATATCCAAAGGAAAGTAAATGGTTTGTGGGTTGTAACAAATGATCAACATACAAACATCCAAACACAGAGTAATGTTCACATAATTTCCTGTCTACATATGTTTGCCTCGGAGAATTGTAATCGAGTCACAGGATTCGTTTTACAAAGTCACACAGCTCAAGAGGGACCATTGACTCCGTGAAGGGTATTCAAGTCCTCTTGAGTCACATAATTCACAGACTATAGAGTGACTTGGATACTCTGGCTTGAGTATCCATTCATTTTGGAAGTACAAATATACATAAATATGGGTGGGGGGGGGGGATAGATCAGGCTTTAGAGTTAAAAAGAGCGAAATACTTATATGAATACAATTTAAAATAAGATTAGGTAAGGTTACTTGACCGGCAAAAAAAAAGGATTTAAGTAATCCAAAATTGGTTAGAGAGCAACAAACTGAATGTTCCATTGATGATCAAATTAACTAAGACAATTTATCCTATATCAAGGACTCTCCACAGAATGTAGCAAGTCTCTGCCATACCTGATTCAAAAAAAGTCATGACGGAGAGCAAACTCAGACACGAAAGAGGTCACAACATAGCACACTCATATTATCTACTTATAAAATGCAGAGCCTCTCTCCATTAAATTGCTTTGTAACAAACACCCTTAGATATGTACACTTCCAAATAAGTATTATAATTGATTGACTCTTGATGTTGTTGTTTCTATTCTTCATCATTTTATTTTGACTCAAGTGTTTTGAAAATTTTTCATTTTACTTATCCAAAGAAATAATATAGAGAGTCATTACTAGTGGTAGTAAATATTAGTAGGACTCTAATCGAAATAAAAAAAGGATAAGGGTTTTACTACTCAAGCTTGAAAAAGGATGTATCCATGTACAACATTCCAACAACTCTATCTAGTACGTAGTTATTCAAGCGTTTAGTCTCAGAGTAGTATGTGTAACCCCATACAGATCCATAGTTATTTTATGGGAGTCTTTATAAAAAATAAAAAAAAACCCGAAGGGTTGATTATTGATTTATGATTGTATGTATTTCAATTGGGGATGATCTTAGTGGCCGGGGATAGAGAGTCTATCATTGTATAATTTTCAAATTATAGGTCTATACATACATAGATATATATGTATAGACTTATAATTCCTATGTCTCAAATAGGATGCATACGTGAAGTAAATAATTTACTTTCATTCTGACATTGTCAAACGATGCACACAAAAAGACGTTTTCAATTTGTTAAAATAAAGAAACAAATCCATTGAAGGACATGATGAAATAATCTGAAACTGACAGCTCCATGTACATAATATGAAAATGTCTCATCTATGTATATACTCTCAGCTGTTATTGTTCCCATCTTGACGACTCATTTGTGACCATTTTGATTCACTGAAACCCACAATGATACCCTCATAACCTGTATGTAATAATAATATACATACATACATATATCATAAGTGTATTTAATTGATCACTGAATTTGGTCTTTTTTTTTTAATTGTTGTTACTTTCACTCTCGTAAGAAGGAAAGGTTGAGAGAGTTAACAGGGATTCCCCTAGTTGATCGAATCGAATCAATGGGGACTTTTTTTTTTCATCAATTTGAATTTTTCAGTTTTTCTAATTTATTTACATATATGTATGTACTTCTTTCCTTCCATTTCTTTTGTGGTGAAGAGGTTGCGAGATGTATTGAATATACATATATATATATATATATCATTCTTTGTAGTTTATCTACAAACATTTGATTAGATAGAGTCCCATGGTAGGAAAATGAACTTTTCGTTTTTTTATAATTTAATTACCGCATTTCCAAAAAAAGAGCTTCCAAAATGAAATGTATTTATGAACATGTTCCTATCCCTGTATTGAATGAGTATACATATATGGCGTACATGAAAGCTCTTTTCATAATGAAATTCAAAATTTAATTTCTACAAAAAAAAAAAAGTCTTATTTAATAATAAAAATAAACAAAACAAGGAGTCAATGGTGTGACTTCCATTCACCCCTCTTCTCCTCACTTTGAACATGATTGTAATTTATCAAATTCCAGAGGAGGAGGAAGAGGCTACGAGGAATGAATCGTACATACATCCAAATAAATGTTCAGTAAAAGAATAGAGGAGAAATGAATTCAAAATATGTAAGGAAAAGACATTACATTTGTGAGAAGTAGGGAAGAGAGGATTGACTATCACCGTTTTGATGAGGAAACAGCTCATTTGTTTCTTGAAGAAAAAAACAGAAAAGAAAAAAAGGGACCCATTTTGAAGACACCAAAAATTCAATAGATGACATATGACGAACGCTCCACATACATACATACAAACATTCCTCACTCACTCACACACTCCTCTCATCAAAAACAACAATAGTATGTATATGCACATATATTATGTATGTATGATAAAGTGACTCCCATTAAGGACACATGCCCTAATGAAATATGAAATAAATATTAGAGTCCCACTTAGACTTCCTTCTAGCCCACATTCTACAGTTTTCACCACCTGTCTAACCAACCTAATGTTATAGCAATGTTGTTCAAGCATTTACGCGCTAACTTTATCTCTAAAATGACAGACAATGAATGAGGAAAATATTAATATACATATATCATCATCAATAAGTCAGTGCCTCAAATGGCTAGAATTCAAGTATCTACCTACTAATCTAAAGTCTTCTTTGTTCCTCTAACACATCGTTTTCTAAAGTGTAGTTTTAGTCTATTGTGGTTAAAAATCAGTATTCTTTAATTCCTATAAAAGCTGGTTGAATATACCCCCCCCCCCCAATATGGCTGACTTTCATGAGGTGAGGGTATTAAAACGCTCTGTATAGTAAGGATTATATAAACTAAACGCGAGTCCATTTGTTCTTTGGTATGCCTAAGGGAACATCAATGTCAGCCAAGAGAACGCAGGTTAGATTAAGGGTAACTTGAGCCAGAGAAGAGCATACACTATGTATTGTTGATCTCTGAAGTTGTCTAAGGTTGTTTGGAACTGGTTTTAAGGACAAAATGAGATTTGAAGGTTTAGGGTGTCAAATTTGAGGTTGTTGCTTATGAAGTAATATGTTTAAGAAAATGGTCGATTTAGATTATCCTAGGTGAATGAACATAAGTAAATTATGTACAGGCAATGTTGTCATATTTATTATTCATTCACCAATTCTTAAGTGCATTAAGAGAGCGTGCTGCATGTTGTCGTTGTAACAACATAAGTAATTATTTGAGGGCGCACTCAATTATTCTCGTGAAGGAGGTGTTGAGATCATTACATATATATTCCTGGTTATCATTCAGTGCCATTGAATGCTTTGTTTGTTTTCTTCCCCTGCAATCATTTGTTCTTACTCTTTTTCTGTGTCTATTTTTGAGTCTATTAGGTATAGGACCATTAAGAAATGACTGTGTCATTTAGATAACAGCTTATTACCATTAGTACCCTGTTAAAATATAAAACTACAAAACAACAACAACAACAACGAGAAATAATCAAATTATGCAAATTTTAAAACAGAGTCGACTAAAAGAAAGAAAAACAACAGTTGGGACAGAGCACTTGCTACATACATACATACATAACGTAGATACATAAAAATATATGTATAAGGCCATTTTTATGTATGCATAACCCAATTATGATGAAGGGGCTTCCACATGCGCTCAAATGGATATATTTATTTTAATAAAGTGTTGATAAACTTGTTAAAAAGGGAATTTAATTAAATGAATATGTAACGGAGAGTATTCTCCTTGCCTTTAGGCAGCTGCTCCGTCTTTAGTAGTAGGGTTATTACAAAGTTGTCCATATACATACAATGCATAGATATATATTTAGAATCAGATCTGGAGTGAGCAAGACGGCTTCGAATGTTGAAGGATAATACATACGAATTCTCAAACGTGATCACCAATCACGGAGAAAAGGGGATAATGAATTAATTTTGCATAACTTAAGCTTCCTTATAATAATATATGCTATTCATTGATTGATGTGATGAATATACTTGTATAATTCACTTAAGAGAAAGTTTTTAATAATGTATGCTCTGCATATGATGCACACTCTGCATTCACAAAAAAATGATGCTCAACCCAGCATCAAGATGTTCTAATTTCTTTCTAACCTTTTTTTTTATTTTATACTAAACAATTTTTTTCTTCGCATTAAAGACTTTATTTATGTTTCTGTCTCGTATTTTATATAAAAGGAAGTTGCTATTCCTAAATGGGTCTGACGTATTATTACCTACATAGATGCTTTACAAGCATCTATATTCACTGTTGTTATTCATCATACATCTATAATTGCTGAGTCTTAATACATATATATTTCAATAAAATGAAAAAAAAATTGTTCATTCACGGGTAAGACTATTTATAAATTAATTGTTTTATAAAATATTTCCGAATTTTAAGTGTATTTGTTATTTTCAGTCAAACCCTTGAAATTGCCTCAAGTCAACAAAGTTGTGCACAACTAGTTTTAAAAACATTATATTTTTATAAAAAAATGTATTTGCTTCATTCACTTTAGTAATACAGAGGCTACATTCACAATATCAAACTTCTCAATTGCAATTTATTTTTTTGCCCTTTTGAGGAGCATTTGATTAAATATAAAGGAGTATGGTTCAACTTCATGATTTCAATGATCCAAAAAAAACTGCCCAAAACATATTCTCAACCAGAACAATTTTTCTCCAAAATAAATAAATTTAATTTCAAGGTATTTAGTATATAGTATCTCATCGTAGAAGTTCCTGGTATACCAAAAACTCAGAAATGAGTTTCCACGGATCGCTCTAAAGATCAACTTTGTGGGAATGAGGTAACTCTACTCCAGAGTCTAGAAAAATTAATACATGGACTTTAATAAGGTATATCGAAGGCAGCCATTTTGAAAATCAGGGGCGGGAGTGGCAAAGTAACCAACTACTCGTTCGAGGAATCTTAAAAATGGACAGCACTGTATATGTAGGATTTTTCAAAATGAGCGACGCATTTTCTTTTTTATATAAAATTCTTAGGGTTTGGGGTATAAACGAATTTCTTTTTTAGTGTTGAAGGTAATTCAATTACAATTTAGTATGGAATTCAGTTTCTTTTTCATGACCACAACGGGCACGTTTGGGGGAGTCCAATCGTGAAACCCAGTTTTCTACCACTTTTTCGCAGTTCCATATTTGCATTGAGCTCCTTTAGTGTTGCTGGCTTGTTTGCTCTTCAATAAGTGGGCTGTTTTGTTTTCCGTGTGGCATGATGCACCGTCTTGTTGAAACCACATGTCATTTAAGCCCATACCATCCAATTGGGGCCAAAAATCAATTTTCATTCACAATAATGCGGTGATTATTATCATTAACAAAAAGGTATGGCCACATAACACCACCCACATCAAATCCACACAAAACAGTAAGTTTGCAATGGTGTCTCATGAAACACATGTGCGTCCAATAGTGCATGTTTTGCTTATTAACAAATCCATTGAGCATTAAATGAGCTTCCTCGCTTAAGATAATTTTGTATCTTAAAGTTGCCACGACCAAAGTTGAATTTTGGTAATAAATTAGGATTATTTTGTTTACGCTGCTCAAGGTTGACCTGCTCCATGATGATGATTTGTGAGCTATTTGTACGTAGAAATGTAAACAAAACAAAAATAAAAAAATATGACGTTCCTAATGAAATAAAAATGCGTCATCCATATTCAAAAGCCCTTTATATATATTTTAATATCTATACATGTTCACCTCATTAACGGTAAGAGGCAATGAATAGTTTTTTGTGCTTATGTTGAAGCATTAAGACTATGGCTTTTCCATGTATTTACATACTATATAATATTATTAAAATCAGAAAGAAAATATGCCTCTCTGAACTGTGGGGAATCAAGGAAGTAAAATAAACAGCTAGAAGAACCATTTTGTTCATTTTTACAACGTATCTCTATGAATTCTAACCTTTTTGACTTCATTATCAGTTACAATTTTCCTAAGGTTCCAGTCAATGATTATTTTTTTACTTTCAGGTAAAAAAATAAATATCTCTTACTGACTTTTACACGTTCTCTCTAATGACGTTACCTGCTTTTATTACCCCCACATACATATACATATGTATGAAACTACTTACCTATACATATATTGGTAATTATGATAATGACTTTAAAGACTTCATTAAAACTGTTTATTTATTTATAATAATAACAACAACATATTCTACTCTCTTTAACACTCTTTAGAGAGATTGAAGGAAATAAAAGGTGGTACTTGCCTCTGCTCATGTACATACTCAGCTATAAATTATTATAATTATGTATGTATGTATTTACAGAGAATTTTGCCTTGAGGGAGGATGAGGCGTTCTAGTTTGCAATAAATAAATATTAACGTGACTCATAATAGATAATCTCTTTATAAACGATAAAAGTTTCTTTGTCTTTTTTTAATACAGATATTCATCTCTTCTTTCCAAGAGACGAATAAAGGATAACTTTTATATAATAAATGATAGAAGTGTTAGTATTAAGATTCGATCGATCTATTCTGAGCCGATTTTAGGCAGTTTTAGATTATTCTGTAATTGTCAAAGTCCCCCAATTAGTACGGATATTTAATTCTCTAAAAATAAAATGATCCTTTTTTTTAAAGAAAAATAAAAGTGCCATCAACTATAACAAAAAGAAGGGGATGCAAAGTTTTTAATTATTTATCAAATTTAAAAACCAAAATTGGCCAGTAATAGTGGCCATTTTTGAATGTTTACTCACCCTTATTTAACCATTTGATCCCGATAGTTGTCAGCCTAATTGATGATATGTGTCATCACTTTTAATTGTCACAAGAGAAAAACTTGCATAAAATCCCAAGTAGACCCACACAGGGCCATAAATACAGTAAAACTGAACCCACAATTTAAGAATGAACAGAAAAGCAGTTATGGAGTGTACAAAATGGCCGATTTTGCACAACAATCTCAAAGGTTAATTTAAAAATAAAAATTGACACACTCATCAGTTATTTCAGTTTTTAACTCCCAAATAATCGGTCCCTGAAATAATTTGTTTAAGCCCTACTTTTGGTATTAATGTATTTGCAAGGACAAAATATGGACATTCATATCTAGTCCTCGTTTTAAAAGGATATACAGACGTAAGGTAATTTTCAAATTTACTTATTTCAATTTCTATTAGACACAGATCATCTACTCATTATGAAAGAAGAATTCTAGAATATTCATTATTACAATATCTACATTCCTGCATCGTCACAATTGTAAGACAAAAGTTAAAAATGAAGAATGTCTTTTTCATTAGCTTCAATGCATAGGTTCTCTCATTTTGGGATGCAATGGCTTAATACAACTCTCATGTCACTAATTACTAAATTTCACCTCTTAATTTAATTTCATTAAACCTATGTAATTCTTTTGAGGATGAGGAAGCACTCATGGTTAAGGATTGGTAATTGAGGATCACTATAGGATAAAAATAAAATTGATTCCATTGTTACTCTCTGCCTATGGGATTGATTAATATTAAATACTTTGACTCTCAGGAATTTCCATTGGGTTTCTTTTATACGTTCAAACTCTGTTGTAGACTTTGCCGATTTCATCAGCCGTTTATTGGATTTTTGAAAATAACTGGTCATCGACATTCCATTGTTAAGGTATTAAAAAAATTGACTGATCAATCGAATATTGGGTTTTTTTTTGTCAAAAAATCAACTCTTACTGATATAATGGCCGCTTAGACAATTCACAAGTCCCAATATTATTTTGATGATGCTTTTTTGTGATTATCTAGCGATTTGAAAATATTTTTTAATGGAGGATAATCTAGATAATTACTTCCAATCATAGAACGTCATTATTATAAGAACATTCCAGTAAATTGTCTTTCAAAATCCATGGAGAGCGTCGTTTATGGACGGACCTCATTGATATATTATTGATCATATAAAAAATTGTAGGACTCATTTTTTTATAACTCCCCCTTATAAAAATGGTATAGTTCTGATTTTTCGGGACAAAATGTGTAAATTTGAGAGTCCAGTGTATCTAATCATGTTTCGGCTTTACATTCCACTCTAAATCACTCTTAAACATATTTCCTCAAAATTGGAGGTTATGTGATTTTGAGACACAAGACACAAGAACTTTTTTTCTTTTTTTTTCGATCAAAATAAGAGATAATGATGTGTGTTTAGACTCATTTTAGACACCCTATATGTACATATAACACTATGCATATTGATTTCTTTTCCATATATGTATGTAGTTACAAACGAAAGAAAGAAAGAAAGAAATAAAGAACCCTCTTGAGTCAGTCTCGTTAATATTCAGACAATGTTTCAATTGCAATCTAGTAGGTATTTGTTTGAACAAACATCTCGCGACATCAATACTAATTGTGTTGGTCACAGACTGGATTAGTATATTTTGTCCTCTTCTGTTGTTATTGGTGAGCTCAAGTGAGTTGATTAACTAAACATACATACATTTAGATGTCTTTTGATCCCATTCTGTTGTGTTTAATACATACATATATTACTATACTGTATGTATGTATGTATGTATGTATATATATAGAATGTTCAGATTTCTTTTTTTCTTTTGAGGAACGTTCTTTACATAATCGATTTTTTCTTCTATTCAATCTGCAGTAAGTAGGAAATGTAGGTAGGTAGATAGGTAGGAGAAATACCTACACTATGAATGAGTAGAGTCGTCATACATATACCCTAAGGATAATTCCAATATGTAAGGGGTATCATCATTGTCTTCTTCTGAATAATAACTAGAGAAGAGGGCACTGTCATGTCAGTAGGGTGACACTCATCCATCAGTGAAATCAAAGCAAGGACCTTTATATAAACAACAATATGTATATCTATACAAATTATTTATGTGGTGAGGTGGGGGAGGAGAGGGGACACTATGTCAATATACATATTATATATATATATACAAATACTATGAGCAAGAAATACCGGGGAATTTGAATTTTTTTTTTTTTTTTTTTTTTTTTTGGGGGGGGGGGATTCCAATCGGGAATTGTAAATGTTTTTCTTTGTATATTGGCACATCTGTGACTGACACCTTTGATTCCAAATTACACGTCAAAATATTTATTACATATGTCTTGAGAGTAGCGCATTGTCCTTTTGTGAACAGCTAAAATCAATTTTTTAATATTTTTTGAGCATCTATCTGAGAGAGATTAACTCAAAGGCAATAATTTAGAGAAATGTTATTAGAAACTAAAAATACAATTTTATATGAACATTCTACAAATTCTGTAGTCTTTTTTTGAAATTTTATGAATTCCTAGTTTATTTACTTCTCGAGATACACATAACTTATGATTACTCAAGAAATCCGACCATTCCATTATTAAACCTTTAATAGCAATTATTGCTGTCTAATTATTGATTTTATAAATATTTTAAAATATTTAATAAAAAACGTTTGTACATGTGCATTGCAGTTTTGAGGTGGAGGAATTGAGTTTATCACTTTTAAAAAAAAATAGAATATGCATAGAATTTATAGTGTATAAAATGTCTCTAATCAAAAAAAGAAAAAGTTTCATAACTATGATGTCATCAAAATATGTTTTTTTTGTCTTGGGGTAGAATTAGCAGAATAGTCTATACCTTGAAGCGTATCCTAAACACTATTTTGGGGCTTGTTTTTCTTTTCTTTTACCAATGTACATGCCATGGTTTTTCTTATGGGGGACCACTACTGCTTCAATGCACTGAAATGTGACGTCATTTGTACTATTTATAGGGATTTGTATGATTCCCGATATTTTTTGCCCATAGTAATATATATGGTTGTATAATGACAATATATATACGTACATAATATTTCAGAGGGGGGGGGGGAGAGAGGGGAACGTATTCACCACCCATATACAGCTACTACTACTCCTACTCCTGATGAATGAATACATTCATAATAAATACATACATAGAAGTACATACAATGAAGGAAATATTTGATGTAATTTGAAGAGAAAGGAAGTAAAAAGAAAAGGAAAATCTTATTCATCAAAGTCAAAAAGAATAAAAAAGCAAAGAAATATATAAATAATAATAATCAAAAGGATTCCTTGTGGTTTCCTTGTTCTATGAATTCTAAGATATATATATATATATATACATATATAAAAGGAAGAATGATGTAACAAGGTGAGAAATGTGTTGTTGTTTTTATTTTCCTTGTTGTGATTGTTGTTGTTGTTGTTGTTGTGCTGATGCTATTATGATGATATTTGTATGTCTGACCTACATTGTGTGTACATATGTACAATTTACGGTCTTTTTTAAGATGAATCTTTGGTGGTAGGAGGTAGTTTTGAGTTCACGTCAAAAGAAAGAAATAAATAAATAAATAATCTATAAGGAAATTGATTTACAAACAAATGAAAAACTTTTCTCACATTGATACACTTAGGTACATACATACATATATATATGCTCCAGAGTTTCAATTTTGAGTGATCATCATGTCGTATAATATTATTAGCTATAATATATTTGAAATCTTTTTTCTTTTGTTTGTCTGAAAGTGAAAAAGAAGGAAGAATCAAGATTTTTGAGGTGGATGGGAAATTATTTGATAAGCCATTTTATGCATATGTAATAGCCCTGAAACTTGACTTTGGCATATCTGGAGCTACGGGCAAAATGGCAAGGAATCAAATACTTTCAGAGTCGTAAACTCATTTAACTATTGTTAAACAAAAGTCAGTTACTTCTTTGGTTTACATGCTGCTCAATAGCTTGCATTGATTCGGAGCTCGACTCCATGGGTTCTTGAGGCTCCTTTCACAGCAAATGAGTTTAAAGATTTTGGGTCGTCCTTTTGTAAATATGTATAGATACATACGTGACGCTATCAGTCTGTATTTCTTATGAAAGGACATTCTATTTAGATGAGCAAAAAGTGTCGTTATATTCAGTAAAATTAATATCTTCAAGTGTGCTCATTATCAGGGAATTTAAGCATTTTTAGTCTATGTTCTAATTGATAGATGTGACGTCATGCATCTTCTTTTTTTTTGCTTCATTTTTTGATTCAGTCTACATAAAAAATAGCATATATATATTTCATCCTAAAGGAAATATAATCCAATATGGAATTAAAAACTACTTAAACTTCTTGTAGTCCTTTCATCATCGCATTTTGTTCGTCAAAACAGTTAAACTATTAATGTAACGTACAACAGTCGAGAAAAATAAATAGGACATTCCTATTTATTTTAGAGCCTTTAATCTTTTTTCTTTTTAAAGGAAAGGTTGAGAGAGTCAAGTGATATTTCCTTCTGACATAAAAACTCCATTCATTTGCATACATTCATTTGCATGGCAAATTATTATTTTTTTAATTATTTTTTACCTGAGAATTTTATTTCACACATTTTGAAAGTCAATATCTCTCAAACTAATTTTTGTAAAAAGGTCTTTAATAATCGCATCAAATTATTAATTACAATTCGTTGAAAAATAACAACAATAGCTGATGCTAAGAGCTATTCTAAAGCTCTAAAAAATATAGATGTATCCATCTAAAGAAGAAATTCCAAATGAATTGCAAGGGAAAAATGTGTTTTCAATCAATTTTCTTTTTCGTTATATTCATAAATATCAAGCTCATAATATTTCAATGATAGCTACATATGTAAAACATTCGTAAAACATGTATGCTGAGCGTGACATTCAGAGTGAATGTGTTTAATTCAAGATGTAATTCAAATGAAATTTTACAGAAGTGATGATGGAAATGTTTAGACATTTAAGTGTTTATGTTCCGTAGAAATGTAAAAATTGAATCATTTCAAAGGTGAACACTCAAAAAGTAAATAAATATTCACACTCATTTACTGCTTGTTACGTAAGTACATACATAGGTAAGTGCAAACTATATAGGTCAATTCGTGCAGGGGCAGATCTTTCAAAAATTAATATTATATTATAATTATACAGTCAAACCTGGTCTTACGGTCGCCTGCTTTAAGCGTGTTAGCGCAGAGAGTGGTCATATCAAGTTCCCGACCAGGAAATATATATTACATAGGTAAACAGTATTAAGGATTCCCCTGCAATCCCCAGCGAGCAGTCAGTCAAATAATGCATCTTCTTCAAAGGTCACTTTTTTAAACGTTTACCAAAAAGCTTACTACAAAACTTTAGAAGCTGAATGCTTGACATAGAGTAATTAATAACTCCAGATAGTGAATTATAATCCTCGTCACTCGGAGAGGGTTTCATGTTCTTTTCATATTTCTATATACAAGTCCGATCGTGTATAAATCGGATTCTTTAGATACATTTATTGAGGCTATATAATATATAAATAAAATATGCATGGATATTAATAAATATGTTAAATGTTTTTCCCCACATTTCTCTATCTGAGAATAAATATGACAATTTTAACAAAACTAATGATGCATTATCAAAATTTAAGCAATTTTTATTCGACGGGGAAAGTATTAGTAACATACTGTCATTAAATTGAAACCACATATCATGACACATATCAGACTAAACAAACGTTTATTTCAGACATGTAATGTTATATAAAATTATATTTTGTTTTTGTTTTATAAATGTATATTGATAACTGATATTATAATTAATGTTAATTTTATTCTTATTTTACTTATATTTTATTAAAAAAAAAGTTTTAAATACATGAATATTATTTGATACAGTTTATTTTGAAGTGAATGCATTCTTTTAAGCCCTACTTTCCACATCATAGTTTAAAAAAAAAGCAAACCTGGTTACGGTGATTACATGCACCCAGCCGTCACTTTTTCAGTTTCCCTTTCCTGGCATCTTAATATTATCTTAAGGTTTGACTGTATATATGTATACAAAAGGAAAGAGTTATAAATTCAGTACTCAAACTATTTTCCATCTCTAGTCACTACTTTGTACATGTTTTTGGCCATCTTTCTGGCAGCATACGGATATACCTATGTCTTTTTCGACTATTAACTCACTTTTTTTCGTATCTTCGTAGATAATTACGAAAGTGCAGCTTAGTTCTCTGCTTTCACTGTGTTCTTGATGGAGCTCTTACTGTATTTTCCCATATATTTTCCTTTGATGCATTGTTTATTTTCCATCAATAATAATTTCTTGCTGATAGTCTTTAGATAATCTCGTTACGCTGTAGAAGCCACTAGTTTGTAAACCTTTTCTGGTCCCACCAAATATAGTGAAAATCCATTTTCATGGATTTTCTGTTTGACTATTGACGTTATTCTTTGTGGCTGTCTGGGATTGAATATCCCAGTCTTCACCACCAGTTGATTTTAATCTGTCATACACACCACAGAAATACTTTGTTAGAAATAAAAACTACGATTTGAAAATTGTTGTACGCCTCAATCAGATAATGGATATACATATATTTGTATTCGTTGAAGAAAACAAACACATTTAAGCAGAAATATAAAGAACAATACTTAAAGGAATGAAATTGTATTCGAATGAAAATACTCTGACCACTACAAGCACAGTAATGAACTTGAATTACTGTACATACATAGGTACATCATCTTCAAGTCTAAGTATAAATGCAATATCTACATACATACATAAATGGTTTAATAAGAGTAAAGACATTAAAATGGAGGTTGATAATCCGTTTTTGGCAGTGCTTATGTATTTGTATAGAATCGACACTTTATAAATCCTTGTAATCCAATTTCACTCATCTCATTTGATCCCTTTTTTCAATGTAGGTATGTATGTATGTACGTAGATATAATATTTGAGGCAAAGGAGAGAGATCTATTTGGAGAGAGAAAAAAATAAAAAAGTATAGATTAGCATACATATTTATGAAAATGGATTTATAAGTATACATACATATACAATCTAGGTTCCAAGAAGTTTATAAAAAGAAAGAAAGAAAAAAAAATCTATCCTTTGTATTTTTTCATCCGTATTTTTTTTATTATTTTTTTTTCAATCATAGAAAAAGAAGAAGAAGAAGAAGAAGAAATTATAATCAGAGGATGTGTTCCTTTTGTAGAACCCATTCTTTTCTCTAACTTCTCATATTTATTGATACATTGAGAACAATAATATGGACTCTGTTATTATCATTATAGAGATAAAAACATTATCTTCTTCCATTGTGCTCTCGTCACAATTCGTCCCTTTCTCTTCTTCTTTAAAAGTATTTGAGACTACAATCATACTACCTAGCCCCCCATAATGTCAAAATCACTCATTGAGACACACAATGGACTTCCTCCTTTTTGGTAATTATGAAAGATGATCAAGGGAGAAGGATTTTGCTCTATTTTGATTTTTAAAAAAAGAGGAGACAGTCGATAGGTTTTGAAGACAATTGTTTGTCTTCAATTTTGATACATTTAATATTTCAAAAATAACTACACTACCAACTGCTTTTCCATTTCTAATCATTAAAATATATTTTCTCTGAGCAAAAGTCCCATCTCTACATAATTATGTACTCAAAGTTGACACATAGAAACTCTAAATGTTAAATACATTAACAGCTCGAAATAAATAACTCCGAGCCCTTCCATTCCTCATTGTCAAATGTCTATTTCCCTCACATAACGTACAACCCAAAGTTTCATGACTTTATATAAATATGACCAGAGTTCCCAAAGAAAAGACGACGTCATTCTATCTATAATACTTATATATAAAAAAAAATGTTTCATTATGGTGAATGACGTCATTTTGAGACTCGAGTCTTTCATAAAATAATTAAGATAAATAAAAAAAAAGATCCCGTATACCTGTTTCATTTATTTCTGATAGAATATGGTGAAGAGTACGTACATTGTGAAAATACCTGTTGAGTGCATCTTCCTTTTGCCCCTTCTAAAAAAATAACACCTTTCAAAGTGCTTTCTATTTTTTGTATGTAGTTCAACTAAAAAGTAATAGAGGGCAGTACACTCAAACACCCTCTACATTGCTACATAATACGCCCTCTATAAAAACAAATGCTAAATACTTTTGTATACATTACAATATAATATCAAGCAAGAAGCAAAACTGTTTCTCGATATATACACATATTTAACATGAATACAAGTGAAAAATAGAAATTAAAAGGTCAATCGATTGTTTATAATTTAAAAAAGTGTAACTTGAAAAAAAAAAAAATTATGTGCCATCACTACAAATCAAAAGTAAGCAATCTTGAAGTAGAGGTTTCGAGATATAAGAGAAAGTTGCGAGGTTTTTGTAAATGGAGTTTTGATTAAAAATATGAAAATTAATGTACATACATTTGTCAGATCATTTAACGTACATCAGTCATTGTCAATTGTTTCAGGCAATACATCTAAGTAGTCTCTTTTTGAAATGATAATAGTTTCCATAATATGATATAATATCCTTATATGTACATTTAAAATAATAATAATATATTTTTGCTCCTTTATTTTGACAAGAAATAAATGTATTTTTTTCTCAAGGTTTTTTTGAATGATGCGATATTCTCCAATGGAAGTGTCGCATTTAAATTTGTACTAAGAAAATGTTTTCCCCACTACTACTTCTTTTGGTCAATTTATTAGGCAACTGTCATAGATTTGTATCGATATAATCTATTTTTATATATGGAAATACATATAAATCACACTTTTTTGAACTCCAAAACACATTCTTCTCTCCAATACACATGTAATCATTTTATTAGATCTAATAAAAGGAAATCCAATATTTTTGCATGAAATTGATGGCTTTATTCAGCATAGTTAGAATAAACAGTTTTTTGTGCAATGTTTAGCTCCTGGGCAATCGAAACAGTGCATACATGAAGGTCAGACTCGACGATTTCCATTATTTTATCGACATTTTTGACAATTGAACTTCCAGAGCGTGGTGAATCTTTGACATCAAAATTACCGGAATGAAATAGACGAAACCAAGATTGCGCATGATTGGCTATTATAGTATAAGGACCATAAACACTATTTACATTTACAGCTGCCTGATTTGTGTTTCCGCCTTTATCGAAGAAAAATTGTAGAGTATAGTGTATTTTCTCATTGCTGGTGTCCATCTTTGATGTGCACTTAAATACTACGTAGTGAAGCAATCACAAACCTGCTCTGAAAGTTTCTTTAGTACGAAATATCATCTTTCTAAGGCCATCTAGCGTAATATATTTGCACTTATACAACGCGAGATACAGATCACTAAAAACATCTATTGGAAAAATAATGGATTTCTTTTTACTAGACCTAATATATATACTTTATATGTACATCTTTACTCCTCACCTTCCTTAAACATGTGAGAAGGTACAAGACACTTGAGGAGTTCAACTCCAGGTACACAGGATTTCACACATATTTTACTTGTCCCTTAATGAAAAACAAAGATGTAAAATGAATTTACATAAATTATCATCTAAAAAAACTCCAATGAAAATATTGGAGTATAAAAAAAACTTTTTAATGAATCATTTGGATCAATTTGTTTTAAACTTTAATCAAGAATAATAATTATTTATGATGGAGATGCGTGATTAGATGAGAAATGATCATAAAGGCATTCATAAATCAAATTCTGATGTGAATTATAGCCTTGATTGGTTTTTATTATAACGGATGAGTTATATATTCCACATACTTCCTCCGCAATATTGCTTTATTTTCTTTCAAAGGCGTTGCCCCACAAACATTTATACTGCAATTCTTTATAAGGTTGTCGACTTTTTCTACATCTACTACTCAATCCTGTTGATCTAATCGTTTGATGTATTAACACAACTTATATCTTTTGATATGCAAAAAAAAAAAAATGTCTTACCAGCATTAAATGTTCAAGCATGGGGAGCCTCACAAAAGTGACTATTCACCAACTGAATTCGGAAAAAAAAATTCTCTTCACCTTTTGGATAAGAAAGGTTGCGAGATATAATAAAAGTCACATTGTAATATATATACAAAACAAGCTTTTTGAGACTTACAAAGATACTATAGACTTTTTATTCGGCTGTTTTCATGAGGTGATTATTCACTGATTTAAGGCTGCTAACTCTCTGTGTAGTATATATTCATAAGGGTATGAATACTTCTTTACTTGCCCAAGGGTATCATTGATTGGCAAAACTACATTTGCATAGACTAGAAATAAATTTTGTCAAATTCTTGATTTTCACTTTGAAAGACGAGGTTGCGAGTAGACAAAAAGCTAGTATGGATATTTAGAATGAATCTAAATAGCAACTGATAGTGGATAATAGACTAAAGTCGACTCCATGTTGAATGCATTGTTGTTTGTACGTTTAGTTTCTTCACAAAACGAACAAATTTACAGAAAAGAATTATACGGAAGTTTCATTAAATAGCCTGAAAGAAGTAAAACACTCTACGACTGTACCTATATCTAAAACCAATAATTTATGGTCTTATGCAAAAATGTGTTAATGTAGATTTCCTTCAGTTTTTCTAACATCCGGAATGGTAACGTCACGTAAAATTGCTTTATAAAAGGAATCATAGTAAATAGCTATTGACTTCCTCACTCAGCCTTTACTTTTCCGAAAAGAGATCGGAAAAAGTGCAATGAATTAACTGGTAGATAGTGAATTATTTTCTAACATCTTGACTACTCTTCTCTTAGTAATAGTAAGGATGTTCATAACTTTAAAATCAAAATTGTTCTGGTTACTAATTAAACCTATAAGGAAATGTATAAAATCAACAGCTGACGAAAATTTTAATAGTATTTAATTGCTGATGTTTTGATAGAGACTTGTATTATCAATTGAAAGGACTTTATATTTTAAATATTTTAAAATTGTCTCACCCAACAGTTGCACTCGTCAAATATGCTTCATGCTTCAAGAGTTATACCATTCGCACTGCATAGTATCCCTATCAATCTTACTTCTTTTGCAAAGCAAATAAAATGTAGTATAATACATCAACTTTCACTACTCAATTACTTTATTCTGCATAAAGCTTTTTAAATGACCAAAATTTAGAAGAGGACTCCATACAAACAAATCTCATTAATTGTAGTAAGCAGAATACTATGTAAAAAAACATAGATTCTATATATTTGATTCAATTTAATGTATGAAAAGCTATTGCTCGCTCCTTTTATTTAACAACTCTGATGAAGTGTAAGATAATGTTATTAAGTTCTAGTGGCCGGATTGGGAATATTTTTTATATATTTTATAAATGGGCATCTGCTGTAGGTAGGGATGCCGCTTGGATGTACACACCAGTCAACTGTATCTCGGTTTTTGGTATAACTACTTGATTAAAAGACACTTTGACTCTGTATTTAGTTATGTAATTAAGAATCTAATGCCTGTGTGACAGATTAACCAGGGGTCTAGTTGTATCCATTCTTGATTAGATTGATAAGGAAGGTGGCCTTGAGTAATTGGCCACAAGGTCCCTTGCATTAGTTGCTCTACCTAAAAAACCCACTAACTAAATAGTCACCTTAGCCTAAACATCTGATACCCAAAGGCTCTTCATGAACATCTCGTCTGAAATCAATAAATGCTTTGGTTCATCTTATAAACGTGATCAAGGCATCAAAGATGGGTCTTTAGAACTACATTCATTACTAATAGCCATTCATAATAACATATACATGCTCATTTATAAAATGGTTATTAGTCTGACAAAGTGTTTTGAAAGTAAGCATTCAGTAGGAAGTTTTTTATTTTTATTTTCAGTAGGATATTTGCGCCAGAAGAGGAACTAAGGAGCAATCAAAAAATCCCTCACCTCCAGTATCTTAATATAGAGTCTTCATTAAATTTCAAAGAAATCCGTCATTAAATTCAATGGAAAGTCTCATGATTGGATCATTCTAATTTTCATGTCGTCACTCACTCTTGGTAGTCGTGTAGTCAGTTGATCAGTCAGTAGCATCCATTTTGTACAATTTTCATCGTTGTAATGCCCATTTAACCATAAAAATCTGGCGTCATGGTTCCTTTATTCTATAAACGTATATTTATTAAATACTTCAGCTTGGATATTCACAGAAAACTTTTTTAATTAGGGATTATATTTATATGTGCATATATTCGACAGAGTAATCATATTCATGCAAGGATTAAAAAATGCAATATATTAGAAAATAAATGACTTCCGATCACCACAAAATGCCTTTTTAATTAATGATCTTAAATTTGTAAAAAATTAAAAAAAAAACAAAGAAATTATTAAAAGAAGAGATAAAAATTTCTTTTTTTTTTGTCCTTAATGCATAAAATATTCATAGTTTCATTATTTAAAAAAGATTAAAATAATGGACAGTTTGGGGATCAATTTTGATTTAGTTATATTTTTCGGGTTGAGTACATCTTCACTACTACCTATATAAACTATAGACAGATGTGGTCATGCATGCACAAAATTGAACTAACACTTTAAATAATGAATTTAATATACATATATTATATATGCATGTCTTTGGACGTGCTGAATAGAACATCAATCTTCCTTACACTGAGAAATAAATAGCAAGTATATTTACATACATATATATATATATATGATTATTTGAGCAAAAATGAATTGATTATATAGCAAAATATATTTTTTGACATTCAAGTTTTAATTATAAATAAATTTGTGAAAGTAATTGTAAGATTCCTTCAAATTAATTCAAATCAATAGATGATGAACACTTTTTAAATGTAAAGTTAAGTAAATCTAAGTACGTTTAAAAAATGAGAAAACAAGTAACATTATTTATGTAATTTTTAATTTCAAAGACTTTGCTAGATAACAGTAGATAATTTCCACGATTTCATTATTTGGATAAGCAAAAAATTAAGGATTGTTTGATGGAGCATAATCTAATATATACTTTGCTTGTACATATATACATCGATATACATGTACAGTAAATAATACATTTCGATGTGAGATCATCGAAATTTCTCCTACACACTATACTTTAACATATAAACAATCTTGAACATAAATAAGAAATGGTTGGAATTACCAATTTATATTTTACTTTATATGTAAATATAATAAATGGCTTGATACGATTGCATAGATATATGTATTTTGGTCAGTTATGGGCTTTATTATCATATTGAGGGATGGGAATTGAGATACCCACGAATGTTACCTATAGTCTAGAGCAGGGATTACCCAACTACAATATTAACTTACCCGACCCACTCACAGTACTTGAGTTTGTTTGTTTATAATTTGAATCAATTTATTCTTAATATTTAGATATTTTTCTCATTTGATTCCACGGAGTGTCACGATACTGTAGTCGATTAAAGGAAAATATTGTATTACTATTGTTACTAAAAGGCAAAAAAAATTATGAATGTAAGAATATATATTGTACAAGTAAGAATTTGGATACAAAAGTTGCAATTTGCACAATTAAATTATTTGAGATACCCATGAATTTCATATGCTTATTATTTACTAATTGTCGTAAACAGATTCAAAAATTACATTGTAACCCTAAGCATTTACCCGTATACGATGTTTTTAGTGTTTGACAATCTCTACAAGATCATTTGTTTTCCAAATTATTGATGAAATAATAATATGTAGCACGCAGGCCGAGTAATGGAGTAATACACACCGTCTACAAATAATATAATAATACAAAGTGAACTTTGAATCCTTGGTACAATTTAATATTCTGATAGCTATGAATTTGTGTTTATTTCCTCTCAATGACCGTCAATGTATTTCTTTGTAAAATGATAAGTGAATGACAGTAAAACGTCATGACAGCTGACGCATTTCTACTTCCAAACATTCATCAAGCTGTCAGGGTTACTAGTTCATTTTTTGTTTGCGTTTTTTTTTTTTTTTTCATAACGGCAGTGCTTAAGATATCCAGCTCCACTTATATCCAACATTTGATAAATCAGTAGAACACTAAATTTAATTTAAAACACTCAAACTAATTTTTGCTGGATAACTGTATTGCTTAAACTACGCCACTTGTACACAACATTAGGAAATAAATAAATTGATCATGACAAGACAAAATATTTGTCACATTTCCTATCATCATTATTTTCTTCTTAAGAAAGATAAAAGTGTTATTTTTGAGATTATGGACCCTGACCGACTCACTATATCATGGTTGAAAAACAATACATACTACACTTTATAAGCAGAGTTAATCATCTTATTTCATTTCCTACAATATAAATGATTGATGAATTTGTATTTTTTAACATTGATGGGGTAACATAAGAGTATGTCTAGCAAAAAAAAACAACCAGATACTATATACAAGCAAAATTAATGACAAATCCCTTCCTAATTTATGCAAAAGGATATTTGTAGATACATAATACATAATAGACATGTATACAACTTCAATAATAATCCATCATAGTTAAATGCATCGAAACCAGAGCCATTCAAATCCTTACATATATATATTCAAAATGCAGGTATGATTATTTTTCAAAAAATGAAATGACCATAAAAAAGGCCTATTATATAAAACAAATAGGCTTTGATAGATGATAGGGGATATATATATGTACATACATGCAAACTTTAATGGATTGCTTTATCTATCTATATTAACCATATGTCTATGCTATCATAAATAACTATGGAGTAAAGTGTTTGATTCGAAATCTTAGGGTGTATTTTCAAAGTACGTACCTTAATATTATATTAAACAAACAATTAAGTGGAACATTTGTTGATGCATTCGCCAACACAGCCTCGTTCTATAATAAACGATTTGAAATATTTTAATTACTTAATATCAAAGTCAAGTATTAGCAGAGGGTGTTCTCATGAGGAGGCTATAACTTCTGTACAAAAAAAAAAAAGATATTTTATGAAACTACCACATTACCCATTTCGTAGAACCAGTCCCACAAAACCTCTCTTAGAATAATTGTTTGAATGTCTTTAGTATCTATTCAGAGATGGATAGACGTGGATATGTATGAGGTAGGTATATGTATAATAAGTATTTGGTCGTATCAGCATCATTAAGAACAACAAACCTGCAGTTCTTAATTAGTCTTTCCTCATTAGAGAGAGAGAGAGACTTGATTTAGTTGCAAGTCGAATAACGTTCATATACAGGATAGAGATATCATGGATGCATATATATTTTTGTTTTGATATGTATCAGCAAGTTTATTTGTTTTCTTCTAGTTTTTTTTTGCTTGATTAATGATGAATCCACACGCCCCCCCCCCCCCCCACACACACACGCTCATTCTTTTATCGTTATTAAACATTAATATCCCATTTATTTGTGGGTTGAGTAAGAAATGGTGTGTGATACAATGAGTATCTTTCTTCACTATCTTATGAATGTATGTACATAGATACGGTAGATTCATTAGTAAGGAACTTATCATGTAGCTACATAGGTAATTGATAATAATCACTTTAACAAAATTCACTCATAATTAATTATAGTTAAAATATTATTTTAAACACAGCTACTACTCTTACATAGGTACAGTATGTAAAGTGTTTTCATATGACGTCATCAATCTGTAGGTCCGTCATCTTAAAGGAGCTATTATACACAACATATTTTGAGAATAAGACAAAAAGTTCTTTTATCTAGAGAGAAGTTTCAATTCTGAAGGTTTTGTAAAACAAATTTATCAATTTTGTTAAATATCAATTACTATATTTTAATGATGTCACAGATTTCATAGTAAATCGAAGGGTTGCCATTTATTAAATAAAGTGAACTAATTTCTTTTTTTTAAATCAATCTTAAGAAAACGTCACCCAATGGATTAAAGATGAAAAAAACAACTAAAACTTGTATTGAATACAATTTGAAGGCAAAGGGAAGTGTTTGGTAAAAGTTTTTATAAAATGAATGCATTTTTACAGTTAATCTTTGTAAAAGGAATAGTTAATTTGTTGACTAAACACTGTAAACGTATATATATATATTTATAATGATGTAATATCATAGTTTTAATACATTTTAAATATAATAAAGATCTATATTTTTTGATACAGCTTTTAAGTCATTTTATATTTCGGTCTCATTGTGGCATCAAAGGGCTTTTACTCGATATAATAAAGTTTGGTTGTTTATGCCCCATGACACTCGTTTAAAACTCTCAATTTATGTACATATACCTCCATCATGGAATCCCTTTCGATTTATTATACAATGAGTGAGGTCAGTCAAATAGGATAAAACTTAGAAATTCGCTCTTCAAGCTACAACAACAATAAAAAAACATAATTCTGTGATACAAACAGACATATGCAGCAAATTTAGATAAGAGCAGAGCACCTTGGCTCTAAATTGTAACTCTGGCTCTTATATCGATTTAAAAAAAAAAAAAAACTCGGACCTAATTTGTCCATTTGTTGATGTTGTAGTACAAATGTGACTGTTTAAGGATTTCTTACTTTATAGACATATGGTACATATATTAAAGTTATCTCTAGAGGGATCCCTCGGGAATGTATTGATTCATATATATGACCAGAACCAAAATAAATCAGAATTTGAAAAGATATCTACAACAACAAGAATGGTTAGAGTGCTAAATAAATTGAGCTGTTGTTGGTATGTAAAAAAGGAAGGAAGAGCGAAATAATTGACATGATGGCCCTGACAATTTGATGAATGTTTGCAAGGGGAGCAGCGTCAGCTGTCATGACGTTTTACTGCACTTATTAGCCACAGGTGGCTATTATCTTATCTTGTTACATGGAAAAACATAAGTAGAGGCAAAGCTACGCAACAAAGTGGCGAAAGCACGACCATATCATTAATTTTTGAACAAATTAGCTTGTCCGTGAGCTGATTTTTTTTGTCTGCGACTCTCTATAACTAGCTATTCAATGTATACATATCTATGTAATCCAAAAGCTATAACTTGTGGGGGAAAAAGTTGTCCAAAGGTGTATGTAATCTCTCCTAGCTATTAAAGGCGTTGTATGAAATAAACATAAATTCATAAATGCTATACCAACGGTTCTAAGCTCACTTGATTAGATATTTTATTGATTATTTAATTATTAGTTCTAAAGAGTGTATACTATGTAGTGTATTACATGGAATAAGTGTAACATGTTCCGAACTCAAGAATTAAGGAATAATGAGAGCAGGTTTGGAAAATATAAAGAAACTTCCTCAAATCCCCAATCATCAAGAATTCATCAGACGAGTAAACCCTTCTGATCTACAACTCTAGAAATGATTCATTTTTTTGTCAACTGTCGATTTTCTAAATATATCTTGCTCCTTATAATAAGATCATAGATTGTAGTGATCAAAACATTGTTGATTGGTTCAACTTGAATTATTCAAGGTAAGGCCTTGAATGTCTCTACTAAAAATTAAAGGGTTCAAAAATTTGCAAATAATGGATTACCTACTAAGTTAATTTCATGGCTTTAGTCTTTTTGTAAAAAGAAAATGTTGAGTGACTGAGTGAGAAAGAGAGAAAGAATCAAGATTGATATGTAGTCAATATTTTTGATTCTATGAGGTAATGTACGTTATTAAATGATCATACTCTAGGTAGTGTAACCCTACAGACATATAGAATATGGTTATTTTCATTAATTAAAGACATATTGTAGATAAATAAATAAGACGCAAAACAAAGCACGGCGTCCATCTCTGACAATGACAGCTCTCAAAATTATACGCAACCATTCATTTGTATACATACATATACTATCGATGTAGAAAGAAAATTGGATAGATACATATGTACAATATCTTACATAAGTGTGAAGAAAAAAAAACGAAGGAAGGAAGGAAAGAGTTAGATGCTCATTAGAGATTCAATTATTTGGGCTCAATATTATGATATGATGTACAACTAACTACTAATGAGGCCCACTACCTCTTGTTAGAAGATGGTGAAACGTGTCAAGAAAGGGGTAGAGAAATAATGATGGATGAATAATATTGATAGAAGGTGTATATTGAGAATGAGACTAATTAGGAGCATATTTCCCTTCTCCAAAAAGGAACAGAGTAACTAGACAGATATAATTTAATTTTGAGGAGGTAATTAATATTTGGATAGAATATGTATTTACAGAGAATACATACAAACATTGTTATATTTAGTCTATGTATTTTAAGGATATTTTGATCAATATTGACATTTCGTTGACTGGAAATCATGGAGTAAAAGGCATGCATGGAATCACATTATCCCACACTATTCTATTCAGTTTAATTCTTTCCGAAAAAAATATACAAAAAATATTTTTTTCTGTCATTTTGAAGCACTTTTTTTTTTTCTACGTGGATTTAAGGCGTCATCAAAATCCTTTTTCTTTTTTTTCTTTTTTTTTTTGCCTTTTCGGAATATGCATATTTGGCAAGGACACACACATATTTGTATGTATAAATACGAAAATACATACATACATAAACTTGGTTCAAGTGCTTAGATGGACAGACAAGCACGTGTATGTATTTCATATCCATTTTTTTGTAACAGAATACAACCAAAAATAAATAAACTATAGAGTTTTGTTGAGTGTTCCTTGGCAAAAAAATAATTTTGAATATATGTACTGCTCATAGAAAGGACTTGTATGTGACTTCACTTTGATGTAAATTCAAATCCCTTTGTCATACGTATGTTCAACATAGTTTTTCAGGAGTCAAAACTTTAAAAGAGTTTGTAAGAAATATGACTAAATATTTTGTCGCTCATTTATCATATTTATTTTTATAGCATATGAGTGTCAGGAAGCAGTTATGCTCGTAATTAGTGAATCCATTATAGAGGTACTAAATACACAGAACAAAGGAGTCTAACTAATTACCTCTAGAAGTCAAAAGCAACAGAAATATTTTAGTTTCATTTCTAAGTGAATATATTATGGAGATATTAAATACGCGGAACAAAGGGGTCTAATTAATTACGAGCACAAGTCTAAAGCAAGAAAAATATTTTAGTTTTCATAATTTAGTTTTCACTTAATTCTAGTCGCAGAGCTTTGATACGCTACCCAAAATTATGAATCTTCAATTAATTTTTTCAAATCCAATCTTGTTTTTGAGTATTTTTCTATTTTATTTTTTGAGTATTTCCACAATTTTTTTTTTGGTCTGAGCCAATTTTAAATATAGAGGGAGAAAAAAAATCGATAATCCACTTATATATAGATTGATTTCAAATATAGATTTTGTATTATATGTAGAGCCATTCAATCCTAAGAAAATCAAATGTAAAAAAGATATAAAAAATCACTTTTTTTATGGGTTTTTTTTATCAAAAATGAATAATCTCAAAGTTTACCATTTGTTTTGTAAGACAAAAGAGTTCATTACATGTGTCACTAGTGATTGATTATCATTTTAAAAAAAAGTATTTTCTTCTTTTTAATGTTATACTTTAATGGTAAAAGCTATAACATTGATTTGATTTTTAATCCAATTACAGTTTTATTATCAAAGTACCATGTTACAACTAGAATTAGATAAATATTTTTTAAGAAAATAAAAAATTGTTGACCTTTGTTACTTTATTTTTTAAACAATATATATTTTGTAGTCATAATATTAAGTCATTTTTGTCTATTAAAACTGTGCTACTCTCATTGGCTTAGTATATTTTATCCATGGATACAATATTGAACTTTTTTCCATGTCAGGGTAATTGATAACTCTTCTTCTATATAGTAAGCAACAACAAAACACAAATAACCCAGGTAAAGCAATCCAACCTCATCTGATCAATGAACTTACATTTAATCATTCTGATCATGTTAAATGGTGAACATATATGTACCATTTAAAAAAAAAAGCAAATAAGACTCCAACAGATGGGAAGAAGGACATCATTGGCAAATAAATAATTTTAAACATTTTTTTTCTTAATCGTTTTGGAAGAAAAAAAATATAAAAAATCCCCAGAAGGTAAAAAAGAGGATTCAGTATTTAAAGAAATGTCCCTGGTTACATTATAGGGGTCTTCTAAGTCATAAATAACAATGAGAGAGCAAGAAAATGTTTATTATGGGAGTTTTTCTTTTCTTTTAAAGAGGTCGTTTACATTATCAAGTCAGGATGCCAGAGTCTTTTTTAGTCACTTTAATAAATAATATATCAACTTAGATTTCACATAGAGATGAGCAAATAATTTAATCCTAATCTTAGATATGTACATATCATTTCATTCAAAACATATTTGACGAGTCCATATCTTTGAACTAAATTGTTATAAGGTAGTTCATGCCATGTTTAAACTGAGGATATGATATGTATCGAAGGCTCTCAGTTTCATAGTATTATAAACATATGTAGACATGAGTACTATACATAAATGTTAAATCCCTTCCAGAAGCTGTTTTGTTATGCATTTGTTATGCAGAATTCTTCAATTTGCAGCCATCGGGCTGCATGTAATCTTATAAAATGCTGCTTGCAACCCCCTCAAAGCAACTTGACATGAGAATTGTGCACACTCTGACGAGAAGAAAAATCTTTCCTTTTTTGTAGTTATAACTTTTATAGGGTGTTTTTATTTTTTTATTACGTTATAGGATTGGATGAAGCATTGCTATTGGTATGTCTATTTTTAATTTTCAGTTGTATAAAATTTTTCTGTAATTAGTAAAAATCTAAGATCTGATCAAGATGAATATCTTGGAGCTTCCGTGATACACAATGGTATTGATTAGAGTGTCTCATTTCCCAGGAAATTGACTCTACGCAGAATCCTGGGAAATCAATTTTCTAAATTCCGGCATCTTGAGAAGGAATAAATTATCTAAAGAAATAATTAATTTATTGTAAGATACCAAAATTGTTCATGTTTCCTCCATTGGAAAGTTGAGTATCAATTAAATGTTTAGTTGTTATAGTTTTGATATTTGTCAATTAAAATGTGAAAAAGGGAGGATTGGAGATTTGGCTTCATTAATAAGCCAAATTAATTTGCAGCAAATTAAAACTTAAGAAGTAAATAATGAGAAGTTCATTTTTGGTGGAGCGATAATTGTGAAATTCACAATTATACCCAAATTGCGTATCACATGTAACTTTTATTGTCTAGTGATTTATTCAAACAGATAAACTAAATACACTATACTAGAGGATTTCAATTTGTTGTTTCATGCAATAGTGCTCATTAAATACATTTTTTTGTAATATTTTTACTATAAAACTAATTAAAATTTTCTGCTAATCTAAAAAAAAAAAAATAGATTAACAGTCACAATTTTATTAATTTTAAGGGAGGTATTGTACTTTCAAAAGACGTTAAAAAATATATCAAAGTTTTATGACCCCACATAAAATCATTAATCACGTTTAAATATAGTACATGGTTACTAAAAACTAAATTTTCTAAAATACAACAATATGTATAAGACCCAAAAACCCCCCAAAAAATCAAGAATTTTGTGTATTCTGCAAAAATGTACTTTTATATATAATCTAATTCCGATTACTTATCATTTCCATACTTTCTGACTCTTACCTGATTATGTGAAAGTCTACTAAAAAGTGATGACATGTACATAATTTTGATGACTGATTTACGAGGCTTGAATTATTCATTTATTTGAAATCAAATGATTTGAAAGCTATTGGCACATTTAGAACAAATCGTTTGATTAGATATTCTCTTTAAATCTGCTTAAGAATTAAGCAAAATTGTTTTGTGGGGATTTGATAATTAAAAAAATGTCAATTTATATAAATTACAATGAGTCTAATTACTATTATTTTAATTATAATTCTTTGAAATGTATAAATTACTATAAAGAACAAAATAATGGATAATTTTTTTTTTTTTTTAATTTCATAAAATATTCAAAAATAGGGTTAATAATATTATTTCTGATATTTCAAAAATATTTTTAAAAAGTACAGCCAAAAAGGAATTTCTGTATAAAAACTAATTGTTTTCAACAAGGGTTGTATAATTTGGTCAATAAAGGAGTAAATGTACATAGCAAATGTCTCAGAAACACATACTGCATCCCAAATAATAACATTAGTGCTCTTAATATGGAGCAGTTTAGAAATCATTGCTCTAACATAGACAAAAATGTGTGAGTTTTAAGGTCGATTCAAAGTCCCCATTATATTTTATTTCCATGACGCGTAGACTCTAATCGATAATTTTAATAATAAAATGTGGAATTTCCCCATAAAACCCTGGGCAATCCTTAGAGAAAAGCCCAAGCATTGATATTGCTTAACTTGCAAAAAAAGCTAAATAAAGTTTCTCATTAAATCTACATTATGCAATAACATTAGCCAAAATTAATATTTATATAAATAATGAAAAAAAAATTATATTAAATGGGCACATATAGCAAGGAGTAATCTACTCCAAATAGGTACCTAAATGGTTTGATATAAAATAAAAAAAGTAATTATTAAAACATGTAGCCCTCAAATGCATTTAAAATGGAAATTACCCAGATGTACGCTATTTGTAATATTTTACCTAGAGGAAGGACGGCTTTTATAAAAAGTCCAATTTATATAAAGACAGAGTTTTTGCGTACAGTCGTTTTAAAATTGAATGAGAATGTGGCATTGTGTGGTCCTTGCTAAATGGTTTGAACAGATACCACTACCTTAAAAAACAGACGCTTTTTAAGAAAACTTTGACGTATTTTCTGGATTTTACAAACCTTCCTTTGTCTCACATGAAGTCCTCCTCTTCCATCATGCACCTCACTATATTCTCAAAAGATAGAATATACTGAAAAGGAACTATTTCCCGAGGTCATGAACCTTCTCAAAACGTATCCTTTCTACAAAAAATATACTCATAAACCAATTTTTAATCGTAGATATAACAAAATATTTGCATTGTAAGTTTCTACTCGTAAATCAAAAATCAAAATACACCAAATACATACTCCTCTTAATTTGTTATGCCAGAGCACTTGCAAACCAAGGTTCCACGCTATGTACATCGCATGTACATAGATAGGCCACATGATATTATTTCACATACTACGTAAATATTTTCATAAATATTGAAATATGCCATATATTACGTTTTGACACATTGAAATGTACTATGAGTAATGAATCAAATGATATTTTCACTCAGTACTCATGAGTGAGCAATAAGAGAATAAATAATAACTTAGTATTTTGATATATCTAAAAAAAATACGGATAATAAATGAATAAATAACTTTTTATATGTATGAATGAACTTGATATATTATGTACTCTCAAAAACCATTGCATTTGTACAAATAATGTCTTTCCTAACTATATACACATTGTATCAATTCATTATAAGGTTAGTTGACAAAAAGTTTGCTAATTTCATATTTCCGAAATTGGTTGCTCCTTGCCCTTTTGTTGTCTATGTTAATAGGTAGATAGTGTGGCCTCAAATTATGATTGGATACATAGAGGGCATTAATACTTTAGCTCGTTTTGACTTAGAGAATTGAAGTAACCATTTTCAATTTGTATGATAACTCAGCATGTATTTGATTAGTACCCCTTTGTGGCGGTTCAGTTCTATAAACCCTTGGAACTGACTGTCCTCGTGAATGATGCTTAATTCTTTATGTTTATATAATATCATGTCGAATTGATGAATAACACAGGTCAACATATTTGAAATGTCAAAAATCCTAAGGGGTATGAGTAAAATAGAAGTTATTCGGTTTTGCACCCTGATTTCAAATCTGTAATTTATTTTTTGAGAGTCTGACGGTTTTTGAAAGTTTAATTGGACCTTACTTTTTTAGCTAATTTGGCTCATTTCCCAACTTCAACTTCAATTTAGGCCCAGAAGGATACTCATTTTGTGTATTAAAAAATAATGATCCACTACTTATGCAGTAGGAAGCGGAAGCAGGCCCAAAAGCCGGCCAAATTCTTTGTACTTAAATATCTCATAATATTATACGAAATGGATTAATAAGGAATGCATTAAAGAGCAGAGACCCACAGCTTTCAATCAAGATGTCAAGTGCCTGATAAGAATCCTTAATTAGAAGAAATCGTCCGTCTAAATGAGTAAATTTTCATCCGATTTCGAGCAAAAATTTGCTAGAAATCAAAAACTTGCGGAAGAGCTATTAAAAAACAACTGCAGCATGGCGTGCAGAAGGATTTCAGCTGATTTTGTAATCCTTTCTCGCACTACTACTTTAGTAGCCGTACAGTGTGTCTTCGAGATCTAGGGGATTTTTGATCGGAATGGAATGAAAATTTACACTATTTAGATGGACGATTTCTTTTTGGTAATTAAAAGCGCACATATTAATAACCACAGATTCAGCTCCATTTCATTTCTTCAAGACTATCCTAAAATAGGAATTTCAAATATCCTATGTACAAAGATTAAGATTTAGTATTTATTTAATAACACATCTTTTGGGACCGATCTATGAGATTAGATCAAAGTGAACAGGAGTCCTAAATTAGGAACAACATACTCCTATTCATGATTAATGAGAATAAGCTTTACTGTACTCACAAAATCTATCATCATAGAAACGGACAGTTTTTAAAAAGAGGGCGTAATGAGCCTTCAGCTCTCCCACGCCCCCAAAAAGGCCTCTATAATATTAAAAAGTGCATAAATAATTTACATTTTATCAAACAACCTATTTTTCTTCTCACCCTCCAAAAAGAAAAAAACAAGTAGCTTGTTGTATATAATAGTATATACATATATAGTTTGTTCATATATAACACTGGTTTGATTTCCTTTGGTCTCATGAAATAACTATATTGAAACCTGCTGATTTTCAATGTGTGGGTAAATTACTCCTTGTGGTGCACATATGCATTCAATATTTTTTTTGTAGAAACTAAAAGAGATTTGTATGTATGTTTCTTATCATTAAGACTGTTTGCCTTTAATTTCTATGAAACAAAACATGCTGTGTAAAGGAAAACATTAATTTTAATTATAATTTGAGTTTTTGTTTTTTTAATTACTTTTTGTTTGGATTTCACCCCCCCCCCCTCTCTCTCTTTTCCAGTAACTTTATGCATTCACTTCTAATATTATGTGTGTAGACTATGTAGAATTTAGCTGTAGCCGGCTTTTTTATAAAGTACAACAACAGATAGGGCCGATTAAAACGTATAATTAAATAAATGAGTAACTTTTCTAAAGTTGTGAAGAATCCCCTTTTAAATATTAAATGAGAAATAGTCCCACGGCACAGTGAGTACGAAATTACCAACTATTTACTATCTACCAATTGTTTTTGGCCCTTTTTCCACCTCTACTCCTTTAAGATGAAAGGCTAAAGACACATAAAATATGTAATCTGTTCGCGGTATTATTACTGCAGGAAAGGTTTAGAGAGTGGTAAATATGTGTATTATTGCAGGAAAGGTTGAGAAGTTGACAAATATGTGTATTATGTTCCGGGGGTTATGACTGTAGGAAAGGTTGAGAGATTGGAAAACATAATACTTATATGCGTTATTTTGACAAAAATAAAAATTATAAAAAAATATAAAAGCCACGCAACCATGACATCATTTCATAGTACATTTTTTTATGCAGAGGGAAGGAAGGGAGAGTTGATACATTTTGTCTCTAAGTAATTGTGTGTCACAATGAGAAGAACAAAATAGAATAAAAGTACAACTTTCATGTATGAACGTAATTTTGGGCTGTGAGAGTAAAAAATCAAAGCGGAGTAAGAATTTTAATTTTGGTTCAACTCCTAAGATTTCGTGGAAACTTTTTATTTTATGTAAATAGATAAATATATACATCATTGATTATCATTGATCGTTGAACTTAATGGTATATGAAAGTTGATTGATATAATAGTCGTATGAATAATGAATGATCATATTTAAAGCATCAATTACAAAACATATTGAAACTTTTGTTTGAACTATAAATATTTATATTCATTGATATTGAATGTACTTTTTCATCGTGCATTTGATTGAGAAAAATAAAATAAATTAGAAGTGCATATTTTCACATTAAAAGTAAAAAAAAATCAAAACATGGGTAGAATTTTATTTTTGATTAAACTGTTAAGATTTTATAGAATTTTTTTATTCTATGTAAAGAACATATTGAATGAGCAAAAAATTCTATAGAAATACTTTAAACCATATAATAACACATACCTCTGTAAACAAAGCAAATAAACAAAAGTCCAAATAAGGGAGAGTTGATATAGATTCCTCCTATGTAATAAATACAATATTTGTGTGTGTTTACAGTGTATAAACAAAATAAACTTGTTGCATTAAATAAGGTGAGACAGAAGCCAAATTCAAAAATGAAAAGGGCCCTTTTTATGCATGTTGAAAAGTAAAGTAATTAATATTATTATGTATAATATATAAAAAGGTATCATTATATATATAAATTTTTCTCTTTGATTCTGATTTTAAAATGAGGCATATTGGAATATATATATATACACACCCATTCAGAATGGAGAGTGGACCATATTTGGCAAAAAAAAAAAGTTTAACAATTAATACACTCTTTCATATCTAAATGGAAATAAATTATATATATATATATCCATGGGTCTAAAGATATCAACTTATAATCTGTACAAAAATCAATGGATGAAACGGATCCATAGATATTTTTAATGCAGACCTTTCAAAAATGTACACACATATTTTTAAAGAATTCATCGATTCCTTAAAGAATGAAAAAAGGGAATAATTATGAGAAATAAATAAATCTTGTAAGAAATATAGGGAAAAAGAAAAAGAGCCAAAATTCTATAGAAATACTTTAAATCATAAAATAACACATACCTTTCTTCGTTAACAAAGCAAATAAACAAAGGACTAAAGAAGGGAGATTTGATACACCTATACTCTCCCCCTTATATTACAAAAACAATTTTTAAATATGATTTAAACTGTTTTAAAATATGACTTTTTTGTTTTAACAAGTGTATGCTCCTTGTGTAAAATCAAAAATAAACTTGAGTATATTATAAAAAAAGTATTAAAATTATATAAGCACTTCACTTTTCTTTTTAAATTGAAATGGTGGATATTGGAATGACCCAACTTTCCTTATCTTTGTGAGCTCTGTCTCAAACACTTTAATATATATATATATATATAAATCGCAGCAAAGTATCAATCGATCCCAAAATTTTGATTTATAATTGGCAAAAAAATCAACTTCATGCATATTTTAACATTTAAGCAAGAAAAAACAAAAAGTGTATCAACTCTCTCTCTCTCGTCTCCTAAATATTTTTGTATGATTTGAAACCCATGTTCTGATACCTTTATTAATGCACTTTACCTGGCTTTTTTTAATTAGATTTGAATAATTAATGAAACTATAATTAAACTCATGTTATATTTATTGCAAAAGCAAAAAAAAAAAAAGAAATTTATTTGCCAATTTTCTCAAAATAATAAACACCAATTGATTACTCCCTCCTTCTTATTAGAATACATTCGCTCAAATGTCACGTTACATTCAAATGATTTCATTTTATATAAAAAGTAAGCAGTTTTTTTCTTAGAGATTGAATAATTATCTATATAGGTTTGTTAGAAGCTCTTAAATATCAGAACTAAACTCTTTTTATTATGAATCTCTTAGTACCAATTTAATATCTACAAAGACTATTGGCTCTAATCATACCTGCATGTCGAATAACTCCTCAATAAAAGGTTTTAGAGAAATGATGTAACTATAAAAAAGATAGGAAGTATAATAATAAAGATATTTGTAAAATATCTTTAACTAATTTTCTTTGGCTCTTGAGATTATAGTTTGACTTTCCAAAGGTATTAATGAAAATATTCTTAACTAATGATTTCGGAGTAGTTAATCTTCAGACACTACAAGAGTATCACCTTTGTTGCATGAATACTAATGTCAGGGCTTGGACGAAGTCCCAAAAATGTTTTTATTTCGGGCAACCTGGTATATTTATATATGTACCGGAAGGGAACACCGTGTAAACACAGTATCTTAAAATTATGAAAGCTTTGAACAATGCTAATTTGTCTCCTTACCAAAACAGTGGTATTCAAATCCCTCTTTCAAGGATATTGTAGATAATAATCTATAGTTTATTCTTTTTTTTTTAAACAAATGAATGTGGACCTCCACTAGAAGTAAATCGATGAACAAATCAATATGTATTCACCCTCATACCTATTATTAAAAAAAAGTACATATTACTTGTATTAAGTGACTAGATAATTTACATATTAATGCAAAAAGTTGACTGGCTAGACATTTTATTATTATTGTTTTTTCAGTTTTTATACACTTTTTTTTCCAGAAGTTACATATTTCTTTACTTAAGTATTTCCCTCCACTTTTAATTAAAAGTTGATTTATGGAGTAGAGATAAATATTTTAGTAATCGATAAACCGCATAGCTAACTATAAATGAAGTGAGCTTGAAGTAAGGGTCGAGGGGGTTATAACTAGAAACCACATTTGAGATGAGAGCTGACATGCCATTGACTCTTAAATAAGGCAGACTGAAAAGATATGCTATTCGTTCTTTACTCTGCCAAACTAGTTGCTATTTTGTCCATTGCAGCATTAAATATCCTTAATCCCCATATAATATACTACTATGAGCAAAATATACCTGAAAATTTGAAACTTAATTTTGTTTGGGTATTCTGAGAGGGATAAATGTTTTTGTTTATAAGTTGGCTCTTCTATCACTGTCATATGTGTCAAATTACACATCAAAATATGCATTACAATTTTGAAATATTTTGCAATTATGAGAAAATTTAGTTTATATTTCTCGAGACACATAACCTAGTCCTCAAGCATATTTTAACATGACTTTTAATTTCAACAGCATATCCAAACTCAGCAATTATTGTTCCTTAATTATTGACTTAATACAAATATTGTAACAATTTTGAAAGTTGAAAATACACGTGAATACACGTGTATTGCATCAGGAGGGGGGGGGGGGGGGCTAATTTGAAGGGAATAGAGTGAAATTTGATGATTCAATAAAGATTTTTTGATTCCTCATATTTTTTGCTTATAGTAGTATATTTTGAGGCACCTTTTCATTGCCGGATTTGTTATGGATTTAAACATCTTTAACCTATTTGTAATATCAAAACTTATATATTAAAAAGATATTGTGTCATCTATGATAATGACAGAAGATTGATATTAGTTTTTTAAGAAATAATACACCATTTAGCGCTCGCTACCTGAGACAAATTTAAAGGAAAAAATGTTACTTGGCTCAGAGCCCGTGTATGAGCTGTGTATTCTTTATACTTCTAAATGAAATGCTGAAATATCAACTTGAAAATATTACTTTTAGGGTTGATTTTTTTTTGAAGTCGATATTTTATTTTTGTAGTTGAAGTTATTCATGAATAAAATACTTCATTCCGATATAAATAAATTATTTCTTTTATTTTTTTAGTAAAAGCTCTTTACTTGAAGATATTTGGGCTTAAAAAAAGTTTGTGACTCCCTTGCTCCAGCTCAATTAATGGCCAACTTTATGAATTGTAACATTTTCTTGGTTTTTTTTTTTTCACAGTCAAAAAAGTATCAAAACCAAACAGGGCTTTAATGAAAGCTTCTTTATAAAAAAATAAAAATTAATAATTTAATTATTTATAACCATTATTATTATTTTAATTTGAGTTTTCTTGGTCTTACAAAGCTCAATGCGAAAAAAGGGTTTTTCATTTCGCTGCCTTTTTACCATTGTTTTATATGTGTATTTATAAAAAAATGTATATTGCGATAGAGGTATAATAAACACATTTAAAACGAAATAATAATTTAAATTCTAATTATAAATCGTCAAAAAAAAAGAAATTTTTTTTATAATAAAACTATTTCATTAGCAAATAATTATACTATATATATGTACGTTATAATAAAACTAAATCGAAATATGAAATTAAATTGAAATTCCGGAGACGCGTTGATTCTATCAAAATAGAAAACAATTATATATATATATATATATAGCTTCCCTTTACTATTGGATATATATTTATTCAACACAACCTTTCATATGACATCCATTTACTTTTTCGATTGAAAAGAAACGAAGGATAAAAATTGATGAAAACCTATTTTTCACTTACTTCTCACTTATAAAAAGTAAAAAAATACATACATATAAAAAGTGATTTTGTGAGAAGACACATCAATTTTCTATTCCTGATGAATCCTCTCCCTATGCCTCGACTTGTATAAATAATGTATTGAATAAACATATCTTTCTGTCATTCTACATACATATTCACCCACTCATTCAACATTTCAAAAAGCTGATTGAGAGCGTAAATGTCTGAGACTGGCATGGAAATACAATATTAAATTGTTAAAAAACGAGTGATTGGAAAATAAGCTGTCAAAACCTCGTTTAAAAAAAAGTTTGACTATTTAAACAAACGCCACTCCGCATGCCATTCGTTAGGATCTTAAAAGGAATAATGATTGCTATAACAGCTTACCTATCGTTTAATTCATAAATAAGAGATCAAATGTGTATAGAAATATTTATACATCAGGATTCAAATGAAGTTGCTTATATACGCTCATAATATACAAATAGCATAAATATAACATAATATTCACAATAAGTGCGTGATGGAAAACTACAAAAAAAAAAAAGATTTAAATAATTTGTTAAATGTTTATTTTATCTTGTTTTATTACTGCACTATGTTATTTCTTCTTTGTTTGTATGTGTTATTTTTGTTTTTTTGCTAAAAATGAAAGCATGTTGAGACGAGGACAAGGAACGTCTAAGTAAGGGTATAGTAGGGGGATGGGGGGGGGGGGAGAGATAGGTAATTAAAATGTAAATAAAAAACATTCCCCCTGTTTGTAGCAAAAAAAAAAACTAATACGAAAAGGGTTATTTAAAATATATATATTTAATTATTTTCACCGAGGAGAGAAGTTTAATTAGTGCAATATACATTTTGACCTCAATTGTTGATACATGTATATGTACTAACATACATTCATGCAAATAATTTAAAACTTATAAAGCAAGTTATCCACGGAACATAATATTTACACAAATCTCTCAACCTCGGAGGAATGTATTGTATATTAATTTTGTCAATGGATTTACAAATATAAAAGAAGTAACTATGTAGCCCTACAATAAATTTAAAAAGAATAAATTTCTGCGAGTTATCAAAGGGGAAATTGTATTCATTTTCCCTTCTTTTTAAGCAAGTGAGAGAGAGCGTGTATTGGATAGCAGGCCCAAATCCATGTATGTATAAGGGGGAAGGGGGGAACCGAGCGCTTGAGGACCCCCCATTTTTTTTTTTTTTTGAATGTGTGTATAATACTATGAAATTGTCTATCCCGCGAGACTTCGGACAAAAATCTTTGTGCTTTTTATTTCTCGTCCAAGAGAAGAAGGAGCAAAAAAAAACAACAACTTTGTACTATTTGAAGTGAAGAAATCCAAAAAGAAATTTGTGAAACTTCAGTGCTCATTTGAAAAGATAGTTATAATAATAATCATTATTTCAAATAATATTTCAACTAACATACTTACTTACTTACTTACATAGAGTAAAGTATTTTTATTAATTGTGAAGTGATTTCCCAATTTTCAATAGGATTTGAAAGTTAAATAATTATTAGAACGAGTGAGTACAAATATAACGATACACACAGAAATACTTTTATGAATAAAATCAAATTATGTATTTTATTATATGTTATATGTATATGTAGGTATAAAGAAAAGAAGGAATCGCCGAATTTCTTTTATAAACAAATAATTATTTGAAAATATTTATATTTCATTAACTCTCTCTCTCTCTCTCTCTCTCTCATAGATTAGAATAAATATTTATTACAGAGTACACTTTTTGACAAAAAATCAATTTAATTATGTATAGCTCCATAGTTTTTATAGTACATACATATTATCTAATGCTCTTCAAATAGGTGTCTTTTATATTTAAATAAAAGCAATGCATTTATTTGACGACTTTTTTGTACATATACATATATTTTTTTATGTTGTTTTGTTATGATTGCTCTTCTAAAATAAATCATACAAATATTTCATAGGAGTATTTGTTTAAGGAAATATAAAAAAAATTCAACTAAATATACATATATGTAAATAAAATATTTAGTAATTTAATTAAAAAAGTTAAAATTTGAACATTGTTGATTTTAAGTTGAAATATTTATTGTGAGATATTTTTTTTTTTTAATTCCATCTGGTAGCATGAGGTGTCTACATAGTATGTAGTTTTATTTTTATTAACATTATTTTTTCTTCAAATCAGCAAATTTAAAAAAAAAAATTAAAGTTTTTTTTTATGGGTAAATTTTGACAAACTTTGAATGTTTTTCTTATCTCTTTTCTACTCTCTGTTTAATAGTTACCTAGGCACATAGATAGATAGTATAAAAGATATAAAATCAGATTTTTTCAATATTATACATATATTTTATATTGTCTGATTTTTTTGTCTTTAAAGGTGAAACTTTTGCAAATATATTTTACTATATATGGTAAATAAATAAATGTACCGTATTTGCCGGACTATAAGCCGCACTTAAAAACTTGAAATGTGTTTTAATTCAAGGGATGCGGCTTTTAGTCTGGTGCGGCTTATACGTTAACGTTTAAAACCTTAAAATTTTTTAAAACCGGAAATTTTTAAAAAACCTGAATCTAGTAATGACTAGGAACACCAGTCCATTCAATTCATGTTTTAAGTTTTCTATTTGCGAATAGATAGTGTTGTTTCGTCATAATTTTCATAACAAGTTATAAAATGCTTGAATATTTCTCTAGCTTTAAAAATGCGGCTTATAGTCCGGTGCGGCTTATACGTTACTGTTTTTTTCTTGGAAAAATTGGTGAGGTGCGGCTTATAATCCGGTGCGGCTTATAGTCCGGCAAATACGGTATATATACGTATGTATATGTATATATATTAATCATTATTTATTAGTAATCAATTCAATGCTAATTTGATGAGGAAGAGGAGGATTAAATGAAGGAAGGTCACATTCATTACTGTTTGCTATTTTCAAGAAATCGATTAAATAGTTTTTAAGCAGAGAAATTAAAATAAGTCTATGCCTAATTGGTTGTTGTTTTTTGTATCAATTAGTGGAGCACAAGGTTATGTTCAGCCATGATTTGATCAACACTATGAGCAAAAAATATCCGAAATTTAAAAATCCTTATTGAGTCATCAAAATTCATTTCATTCCCCCCCCCCCTTCAAAGTTGTTTTTCTCACCCCCCTCCTTTGATGCAATGCACAATTGCCAATTACAGAACACTAACCGCTGAGCTAAAAATAGTTCTTGATAGTAAAAGGTTATGTTTCTAGAGAAGTAAAAGGTAGATTCTCAAAATTTCCACTTTTTTTGGGTTACTCTAAGTTGCATATTTAAAAGAGGATTGCAAATTGTATATAAATTGTAGATGCAAAGTGCCTGGCAGGCCTTTTTTTGACACAAGGTATCCTTCTACTCTGAAACCGGCACCTTGACACAATCATCAAGCTCAGTTCAATTTTTTCATATGTGATGGTGGTCGTTCAACTTATATTGGTCTACTACGTTTAATTTGAATTCAATCCGTTTGGTTTCCCCACCGTATAGTTTTTCAATGACTCAACCCTTTTTATAAACATAACTCACTTTCTATAGAGTTGTATAAAATTGCAAACGATACCATCATATTTTGTCAAGCAGATTAAATTAAGTAGGAAATAAGTAGTACTAACTTATACGCAGCCAATCACGTGTCAGCGTTTATTTATATTTGAATTGACTAATTGAACTCATGCTTTAATTTACATCCTTAGTGATTCGAATTTAAATTTTTGACCATCCCTTCATTATAATTGATATTTGCTGCTAAATTGAGACTCATTATGATGCATAATAGTGTTGCTAAATTTGACTCTGAGAAATAAAATAATATGGAGCTAAATCCTCGTTGGTAGCATCATTTCCTGGCAAAAAGATCATTTGTCACATTTGAAGAAGAGCAACGAATTATATGCATACATAAATCTGACGTTATGGGCAAATGAACAAATACGTCCCTTTGGTCTAGTCAACAAATGCTATTGATCGAAAAAATGTGTACTTTTGCTCTCTTTAACAAAGTGTGAAAAATCATATATCTAAAAAATAAAATATTAATTCGTAGCACTGAGTGCTTCCAAACAGTTAGTTATATACATGGAACAAATTTGCTGGGCTGATTTGAGTACTGTTGAGCCTATGACTACGAATACATGGCAATATGGAATATGTTTAAAGTTGTTGTTTTTTTTTATCATTAGTGATAATACATTTGAGGTCAAATGATACTTTATTTTGATGAGAGAATTGTTGTTATTTAGATATGTACATAATACATACATATATTGGCTTTTTTTCTTTGCAGAGAATTCACACTTAGATATACGTATATGTATTCCTCCCCCCTTCTCCTTGTCCCTAATCAATTTTCTAGATATTATTGGTCCTTCTAAATGAATTAGAGCTCTATAATTGGATTAGTCAAATCATTTTCTTGCTCCACTTTTTTTTCTCATTCCAACTTTTTATAAGAAAGATATAAAATCTACATAATTGGAATCATGCCTGAATTGAAGACTGAGTGCTGCTCCAGAGACACAAATCCATGCCAAAATAGGAAACGTGATGATAATTTAGTTTATATTAAGTGAAAAAATTATCATTTGCCAACGCAAAAGAATTCAAGAATGATTTTTTGTAAATGATAATAGATTTGTTCTTTTATCAATTAACAAAGTAAAGTAAAGTTATTTTAGTATTAAAATACGAACGCTCGCTTTATGTGTCCTCTGGTTCATATAGCAGCTTCTACAAAAAAAAATCCCTGTTACAATTAAGGAAATTAATGAAATGATATTATATTTGAAAGACCATATCCGAGTTTCATACCTACTACAAAAAATATCAGGAGTAAAAAAATCATTATTTAATCATCAAAATTTAATCATTTCAATCCCCACAATTCAATGCACATGTGACAACGTTTTTTCCAACTTTCAATGCAGGATCACAAATTGTATTAAGTCAATAATTACAGAACAATAACTGATGAGTTTGGATCGGTTTCTTGAGTTCTAGGCTATGTATCTCGACACATAATCTGCAGAGTCTCAAAACTTCCAAAGAAAATACATTCGTTTAATCCTTTTTGGTTTACACAACAACCTTTCTCTAAATTCCACTTGATTCATCACTTTTCAGACATTTTTTAAAAAACCATAAGTGGGATTTTAGCTATTTACAAAAGGACAATGCTTATCTAAAACACTCATGAATATTTTGGCATGAAATTTGATACTAATGTCATTGACAGTAGTGGCAACTTAAAAATTAAAATATCTACATATCCTGATCGGAATAGCCCAAAAAATTAAATTCAAACTTCCCGGTACTTTTTGTTCAAAGTAGTACATACATCAAATGTATCCCTTTTAACTCTAAACTATGGCACAAATTTCTAAGTATCACTCCCCATCCCGGAATATAATTGAATATGAGGTCCAAAATTTACCAAAAATATGTCATTTCTTTCAAATTGTTATTCTATGAATGCACCAGAAATTTGTAAAATCACTTTTGGGAATAAAAAAAAACTCAGGGGTCATTTTTTTTTCTCAATAGATTGAGTGGGTATACAATTGCTTATGATAATCATAAAGTATTTAGATATTTACACACAAACACAAAAAAAAACATTTTGACGAAATAATAATTGACTTTTTAAATATGTAACCAAAAGAAGAAAGTAAAAAAGAACTCAATTATATTCAAAATACTCTGCTGAATGATAGGGGTGAGGATTCCCTCTTCTCATTTCTTTTTCCTTCATGCTTCATTAGTTGGGATAATGAAATTTATGAATGAGTGAGTGAGTGACTATTATAAAAGGCTTAACAAAATATGATGGAGCCATATCATAGACGAATGAGTTAGGTGGCCTTTCTGAAGCCAATAATTATATTAAATATATACAATATGTACGATTAAAATAAAATAATAAAAAAAAGGCAAATAAATAGTTGTTGTTTTTTTCATTTTTCCACAATGGCTCATTAATTTTATATTTGTTTGTATGCAGTTTTGCTAAATGAAGAATAAAGAAATGAGAAAAAGCTGTGATTTAAACGGAATAAATTAACAACTATACTAAATATTAATTGCAATTTTTTTATTTTTTATTTTGCCTAGTTTTGTCTGCATCTAACTATGCTCTTAAGGACAAAATAATCACATTAGTATATATATATATATACATTATAATTTTTATTATTAAATAGCTCATATTTTGCAAATAGACCATTTTTTTTTTTTTTGCATTATCAATCAGAGGGAGAAAAAGTAATTGGCACTAATTGATTCAACAGAGTTTTTTTTTCTCCTTCATATTGACCATAACGAGACTTGAAGATTTATATTTTTTTCTATCTTGAGCACGTTAATTTTCCATTTTTGCACAATATTCCAAACTATTATGTATTCACAGCTGTGTTGATAAAGGCTTTCTTTTTTAGGGGGATGAGATTCATTTTTAATTGTATAGAATGGTTGGTTATTTCACAAAGGATTTGATGTGGAGTCATACCTCGAAATGAGTTGTGTAAAGTTAGGAAATGAGTTGTCAAGTTGAATAATTGTGTACTTATTGAGTCTTGTGATATCTTTAAAAGCGAGATCAATCATTTCCAATTTTTTCACTAGGAACATGATGCAAGAACCTTTTTGTCTGGTTACAGATTTTAGAATAGTGTTGTTGGTTCGTTAGCTGTGATAAAATAAAAATTTTCAGATACATAAATAGTCGAGTATGTCTACAAAGCCAATTACCATGACTTTTTGGGATACTTCTGTATATTTAGTCTATTTTGATGATAATACGAGCATTTCCTTACATAATGTTGCTCGCTATTCAAAGTATGTCTGATTTCATTTTTGAATATAAGTTCATTCAATTTTGTCAAATTTGAGTTTACTACTGAATAAAATGTCATGTGTTTTTAAAAAAAATTAAATTATAATTCTTTTGGCTTTGATGTTTATTTAGAGAGAAAAAGAACTAAAAATAATATAACTTTTCTTTTTTATGTTGAGTGTATTTTCAAAATACCCACGATTTTTAGTCATATAAAAAAAAGGTCACTCTTTGAATAATAGACATCATACATATAAAATTATAAAGACATTAATTTTTTTTTTGGAGCTTTTGTTGTTACATAATAAGGGTAGTCAACAAATTTATTTTATCTCTTGAGACATTTCAACTTTGACTCTCTTTGTAGCGACATTTGATGATAGTTAATTCATTCATTCATTACGAAAAAAAAAAAAAATAGATGCAAAAGTTGCTTTCTAGTTCAGAAATCGACTTCTCCTTTTCCTCCTCCATATCTTGTGGAGCAATTGAACCTAATCACTCGTAAAAACCTTCTTTTATTGTTGTTTAATATCCCCTTTTACTTTTTTAAAAAGACCAATCGACTTTTAAATTCCCTTTTTTTTTTTTTTAATATTATTAGTATGGTAGCAGATCCTTTACGATGGAAAAATATTAAAAAGTGAAAGGGTTTCTTTTAAAGGGAAGAAAAGAGAGGATAGACAAATTGAATATTTTCTGGATTCTTCTTTTCTTGGTGAGAGGAAACATGTTGCAAATGAGACGTATGAAATACAATAATAAATTTGTTAATATATTTTATATTTCCTTAAATAAACATTCAAATTTTGTTCATGGTGCTCACTTTAAGGGAAAAGACAAGTCAAAGATGGTCAAAGTCTACAACAGTTTGATGAATCATGTTTTAGGTGTGGAATAGTTATCATAAAAGCCTACTCAGGTATAACATGAGCTGAAATATAATTTAACATTCGTACAAATGAAAAGTGCACATGGAATTTATAAAAAGTATTTGGGGGGGGGGGGGGAGAATTTGAACCCAAATATTATTAGAGTATATACATATTTTATTGATTGACTTGGGCAACAACAATTGTTGTGTAAAGATGATGTATGTTCAAAGGAGACAGATTCTTATATCATACAAATCCACATATTGACAAATCGGTTTTTTTGACTTTTCATCCTTTATATATGTAATATTTCATTGACACATTTGTGATATGCACACTTGATGATTCTATTTCCTTCTTTAAAAAAATTTTTTTTTGTATGAATTTGGAGAGAAAAGTAAAAAATTTAATCAGTTTTATTTGCGTCTGTGCATAACGAACGAGAACATGTGGCTTTTAAGTGCTGTTTGAGTCAAATAGACCTCCAAGGATCGTAGAAGTGTGTGTTTTTTAAAAAAAAAAACACACACCCATGGACCTCATTTGTATGTACATCTGTGGGCAAAAAATATGAGGAATCCATAAATCTTTATTTAATCCTCAAAATGCAATTATGCAATGGACATATTCCAACGTTTGTTTGTTTTGTTTTTTTCTAATTTTCAAAACATGTGCAAAAATTTTTATAAAGTTAATAATAATTACAGAGCAATAACTGCTGAGTTTTTAGATTTGCTATTAAAATTTAATATTGGATGCTCAACTTCTTGAGTTCTAGATTATGATTCTCGAGAAATAAGCCACGGATTCACAAAATTTCAAAAGACTATAATCTAGAATATTAATTTAAACTTTTTTGGCTTACACAACATTTCTCTAAATTACATTTTAGTCCTTCTATTTCAGACATTTAAAAAAAAAACGAAATATTCGATTTTAAATGTTCACAAAAGGACGATGCGTATCTCAAATACTAATGGATATTTTGATGTGACATTTGGCACAAATGTCAGAGACAGTCGTTCTAATTTTAAAACAAATATTGGAAATCAAAATATCGTTATTTAATCATCAAAATGCAATGATGCAAGGCACATGTGTCAAAAAAAATTCCATTTTTCAAAACCGTTACAAAATTTGTATTACAGGACATTGACAGCTGAGTTTTATATATGCTATTAAACTTAAAAATGGAATGGTCTGTTCCTTGAGTAATATTGTATGATTCTCGAGAAATAAACCAGGGATTCACAAAATGTTAAAAGACTATAAAATTTAGAATATTCACTTAAACTTTATTGGTCCTTTCTCACAATTGCATTTGAGTCATTCTCTTTCAGACATACATTTAAAAAAACGAAAAATTATATTTTAGCTGTTCACAAAAGAACGACTCGTATATTTAACACTAAAGAATATTTTGACATATATGTCCTTTGAAATCACAGATATCAGTGACAGTAGTGCCAACTTAAAAATAAAAACATTTTTCCCTTTCGAAATGTCCAAACAATACTCAATTCCATTTTCCCGGGTATTTTTTACTCACAATACTATGACTGTTCATATGATACCATAGAATTAATTTGGAGTCTAAGCCACAAATTACCAAGTCAATACAATTTCAACTATACATAAATATATAACTTCGAAACTTAATACTCTATTAGTAGTAGTAAAAAAAAATGAGTGTCGTGTTCAGTACATTAGAATCACAAAGACGAGGAGGGAGGAAACAAAGGCTCTGTCCTTCTCATTTATTATTATTATTCCTCCTCCTTCCTCTTTTGGAGGCCCCAAAATTACTCTACATCATACATATTCTTCATGAACAACACTCAACAATGGAGACACACAAAAAAAAAGAAAAAGAATTCATTTAAAATTAATTATCTGGAAGGGAATCATTCTTCTTCCTTTTTCTTCTTAAAGAGATACACTCTTCAAAACAACAGAGGGATAAATTATCTACTTAGAAAATTGTCAAATGACCCCCCCCCCCCCCACCTCCTTCCTTTCCTTCTTCATTATGTATGTAAATATATATATATTAAAGTCATATTTTTTAAACGTCGATATATTCAAAATGGCTGAGAATAACAATAAAATATTTATAATTAATTTAATTATTTTTTGTCAAACTAATAGTTTATTTGTTTTTTCAAATAAATACCATGCAAATGTACATATTTAATGTATAGCATGTAATCTCATGAATTATTCATTTTATTTATTTATTTTTTTGCATGACATTTTTTTTTTTAAACTCTTTGATACGATCATTGATTGCCTAGTTGATAAGAGGACAAAGCAGAAATTGATAACGAGATAAATTTTCTTTATAAAGGAGACTATAGTATAAGTACTTTTTCAAAATATTATTTTTGTTGTAAACCTGAAGATAATAACATGTAGCCTTGTCCTTGAAAAAACTACTGAATAGTTATGAAATTATCACTTGTACATACTAAGGCATAAATACCCATATGTACAAATCCATGACTGTATAATGACTCTACAATATAAATATGGCCTCAAACATCTTGTCCATATATAACTTTTGACTGACTAAATTATATGTATATATATATAGGCTATAAAGAGTATTTTCCTCTACTACGTATATTGTTTGTTTGACTCCATTCATAGTTGCTACAAAAAAGCTTAATGGCCTGGAAAAGAGAGAGAGAGAGAGAGAGAACTAAAAAGAGCAGCATAGAAGCTAAATAAAAATATTAGATAACTTGGATTTTCTATCAGAAAATCATCATATCAAACTTTTGAAGTCTATACATCTAAATAAAATCGTCAAAATCATTTGTGTGTATCGTTATAAAAAGATATTCTTTGTTCCTTATAATTAATGATCATGACTTACAGAAATTAATGATGATCCATCCAGACTCTGAGGATGAGGATCGTTCCCTCCACTAAGGTGGTACGACTTTTGTGATTATCTGTTTAACAAAAAAAAAAAAAATTCGAAAGAAAGAAAGAAACGTCCTTGTTTTCAATGGAACGTGAGACTCCTCGCCGTCCCAATGGACGTGATCTCTTTTTAGATCACCATCATCATGCTACCCAGGGCCAGGGTCAGAGCATCAACCAGCGAGAAAGCTCTTTTACAACAACAAATCCGGAGTTACCTCATCCACCCAACCTACCTCAGCCATCAACATCTTCCATTCAGTCAGACGACTCTTCCGTCACGAGGCAGTCATCAACAGCAGCAGCAGCAGCAGCAAATCAGCCCAGATCCAATGGAGGGAACAATGGCAGTGCACCACCCACTAAGTTACCCCGTCTTATCGTTCCCCCTCCAAGGACTCAGCATGTTTATGCTCCTATGGCTCCATTAGGGGCCCTAAGTTTAGGACTTACTAAAAATAAAAAAGATTATGTGAACGATCAAGGAAGGCTTGCACATGGTAAGGGAACGGAACTTTTCTTTTCTTTTCTTTTTCTCCTTTAAATTGCCTTTCAATGCGTGCTTCTATATCTTTTTTTTTTTAATGAGATTGTCGTAGAGTCAATTTCATGCCATTTCAAAAAATAATAAAAAAAAAAAAAAATAGCAACGTTTGCTTGTAGAGACTCCATGTATGTATTTATGAAATGTAATAGTTACAACAAGTTTTAGGCTCTGCATTAAAAAAAAAAGAAGTATTTAATGGCCATGCTGTAAGGGGCAATTAATTTCATACGACGTATGTAGATGCGCAATAACGATCAAAAAATTTGAATTCGTATTTTCATCTTTTCACTTTTATTTTGCTGAATTAATGTCCACGCACTCACTCTCAATTCATTAAAGAATGTTTCATCATTCGGAACTTAGACAACAGCCAGTAGTTTTACCCTAATCAAACAACTTTATAAGAGACTCATTTGAACAAAATGAAAATAATGATATAATAGTATTAAAATTTGTTAAAAAAACTTGGATCATAAAAAGAAAGTGAGAAAAAAAAACCCAGACTTTCCTTTTATGGTCTATCATTTGCAATTATTTCTATATGATAGTGTAATACACTTCATGAATACAAGTAGTTTTCGGCCTAATAAATAGGTGGCAGAGTTTGATTATATGTATAGAGCCTTTTCATTGAGATCCAGGCTGTTATAAGAAATCCAAAGGGATGTTGGAGCCAGTCATAGTTATTAAACTATGGGAGAATTTGAGTTGTCATATATCCAGGAGAAGGGACACACTTTCATCTGCATGATTTCTTAATCCTCGGACATTGAACTGTTTATCATTGTAACAAGTTTGTGCCTCAACGATACAGAGAATTACTGATTATCAAGGTAGAGGATACAACTAATACTTTAAACTAGAGATGTGTCCTCCACAAATATCAAATAACAAATAAAGAACAGAAATTCAACTGAGAACACAAGTATGAATTGTTTTTTCTTTTATTTTATTTTCCCTCTACAAAATCCATATCTCATTGCAAAGAACATTTTGTAACTAAACTTTGACCAATGAAGTCTGTGGGTGGATGTTCTTAATTTTTGAACAACAAGGATTTGTCCAATAGTATACAAATCTGGGTTGTTGTTGTTGTTGTTTTACTTTGCACAACTTAGAAAATCAATAACTTACCACTATAAAGATTCTGAGAATGCGTAAAAATAGTTAAAAATCCATCAAAGAGGATTTATTTATTGCGCATGAAATATTTATGAACATAAATACATAAAAAGTTCAAAATGGCTCCTTTCCCCTTGATGTAAAGTAGTGAATAAGCAGATTAAATAAAATTCTAAATTGCCAAAGCATGTTGTTATAAACATTCCATAAATATAAACATTGTCTGCTTTTACATATTAAAAGATAATTTTTACATAACTACCCGCTAAACCAACAACAACAACAACAACCATAATAGCCATAATATCAAAGAACTACTCTAGGCAAAGGCCCACTTTATCCTTTATTTTTCAATATATCTACATATAAATCATTATATCAGAATAATCAATTTATTATAAAATGGAATGCGTGGAAAATAAACAATAATTATTTTATTTTTCGGGATTTTTTTTTAGTTTTTAGTTGTTTTTTCTAGTTTTTTTTTTTTTTTTTTTTGCGATCCTTCCTTAAATAGTCCATTAAGAATATATTTTTTATGGAATTATTATGTTTAGCTATTAAGTTGGCTTAGGAATGATAATAGAAGATATACTCCACATAAAACGATTTATATATAAATAGATACAAGACAGTCAAGACTAGTTTAAAGACATCAACTCACTTCTTTTTTTTGCAAACTCTAGAGAAAGAAAGAAAGAATCCCCTATTTTTGCAAACGTGTGTCTACAAATGTAAACGCATGCAGAGTTAACAAAGTGTTCTTGTCTGAATAGGTACATCGAATCTATTCATTTTAGGAAAAAGTTTTAATAAAAAGAAATGATATATTAATTACGTTCTACATTTAATAAAATAACGAATTCGAAAAATTTGCATTGGCTCTGGAGATAGAGATAAAAGACTTATGATCTCTGGCGTCATCACCAACATCTAATTTGTAAATAAAAAAATAATCATTGACTTAAAATAACCCTTTTCTACGAAGAAGTGACCGTATAAAGAGTATCTGGGTCAACTTGTAGCACAAAATACTGTGTATTACATATGTATATACCTACTCCCAAGTTATTAGTTGATTTTAAAAAACCAATTCCTGCATCCCTGATTCAGAAATGACAACTGTGTCTTTTTATCATTTCAATTTGACGTTTTTATTTCATTTGTAATTCATATTTTTATTCATAATCTAATCATTCAAAAATGGTGGATAGAGTTCGTCTATAAATGAGTGTGCATTATATAGCAGTTAATTAATTATCATCATTATTATACAGAGATTCTTACACGAAAAATCCAAACAAAATTAAATTTGATCTAGATCAATTAGGAGTAGATTTAGAATAAAGTGTATTTACTTTTACTTGTATCATTTGAATATAAAGAAAAAAGATTGACTAGCATTGGGCTAGAAATGACACCAAGGGCCATGATGTGAGCTTAGGTGCTTGCTGTTGAACACTCTGGTAGTCTTTAAATCATTTTGGCAAATCCATTTGTCATTTTGACGATTAATAGAATAATAAATGGTCAATAACTTTTCAACAGAGTAAAATTCCATAAAGCCTCTAGGTCATTTGATTGAGTATAATAAATCTTTAACATTTTTCACTCTATAGATCTTCGTAGATTCAATTAGGGATGCTTTTGACACTCCTGGTATTGCTCCTTAGTTACAAGTTGATTTGTATGATCCTGGATATTGTGGAACAGTGGAATTGGTGTTGTTGTTTTTTTAACCAGTAGGATGTTTATTAACCCAGAATTCATCTCAATTGACTTCTTTAAGTCAGCCACAAACCTTGAGGTATGTTTGAGATCCAATATTGGCTTGTGGTCCTTTCTGTAGATTCTCTTTTTGATTGCTCAATTGGAGCTTTATCCAAATTTAATATACTTAGTTATAATTTTAAAGTCTCTAAGGCTCATGCAAGTAGAATAAAAGGTGTAAATCAAGGGTTTCTCATATTTTGAAAGAGGTTGTGTGAAATGAATTGAGAGTAAAGACTTTTGATAGAGCTGTTGAGCCTATGTTAGTAGCCTTTTATAACATTTGAGACTTTTTGCAAAATAAAAATAATGCAAATGAATTCATTATTGTGTGGAATAATTGTACTCCTTTTTTCACGTTTTCTGTATAATCTATAAATGCGGATCTAGATAAGTATGTATGTAAATCTAAGACTGTTTTAGTGGACAAAAAAAATGTTTTTTAATAGCCTTGAAGCAACAAGTTCCACAACTGGTGTATTATACATTCTAGATATACTCTTAAAAACGCTTTTACATGACTCAAATACACATATATGTATATTCTCAGATTTTCCTCCTTTGATTGAGAAAAGAGTTCATACATAGGAGAGATTGCAATCTAAGTAGCTTTCATTCAGAGAACAATAGAGAGACTCGACTTGAAAACGAGTAGAAAATTGATAAGAAATGGTTTAAATAAAAAATAAAAAAAGAGTAGCCCATTGATTACAATGGTTTTATCATCATCATTTATTTAGAGGAGAGAGAGAGAGAGCAAAGGCTGCAACTGAAATATACAAAAGACCATAATCAGATTATTTCCCCCACATTTTTTATTTATTTTTATCTTATCAAAGGGCCATTCTGTTGATTATGACTCTTATTTTTTCGTTATTTTCCATTTAACATAATTATGATTTAGTAACAAAGTTTTATTTTTTGTTTTTTTTGTTTTCAAGATAGCAAGCCCATGTTGATCAATTTTAAATGTAGGTAAAAGAAAGAAATCATATGTTTATTGGTTTTTTCTTTCTTTTACTTTAGGAGCTTAAAAAGAAAAGGAAATTAAAAATTGTGAAAAGTTTATGTATATATTACAACTCTTTTATTTCAAAAAATATGTAAGTTCTGACTCGAAAATGAGCTTCAAATGAGATAAAAGACATTAAATTATCATCAAACACTGCCAGAACATATTTTACACTTTTATCAGGAAAATATCAAAATATGAGTTGGTATAGTTTTTTGCAAACAAGTATTCATATATTTAATTCTTTCTTTACACTTTTTTTTTTGTAAGTACTTTTATTTATGAGTGTTTCAAATTTAGTTTGCAAAAATCAGCTGTTTATGAAACTATATATATATATGTATGAACACTTTATTTGGGAATAAATTTTCAAGTCATTCTAAAGAAATAACGATTACGTACTACATATTATTCCCCCCCCCCTTTTGAAAGCATTGAAATTTTGTACTCGACAATTTGGAGAAATGAAAAATATATACCCATGAGAGAGCAGATAAATTTTACTCAAGGCTACACTCATCAGGAATAATTATGTAGTTTTAGACATTTAAGACTTCATGTCAAACTTGATGCTGATAGATCCAGGGTTAGTCTATTGCATTTTGTATTGAAGTTCTACAATTTAACAACGCATTAAAAGAAACTCAAACATCTCAGAATTTGATGACTTTTATTGCTGAATCTCTTAATTATATTTCCAAAAATGTATGTCATATTCTAGTTCCTTAAGCTCAGCTGGTCATGATTTATGGAATCTTGATTGAAGTTATATTATTTTATTTAACCCAAAAGAGTTCATATGGAGTCGATCATTATTCGGCAAGGTAGATGGATCTAAAATGGCCTGAAATTTGGTACAAAGTGCAGTTTGTTGCACATAAATTCATGCTTTTTTCCTGCCCCTAATATCCATATTAAAAAAAAAGAATATTATAGTTGAATTGACTTGAAATGTGTGTTTAACTTAAATGGACTCTTATATTATTTAGAAGATCCTTTTACTCTAGCCCTTATATAATATAAAAAGTATAATTATTTCAAATAAGAATATTAATTTGACAAGATTTTGGGTCAGTAGCGTTCTTAGCGCTATTTTAGGGAGGCTTTTCCCAAATAATAGTTACACTAGTCAACAGTCAAAAATCCTAAGGGGTATAAGTATAATAAAATTTATTTAGTTTTGCAAGTTGATTTCAAATTTGTAATTTTTTTTTATAAAATAGACAAATGGTTTTTGAGAAAATTGAGCAAATTTGGTCCATTTTCCAACTTCAATTTAAATCTAGAAAAATACTCATTTCGTGCATTAAAGAAAAAGGATCCACTAGTGTATTTAATACAAATTCCAATTTCAATCTTTGTTTTGATCTAAAGGGACTCCTGGGGGAATAGACAGAGGGAGTAGGTCCAAAAGTCGACCAAATCCTTTGTACTTACCTTTGTATCTTGAATATTACATGAAATGGATTAATAAGGAATGCATTAAAGAGTTGAGACCCACAGCTTTCAAACGAGATGTCAAGCGCCCGATAAGAATCCTTAACTAAGAAGAAATCGTTCATCTAAATGTGTAAATTTTTGTTCAATTTCGAGCAGAAATTTGATAGAAATCAAAGACTCACATAAGTAGAGCTACATAAGTAGTAGTACGCAGAAGGATTTCAAATGGTTTCTTAATCCTTCTGTGCGCTACTACTCGAAATAACTTTTATTATACTTTCACCCCTTAGGATTTTTGAAAGTTGAAATTTGTTGACCTGTGTTATTAGTATCCAACCAGGGTACTCTTATTGGGAAGTAAATAAATATTTCCTATGCCCTAGGCCCATTATTAGTAGCTACCTCTGTATATGACCCATATTATATTTATATATAGATTAAATTTTGGGTCAATATAGCGTGATTTACTCGGAGTTTTGCAATATAAAAAAACCATCCTGAAGCGTGTGTGTGTCCCCCCTCTTACACACACACTCCTTTCTAAAGAAGAAACAAGAGATAAGAGAGACACTCTGTTGCATTGCTAGTACGTTCATTCTATGCATGGCAGGACATAAATATAGAAGCAGAATAAAATACAATAATAAAAATTTTCAAAAATTATTTTATTTTATGAAAGCTCTTAAATTATGTGTTGTTCTACTTGTTCCGTTGAAAGATAAAAGAATATATACATACATATTTGTATGAGCAAACGACTATGAAAGCCCCGTGATGAAAAAGGCTTCCCCCTTCCCTCTCAATAAACTTCATTTATTGTCAGTCATTGCCTTTTTAATTCGTTTTTTTTTTTTTTATGAATAAAAAAAAAGAAAACTTTCTTTACATCTTTCTCGTTTTGTTTTGTTTGTTTCGTTATTATTTTTTTTTTTTCAAGCGGTGTGTATACAAATGGATTTGATAAATACGCACTTCCTTCTTTGTATACGCAGACACACGTTTTCCATGGGACAAGCACACTTACTTAGTAGTCATTGATATTTAATGGTGAAGCGTTCAAAAAAAAAAAATAATCCAGTTCCATTTTTCTTAAGAAGCACGTGTCTTTTACAGTAAAAAAAAAGACAGGGTTTTTTTCCCCACACAAAGGCTTTATTAAGAATTGAATGGAAACTATGGAGAACAATACACTTGAACTCTAGGATTCTAGGACGGAAAGTTGCGTGAATATATGACGCCATTTTATTGAAACTCTTCACTCTATGAATTGGTTCCTGAACCCCGGGCTCTTTATGTATTATGCAAAGATGAATTTGCACATCATGACGTGTTTGGACGTTGGAAAATTTATATTGAGCCAAAGCTCAACTATTTTCTTTATCAAAATATGGGAGATTTCATGTTTGTAGTAGTGAAAATGCCACACAAAAAGTTGTATATATAAAAAAAAATAACTTTTGTTTCTTTGGTGCTATTTTATTCCCTAAATTAAGGTATGTAGATGTTTATAGAACCTTCTTATTATGAAAAGGAAAATTGTTGAGGTTTAGTGTTTTTTTTATTCGTCGTTTTACAAAAAAAATGGCTTAAAATAGTAAATTTTAACACTCTATGAAAGTTGGGTCATAGTTTTTCATCAGCTAGTATCAAATCCAACTTCCTTTTCTTTCTTCGTCAATTTATGATGAATTCTTGCTTCTCAATTCTTGATGAAAACCAACGACTCTAAGATCAAACTTTATTCATGAATGTAAAGTAAACGGCTTCACAGATGAAAAAAACTATGTTAATATTTTCATCATTCCTCATTTCTATTTATCTGGGATCATATGATCAGACGATATAATACAAGTTATATTCATTCCAACAATAAATGTTTATTATTTTCTGTAATTCATTACTTGGTGGGGATCACATAAATCCTCTTCCGAGTCAAGGATTTCCTCATTTTCACAAGAAATATCTCATATGCCCAGAGCTTTGTCATTTCAATCCCCTTTTTGTAAAAAAAAAAAATCACTATTAAAAATATGCAGAGAGAATAAAATTTTCATTGCATGCTACTCATTTGTAGAGTCTCGACATATTTGTATTGCAAAGGTTTAATATATGTAATCCTTCAACATTATTTATTAATTTAATATCCTGGCAGTTGATCAACACTCCTTTTTGAGTGATGATTTTATTCTTTGATATTTGACTCTTTTTGAAGGAAACAGAATTTGATTGTTTTTAAAAAATAAAAACACACACTTTTAAGTACAGCTCACGTTAAGATGAATTTTATTCAGTTTATGAGGGTTTGTTATATATATATATATATATATATATATATATATATCATCAAATAATTTGTTATGAATATGTTAGTTCAAAACCAAGGTACCAATAGAACATTTTTTGCAACTTTGCAAATTAGTCATTGTGCTCACTGAATAATTTCCTTTTCATTCTATGTATAGAGAATACTTTCCCCACAATAGAGTCTAGTATCTAGAAGAACTTTTCCGATGATAAAAAATAATAATATTTAGACTCCTTTGTCTGTATATATATATCTATATTATAGTACTTGTAGGGAACTGACTGAAGAAACTGAGTTTTTTAGAAAAGAAAAAAAACTTGGGTAGAAGAAAGGACTCACAACTAACCATGAAACACTAACTCCACATTTAAAGTAATAAACCTAATTTTGTATCTCCCATTACACAACCAAGAAGATTTAACTCTTTCTTCTGTATACATAAATACATATCTATCCCAGAGAAGAAGAAAGAATTAAATTAAACGAGATATCATTCTGGAAAAAAAATATAAAGTTTTATTCTAATTTTCCTATTTCCCTTTCTTTTCTCCAAGTCTTTTTTTTTTCTTCTTCTTCTTTTAAATAAATAGATTTGAATGTTTTAACGATTTATTGTGCAAAATCTATGAGTCCCCGGGTTTAATTACGATTATGTTTATGTTTATTTTTATATGTATACGCACATAGGTATCAAATGTGTATAGTATATACTTATTATAAGACATCTCTGTAATAATATTCTACTTAATGTGCAAGTTATGCCTACATATTGCAGTCACAAACGAGTGTGACATTTCATGATATTCAGTATCTTACTTATGAACGTCATTATTTAAGAGTAAAAAATGTATTTTTCATGGCATCAAAAAAATTATTAAAAATAATTTTTTTTTTACTCACTGCATACAAATATTAGTCACGAGGGAGTGTGGAACTTTATAAAATCTGCTTTGTCATCATATGAAAGTCATTTGACAAAGGTATTTGAAAAAATTTCATGGAAACAGATCTTTGCTGAAGGGAATTTTCATCTACAAATATCTCATATATAATAGAAATTAAACTTTCTACATTGTATTGCATTCATTTATCTATTCTTTGGGTTGAATGAATTTTACCCATAAAAAAAAATTATTTTTTATTTTCCTCTTAGAATTTCTTTACACAAATAGATTTATTCAAAACACATGAGATCATTTAAAAACCATATCAATTATAATTAATGCAATTATTACAAGAATAATCTAAAGCGTATTTCTGCTTTTAAAATATATGGTATTTGTAGTGTATTATTACAGTCCTTTGAAGAGTCTGGTTATTTTCTGGTGATAATTTGTTTTATATATGTATATATATATTAAAAAAACTTGGAATTTAGTATAAAAGTATCACATTAATACAAAGATATGATGACAGTGCTTAAAATGAAGCAAATGCAAGTTGAAAGATAGAAAGAAAAAAATTGCTAATGAGTATATGATAAAAGCTATTTAAATAAATTGAGTTAAATAAATAAATTGCATTTAACCGTCTAAAGAAACAAAAATTGCAAGGAGATAAGAAAATTAAAAAAAATTACTACAGAGGCCGTGATTATAATAGAATAGACCTACTACTGCCTAATAGGTATATTTAATTTAAGCAATGGGCATTGCTTTTGTTGTGTGTTGATGTGTTGGTACTACTCAAGGAGAAAATTAATAATGGTTTTCATTTCCCTTCTCTCAAGAAAAAAAGAAGGTTAATTGAGACCCTCTGCTTTGATAATGAGTTCTTTATATGATAAGTATCTATCTATATATAAATACTTTGTTTTGCTTGCTATTTTAGACTTAGGAAGTAGATATGTAAAATGGACATACTTATGTTCTTCTTAAGTAATCACGCAACCTTATTTGTATTCAAACTATAAAAGTTTTAAAAGTAATAATTTTATAAAATAGTGATAATAAAAAGCTCTTGACTATACTTCCAAGTTTAATATTTATTAATACCTTATTTGATATAAAGGCTCTTCTTGGCCACTAGATTCGATAAACGGGAGTGAAATGCGTTGCAATTATAAATTTTCAAAATGAAGAGATTCTCTCAAGATCTACGTATGTATGAGACAAAAAATGCAACAAAAAAATTTGTAAATCCCGACAGATAACTTTTTAAAAGTATATCCATGGTATTTGTTCGTCTACAAACAAGAAACGTGTGTGTTCAAAAAAAGATCTTTTTTTTTTTTCGAAAAGGATTATTGTTGACGTTTGAATATCATCATCTATAGTAATATGTAAAGTTTTTAAAACACGGGTCCAGTTGGATTTGAAATAGGAAGACAGATCCCTCCCCAATTCCCTCGAATTGTCTCCCAGACTTGAGCACTCAAACACATTTTGATAGCGTAGCAAATTTGCCAGCTGTTGATTTCTCACCTCTTGCACTTCTCGAATTATATGGCTTTTGAGAATATCTCTTACATTTTTCAACAAAAAAAATGTTCTACGGTCTTTCTTTTCCTTTTCTTTTAGGAGTAAAGGTTGAGAGAGAGAGAGAGAGAGAGCCAATGTGATACCAAGCACCCCGTAAAAATCTTGAATTTCGTTGTAAAATTGAGTGATTTCCATATAATTTCCCCATCTACCTATGTACGTCCTGGATATCCTTGTTGGCGCGTAGGGATTGTCCCTAAGTAAGATTGAGTGACAATAAGATTTGCATCCATAGGTATAATAATATATTTTGTACGAAAAAATAAAGGGAAAACATCATGGAACAGCTGTGTATACTTATAGTAGAGTACCAACTACCACGTAATGCTGTAATTTTTAGTACATGAAGTAATGAAAGCTGTAACTCAAGTTTTGAGGCAGAGCAGAGACTACATATACATATATGGATAAAATTAAAATCCTCTGACATTTTATTTATTAATGAAGCAAAGAAGAAATTAATTATTGTTTCAGAGTTCCTTTTTTTTGAAAGATGATTGCTCAAAAAGAAGATGTAAAAAAAAGAACTCAAACTATTGCTATTAATAAGAAAATGTTAGAATATATATTTTAAAGTATTGTTATAAATTCGTTTAAGGTATATTTAAATAAATGAAGTGATTTTTTAAGAGTTTAATAGACCGTTTTTGTTGCTCGAAATGATAAATAAACAACATAGGGAGTGTATTATTAGGCCTAAGTAAGAAATATAAATTTATATGCAATAATATTAATACACCTATTAATACAGTTATATACTCAGAAAATGAGAGCTGTGACGTAAAAATAAAGAGAAGGATAAACAAAAATATATAGGTGCGCGTTATATGCAGTACCAAAAGATATGCAATTTATTTATTTATTCCTATCTTGTTTCAACACTTTTATCAGTCAAATATTCAGTCATATTGCTTTGATAATGTTGAAAAACACACTTTTTAACTAGAGTATTTATTTTGATTTATAATTTTATTGATTTTTTGAAAAGGAATATGCATCAATGTGTGGATATGGTATCATTTGGTCATTGAATATGATGACTGACTCTTTTTTAATTAATAGAGTATAGAAGGGGTATCTATGGTGGTGGTGGTTGTTGTTCTTTCCTTTTCTTCCTCTCTCGTCCTATTTCCAAGACTTTTAGACATATTGAAAACGGATACTAAATATTGCTCTGTTCCATCCAACATTTCTCTCTCTCTTTCTTTTTTCCTTCCTCCTTCCACTTGTGCAAATATCCATTTTTGTACATACATATATGAACATAATAATAGAAGGGACCCCACATTTTGTATTTGTATTGAAATCACTTTGTCGTTCATCATAAAGCGAAAAAGAGAGAGAGAGAGAGAGTAAATTCCATATCATTTAATTTGATTGCCCTTTTTAGGAGCGATAGAGTCAATTATTATTAGAGTTGAATGTATTATTATAGACATACATAAATGATAATGTTTTGTCCCCTCTCCTCCTCCTCCTACCAAAAAAAAAACAAAAAAAACAGATAACTTTTATTGGAAAATATTGTTCGTACATACATATATTGTACATACAGCAATGGTTGAAAGGCCGCCCTAGATTACGCGTTGGTGGAGCACATATTTTAAATTCGACCCATGTACTCTTATAATAATATTCCATTGCTGCTAAAAAAAAAAACAAAAAAAAAACAGTGATATTTGAAGGAATCAAATATAAATATAAAAAGTGTTCTTACTTAGTCAATTCGATTCAAACAATTACCAATAAATACACAAATACAAACCCTGACTAATTCTTTAATATTCATTTTTTTTCTTCCTCATGATGAAGAATTAAGGAATTGAAGAAGAAGAAGACAAAATAGTGAAGAGGGATATGGGATCCAAATTTGATTAAGTATTCCTGTCATTGCAGGGGAGGATATTTGCCTGGTTCCTGGAAGGGAGTCTTTTATTATGAGACATAAATGCAGAATCCACGTTTTATACATATAAAAAAGTATCATAAAAAGGTTTTATGGGATGATTAGAATGATGTACGTACATAGAATATTACCATACAATTTTGTAAGCGCCCCATTTGAGTACTAATTGGCTCCAATGGAGTTTGCATTGACGTGTCTGAATAGAAGATTCTAATATTTTTTTGCAAAAAAAAAAATGTTTATCCTCTGATTGCAAAATAATGTGTATGATTTTGTACTACATAGTATGTAACAAAGAATTGGTTCTAAATTTCCTTTGTAGTTTGAGCTATTTACCCAAAAAGGCCAGTGCTTTTCAAACTTTTTGACTTGCGTAGAGATAACATTATAAGATCTACAATTTTCTTCAAAGAAAAACTTTCAATTTTGTTATTTTTAATGATACTTTGATATTAACTACTCATAGATACACTTTTAGTTCCCTTCCTCCAGGAGTTAGTCCATACACACACACACACACCATTATAGAGTGGACTTAAGAGACCCTGTCTTGGACCAAGTAACATCAATGATACGATAATCATTCATAATACCTAAAATGGTACAAAATTGGTTCTTGAGAATATATAAGCTATGAGCCATTTATAGATTAGGAAAAGGTCTCTAACAGTTTATTAATTCAAGATGTGTATTGAGCGTCTTGACGTGACGTCATCATTGCCTATTTTTGGAATAAAGAGTAACAATCAAATTGTAATAGAATAAAAATCTTTTTTTCTTTATAATTCGTATTCATTTTTAAAACCATTTGTTCACTTTATCTAATGAATAATAAAAAAAGCAACTATGTATGTATATGCTACCATGACTTGGCGGCGCTTTCAATTGTTTATGCAATCCATGACGTCATTGAAAACACTCTACATATATCTATATTTTTTTTAAATATTATAACTTTATGTAAACATTAGAAAGAGGATTGTGGATTATTTAGGCAATGGAGTAGCCTACCCATGATTTGAAAAGCTTTTTAGCTCAGAGTATCCACCCCTACGTACATACATATGAACTATACATACATAAATATATATAACCACAATTTGATAACAAACTTATTTAAATAAATTACATCATCCGTTTTATGCTTTGCCCGAATCCTTTTTTTTTTTTTTTTTTGAAAAAACAACAACAACAACAATAACAACCAAAATCCATTTAGAATCCATTTCCCTTTCTGTTTTACTGAAAAGTTGGTTAGTTTTTGTAAATGGATTTTTATGTGAATATTATGAAAAATGAAATGAGGGGTGAGGTAGTTCTTTGAAGAGACAGAGTGAAGCGGGATACAAAGTTCGTTTTGAGTGGTTTGTTTGTACATGTATGTACATTTAGTTCTATGGGGTAACAACAACAAAACATACTTGGGGGAGAGTAAAAAAAATTGACTGTCATAAGTCAAGGTTTTTTTTTGTTTTTTTTTTCATTTGTTTACATCCATAGAAAAACTTTTGAACAACTTTTTAATATATGAACACCCTACTGTTCCTAGACCATAGGAACTTATGTTCATAAAAATTAGATATTTGTTAATTCATGACTTATTAAATTATATTTTTTTTTATTTCAGCTGACCCTGAGGGCCCTGGAGCATGCGCCATGATCCTCACATTGGTGTCTTTCTTACTAGTACTTATCACTATGCCATTTTCACTCTGTGTTACCGTCAAGGTAAGTCCTTTTTAATCTAAGGGTTACATTTTATATAAGTATTTAAAGCTTTCATCAGTTACAAAAAAAAAAGTGAAATTAACTTATGTCAAATGGAAGTCAAATATTCCTAATTTAACTTCGTATTATTCATATTTATATTTTATGTACAAATGTATGTCTGTTAAATGAAAACTTTTAGGGAGACAAATACACTCTCTGGACCCATTTTTTCTACTTATATATGTGTATACATATGTATTTATTTTTCCTCCTCAATCTTATTTGAATAATCATGAGCTACAAGGATTGACATCCTTGAAAGGGCATCATTTTATGTTAGCCCTATCTCTTTGAATATATTCTTTTTGATGAGTTGGCTCACTTAATATATCCAATTATGAATAACGAGACGATATCCTAGGTAAACACAATTATAAGATATGTCTTGTTAAGAATTTTTGGCAATGGAAGAGAATTATCATTCAATATATAGGGGTGAGATTGTGTGCCTTTATAGGTTTTGTAGAATATCATGTAATAGTCAAATGATTTCCGCTAATGATTTGTAATTAATTCAAAATTCCATGAATCAAAATACTGCAATATTTTTATTGCCTCATAAAAATAATCTTTATTAAGGTGTGTGCGTGAAAAGCAGTTTGATTACATGTATACAAAGTCTTTAAATGTGTAGTTAATTCAAAAATTAGAGGAACTTCATAAGATACGCTTTAAGGATGAAATACTTATATGTTTTGTGTCTACAAAACCTCAACAGTTTTATTACATGGCCCATACTTTTTTCTAAGAATTAATTCTTTAATAACCTGAAAAGTGCGAACGTGTTTGTAGATGACTTCTTTTTTATTTTCAATTAAAGATGTGTATTTCTTCTTTAATTCAATATTAGGTTATAATCCTAAAATGAGAAATTTATAAGCCTTGAAACAATAAGGTCTTTTGTTTCCTCACTTTTCGGTGTATGTAAAATATTTTCTCAAGTTTTTTCAATTTTTTCTAAAACTAATAACCCATTCACTATAAATTTATGTAAGGTTCTTTCATTATTTTCTTTACGTAATGATGAAAAATGAGCCTTTAAAATCAATTCACAAAAGGTAAATTTAACATTTATTTTCTCGTATTATTTCACATAAAAGCAAATAAATTGGGAGTACAAATTAGTTTGGTTCGTTTTTTGTGGGTTTTTTTTTTTTTTAATCTTGTAAATGGTATCAATGGATTTCCATCGTAAGGAAACGGCTTATAGGCTAACTCTCAATGATTTTGTAAGCTCCTCTTATATTTGAATTGGATTTTTATCAAGTCATGTCTCCAATTATTTGCCTTTGACTTTTTTTGGCTGTCCAGTGTGAGGACAATGCTGAAGCTACCGTTCTTGAAACGTCAAAACCATTTTTTTACATAGTTTATAAGTTGGAACATTGTCACCTTGAACTCGTAGGAGGATTCGATGCAATTCAATTTCAATATTCTTCCAATTAAAGCAGAAACATAAAACCTCCCAAAAATGCTACTAGGTTACCACAAAGTTTGACATATTACTCAACAAACTAAAAAAAACAGGTTTTTTGTTTGAAACTATTAGTTAAATAAAATGAATATTTTGTACAAATGTCTAACCTCTCTGAAACCATCAAACTTAGCCGTCATTTCAAAACATTCATAACAGTTAGATCCATCGTTTGAAAACAAACGGAACTAATTTGTACTTCATATACAATAATATAAAAAATCCGGGTCTAAATATAGTTATACATACATATAATATATTGTCTAATTTAATAATTGAAAAGAAAATACAATTACTAAATCTTAACTTTTTTAAAATAAAGTTTGATGTCTTTACTTCACAAAAAAAAAAGTTATAATAATAATACTACTAACCATGACTTTAATGAAATTGATCAAAAGCAAAAAGTTTTTTTTTTTTTTGCTACGAAAAAGGCACGTACTCTAAATATTTTTAGAATCGTATAAATCCACAAATTATATTAATACGTAGAAGTATTTTATTTTTGTTCATCAAGAGAACTTAATGTGTCAAGGCTATAATAATTATCTGTTAGAGTGATTTATAGAAAATTGAGTAGCCACTTAAATGAAATAGCTTGAAGCATTTGTATTATCAAGTGTACAAATATTTTGTCTCAAAAGATCCATGTTGCTTTCTAAATTAGCAGTGTATGATTATCTTATGCGGCAGCATACTATTAATGTCCTTGAGACATATAAAATTGTCTTAAGAATAACATCAGAGTAATATGAGGATTTGGAGGATGTATTATTGAATTATTAAAAAATTTATTTGATACACGACTTTTCTATTATATATATATATATCGATTACTTCCAGATTGACTCTTGAATTTTATACACACACACAGACACAAAATTTAATACTTTTAAAAGCCTTAATGTTTTGTTTTTTTGAAGAAAATTCTTTCTTTATTTGGTGTGGGAAGATTTATTTGATTTATTTCATATTGTGCATTTGTAAAGACAAATTTTCTTTAAAAGAATAAAAATAATATTTAAATATAAGAAAGAAAGAAAAAAGGACTTAAAATCCATGCTTAATGCTCTATGACTGGGAAGATTTACATAAAATGGATGGCCAAATATTTATAATTGTAATTATATTTTATTTATGTTTTTGTAACCATACATAGTGCGTATGTATATGTCATTAAAATTTATAAATAAACCAAGTACAATAGAACATCATTAATTAACAATGAATAAGACAACACCCAAAAAATGTATCAAATTTGCAAACAGTCAAAAGGAGTCATTCTCTTATTTTAATTTATAACTACACCACACTTCAAAACAACAAAGTTTATGATGATTATTTTCATACAAAGATATAGAATCTTATTAGGTCATCATTATGAGTTATAGTCACTTGTATATTTCATTTAAATGATTTAATGATATTTTTTACGTACATCAAATTTGTACTTGATATAAAAATGACCTGATAAAACAATTCTATACTCAAATAGTGATATAGCACTGTATAATATCAATCGTATAGATGTGATAGAAGCAAATTGATATAAACTTTTAGACAATTAGAAATTTAAATTCATTGAGGTTCTGTTCCTTAAAGTATAATCAATTTATCAACCATAATGAAATTTTTTAGGGTAGAGTTATGAATAAATTAGGTGTAATTCAGTAGATCAACGAACATAATAAGGGCCAAGAAGAGAAGACAAATCCACAGCAGTCAAAAAAGTACATTGAAAATGTTTAGATTGTATCTAAACATTCTTCATTAGAAAAAATAATACCTATGAACCAGGGGTAGGCAATCAATTTAAAAAAACCCAAAACATGTTACTATGTGGTGGGGTAGATCCTGTTGATTAGGTAGTTTTTTATACACTACTATGATCAAAAAATAAAAGGAAATTTAAAATTAAATCTTTTGGGGGATTCCAATAGGGAATCGTGTCGTGTTTTTGTGAACAACTAAAAATTAAATTTTTCTTTTTTTTAAAATGTTTGAATGAGGGTGACTGAAAATGCAATTTGGAAAAAGATTTTAGACACCAAAAAAAGTTACCCTAAATATTTTTTTGAAATTTTGAGAGTCCCTTGTTTATTTATCGAGAATCATAATTTATTACTCAAGACAAAACCGAGCATCCGATTTTAAATTTTAATGGCACATCTAAACTCAGCAGTTTGTGCTCTGTAATTAATGACTTACTAAAAATTTTGTAAATCTTTTGAAAATTGGAAGAAAAAAATTGATGGATGAAATTAATTTTGATGACTAAATAAAGATTCTTTGATTCCCGATGTTTTTTGCCCATAGTAGTTGTTTATATAACAAAATATATTTTTTGCAATATTTTCTTTTGATTCCTTATTCGTTTTAGATTACAAAAGACATTACCTGAATTTAAAAAATTCCGACAGAATCCCTGTGTAAAAATAATAAATATCCAGTCATTCGTAGACTATTGGTCCCCACCCTACATTACATCACCTATATCTCTGAAGTGTATGATATCAAGTAAACTTTGCAGAAATAGTAATAATGATAATAAAAAGTTAAAAAAAACCATGAAATCATCCAACAGTTCAGTTTGATTCAGTTACAATCCACCTTTGATTCTCCGTAGACCTGGATTACTGAACCCTCCTTGAATTAAAACTCTTTATAATTAGAGGCATTTTTAACGTGAAACAGTCAGAATTTGCTAATCCTATATACAGACAATTTAAACCCATGTTTGATCAATAACTAATTATCAATTGTACATTTGACTTAATTCAAAGACCAAAGTCATGTTCTTCAAAACACTATTCAAAAATGATTAAAATTAGAAGGAAAAAAAAAACATTTTACAAATTCGTAATGAGCAATGTCAAAACCTGCTAAAAATCATGTAGAGAGTCTAATATCTTATTTTTGTTGTTGTTGACCTGTATGTACATATTTTGTATGATCTATAAAAAACTTGGATTCTATGTACAAAAGTTTAATTTATTTAAAATATGTTAAATATGTGTGTTTCCCCTATCTAAAGACAAAGGAATACATACATTTAAACCTATATACATATATGGTATGTATTTATATCAATCTGCTCTAATGTTTGTAAATTTTTTTTAATATTATTATTTTTGCTTATTTTAGCAAACATCTAGGTAAAGTTCTAATTATAACTTTTCAATTACCCTTTCCAAAAGTACAAAGTAAACAATTACGACTGACACACAAATAAAAAACTTTAATTATTAGGATAGAATGTTTAGTAAGTGACGAAGCCTTTGGATTTGTCACAAGTACATACTCACATTGGTAGTATGCATATTTATTATTAACATTTAACTTCCTTAAGTAGAAGTTTAGTAAAACGTCTTCAATACTATTAAAAGTCTTTTAAAATGCAACCCAAACCGAATTAATGACCATTATTTGTTACTATAAGAAATGAGTGTAAAAGTATTCAGTCAACTTTACTATGATAAAATGAATGAGTAAAACTTGCTTTTAGAGTATCACGTTCCAGGTATAGAGGAGATGCCAGGGTATGCCAGAGACTCAACCCTCAATACCACCCACACAGCATAGGGATAGAGGGTTCACGGAATGGCGTCATATTTGTTTTTGAAACAAGGCTTATTTATTTTAACTCTTTGAGGTGAGAGAGCATGTCCGACAAAACAGTCTGGTGCCTCTATATATTATCTGCTGATTGTTATTTGAATACATACATATTAAATAACACAATATAGGTACTTATAGTAGTTATTAGAGTTGTAAATCGTATGCAGTGTCGGTATGAGGAAAAAAAGAGAAGAGAAGGATAACGTGGTAACCCTGATAAGTAATTTGATGAATGTTTGAGAGGGGTCCTGCTTTGGCTGTCATGATCAGCTATTTCCTTCATATTTATAGATGCAAACATAGATTGTATGGAGATGAGATAATCAGTAGAGGGTTAGAAAATTAAATATTTGTAGCTAATAAGCCGTGAACTAATAATAATTATTATAATTACGGTGAATTGGCCTTGAGCCCTACATTGTAATTACTTTAACAACAATTACACCGAATAGGCAATGTTGCACTCTTTGATGGGTGGAGAAAGACCCCGGGTCCTCGTCCTAACTCCAAACATTTTCACCACCATTATGGACGATCAAGGATTCAAAGTTCACTCCATTCGAAATTTTATTGAAATAATTGTTGTTATTAAGTAACTATAATGTTTCTGATTAGAGTATACTACGTGTTTACAGATCATCATATTCAGGTAGATGTTCTCACCTCAGGAATTAAGTAAAAACAGCTTCGGAAAATAAAAAATGCTGCTCAAGATGCCAATCATTAAAAATCTCGCGCGTGAAAAACTCCAAAACATTTACAACTCTACTTATATTTAAATGTGTCAAGTTCCAGACTCAACGATAGAGAGAAGACTGAATTAAAATGGATTATCAAGGTAGTTAACGACCCAACTGATATCTGTCTTTCCTTCCTTAAACTCAAGGCTATCTCAGCATTATACCCATATCTATGACCATTACCCCCGTTCCCCAACTGAATTGATTACGTGGGCCTAATTCATTTACTTGCACCATCAAAACTCTGTCAAAAGCTTTTCATAGATTGGGTGAAACGTGGTTCACCTGTTCGTGACCCCAAGTCTACTAAACTGAAATAAATAAATCCTACCACGAGTGATGCTTTTGTCACACTTTGAATTATAAATACTTTACATAGTTTTCTATTTAAAAAGGTCATTTTTCGTTTTTTTATTTATTATTTTGCTTCTGTCTCTGCTCCTTTTGTTCAGCAACTTTATTTTGTTTATATACTAGCAACACGCAACTGTTAACACACAAAAATATTTTAACTATCTTAATTGCCTTTAGAAATTGTTTTTATTCAATAAGAGGGAGAGTACACCTGAATCAACTGGCCTTTTGTTTATTTGTTTTGTTTACAGAGGTACATATGTGTGATTCTATGATTTAAAGTATTTTTATAGGAATTTAGTTTTTTCAGCGTGTTCTTTACATAAAATAAAAAGTTTCTATGAAATCCTACTAACAGTTGAATCATAAATAAAGTTCTACCCTCGCTTTGATTCTTCACATATTTTAGAGTCCAAAATGAGTTTATGCAAAAAAATTCCTACTTCTTATTTTAATTTTATTTTCAATATTCATAAGTATGCAGCATATATTTAATATTCAATATGTATACCAAAATATCAGGGGTGGTTGGAAAATGATTTTAGCACCGCCGATAGTTTTAACACGTTGAAAAAAATAAAAATCAATAAAAAATATATCAACTTACTAGATAAATGTTTGAAATATGAGGTTTATTAGCTATGAACAGAGTCAAAAATCAAACTATGACAATTCATAATATTCTATCCCTAGATTTTGACCAACTGAGTTTTAAAAAAATGAAGAATTTTTGTATGCTTTAGAAGTGCTTATAGAACGCAATAAATGCGTCATGTATCTATTTAAAGGACCTTATAATCCAGCAGTTCCAGATATTACTAAGTTGTTTCTTGATTTGATTATCTTGATATGCTATTATTTGGGGCTCTGAAGTAGTCACATTGCCAATTGGCTTAGCACACAATTATTAAATGATCACATCATCTCTTGCAGAGTGATATCGAATAAAAAAATTGTCTATTAGTGACATACCAATATAAAAAAATTCTCCTTCAAATGATTCCTTAAAACTTTCCTCATAGTAATTTTACTTGACAACGGTGTAAAACATTTTTCCTCTCTATAAAAAGATCATAAAAAGTTTTTTTTTAATACATATATCAAGAGGTACATCATTCTCATATGAATATATTAGTATGAAAGTCTCTCTCTAAGGTTGTGGTAATCATCTCATTTAAATTACTATTCCCTCTAGAGAGTTGAGTTGAGCAGTAAATACATATAATATTTGTACACACATCTCAATAAAAACATTTATTTGGTAATAAAATGTCTACATATAATTATTATCTTGCATTAGGTTTGATGATGAGGAATTGAGAGGATGAGCTCCAAGTATGGCCGCACTTCTTTGTTCAATTTCTCATAGATGGTTTTTGTATCTTTTTTTGTTATTGTGTTCTGTAATGTTGTTTTGTTTTATTTATTTTTACGATCAAAAAGTTTGATTAGATTCTCAAATTACATACTTTTAAATGGAGGAAGGGATGGAAAGAAGGAAAAATGGGAGTTGATGGGCCCAGACACTCTTATTCTTTCTCTCTCTTTCTCTCATACACACATACATACAATTGTTTTTTCCATGCAATTTACAAAAAAAATAAATGTTTTTTATGATATGATCTATCTGTAAGTAATGATATTTACTTCTTTCATTTTTATAATGGAATAATATTTTAACAAAATATATATTTATATATATATATATATATATAGGAGATTCTTTTAGATAATGGATAAATAAACGTATGTACATAGGGAATGACTTTCCCCTTGGTAAAGTCCATTTGACGCCATTATTTATTGCGTGTGTGTGTGTTTTAAACTTATAGAAACTGTTTTATTTTTTTGTTTGGGGCCACTTATGGTCCATACATTTCATGTACAATCAATCCATTCTACGAATTATTAATGATTTTTGAACTAAAGTTTATGAAATATCTATAATTGGAGAACCTATTAAATATACATTTTAATGCATGTACATATTGGCCTCATTGGTAGTGATAGAATAGGGCATATGCCTAATTTTGGTAGCTTTCCATTGTCACTATACTACAAATTTAAAAAAAAAAAATGAGCTGCCACCTTTTTTAAAACATTTTTTTTTTCATTATTATAAAAGAATTTAAAATTTGTTGCCTTTGAAAATATTCATTATACATTGACACTAGGTCAATTATCTGTATGGATTTTAAAATACGCTAATATTCATGATTAGAGAGAATTATATCCTATGAACGTTACAGTAACAGTAACAAACTTTTACCTGAGTGCAGAAATGATGGTATCATGCTGCTATATTATTTTATTTTTTTTTTCGAATCCAGGTGTCTATTAAGTTTTATTTTCGAGAGAATTCATTTTCTCAAAATTTATTGTCGAAAAGTTTGTTTACATTTTCGTAAATTTTTCATAATTAAAAAACATCCCTTACAAGTGAGTAAAAATGAGAAGGGAAAAAGTCGACCTTTTTTTACCTTTTGGTCCTCATAAATTTATTGCTCATGAGGAAAGGAATTAAATTTTGATTAATAAAAAAAAAAATTGAAGTTGTGTAATTTTTTTTTAAAAGAACAAATAATAGAACAAATGTAATCTGTAACAAATGGATAAACTTACAAATGAGGTCTGTTATATATGTATAATGTTATTTTATTACGTTGTCGTTAAAAGTGTATGAATGGATTCGTATAGTAGGTTAGTAGGTTTGGTGATAGATGCAAATTTATTAATGTTCCGATTGTAAATAAAAGGTTGAGGTCACTTTCTCCATTCTTAGCCGCGAGATATAAATAGTGTTAGCTTAGGATTTAAGAATATAAAACCCGATCCTCATTCATTACAAGATCAAATACATAAATATGAGTATATTACTAAGTTGTTTCTTGATTTGATTATCTTGATATGCTATGGTGATCCAAGACTGTATCCAAATACACAAAATTCATTTTAGATATATATATATATATATATATATAAACTTTTCATCAATTGATTTTATTTTTCTCAAAACTTTAAAGTTTAAACTTTAATGTCAGACCCTGTGATATTATAGCACCCCCTCCCAATATATTATTGTCTTTATAAGGTACAGCATATGTACCACTATAAATTTTTCAGAGTCAGAATGAACAGAAACTCAAGAACAATTAAGCAAAAAAAAAAAAAAACCCCAAAAAACAGGATTTAATTCCATTAAAAGACACACTGACTCATTATATCCTTTAGAAACTTTTTAAAATTTAATCTACCGTTTAGACAATTATGCGGTGTTTTCATTTTTGGGTTGTTTTTTTTTCATATGGATATGTTAATGCGTGTTTTCTTATAAAGAATTTGTCTACAAAATATTCATTTTAGCATTGATACTGTTACTTTTTTGTAATCATTTTGTTATATCTAATATGTGAATGAACAGATCTTGCAAAAGAAAAGAATTGCAATTTGTTTTTTTTAGATAATTTCACAATATAGGTATATATCCAAGAATACCCTTGTAGTAAAGTTTATTTTTATTTGTGAGTCGACCTCATAAAATGCACATATATTCGACTACTAAATTAACTCATAATCTATATATGTAATATATAAATGCAATCCTCTTCATTAATGGGTAATTAACTCATAAATTAGATGATGATAATTCATTCCTTCCAATTGATAAAAAAAGCCAACCAATCAACCAATCAGTTTCAAGTCTTGATGGTAAATTGCTCTTTTGACTTTTAAAAAGAAGTATAATCATACAGTCTACAAATTGTTGGTAGAATACTATAACTGACTGAATGAATAATAATTACATAATGTGTACATAAATTAGCCCATTTAGAACTACTAAGTTAAAATTGTTTATTATCGATAATAACAGTCATATTGAGAGAGAATTAATGAATGTATGTATGTATTAATTATGATATTTATCCCTATTTATATAACTAACATAATGAGGAAATTAATGATGGCTCTATTTATAGATATATTTATTTATTTTAAAAAAACAGTATTCATTCAAACAGTTTTGCATGAATTCATGTACATATATATATATTTATATATATATATATCCACACACAATAAACAAGTGTATCTAATTTTTGTTTTGTTTTAGGTAGTACAAGAATATGAACGAGCCGTCGTCTTTCGACTGGGTCGTCTCCGAGCCGGTGGAGCCAAAGGTCCGGGACTCTTTTTTATCATGCCTTGTGTGGACTCTTACAAAAAGGTGGATCTTCGAACGGTGTCTTTTGATGTTCCACCCCAAGAGGTTCTATCCAGGGATTCCGTCACAGTCAGCGTCGACGCTGTTGTTTACTATCGTGTCTCCAATCCTACCATGGCCACAAATAACATTGAGGACTACAGGTACAGGAATACTTCATTATTATTTTGCATTAATTAGGGCTGTTAATTCAAAGGGTCTTTAATTGCGATGTTATTAGTGGTTGGCAATTCGTAAAGATTTTTTTTTTCCTTTTCAAATATTTCATCATAACTCCATCATTCTTGAGTAGGAAACACATGTAATGCAATATATATACACTGTCTACAAATAGAAATTAATCAATCAATCAATAAAATGTCTAATTAAGTAAACTTAGAATCTTTGATAATATATTATCTTCTGATAAGGTTGAGTTTGTGTTGATTTCCTCTCAAGGACAGTCAATGCCTTTCCCTATTAACTGATATAGTATAACGTCAACGATCTAAAAAATAGTACCAATTGTTTTTCTTTTTCTTATAATCATAAAATGTAATTTTTCTCTTCACAAATATCATCCCTAATTTTGTAGGTGGACATTTTCCATCGTAAAAGCTCATTTTTTAAAATGTTAGTTAGTAAAGTGTCGAGACTATATCCATGTATTTACTTACAAGTGTTCAGAGAATAATTAAGTTCATAAGGAGTATTTAAAACTTTAAAAAATCTTAACATTTTTATTTAATGTTACATCTGTGAAGATATAAAAAAAACTTCACAGAGGAAGAATAAAAAACCTTTAAATATATTTAATGTGAATGTTTCTTTTTATAAACTCTGGGCCTCAATATTTTTTCTCTTCTTTTTCCTCACTTATAACCTTTGTGTGAAAAAAGTGAATCTAATAATAAATCTCTTAAGTCAACACACATCGTCTATATTATATTTATTCAAACAATATTTGTAATTATGAACACTTTTTCACATTATTTTTGTAGGGTGAATATTTATTCGCAAACACTGGAAATCTAAAGTTTTAATTAGAAGTAGAGAAAAAGAAAGGGTAGTACTTACATAATAGTTGAAAAAGAAGATACCAACCTGAATAAAATAACACAATATCTACTTTTTAGACTCAAATTAATGTCTCTACATACTCTTAACATAGGACCTGAAATTATTTGGTATTTAGAGAATATCGACATTTTTCCCCAACTGTGGAACCTTTAGTTATTTAATCGTGAGAGTTGACCCAATTAACATTTTATACAATCACAAGGGGAAAGTGTTGGGTCATCAACAGCTTATAAAATATACATATATATACCGTTTATATGATGTAAATGTTGCATACTAAAATATCCAAGAACAAAAAAATAAAAAATAATCAAAGACCGATTTGAAAGAATGTATCAAATTGGTTTTTAAAGATAAATAATCTAAATTAAAACCTGATTTTTAATTCTTTTTATTTGATAACAGTCATTCCACGCGACTCCTTGCAGCCACAACACTACGAAATGTCCTTGGAACAAAGAATCTTGCAGAAATCCTTTCTGAACGTGAAATCATTAGTCAAGTCATGCAAAACGCCTTAGATGAAGCAACGGATCCTTGGGGAGTAAAAGTAAGTAATTACACTGATGACTCACTTTTGTATAAAGTGACTTCCTCCGTGTACTTCAAAGTCATAGCCATGTTTTCTTACAAACTCTCGTTTTCTTTATTTTTTTATTCTCTAATGTTATTTTGTCAGCTATTTTTTTTTTTAGGAAATCATTTTTTTTTCCTTCTATACTTTTACTCCTTGCCAAATTCTTTTATTTAATTTTTATTAAATCCTCACAAATAATCATAGTGACTGAAGAAGAAAAAAAACAAAAAGAGATAGAAAGCAAAAACAAAAAACAAGAAAACATTTACATAGATAGGATCGAACATCTTCTCTTTTTCCTTTCTGACTGTTTTCTTATCTTTTATTTGCCTGTATTTGTTTTTCTCCTTCTTCTTCTTCTTCTTCTTGAGGACATTCTATTTTTGTGTAAACATTAGATACGAAAAGACTGAGTCAAGAAGTTTCATGGATACACTGTTTGATTTGTATTTATATACTTTTACATTTAAAAAAAATGGTCGATCTACTGATTTCTCGTATGAGATTTTGTGACTTTTTGTAAATCATAATAATATTTGAGTTACTTAATTCATTTAAAGAAATAGATAAATGCTTTATTTGGCCTTAAAGTCGTTACATACACTTCTATACAGACGTCACACACACAAAAAAAAGTACAATTTGTTTTAAGAATTATGTAAGGAATTAGTGTCTTTAAATTTCAATAATGTAACTTGTCAAAATGGAGAGGTTTTGAGAGTCGGAATGTTTCATGATTAATTATAAGAGGGAAAATACAAGGGAAAAATTAATTATTCGAATAACCTATCAAAAAAATAATATCTTTAACAACCTTTTTACATGTTACATTCCAATTAACAAGAGGTATTTGTCGTCACGGAACCCCTTCATTTTAAAAAGGAGAATTACTGAGACTAATAAAATTATAGTAACGATGCAGAGTTTTTTTAAAAATGAATCGGTCCATGGTGTGCAAATTCACCTTTAGATAATTTTCTTGAATCCATGACGTGTATAGCTACTAGGTTTTTTTTATTTCCGGGGCAAATTGACTTTTAGTGGCATTCCAGGATATCAATTTTTATATTTAGGGGACTCCGGGAAATTTTGGAGTCTTGGTAGGGAACAATACATAAATACCGTAAAATCAAAAAGTATTCATATTTAAAAAATAAATATTAAGTTCCCAGATTATGTATGTACAATATTGAAAGGTTTCAAATTAGTGTATGTTTCCTCCATTGGAAAGCTAAGTAGCAGTTAAGTAACATATATTTATTCCTTATAGTTTTGATATTTGTCAATTAGGGGATTTGTACTTAAATGTTAATGTCAGGTAGAAAGTATTCCAAAACAAACAGAAAAATGGAGTCATCAATAAAAAACCCTGATCAATATAAATACTCAATTAAATAATTTGTACATCAACTTAAAATGTCTTATCATTTATTATCTGAAGTAATTTTTGGATGAGCTACGTGTTGTGAAATTGTGACTCACAAGCTAAAAGTCAACTCACACATTACATACAACTCTTTATATTCAAAATAAATAACATCGTAAATGTCTAAGGGAATTTTTTGTATTACATATATACATTCCAAATACTGAATATTTGTGCCCATATGGAACACTTCAGAAATCATTGTTCTAACGCAATGACAAAATGTGTGAACTTTTAAGGTTCATTTTTTTTTCTTTGCCAAGTATCAATATATTAAATATATGTAGACCATATAGCCTATAGGGGTCCTTAATAAAGGACAAGGAACGTAGATGTTTGTAGTAAAGTTCCAATGTTGAGAACATTTTAGTGGCTTCGTTCTGCGCCCAACAGAGTGATTTTTTAATTTGTATTGAGCCTTTGATTTAATTAAGCCTACATTATGAAATAATAATAAAGAAATGTTGCCAGAGGAAAATCCCAGGAAAACAGGCTCTCCGGATTCTGAGAGAGAGACTCTAATTTCCATACATATATATATATATATGTATATACTACAAGTTATTCACGAGAAAATCTTCTTGAATTAAAAAATACTTATAAACATGCTAAAACATATTCATTTATTTATATATGTAGCTAGATATATCGATATGTTTTTCATTTTTTGATATCATCATTTTACTGTCATGAACTAAAAAAAAGTATATATATAAAAATTTTACTTGTAGCAAGGCATAGAGACAATATAAAATATTTTACTTTTTCTTTAAAATAAAGTAAGGATATCAAAATTTAAACGTTGATAAGTATTTTTTTTTCTTTTTCGATCCTATGCATAAATATGTATATTGTTTAATACCGATCTATCTATCTATAAGTATATATATATATATATATATTGCTTGGAAAGCAATGCATGAATATACTTTTATGCCAATATCACAAAAGAAACATTGCATGCAGGCGGAGCTAGTGTAAACACGCATAAATGCAATTTCTAAGAAAGGAAAATTGACACAATTATTGTACATATTTATAAATAGATATATGTTGTAATTCTATTTGAAGAGTACATTTAAAATATGGTTAAAACAGCGTTTATTTAGTATAATTTTCAAAATTACATATCTTATACTATGAGGTAACAACAAATGAGTATATTTATTTTCGGTTTTATTTTTTTCATTTTTGTTCCTAACTATGTGCATAATAATTAATTGACTGAAAATAGTAATATTAACTACTTCTTTGCCTAAATAGATAATAATACTTAATCATTGAATTATGCAATATTAATATGTTCTTTTTTTATTATTCTTTGTTAATTTTCAGGCTGAGCGAGTAGAGATGTAAGTATATTTTTTATATAAATATTTAGGGATGGGTGAGAATCGATTCTACATATCATTTGCAATTATTTTATCAAGCAAATCATGTCACTTTCAAATCATTCAAATTATCATAATAGTTCTTACTGTTTGAATCACTATAGTGCCATAGAGTTGTCAACAACACACAAAAAAGGTATTCCTAGAGTACTTTGTGTAAAGGATAGGCCCTCTGAATGATGCCACAATATTCATAAGGTAGGCATATGCATCAGCACATCTGATTGATACCTGCTCGTCCTAAAATTACATTCTGCAGGTCCATAAAAATGATTATATTCCCGGCGAGCGTAATTTTCACAGGGTGCATGTCAGTTGACAATCTTTCAAAATATTTCTGAGCTTTTAATTCATTCTTCCTTTCCATTTTTTTTTCATCTCAAGAGTGATTTGATTACGCTCACTGGGATTCTAGCCATTTTCACATCTCTAGTAGATAATGATACCACAATCCTCTACTTGGAGGATTAAAAATGAGTTACAAATGCTTAAATTATTTACTCCTCCCGTGTTTTCGTACTAATATGCTCAATTGAATTAAACAAAAGCTTAAATGGGAAGGAGCAGTAAAATGATAACAACCTCACCATTTCCTCCCTGGTGTCAGAGTAAACAGCATATCAGCTGGCATGTTGTCTCTCAGTGTTGACAACTGTTTTATTGAGTCATCTTAGACATGAATTCACGTTTGCTGGGAGGGTTCTTTATTCACAAATTTAAATATGTTATTAACACAACTGCCTTTTCTTTAGTTATTACAAGAATATAAATTTATTTTCTTTCTAGCAGAAAATTCTGAGCCTCAAAAAGATTTTTACAATTTTAAAATCCGGAATTTGTCTATATATTTTTGTTAGTAACTTTATTCTTGATTTTAAACATTCTTCAAATAGGTAATTACAATGTTGAGAATATTTTTCACAACTAGAAATTTTCCAAATTTGGTATACAAATTAGACCTCAACTGATATGGATCGTTTGTATTTCGAGAACCATTATTTTAACAAAACGTTGGACTGGCTGATTTTTTTTTTTTTTTCAAATAAATTTTAGGGATCATGAAAAAAAAAATTGTGGATTCCTTTTTTTTTATTCATGGCCGATGTGGTTCTCGTTTATTTGGGAAATTCAATATGGGATTTAATCGGGGGGAACATGTGAGCAATAAATCCAAAACTGTCTAAAATCGGACAATTTATAATTAAATTATTTTTTTTCCTTTCACATACTAGAGACCCTCTCAATGTAAGAAGAAGAGCCCAACATGTTTTGATATTAATCACTTAAATCCCACATCACGATATCTTATTTTATTTCTTTGATTATTTTCATATATAGTGACTTTATACTCACTTGGGAGAGTGTTTTCATATATTTATACTATGGTCACTTTTATAAATAATATTGTTAAATAAAAATAGAATAAAAAATGCTGACACTCAATCAAACAAATTGCAAATTATAATTTGGCAAGCTTTTGGCATACTTACAGATAATTCATAATTGACCATATTTTACATTCACCTCTCTTCTGTGATTGCATATTTTTATCTTTATTATTTCTTTCATGATTATAATTTTTAAAACCTTGCTCTTCAAATAAAGAAGTCTGGTCTTTATCCTTTGATGTTGGCAAGTTGATGAAACATTTATGTAGATATTAATACTTTACCATCAAAGAACATGGGTTCAAAAAACAAATTTGTGAATAGTTAGAGTAATAAATACGTTACACAAGGAGTCAAAATCATTTTATAATGAGCTGAATTTAGCTATGTTGAACATTGTCCATTAAAAGCTATATATTTATATTTTGGTGAGAAAATATGACAAGGCAATAAATATGGTCTTTTGCACCTATGTACAACTGTATTTTATCAATTTATTGATATAAATTAAAGCTTACAAAAATACACATACCCCTCTATATAAACTAGAATAATAATAATAATAAAAACTGCCTTGAAATCACACAGCAAACAAATGTTTACTCTAAAGACACGGAAAAGCAAAAAACATTTAAAAAAACTTCAATGATGAATAAACTGTTATAGAGTACATTAAAAGTACTTTTCAAACTTTGGTAATTTTTTAAATGAACTTTGACAAGTTTTTCGGGCTATTGAATTTGTGGCCAAGATTGAAAGCTTGACAATATTTATAAAAGAATATTATACACTCTGATGAGTTCCAGTGTATGATAAATAAAATCTGCTAGCCCTTGACGTAATGTCCAACTTTTGCTAAAATTATCTCCAACAAACGGACCCTAAATTCTTGAGTGTCACAGGACAAGCTTTTTGGGATAAACAAAAATACATTATATTCTCCCTTCAGCTGATTTTCATCAACTGACTTTTCTGCTGACTCTACGTGTTATGAACTCAAAAAGAATATTATTTTTATTCATGATTTTGATGTATAAAAATATATTAAATCAAGGATTGCGCACCCTTTTTTTTTATTTTTGAATATTATACAAGTATTGAATATTGATTTGTATATTGGTAGAATTTATCAATGTATAGTATAGTATATTTAAATAGTATTAAAAAGTTGGCTACAAGGAAAATACAGAGGGGTAGCTACCAGCTGTTAGTTTTTTTCAAATTTTTCTTTTCCCTTTTGAGAGTCGAGTTTGCTAATGCACAAAAAAGCTTGTCGTCTCAATGCATTTGGATAAGTATATCTTTAAAGTGTCCTGTTTCATTGCATCAAGGGGGGGTTTGAAATTTCGAGTAAATTATATCCAACCAAAAAGTTAAATAGTTGATTTGGCTTGAATCATAATGCTATATATTTAAGTTATAATTTTAGGCCCAACAACAACAACACATTATACGTGAGATCTGTTGACCAGCGTGATGTAGTGATTTTTTTTGGGTTATAGTTATAGGGAACTAACTTTGAGTACACTATAAATATAGTTTTATCTACAAAAATCCTTCTTTTTACCCACAAAAAAAAATAAAAGAAAGATTTTTTGTGTACATATTTTTTTTTTCTAAGGTAACTATCAGGAGAAGAAACTTTTTCTTCATAGTCATACATACAACGATCGTATTAGCAAAATCTACTCATTTTTAAAGAAAATATGCTTTTGAAGTAAATTCATATGTATATAGAGGAGCTTTGTAGTCAGGAAGGAAGTTATAAGCGTCCGAAACGAGAATGAGAGAGTAGCTTTTTTTTTTAGGAAGCGTTGATTTATTTATTTTTTGTTAGAGACAATTATTATTTATTTTTTAGGAAAAAAAATATCCATTTTTTCAAAAACTAATAAGTGTCTAATATACATATATGAATAAATAATAGATATATGTTCTAGCAGATAAATTCAATCTACTCAGGCTTTATTTTATTTTTTTCAAATAAGATTCTTATACATACTAAAATTTGTTATAAGTATGTGACTCTTTGTGGGTACTTATATTGATCCATACGTCTTATGTTCATGAAGCTTATTTATGCCTTTCAAAGAACAAAAGAAAGACGAGGGAAAAAAAAGAAAGTATCTAATACTTTGAGTCTATGTCAAGATAGGACTCTGGAATCAATATAAATCAGATAATTTCAGTTATATGGAATAGCTTTTGAAACTGAGTCTCTACTCTGAGTGTCTTTTACACGACTGAGTATTCATTTTGTTTCCTGTAAATATGTTGTTGTTGTTGTTGTTGCTATTTAATTTATTTATGTTTTATATCATTCTGTGAATGGGTAATCTTACATAACAATAATACCGCAGAGAAGCATAATAACTTTTCATTTTCAATGTCGGTTTAAGGCTTATAGAAAGGAATAGTGAGCATTGATTCCCACTCCATCAATATTCTTTCCAATTATCCACAAAGAATCGATTCTCAACCCCCCCCCCCCCATTCTAGTAAATTAAAACAAAACATGACGAACCCCTTTTTCTTTTTCATAAAATAACAGAAAAGATGTACGATTACCTGTTCAACTCCAAAGAGCTATGGCAGCAGAGGCCGAGGCTGCACGAGAAGCAAGAGCAAAGGTGAGAAAATGCTTTTTTTTTTTTTAAATTTGATATATGTATGTATATTTGTTAATTATTACAAATTTATTTATTTTATAGGTCATTGCGGCAGAAGGAGAGCAGAAGGCGTCCAAGGCATTGAGAGAAGCTGCCAACGTTATAGCTGAAAGTTCATCAGCCCTTCAGGTACGACATGATTCTTTATTTGTGAACTTATGATTGTGTGTTAACGTGTGTACTCTCTAATTAACTTTGCAATGTTCTCATATGCATAACGGGGTTGTCTGTTTGTTGTTGTTGTTGCTGTTTTTTCTACTTTTCTCAAAGTGTGAATTAGTTTATACTTACTTACATGTTACGCTATCAAGGCTCTATAATAATAATAAAAAAACACACACAGTTCACTTAGAATACAAGACAAAAATGTGCAAAAAATTGCTGTTTATCTTTTGCCATTTCCTTATGAAAATGACTATGTTTTCACTCCATTGTACATGACTTAGAAGTCATGCAATGAAGGGTCTATGTTGTAAGCAAATAACAAAATACAGACTACATAACAAATAATAGCAAAAAACATTATAATAAAAGTTGATGAACGTTTAAATATAGATGAACATATGGATGAGTTAAAACAAGTTAAATGTAAACTTGTAAAAATGGATAAAGGATGAATTTTTTTTAAATATTGCTAAATATAAATATATATATAGAGAGAGAAAGAGTTTTCACAATATGTCATCATTCGGCCATATCGAAGGGATAAACGATTTTTGACTTATAAAACCATTATGTGATATTATTTCCTTAGGATTCTTTCTAAGAAATGTGTTCATTCTTTAAAATAACATTATATGATGTCTCCAACATGGCGTCCATTTTATATTTACAGTGCAGTCAATCACGTGAGTGAAAGTCCTTTTAGCACAACCAGCTTTTTTTGTTCAATTAAAAACTGACTTTTCAAATTTGTTAAATGTTTGACATGCTACAAATCCCTTGGGTAAGGGATGAAGTCCAATCGTCCAATCAGCTGCTTTAAACTATAAAAGAGTCAACTGATGAAAGAGCCCATTTGTGTTTTTACTTTAAAATAATGTTAGTTGACAAACTGTACCATACATTTGCTTTGTTTTGAAGCTCTTGTCATTTTAGGTGTAGTTTTTACACAGACACACACTGACATTACATTGCCTCATTCACTCTCTTCAAATCCCATATTTAAAGCCTGCTAACCTCCTAATAAATTGAATGATGTCACTATGCTTATTAAAGAAATATGTACATCATTTGTACTACAGAGGTAATTTATAACTTAGTCTCATTTGGAGACTAGTGAGGAGGGGTTTAATTGTATACAAATTGAATAAATACATTACTCTACTACATACATCAATTCATTAAAATACATTTAACAAATTGTCAGCAACTTCTCTTTTTATCCGTATTTCTTTTGCATAAAATTTGTACATTTTTTTTTTTTCATTAGATATAATTGTCAAATGTCTATTTTTTTATTCATTTGCTTCCCATTTTTGTATGTAACGTTGAGGAAAGGGAACGTTACAGTATATGTATGTACACACTATTAAAAAGTTATAGTCTCTTTGTATGTATGTACACATATACCTTTTATTTGTGCAAGAGGAAGGAGGGGGACTCCTCCCTATAAATCTCTCTCTCCGGACAGAGACATGACATTGAAGTCGATCCAATTAAATGTATGGGCGTGTTGATCTTTGACTATACAATGTATGTAACATACATATAAGCGTAGATACATAGATATTTGCAATATCTATGATATATGACCATTTACATAAATAAATGTGTGACGGAATGATTCGCTTACAAATGGATTTGAATAATGTATGAATCAATACGTGATTGCATTGATTAATATCCACTCAGCAAATTGTTCAAACACATTCATACGTCTCTCAACCTGAGGAAACTCACCTTCTTGAGTGTAAATACCATTCCATGGTCAATCATTCTAATAAACCCAACTGAGAGTGAATTTGGTATTCCCTTTTGAGATATTGCTTTGGACTATTCTTTAATGAATTCAACTCATATGTAAGAGCTGCATCCTTTAAATCAAAACTACTTCTGTCTATCAATGGCAAACGACCCGCTTGTCATTTTTCTATCCATATTATAACTATTTATTTCTCTATATAGGCCGGTGTTTATTGTAATAGATAACCTGTTACCCAATATTTGTTTATTGACGGATTCATATATTATTGGAGAGAAAGGGATTAGGGTCATCTAATCATCCAATACCAATCTAAACTTTCTGAGTTGGAATAGATTAGATAAAATAATATCTCTTTGTGGAGACAAATCTTATTTAAATCAGGCTTCATTTTAAAATTTACTTTATATTCGCGAGCTATCAAGTATAGGTTGAACACGTTCATTGTTACGGATGAGTAGACTTGGAGCTGTAAATCCCAAGTTTTGTTGGCAATCTGTACAGGACTCTGTTATCAGTATTTTTTAATTTTTGAAGAGGCAAACATGTAGAAATTACCACGTGTAAAGGAGTAATACAGACCCTCTACAAATAATAAAATTTAATCAATGAATCCCTCATCAAGTGAACATTGAATCCTGGATTTAATATAAACTTTTGATAAATATGAATTTGTGTTGAGTTCTTGTGTATAAAGTACTTTTCAAAGTACTTAGTTTTATAGGGAAAAGCTCAATCAGACTGAAAATGAGCTCAAAATAAAATTGGAGGACCAAAAATAGACACCATTTTTTTTTTTTTCAAGGCTTGTACTTGTAAGGAAAAAAAACTTGAGACTCGATTTGCAAGACTTTTTCAGCTCTGGTAATAAATAAACCACATTAGCTTTCTAATCTATGGACTATGAAAATGGTAGCCTTTTTAGAGAGACTAACAGGAGGGATTTTGTATCTTAATCACTACTGAATCACTACAAACATGCATCAATATATTGGATTGAAACGGAGTACCCTCTTTTGTCCCTCTTTTGAATATGTAAATAAGACGCCTAAGTTCAACTTAGATTAGGTATAAGTCAAATCCCTAATTATGTATTTCTGTCTCTCATAAGTTTACGAATGTATTCTAAATCGAATAAATGTATTTATTTGTTTTAAAGATGAGATGCTACTAAAGTTACCTGTGGTGTCGTCAATTGTTCATAACAGGGTGTAACTCAAATAAATGTTCACTATAGGCTAATGATTTTAAATATGCTAGTTTATCATTGCTATTTAAATATTGATTAACAATATTTAATATCATAGAGTTTATTTGGATGATGTAAATATTTTTTTTTGTTTTTCGGTAAAACATCCATTCCTACTATGATGAACAATTTATGTATATATTCGGATGATGTCAGCCAATAAATTTATTAAGTGCGTTAATATGCCCTTATATAGTACGCTGTTATTCGTTCTAAGTTCTTCATTTTTGGCTCTATTACGGATGTTCCATGTATTCCATGTGTCTCTTCTCCATTTATTTCTTCTACCCCTACAGTTTCAAATACGATTAGATTCGAAATATACTCACTTCCAGTTAGCACGACGACCTTTTTGGTATAAACAAAAACACACTGTATTCTCCCTTCAGCTGATTTTCATCATTTGACTCTTTTGATTTAAAGCAGCTGATCCTACGTATTATGAACTCAAAAAGGGTATTAATATTATTTCTGATTTTGACGCATAAAAAATATATTAAATCAAGGATTGCACGTCCTTTTTTTTGAATTTTGAATATATTACAAATAGTAACGATTGGTTTGTGGGTGGTAAAATTTATAAATATATAGTATATCTAAATAATAAATTCTGCCAAATATTAAAAAGTTGGCAACAAGGAAAATACAGAAGGGTAGCTACCAGGTGTTGTTCCAAATTTTTCCTTTCCCTTTTGTCAGTCGAGGTTGCGAGTTGACAAAAAAGCTCGACGTGTAGCTCTTCAAAGACATCTACAACAAACGCATGCGCAGAAAATTGTCAAATTAGAGGCTTAAAAGTATTCTCAGAATGATATTTTTCCTTTTGAGCCAGTTCAACTATTTTCTTGTATATGTTTTTTTTTCTCTTATAAGTGAACAAGGCATCATTTCCTCTATTGTTACGAATAATCTTTTATAAATAATTTACGTCTAATTTGTTATGAGGACAAATAATCTTGGAACGGTGATGCTTAGAACATAAATGTGCAGAGTTAAAACTTGATATAGAAAATACGGTGCAACCTTAAATGTACCATTTTTTGACCATTTGTCATTATTTGGGAGATTTTCAATTTCAGAAGTGATCCCAAAAATAGGGATTTTTTTTCATTATACTACTATGGACAAAAAAATATCGGGAATCAAAAGTAAATTGCTATTAAATTTAAAAACTGGATGCTTGGTTTGTTTCTGAAGAACCATAAACCATGGACTCTTAATTTTTTTTAAAAGCATATACATTGTAACTTTTTTAGTTTCAATATTTCTCTCTAAATTTCATTTGAGTCATCATCATCTTTTAGACATTTTAAAAAAACAAAAAAATCAATTTTAGCTGTTCACAAAAGGATAATGTGTATCTCAAAGACTAAAGAATATTTTGATGTGTAATTGAGCACAAATGTCAGTAGTGCCAACTTAAAAAACAAGAACATTTATCCCTATTGGATTCCCCCCCCCCTTCTCAAAAAAAAAATATATACAAGCATTCTTTGCTCATAGTAGTAAATACGAGAGACATATTTAAAAAAATGTTCTCCTCTAGTATCTAACGTACTGAATTATAGAAGAATTGAGAATTCTATGAGAGATTTTTGGACTGTTGGGACATGATCATTGAACTTCTTCCATTCTTTAACGTTTCTTTTGACATTAAATAGTGATGGTAATTCAACTATTGAAGCTACGTTGGATCTCGAAATCACGCCATAAACCATTGATTGCGTGTGTTGCTTCTTCAGTTCTCTATTGACTATAATGGAATTCATTTCAGTCATCCTAGATTCATGGCAATGTTTATTAATGTACTTGACAATTTCAACAAAATTTAAATAAACTTTGGTTCGGATTTTCACTTCGTATTTGCTCGGCTTTCTTCGAGAACATTTCCACTATATGAATGGTACCTTTGCCATGATTTTTATTTTTTTAACATAAAATGAAAATTGTCGATCAAGATGACTCCATTTCTTTCACTCTTAACGTGATGACAACAGAAAACAAAAAGGATTAAATTGGCTTTATATGTATATAAATGTATACGGAAAAATTATGGAACCAATAAATACTTTTAGATACTCAAAAATCTGTTTTAACTCTTTCAATATGATGTTTAGTAAAACATTTGTAATGGTTTTTTTATGATAACATCTAACTAACCAAGAGATCTGTGTATATAAAACATTATATCTATTTCTATTTTAAGATCAGGAGTCTTCCCAAAAAGATTTTTTTAGATGGGGCAATTTGCTGCTCTGGCAATTTTCCATTTGAGGAGTTTTCTTTAAGAACCATATTTCAACTACGTCCATACCTTAGCTATAACTGATCTGATGCTCCTGTAAATCAATTGAAAAGTTAAATTAACCATCTGAGTAGTAGACCTTTTAAGCCCTTTCATTCCTTTTTTAGCAATATGCAGCAAGGGATCTTGCTGCTGCAGAGACAAAACCAGGAACCCCCTCCTCCTCCTAAATCAAAGGAGCAGCCTACTGTACATAATGTCTATCTATGTATGTATGTACCTACAAGTTACCATTTATATTTACTACGAGAGTCCTTCGTTGTTGTTGTTTTTCGTTTTATTTAGACATCCCCTTTCTTCTATGTATGTAAGTATTTAAAAATAAAAACGATATTTTTACTACTTGGGCGTAGTTTATATATAATATATAATAAATATATATATATATGAGTATGTCTCTCCCTGACAAACCTCCTCTCATTTGTATGCACGTGTAGATAATAAATAGATAAGCTACAAGGACTGTGCATCGATACATGAAATAATATAATCTACATATGTTAAGCTGTGGAGATACGTAGGGTAAAATTAGTGATGTCTTTATTTCACTTTATTTTTCAACATGGATATTTCATAAATTTTGTTGATTTTTTTTTTTTTTTTTGCTCATTTGTTGTTGTTTTTTGTGCTTATATATTATATAGATCCATATATATATATATTGTTTCTGGTACATTAATTCAACAAGGAAATCGTTCTGTTATTGTATCATTATGATTTGATTTTCTTCTCTCTCTCTCTCTCTTTATATATAAAAGTATATCTATATACACAATATACTCTCCAATGTATAATACTCAAGTAAAAACGAATAAAACGAAAGGAAAATCGACCAAGTATCATCGTTTCGATCTGTATACTTTTATATATTTATATTATTATACTACAAAAATAAAAATTATGAGGAATCCATATACATAAGAAGTAGAAACTTTTATTTAAAAAAAAAAAAGTTTTTTTTTTTTTTTGCTAGTCTTAGAATGCGCACGAGTTCCACAGAGAATTTATATATATATATATATGTATTTTGTATGGTATGACCATGTATTTTTTTTATTGGAAACAAAACTTTTGTTGTGTAATGAGTTTATTAAGTTATTTTATTGTTAAAGGGGAATGCAGGAGGCTCCATGTTACTTAGTCAAACAACAAAGGATTGGAGAAGGCAGCTAATTGAATTTATATTATTGTTATTATTATTATTACTATAGGTAGTAGCTATTACCTACATAATAGTTATAATTTATAACAAAAGAGAACCAAAGGGATACAGTTAAACAATTTAACCGATTTATTTTTCTTTAGTCAGCTAGCGTAACTGTTTCAAATCTTTTAAAGCTGTTAAATTCCGTCTATTCTTGGTTAGGGATTCTTATCTCATTTGAAAGCTCTGGGTCTCAGCTTCTGTATGCATTCCTTATTAATACATTTCATATAATATTATGGATTTGAAATCAGTGTGAAAAACTGAATAACTTTTATTATACAACTATTACCCCTTAGGATTTTTGACCAGGGTAATAATATAATTATAATTTCTTATAAATATTCGTAACATTTAATGTATAGTCTCACTTAACCTCATCTCTTTTTTCCTCTCTTTCTAGTTGAGATATCTACAAACACTAAGCAGCATTGCAGCCGAGCACAACTCCACCATCATTTTCCCAATGCCAATGAACATACTGGATCATTTCATGGGGAATAAAAAGGGCTCATAATCCCTTCTTTTTTTTTTTACTATTATCATGATAATTATTATTATTATTATTTGGATTTGCGTTCCTTTGTTCTCCAGAGCTTTGTTTCCATCACTTGAGTAAAGGTAAGTGTCAAAGGGCATGAATGCGTAATTTAACATTTGCTTAGTTCTAATATAAGTAGCCAAGTGTGTATGTATGTGTGTATGACTCTATGGAGGAGAGGGAAATCATTTCGATAATGATCAAAATCAAATAAGCTAATAAAATGTTGGCTTTATTTTTTGGTATGGGATTGTATAAAGGAATTGGGCCTTGTTAATGGTGTTTGAATGGAAGAGGGAAGGAATGAGAGAGAGAGAGAGCAAAAAGCGTAGATATGTATGTATATTGATGAGCTCTCATTACCCCTTATTTCCCTATGAATAGATATATGTATATCTATATGGAACATTTATATCGAAAGGGATTCTTATCGGTTTATTGAGTATACTATATATACATATAAGTATAGAGAAAAGGAAGGGATTCATCACTTCTAGAATAAGACTCTAGGGAGGGGGGGGGGGAGAAAGAAGAGGCATATGTATGTATGTTTGTATGTTAGTGAGAGAACCTTATCAACACAAATCATCAAATTCCCCCTTGACCTTCAAATTGACTTCTTAGTGCAAATATTTATTTATATATATATATATAGCAAATGAGTCAAGGCTTTTAGAGTGATGTAATTTGATAGCGTAACTCTTACAAAAGCCCTATTTAATAATAAATGGACGAGGGGGATTTATTATGTATCATTTATTTGAGAGTCGCAGATTCTTTCTCAGAGATTCATGACAGCGCCTGTCTGATCCCTTGAGCTTTTGGATAGAAACTTACTCATTCTCAACTGATGTAATCTATACATAACTATTAGACATTGTTTTTTTATACACATTTAAAACAAATTGGAGGCTGAGGAGTATATCGAGGCTAGGCTCTTCATTTCTAATAGAAGTTATCAAAATTATCCGTGTAACATAATTGTAATTAATAATAATACTTAATTATTGCATAATTTGATGATTTGTGTTTTGCTTTGTTTTTGATTCAAATGCTTTTACTCATGAGAAGAAGAAAAAAAACATGACCAGGTTAAATTTGTCTTCTCTAAAATCAGCTCTTAGTGGGCTAATATAAACACTACATACTATATGCATCAAAGTTATATCTTTGTATTGAACTATGATACACAGTTGATAAAAAGTCAGGTTAAAAGGATCTAAAATTTGACACAGATGTTTGTTATTAGAACCAAAGAAATAATGCCTTAAATAAATTCTACCGATTTGAAGACCATGCATTCAAATATTTTAAATCTGATGATTATTATTATTTTATTATTATCACAGGACCTAGTATTGCAGAGCCCTTTTTGAATGAGCTTTCTAAATAATATATTATTATTATTGTACTTTCAATGGTTCTACTAGAACATAGTTTCGAAGTACTTACATTACGGTTGATGATTCATTTAAAATGAAACTTATTAGCTAAGATTTAATTCCACACTCACAAAATGTGGATTAAACTATCTTTCATTTGTATAAAAATAATAAGAATCTACTTTATAATGTATTCATTTAAAATCATCCTTCACCCCCCCCCCCCAAAAAAAAGTATAACCCCATCATTCACCCAAATATATTTTGCAACTTTTCATGACAATAACCCTTCTTCATCATTATCGGAATGGATTCAAATATACAGAGTTATTCATAAGTTTAAAAATTTTCAAAGTACTGTACTCAATTCTATAGTCTGATTGCCTTAAACTCAATTCCAGCTCCATTCTGTCAAAAGATAGATATTAATAGACCTGAACAGAATAATCACGCGTTCATTCACTCTTTAAGAGTAGAACAGCTAAAGGGTACGGTCCACCTCGGTGGGTTTTGCGGGGGTGCTTTGGATATTTTGATATCCAAAGTTGTTTTAGTGCTAAAAAAGGCTTCCAATGATACAAAATCACCATTGGAAATTCAAAGGAGCCCGGATAGGCAGATAAGCCTTATTGCCATTTAATACATAATCTGGGTGCACAATACCTTTAAAACTTAGGTATCCCTGTGTGTAAATAGTTGTGTCGTTGAATATTTCCTTTACATATTTAAAATACTAAACATAATTGGAAAATATATATATATTTTTTTTTTTTTTTTGTATTTTCTTTCAGAGAGAAGAACTGGAATGAGCAAAGCCTACTTTTTTCAAGCGTTAGTATAAATATATGTGCATACAGAGAAGAAGTGGCGCCAAAATTCAAAACCGATATTCACATATACACACATAGCATAATATATTATTCATTTTTGCCAATATCATTGCCGTTTTGCAGGAGATGCAAAATCATTTGCAGCAAGATTTTTTTTTATATAAATATATAAAAATATTTTTTTATTTTTTGTCCATTGACGTATAAATAATAGTGTGTTGTAGGCCTGTAATATACCTTAACTGTATGTACAATACGATCACTTGTCTTATACTTATCTACATATATTCTATTACTATTATAAAAGCAGATATGTAAAAAAAAAAACCAAAAACCAAAAAACCAACTTTACTCAGAATTAATTATCCCACTCATTCAACTCCACCAATTTGTGAGATTTCCTTCTTTTTACGTATGAATGTAATCCTTTATTGTTATACATGTTCAAAGTAGATCCTGGAGCAAGCATCTTGGATCATGACAGCTCACTTGCAAATATTCGTTTCCTTTCATTTATGTGTAAATTATACTCTTTTTTTTGTCGTACTTTTCGAAAAAGAGAAATGAATGGCCCAGTCTACATGTTTACACTTATATACCTAGCTACATGTATAATTATAATCTTATATATGTTGTACTCTTCACAGCTACCTATAATTAGAGTACACCACCAACAGCATAATTATATAAAACCTTCTCAAGAATGATACTTTGATAAATATTTATTATGAAAGAAAATGTATAAAAGAATTTTTGAATGTAATTTATTTAAAATGCAGATATAATAATACCAATAATAATAATTAATCAATAAATGTTTATTTAATTATGTAATTATGTCCGAGTATAGTTTATTTATCTTTACATAGTTACATGTTTAGGACTCTGAGAGGAAATAGCTGTTTGATTAAACTGAAACCAAAAAAAAAATCCTCCATAATTAGATACGCGGCTGACTAAATCCTAGTTTTCTAAAAATGAACTAACAATACATAATGTATTAGGGTGACCAAATATATTTTGATTCCCCCTAAAAGATGACACCTGCTCTAACCAGTGCCGGTTAAGGTTCAGTATTTATTTATTTATTTATTATTATTATAAACGCACTCAAATGAACCATTAAATAAAAAACTTCTTCATTCTAGCCTCCCTTATGTAAATGTCAACAGCATATTAGCTGAAATAGGGTCTCTCAGGGTCATTATAATATGTTTTGTGACGTCATGTCAGATGTGGTTTTTGATATTTTATGGGGGTTAAGCCTTAAAACAAAAGGGTGAAACGACAATCAATTTGTGGCTAAGGGGCAACTTTTGTTTGTTTGGGATGCTGAGAGATTCCTGAATGAAAAGTTATCACTTAGCCAAGCAAATATATCTATTTTATATATATATGTAGATATTTCACAGTTCATTTTAAATATATACAATGTAAAGAAAGTATATAAACATGATGCTAATGCGTAAAAAAATATATATGTAAATAAACATTCTAGTTTAAGATTTTAGAATCATGATTGAACAAACGGGTGGGAGCAACAATTAAAAAGGGGACTAAAATTCACTTAGTATAAAATTTATTTGCAACTTTTGAGCATTTTAAAAGTCTTTTGATGGTGTCATTATACACGATGGAAAGGGAAGTATTTGACTTTATTGGCTACAAATGTCCACAAATCATCTGTAGGAGAGGGAATTTTGAGGTCCAAAGCAGCATACCTTGCTGGAGCCGAAAGTATAATAGATCTCAATTCAAAGTGAAAGATCGGCTTATAATTTGTTATTCTATTTGCAATGAGAGATTTAGCACTTAACAGGGAATTGTTGATGGCTTTCGCTCTATCCAAGGATTCACCCTTGCTAAGGCCGAATAAGATTATTGCTTTGCAATATTTGTCGGCACTATCTCTTTCCATCCCTCTAACATTTAGTTTGATAAAATAACTCAATATCTTCACACCCTGACAATCAACAAAAGCGTGGACTGTTGAATTAAAAAGTAGCCCAGAGTCCTTGCATGGTAAGTAAAATTTAATCAAGTCGGTCGATATCTGAAGCTGCGCCGTGAAATTATTGTTGTCTGAAATTTTGTTCATTGAGCCCAAAACTCTATTTATCCAATTCTCAGGTAAATTGAGACGTTCCATATACTTTTGGCAAATAATGGAACTCTCTTCAATGCCCGACTAAAAAGGACTGGACATTTTTAGATACCAGAGCTTTAACAAACAAAAATTCGCTGCTGCTCTCTTCAGAGGAAATCGGAACTTTCCGTTATGAAATAGGCTTTCACTATTCATGTCATGGAGGGTGAAAAGTCTATTTTTTTTTACAGCTAACTCTTCAAGTTCTACTGGTTTTTTTTTAATTATTGAAGAAAAACTTTCTTTTTGACATTCTGTCTTATATTATTCACAGTAGAATCACCCTGGAACAATGGAACTATCTTCCCAAACGAAAGACAAGTTTGAAGTAATTTTATTCGTTAATTCAGTGCCAAACATAAGCCACCAATAAATTTCATTATAGGCAACGATGTTTGGATATATCAATTAAAAATTTTATATAAATTTTGGGTATAATTCTTGTCAATTGCACATTAAAAAGCAATACCCGAACAGGATTGTAAAATTTCCTTGGTAACATTTGCTTAACAGTTTTCAAAATATGATGGTGGAAAATTGAGTCGAAGGCTCTAGAAAAATCCACAGCAATGATAGCTCCAAATTTTCTTTTGTTTTTGATGGAGTCTCTAGAGGCCTGTAAATTCCTCGATATGTCATAAATTTTCCTGTTTTTTAAAAAACTTTTTTGGTGATGTCCAATTTTATTTAAAATAGCGTGCTTTTGATGGGCAAGAGTCCCGGATAAAATGCGATAAGATTCATTTAAAATAGTAATGGGCCTCCAATGACAGATGTCAGTCCCATCACCCTTCTTTGGAATAAGCGTGATTCTTCCTCTTGCCAGTGATTTAGGAATTATTTTCCTTTCCATTTCTTCCTCTATCTTAACAAAATATGGAACGATTTGGTCGGTAAAGTGTGAATAGACTTTTGCAGTGATGCCATCGGGTTCACAAGCCTTATTTAGTCATAGTCTCTCTTGGATGTAAGAAGATAAATTCTGGAAAGAAAAGACCTCATTACGGAGATGTTTAGCCTGTTTTTTCGACCTTGGAAAGTGGTCCCTTCTATACTCAACTAGATGCTGAAAACGAGAATGAAAATAATTCAAAATGTCCTTTTTGTCTGTAAAAATTTTCTCTCCATCTAAAATTTTGGATAGAGACTTGACTCTTAATCGATCTTCTTTGAAAAGATATCTCAATCTTTTATTAGAGTCCTGCTCCCGGGATAACTTTGCTTCCATCTCTGCTTCCGCTACTCCAGCAATTCTGAAGGAATTTATAGTATCTGACAAAGTTGTTCGAGTTAATAAGGATCCGTTGTTTAAAATATCTTCAATTTGTGACTTGTGTTTTTCATTTTTGGTTTTTAGTTGAAATTTAAAATACAGTGCTGTTGTTAAAATAACTTTATTAAGTAAAAAAATGGCCTTGTCAGAAGATATTTTATCGCTAAAATGTTTTTCCAAATTTCTATTTAGTTTCCGAATGAAATTATCATGAGTTTGGAAACTTAAAATTGCAACCACGGGTCACATTGATGAGCTCCACTTCCACGATTTTGAGGTCGGAGGAAGGTTCAGGACGATAAAAGGCCTTCTTGATTCTAGATGCAATTGATGGCGATGCTAAAACTAGGTCCAATCTAGATTGTTTCTTCATGTTAGACCAGGAAAAACTTCCAGGATTCAATTTTTCAGTCATGTCGACCAAATCAAAAGTGTAAATGACCTTTCTTAGCATGAAATACTGTTGGGATATTTTCGATTCAGGTTGTTTCAAATCCACATTTAAATCTCCAATTAGAAGAAAAGGATCTTTACAATTTACTTGACTATTTATAATAGATTGAAAAAAAGGGGAAGATTTGACATTTGGACCATAGGCATTAATGATGTAGAAAACAATTCCATTAAAGGATAGGCGAATTTTATGCCAATCACTTTCCCCGGAGTATTCTTTGATACAGAATACAATGGAAACTTTCTTAGTTATGAAGGTTAAAACTCCTGTACTTGATCCAAATCCACTGAAGAAATGTTAATATCCCTTTGGAAGGCAAAAGGGGCAATTATTAGCACATGTAGACGAGGTCATTGATTTAATATCCTATAGACATATTATATCTGCATTGAAAGTTGAGAGGTGTTTTATTAACACATGCCTAGATCTTCTGTCTTTCCCTCCTCTAGCATTTAGTGAGAGTATTTTCTTGATTCCCAAATTAGAAGACATTTCATTCGAAATGGGCTCTGAAAAATAATCTGTAATTTTAGATTGCATAATCACTCTGATTATTGGGGTCTTCAGAGTCTTGTTCACTATTATGAACGTCTTCTGTACGCTCCATGAAAATAACAGGATTTTCTCTCTATCTTTCCTATGAGTGCTAGGAATATCATTGAGTTCTTCATGACATGGTAGGCTTCCTTGATGTTCTTTAAATGTTTGCTTTAAAAACCTTTCATATTCGGAGATTTGTAATCGTTTTTCTAGGCAGTGTTGCTTCAGATGCCCAAAATTGAAACATTTCTGGCTCTGAAGCCTGACTCTCGAAAATCCGACCTTAATAAGATTTCCTTCAAATGGTAAAATTTGGGGAATTGAAGACGGATCTGCATTCATTTCAACAACATAGTCGCTGTCTCTCCATTCTGCTATTTCGTCAATGGGGTTTCGTTTGGGAAAATGACTTAATACTTCTCCAAAAAATTTCAACTACTCAACAATTCTTATTTCATTGACTCTCAAGGTTACAGAGAGGTTCTTTTTTTATTGATATTGATATTATCAATACCCTCAAGTTTAAACGATACTTCTTCCACAGAACCAATCTGTAGTTTGAACCTTTATTTTGTGGCAACTTTTTAATTATTCTATACGAGTTTGTACATCAATGGGGAATCTCGTATGAAAACAGGCATGCCCATACCTAAATCTTGGGTATGCCCTCGCTATTTTATGCTCCTTGAAGCCATATCTCATTGCAATGTCGTAAATGTCGACATGTTTAAGATTATCTCCTTTATATGAAACTCCTTCGGCGTTCTCCATAGCAAGAACAAAAATCTCCCATTTGAAGTTACTTTCCAGGTTCAACTGAAACACTGCACTCCGTTGAGTGCCATTATTCTTTTTCAAGACACTTGAGTATCTTTTATCATTGACAAATGATGACTAGGAATGTAAATAATATGCAAAATGCCGAGTGCGAGACTTTGTGGAGTTGGCTCTTCGAACTATAATTTTTTTGTTTTCCAAAGCTGTTATTATTTTTCCTTTATTACTGAGGGGAGAACATCTACCTGATAGTAAAGATCTCACATGAAGGAATACATGCATTAAGGTTAATAAAACAAATAAAATGTGAACAAAAAGGGCTCAAGTCCTCGTATAATTATTATTAGTTAAAAATGTATAATTTCCTGACATTAATTTCATTTAATTTTCTGCCTCTCATCTATGGTATAATTAGTGTTATTATTTATTATTGATGTCTTCATTTGTATTTATAATGGAAAATAGCAGCTTGTAGCTCAGTAAAACGTCATGACAGCTCAAGCTGCTTCCCTCTCAACATTCATCAAATTGTCAGAGTTACCAGGTTGATTTTCTCTTTCTTTGATTTTTACAAGCCCAATTTGCATATTATTTACATTTCTAATGATGACATAAAATAAATGTCATCAGGGGGCTTCCTCGGAGGTTTGCTACTCATTCTGTCATTAAATGTTCCGAAAAAAAGAACAAATAAACAAAAACAATGACTTAGCTTATTCCAGGGGATCCAAGGACTTATCTCAGTCTCAGAATGGAGCTTTCTGAGAGAAAAAATCCAATTGGCGTGGATAGAGGTGAACTTATGACACTTAAAACACTTTTTTCACAAAAACAAAAAAAGGTCAAAACAAACTTAAATTCCACTCAAAACACAATATGAAGCAGGACGGAGAAAAAAGAAGTCTTCTCCGTATACATTCAAAAATAATATATCTAATTTAACAGGTGTGTTTCGTCACATGTAGATTTCATAGCTTTTTCCAGGAGGCTCCTTTATTCACAACTATCTATCTATATATATAAGGAGGTAATGAATAGTGATATTTGATATCTCTCAAGTGTGATTGAGCAATGGTACATTTCAATCCATCATGATCATAATTTATGTAATATTGATCCCTCTATGGTACATGGATACATGGATTGAAAGACAGGAAAGTTCTGTCTCTTGTAGATATGAAAGAATTGAAAAGTTGCTATAAAGACAATTTGATTTTGATTTTTTTTTTTGACTGGAGAGCTTGTGAAATACAATGAATATACCGCTGATCTTTAACTTTGCTCTCGTAGGTATTTATCGATCCCCTTCATAGAAAACCACCAACTTTCTTCTGAACAGATAATTAAAAAAGGAACAAAATCATCTTTAACCACTTTTTTTTAACTCGAATAAAGTAAATTTTTCTAATTTTATAACTTAATGTTATTATTAAATCTAGTTCAATCTGTCAATGATCAGAACACAAAAAGGGCCAAGAGCAGTAAGAAAATAAACAGCTGACGAAAAAATAGAATTACAGCTTGCTATTTTCATTATGTAAAAAGACATTTTTGTACTGACTCTCATAACCTTTCTATTGAAAATGAAAGGATACAAAGGCTGCAAATCTGGCTGAAGTTATTTACTTCTATCTATTTTATTGGATTTCTTTTATTTTTAATTATTTATAATTATCATTGGGTATTTCAGAGCTGAGCAGGATTTACACAGTCACTTAAAATAAATTACAGATTGTTAGAAAAAGACAAATTTGCTTCATAGAAATCATAAAGTCCATGCCTATCAACACCCCTTGTAATATATATTACATGCTACGGTGTCAAATAATGTTCAAGCAAAAAGCTCAAAAAAAGACGAAAAATAAATAAATAAAAATTACTCCAAAGAGCGAAGGGAAAAGGATGTGTAAAAAAAATATAAATAAATTAAATCAATGAGTTGGGCTATAATGAAGTCCTTGAAGTAAGGAAAAATAAATAAAGTAGTAGGTAGGGAGTAGAAGAAGAAGAAGGGATAAAATATATATGGAATAGGCCTACATATATACCTATATATATTTATATATATGTTCGAAAATCAGAGTAAATAATGATATAAAAGTCCTTTCTCTATCTTGACTTAATAGATGTATAAATTATGACCCCTTCTTCAGATCAGTTGAGAGGAAAGGATGAGTGTCTTTGAAATGGATCCTGTTATTTGAGCTCTCCTTTTGAGGTCGCACAAAAGTTCACTTCTTATCAAGCATGACATTGGCAAAAAGAGAGTCATATTTATCAAGGAGTATATGTATGATTATGATTATTAGTCAAAATGACTTTGGTTGCCCTTACATACAGTAGACGGGTATAAAAAGCTTTGCTTTAAAGAATTTCAAGTTCAGGATCAAATCATCTGAGAGAGGAAAAGGATGGAACGTTTAAGGATCCTTCTAATGTAGGTTGAGCACAAGATTTCTTTGTATACATATACATATTTTAAATATTTTACCTTTTTGGCGTAGTGGAATGCTATTAGGGCTTAGCTATGGTCTTCAGGAAATATGTGTAATACCAGAGTGCAAGGAAGCAGGTGTAGCCTTTGTATTTTATTATGTTGTCTTTTGTCTCTTGACTTGTTCCATTTTAGCCCATGAGATTAAGAGTAATTTGAATGAAAATGTGGATCCTTGTGAGGACTTTTACAAGTTTTCTTGTGGAGGCTGGATATCCAGGCAGAGTGGGAAAGATAATCAGGCTAGCAAATTCAAAGAGATCTTTGATATCGTAGCGGAGAAAGTTTTAAGTAATTAATTTTTCAAATTATTCGACTTGTACATAAATTAACCGAATTTCCACTATTTATATAGAAATAGCTAAAGAACCCATCTACTCCAATTCATCCCGGCCACTTCAACAAGCAAAGAAGTACTTTAAATCCTGTCTAAACGTATTAGGTAAGATACCATCCATGATTTATTGTATATGGGTGATTATATTTGAATTTCCATCTAGGCTATGAGGACTATGTCAAAGCTGGAGGATATCCACTTCTTCAAACGGAATGGAATCCAGTGAATTTTACCAAGACATTAAAATGGATATCAGAACATTCCTCCCTACTGAATAATAACTCTCATCAAACTGCGCAAAATCGCTCCTTGAAACATTGGGCTGTAAGAAATTGTCCCTTAGCTTAAACTTAAATATTTTCTAACCACAGATTTTGAATAAAAGATATTGTTGGATGGCAAACTGGGTTTGAACATTCAAGCTTACTTGAATCCAGAGGAGTTCAAGGAAGTCATCAAGGATTATAAGGAGATAATAAACAAATCAACAAAGATCCTTTGTTCAATCTTTCAACTCCCTTTCAATCAGACGGGGGTTCAAAATGACATTGAAGACTTGATTGAATTTGAAACTCAGATAGCACAAGTAAATTAAATGATTTTTGCTCATTTCGGAACTTTCCATTAGTTGTTTTTTTCTTATTGTAGAGGATATTCTTGGATAGTGAAGAGAGTTATTCACCTCCCATGGATCCAACTTATGGATATAATATCAGCGCCCTTATAAATGAAATAGAGCCGGATATCTCCGGAATTGATAATCTACTCAATAACACACCCTTTCGGACTTTGTGTATACTTGAATATTATGTCTCCATTTCATAATTAATCATTCTGTATGAATAGGCAACTACTTTATGTGGATCAATTTTGTTCTACCAGCTCTAAGAATGAATAAGTTGACAGAGACAGTGAATATGACAAAATTGTAAGTAATTTTTATAAAACTATAAACAAAAAAATTTCTGTTGTTAAGTTGGCAAAACTGTCATTGACATCTGTGTCAAATTACACATCAAAATATGCATTACAATTTGAAAAGTGCTTCCTTTTGTGAACAGCTAAAATATAGTTTTTCGGTTTTTTTTAAATGTCTGAAAGATGATGACTCAAATGCATTTTAGAGAAATGTTTTAATGAATTTTCTAGATTGTACTCTTTGGAAATTTTGAGACTCCCTGGTTTGTTTCTTTAGATACATAACACCTATACCTCAAGAACGGATTTTTAATATTAATAGCATATCCAATCTCAATAGTTATTGCTCTGTGATAAATTGATTAAATACAACTTGTTTTGAAAAATGGCAAAAAACGTTTTTTGAGTCTCAATATTTTTTGCCCATAGTACAAATACTTGTTTCCATTTCATTCACGCCGTAATAGTTTGAAACCATACTTGTGACATGAGTAATTGAAATAAATTTCTATTTACATATGTAAATCTGTATCTAGATTTATGAAGATAAAAGATTGCAACAAGACGTAAATTTAGAAAATATGTAGAAATTTTCTTTTAAAAGGAACTTACTTTTATTCTCACAAAATCTCCTAGATCAAAATGTAGGGAGTCCTACCCATGTCTTTGATATCGTAGTTTTAAAAAACTGCATTGCAATGCTCAATTATGTAATTAACAAATTAATAGACACTCTGTATCATATTGTAGGGAAAAGAGCTGTGCTCTTGATACGGCTGAGCAATTGAGATTCATCTTGGAAGCGGAGTATATAGAGAGGGAATTTTATTATAGGAAGATCCTTGATGTGAGACCTTTCATTCAACAAATAGATAGAAAATAATAATGTGTAGTTACTTAGGTCTTAGAACTCTACAAGAATATGTATAGAAATATCAAAGAATCCATAAGAGAGTCCAATTGGATGCTACCAGAGGTTCAAGTAAGTATATGAAAACAACAAAAAACCCTACAAACTTCAGTTAAAAAGCTTATTAAATATATTATCCAGATGAAAGCCCTTCATATTATGAATCAACTTGACATAACTGTCGGATACCCTAATTGGATCACTCACCCATCTCTTTTAAATTATTTCTATAATGACGTAAGGAATTTATACTGTATCATGACAACATTTATATTAATATGTACAAAACCTTCTTTATATATATATATATATATATATATATATAAGCTTGAAGACTTGACTGAAGTGGATGTAATCACAAACTTTTTGAAAATTAAAACTATGCTTATTCGAAAATCAGATTCAAAAACAGGGAAAAGTCTCAAATTGGATGTATTGATGTAAGATATATTTTATTTCTTAGTTAAATATTAATGTATGATTATGATCTACATATGTACCAACATATATGTAATTAGCTGGAAATCCCTCATGAGTCCTAATGCCTTCTATGATTACCTTCTCCATAGTATAAGTAAGTAAACTTACCTTTTTAAACTTTTAAACAATGAATAATTTCTCTATATACTTTGGGTAAGGAGTACTTCTACCTTTTGTATCGAAGCCTTTTCTACAGAAAAATGTTCCTGCGTAAATATTCCTCAAGATTTGTTAAAGATTTCTAATTTTATCATGATATTTGACCTACTAGATATTTGAGCTATGGAGGAATTGGTTTTATATTAGGACACGAGTTAGTCCATGCATTGGAAAGGAGCCTCGGCCTATTCAGCAATCATTCAGATGGAATAACGAATGAGAAAGTCAACTGCATAAATGAGCAGTTTGCAGAGTACAAATCCAAATTAACCTATTCCATACAGGTGGGCTCAAAACTATCTACATACAAGGAGTAGGTCAAACTCAAGGGTTCGCATTTATTTATATTTTTGTAGAGTGGTGGTATTGAGAGTCTTATGGAGGATCTTGCAGACACTGGAGGCCTTCAACTCGTTTTGAGAACTTACAAAAACTCCCTATACTATGAGACGGAGATGAATACTTCTCTTCCGAACTTGGAGCTCTATTCCTCCCAGCAACTGTTTTTTATGCGCTTTGCACAAAGTTTTTGTGCAGTGTCAAGTAGAGGTGATGAAGGAAGGAGAACGAGAATGGAGGGGAGAAAAGATCCTCACTCCTTGGGAAAATATCGAATTTTGGCATCCTTATCCAACTCTAAAGAATTTGCAGAAGCCTTTGAGTGTAGCCCTGATTCACCCATGAATCGTGGGAAAGAGGCCTGTGTATTTTTATGAGGATTTGCATGTACATCCGTTATTATATAGAAGGCTCTATACTTTGATTAATAATGCCCTCTTTTCATGTTTAAAAAGGGGGCTATATCAAATGTAGATCATGAAATGACTTCTTCCTCTCAAATTCTTAAAATATATGCATTAATCTTCATTAGGAATCTTTTTTGTCGAATCATTTATAAATCTTCTTTTTTTCTTCCCCAGATGTAACATTAATTTTTAAAAATATACATTTCTATATTTAATATTAATTTTTGTATATTTTTACTCATAAACATGGCTACAATTATATTTAAGAAAGTGTACAGAACATAAAGCATTAATTAAATGATGTACTTTTCATTTTTGTATATCCTATGCAGCCATTTTTTATCTACCTATGCAATTTTAAAAGAGTCAAACTACACCATTTGGTTTGCTTATTCAAAAGCTGTAATTTCCAATACATTTACATATGTATATATAATGAAGATATTTGTCATATCGAAATATTTGATAATTAATTTTCTTCAATTTTTTCAAATCTACTGAGTCTTTGAGGCAAAAATTCTAGCCTTTTTTCAAATTGGTGCAATTGAAGTACCTATGTTTGACATACCACTTACACAAACATCAATTATCTGAAACCTTTGTCCTTTATAGGAAAAAATGAAAAAAACATAGGATGTACTCAATAAATAGAGAAGGACTTCAAAATGGAGTCACATTGCATTATTTTTTGTAGATATATATTTATATTAAAAAAGAAGAGAGATTTGGTAAGGGTATGTTGAAGACGAGAGAGGGCTTATTGAAGTACTCTCAAAATAATTTATTGAATATATTTCCTTTCATCATTAATTAAATAATCTTGTGCTGCATTGGTTCTAAAAAAAAATTCAATCCAGTTCAAAATAACAAACAAATGATAACAACCACTTAACTATTTAACATCAAGACTAAACTAATTTATGGTTGTTGACCAACTTTTAAGTCGGTATAATTTATAGAATCAAGTTATTTTGGTGTTCCTTTGAATACTTAATTAGGAGTTAATTTCCCTTTTTCCGAATCAAGTTTCAGTGTTTCGGCAGTAACTATATGTAATTGAGACAATCAACATGGAATATTATATTATAAAATTTAAATGATAGCAAAATATAATGTTACCTTTGACTCTATAAATTTGCTCTAATAGTTTTTAAATGAGGACTAAAACGTTGAATATGTTGGAAAAAAAAAAAGAAGAAGTAGACACTCGATCAGATGATGGTTAAACGAAATACTTTCAGTATAATTTTATGTTTCTTAAATGCGTAGTATTAATTTGAAGGCTTTAACTTACAAATATAATGTATCAATTTAATTTCTTAGATATTTGAAGTTTCATATAAATTAATGCGTAATAACATCTAGTTTATTGATTAGAAAACCATAAAAAGTAATTTAACTTTGAGGTGCAATGCCAACACAGGGATGTTAAGGTGTATATTCGATTTGTGTTGATTAGGAATTAAGTGGTTTTTTTTTTTTTTTTACCAAACAGTATTCGAATTCGGCTATTTTGGATTCAAGCCCGAGTTCATGGCCACACAATATTTATTAATAATCAGCTGTTCTTTAGTAAAACAGCAAAAAAATGAGAGCTGCATTCTCTCCCTTCAAAATATGTAATTGTTATAAAATTCCCCGTCTCTGCATACATATTCAAAGGTACCATATTTTGTATGACATCCTCACGGCTATATTTTTGGAATTGGCTCTTTTTTCACATCAGTAGATATGGTACTTGTTATATATTATATTACATATTCCATGTTCTCTCTCTGAACATATTATGTAAGTACCAGAGGAAGTTTTTAAAAATATTTAGATTCCTTTTTAATCTCTCCTCTACCATGCTTCCAAGGCATCGTAAATAAAATGATAACAATAGCTAGGAATTCTTCGCTGGGAATGAGTTCCACAATATTATATAAAATATACATGTATACATACACAACTAATTATCCTTATTAATAATCCAAAGTTCTGGGGAGAGTCAAAAAAAAAAAAAAAATGGCGTCACAGTGTCCTTGCTGTATACAATGAGTGTACATACATATGTGTATATTTAAGTGAAAAAATAATAAATGTTTCTCCATTCTCAGTATGAATGGATGGAATGATTCAAACAGAACATTTTCTCTTTGATAATACATACATACATATGTTTCTACGTAGTATTTATATACAACTTTTAATAAAGCTTCTTGACATGCTGGCCACTTACTCATATTGTCTCAGAACCTTTATCTAGGAAAAGAAATATATATATATATATATATAAAAAGAGCATGGAACAAACGAAAAGGCAGAACTTCCCTACATACATACATACATAAATCATTCTCAATATACATACATATATTGTCTGCCTTTTAATAGTGGATCAAGTTTGTTTACAAATAATAACAGGACAAAAGGTACAAAATAGGCTAAAAGGCTCAAGGAAGGTCAAGTGCATACTATGTATGTACAAGGGACTATTGAACTGATTTGAGTGCTTGATATTATTTTGAAAGTAACTTATGAATAAACGATTATTCTACAATAGAGTTACAGGATACACAAGGAGATTTTAATTGACTCACCGAACCTTTTCCTTGAAAGCAAGTTGTAAAGAGCTATACAATAAACCAGGCGTGAAAGCTTTACCATAAAAGGAAGTAAAGGGTAAGAGGACGAGGCCTCGTTCAAATCTATATATATATAGATATTTTATTTTATTGACTGAGTTGGCAATTCGCGAATAGAAATAGAAAATAGTCAAGGAAGGAAAATCAAATTTATCAATTCGTGAGTGGTTGAACACTGGGATCTCTTTCATGAGTGGCACAATCAATTTATTACTGTATATTAATATTAGGGTTAATAGGACTAATTCTAGTAATAATCATTTGGAAAATATTTCGTGTAATAAATGTGTGTACTAATTTATTAGGTAAAAAATTTGTTTATGCTCATTTATAATAAAATATAAAAAAGTTTGCAGTAGTAAAAAAAAAGTGGTTAGTTCTTATTTATCATTATTATAGAACTCCCTGGTAGTATCTCTGGACAATTCTTCCAAGCTGTTGTACAATTATAGCTCTTCTTCAATCCCCTTTGTGTGTTGTTCATTGCAAGTGTGACTCCCTGGGAGTACTTTTATGTACTCCCGTACCCCTAGCAATAACATGTCGTTATTTGAGAGATCGATGTAATCATAGTCTAAAAAGTAAACTAGCCAAACATTTTATTTTTTCTTGTAGTGGCTGCAATTTGATAGCGTCATGACCAGTTATCATTACTTTTTCTTCCCTTGATCTTCTGATGTATAACTCTTAAATGAAACAAATGACGTAATGATAATGTATAAGACATACGATAGCTTATTACAACATTTGTAAAATATTTATCTTCAGTATGGAAATCAAGGATTAACTAGAAAGTGAAGGGAAAGAAATCAAGTACAGGGCTTGAAATACCAGGAGATACTTACTGAAATAAAATTAAAAAAATGAACCAACCATACGGTAAAATTAGAATGCAGTTATTTTTGTCCTTTTTGAGTACGCATCAGATAGAATCCTGATATCAACATTATCATATACATACAAGATACACTTTTTAATTAATCACGTAATCTCCATATTATATTATTCCTGTGAGTTGTTGGAGTGGGAAAAAATAAATTACACTTATCTGGAGAAAAAGGAACAAAACTATCTCAAATTTGATAGATTTAGTAACATACATATTTATATAAAAAAGTAGATTCTAGCCATGGATGACAAAACACACTCACACTTTTTGAAACAATGAAAAGTTTTGTGATTATTGTGCCATTAACAAGTACTAGAATAGTTTCTATATAACTATAAAATTGGTTCCAACACCCCTACTCATGGCCAAAAAGCTCCTATCAAACTAAAGTACCTTTGTCTTTGACAACTTACTTTTATGGCATTGGACACTATTAAAGTATGAAGCATGAAGGGGAGTTGCAAGGTTGCGTGAGGGAAATGAGTAATGTAAAAGGATTGTCCATAATAAAATAAATCAAAATAAATGTCCTTTGCTCAAAAATGGATGATTTTTGTAGTGAGATGAGGGGGACTTCATTGACTTAAAGGAAAGGAGAGCCTCTTATATTTGAGGATTAATTAATTATTATCACAATCAGTTTTCCCTATAATCAAGACTCTAATTATTGTTATTATTTAATTAGACTCTTTAATGATATATTTTGTTGTACATACAAATGAAAAAAAGACTTTCTTCACAGACTTTGCTTTTAATATATAATTATGGTCAATATTACATATATTTAATTAATTCTACGTAATAGTATAGTAAGTGGACATGACTGTTGTATGGATGTGATATTAAAAAAAAAAAAGAAGCATAGATATGCATAACATACCTACTCATATTTTCTGAGAATATTATCATTAGCTCAAAAAAATAAATAATAATAATAATATGAAAAAGATAATTGAGGATCTTTTGGTAGAGGCATAAGAAGGAATGTCGAAGACTCTAAAAACGTTTACAAATACGTACAAAGCTACTGAAATAAATTAAAAATCTGTAAAATTGTCACTCAAAATAGAGAGGGGGGGGGAGGGAATTTTTCCTTACGCACATCCATATATCACTCAATCTAAAGAGCTTTTATTTAAATATATGCATGTGTTTATCTGCTGTATTCTCATTATAGGTAAGAGCTTCTTCATTTGTAGATGGAAAGTGATATCTTGAGGAAGGGGAAGGAATGTTTTATTGTAAACATGTACATACATACATATCATGATGATACTTCCATTAAATTGAGAAAGATGTACCACCAGAATTTGTAATACGAAACATTGCTGAAGTCAATCCATCTAGCTTCCACTGCGATTAATTGTCTTTACTCCCACATATAGTCCATAAGTAGGAAGTACTTGATGCTAATTTTTGGTAGTTATTATATTTTGTGAAAATATTAGCCTTATAACCATTAAACACAGTATTTTATATAAAAGGTGGCTCTTTAGCAATACTAAGTCAATTTATAAATCTAATATTAAATGCTGTATGAAGCATGCAGACACTACAAGGGTTAAGCACGATTCAAAATCGGCTCCTACTGAATCTTTTCAACAATGAGAACATCTCTCAAACTGTCCTTTTTATAAGAAAAAAGATTCAAAATCAGGTCGTAGGCGGTCAATTATTTCCTTTTCCCCAACAGCTGTTGAATGATCCGTTTCCTAATAGAAACTCCGCTGGTCAATAGCTCAAGGCAGCTTTTAAATTTTAAGGAGAATCATCTGAAAATTGTTTAGATTTGTTTGTTTTGTTGAATAACTATAATTATCTCTGGGTAAAAGGTGATTAAAAAGTTATTTAAGGTCCTTTAATTTTGAAGAGGTTCTTATCTACATAGTATAGAGGGTACTCCTCGGAATCTTTTATATGATTTTCATTATCCATCATGGACCTCTTTCGAAAAAAAAAAAAATCATGGCTCTGATGACCATATAAATAAAATAATTTGATAGGAAACTGACATCTGTGCCAAATGTCACGTCAAAATATTCATTAGTGTTTGAGATACGCGTCGTCCTTTTGTGAACAGCTAATATCGAATTTTTCGTTTGTTAAAATGTCTGAAAACGGATGACTAAAATGCTATTTAGAGAAATGAATATTCCAGGCTAGAATTGCATAACTAGGTATACCTCAAGAAACCGACCATCTCATTTTAAATTTTAATAGCATATCTAAAAACTTAGCAGTTATTGTTCCTTAATAATAATCATTGACTTAATGCATACTTTGACACTGTTTTGACAATTGGAAAAAAAACGTTGGCACATGTTTGAGGGGTTTGATATGAATTTTGATAATTAAATAAAGATTTTTTGAGCCTCAATATTTTTTGCTCAAAATAGTACTTAACATGATGCAAACAAGTTTCTAAATGACAACCAGAGCCCACCAAAAGTAACAAGTCATAACTATTATTTGACATCAATTCATTTGTATTTATACTTCTTTTGAAGGGGAAAAAAACACCCCATTTTCCTTCAAGTCTTTTTAGGGGGGTATAAAAGATTTGTTTTTGTAGGGAAGGGGGATGAAGCCTACTTAGAATAAAGGAAGAGTGGGGGGGGGGGGAGTATGTGTGTATCAGTCTACCTAGAAAGAGTCCCTCGCAGCTTCTCCTTTCCTACTTCTTTTTGAATCACCTCATCCAAAGTATACAAACATACATTCATATGTACATAATTTAGACAATTATTTTAATGTGTGTATTGAGCACATATATACGTACACTTGTTCTAGTAATAGTTACTATTACCAACAAACGTCGGCGACACTATCGCTCTTCTTCCTACATAAAATAATCTTTAAGAGCAATAAAGAGGAAAGTCTTTATATAAATAAATATATATATATATATATATGATATCTTAATTTATTAGACAATTTTATTATATGTATGTAGTTCTCCTTTTCTTTCTTAATGCATCTCTCATTGGAAGAAGACGAGGATGGGTAAAGACTACCTCCCCCTTCTTTTTCGTCCTCAACAGAATATGATTTGTATAACCAAGGGTGGTAGGTAACTTGAATCAAAACCTTTTGAATTCCTTTTCTGGGAAATAAATAGAGAAAAACAATTGTTATGGTTTTGTACATACAACGTATGTAGATCAGTGGTTCTTAACCTTGCTAGAGGTACTAAAACGAACCCCACAGGTTCCAACCATGCGTTCATCGAACCCTTCGCAGTTGTAAAAAAATAAAATGTACTTTTTTTTCTTCAAGCCAAGCAGAGTGTGACGTCACGAATTATACGAACAGAATGAACCAAACCAACGAATCCCTGGGGTTTGATCGAACCCAGGTTAGATGTATACATCTCGTTACATTGTACATAAACGCTGTATTCTTTTCTCAGCTGTCGATTTTGTCTACTTCATAGGTATGCTGTTGTCTGAGTTTGCCCCTATATTTAATTTCTTGTTAACTTGTCCAATTAAATAATTGGCTAAATACCTTATTCTGTCCTTTTTTTTAAATTAAAGGTTGAGTGAGTGACAGATTGAGGGTCAATTCCCCTGTAATATAAATACAGTTAAATTCAGAATCAAGAAATTTTGATGTTAATGTTCTCTTATATACCAATTTTTTAGTATGTATATAAAATGTGTACATACATCGGATAGAAGAGACATGAAGACAGAAATCCACATACAGTCAACTTTTTCTTCTCTTTTTTTTGGGTATGAACTTCATAGGAATTCATGCGTTTAAGAGGGAAAATTAGAATTAAGCTTTCCCATGAGGATTTTTTCCTTTTTTATAGGTACAAATAGTAAGCCAACATATTTTTTTTTGTATGTTTCATTTTAAACTCATTTTACATTGTTTTTCAATTTTTCAATTGGACACATACAAGTGACCCCCTAAAAAAGCGAAAATTATTTGAGGATCTGTCGATAACAGGATCTAATCAAACACTGATTGCCTCAAAATCACGAGTTCCAAAATTCACTATATGCAAGATTTCCAAGCAAAAAAGTATATGGGAAGAGTCAACACATAGGCAAATCTATTAAAGAAAGAAATTTGCTAAATCCCTTTATCTTTGGTTCCAACATAAGCCGAAACAAGGCGTTTGGATTACTGGAGAATTAACAGAAAAAGGCTAAAAAATTGATAAGTGAGAAAGGTGATCAAGAAATTGAATTTCAAGTTACAGAAGGTTGACTAAATCGATGAAAAATTCTTCACAGTATCACTTTTAAAAAGAAGCACAGAGAGAAAGTATTGACCAACGTCACTGGTGCGAATGAAGTGGCCCAAATAGATTTAAATCGATCCTTAATGGTAAAAAAGCAACAAAAGAAAGAAATTACTAAATTTATAAAGTCAATGTTATTTTAACAGTAAAAATTTGGTTGTATTATAATATTTAATTATGTGTCTCAAAATTGTGGTTTTTTATATACTTTGGAAATTAGAAAAATCTGGATATAGTCAACTTTTTGTCTGAAAAATAGAAGTTTCATTTTAATAGTATAATTGAATGCCAATCTCATTATTGTTCTATATTCCATTACAAGGAATGACATCCTATTGTTATTACACTACTATGTATCCAGTTTTATCCGCTCTCGAGTCTATTTTGAAATATATTCAAAGCCCTTATGTGATATGAGATAGTTATATAAATAGTGTTGCAGGCCTTATGCAACAATATCTGGAGGATTTTTAGAAAAAAATTATTTTATTAGACCCATTTTCCAGCTCCAGCCTTTCTCAACCACTTGAAGATAATATGGGTCGAAAACTATGAAGGTAAGTCGGACGGAAAAACATTTAATTTGTTTTAATATATGTACATTTATGAGTAATTATATTTACGTTCCTCAATCTTAGAATTGACTCAAATTAAATGCCTTAAAAGCCAACAAGAATGTCCTACGCACAAATTCAGAGCTTTCATAGGAGTACTATTTGTTGCAAGGATACTCTCAAGTATTTACAAAATCAATTATTTTGTTTACCCATTGCTTGGATCATCAATTTAGAAACAAACTTCAATATTAGATGGGGAAACTTGAAGAACAAGTGTCTTAAAAAGAATTTAATTTAATTGTATATACATATACCTCCAATATTCAATTTACGGCGATTAGCTCCTCCTTCCGGATTCTAACCCAAGGCAAGGGATCCTTTGGAGTCTCTCTGAGGGGCTCCAACTCAATACCCTCTAGGAACCATCAATTATTCAAAGATATATTATAATTATCTGGTGTTGTCCGATCAGCTATTTCAGACCCTTGTTTTTTAAATGTCCAATCCTCACTCTTCCATTATGATCCCATATAAATTAATATCAAAATAATACTATTTGTGACTCGTCCATTTCAAAATATATATTATCTAATATATTTTGATCAAAAGAATGGATCACAACTATAGATATTTTATTGACTTCACAAATAAATAGCAATCTATGTAAATAACCATAGTTATCATTTTAATTATCTCCCTTCAATATATTTATCAATGCTTTTATTGGGCTCTTTGCATTTATTGTTCTATAAATTTATATCTAACATATGTCAAGAAGTTATACTCCATGTTAAAAATGGATTCATTAGTTTGACAGCCTTATATTCGATTTGAATCCATTTATGAAGAAATGATTCACACCTCGATAGTTCATAATGGTATCAATGATAATGAAATGCTTGACTCCCCAATGATATAGAGACCCACTGTTTTGATCCCTTGCTTTCTAGTATTTCATCTGTCTTATTTAAATTTTATTTAAGATGTGTGAGGAAAATTGGATTTGATATTTGTCTTTGTTGGTTTATTAATGAAATTGTTCATAGAAAGTGCATATTTTATATGCATTTTGATATTCTAATCAGTTGGATGTATTCAATGAAAGACCTTGTATAATATATAATACATAGTCAACTTTTGTTTAATAAATCCCAAGTTCTTTAATGTGCATATATATTTTTCGAATAAACACTTCATTTATACATGGTAATAAGCTATAGTTAGGAATGTAAATCATATGCAAATCGGGCTTGTAATAAAAAAAGAAAGGGAAAATCATCAACCTGGTAACTCTGACAATTTGATGAATGTTGAGAGGGAAGCAGCTTGAGCTGTCATGACGTTTTACTGAGCTAATAGCTGCTATTTCCATTATATATACAACAATAAATAATAACATAGATGAGAGGAAGAAAATTAACTGAAATTAATGTCAGGAGATTATATATTTTTAACTAATAATAATTATACTTGAGCCCTTTTTGTTTACATTTTATTTGCTTTATTAACCTTAATGCATGTATTCCTTCATGCGACATCTTTACTATCAGGTAGATGTTCTCCCCTCAGTTGTAATAAAGGAAAAATGATAACAGCTTTGGAAAACAAAAAGACCTGTTTGAAGGGCCAACTCCACTTTTTTATTACATGCCCGATTTGCATATGATTTACATTCCTAGCTATAGTGCTCTTGGGTAATAAATTAATATTTACTCTTTTTGATTTCTCATGAAATTATTCATTTTATCATCCATACATCTTCATATGTTATATTTTGAATATTAATCAAAATATAAACTCCTATAGAAAAATATATGATTCAAATGTGGAAAAATTCTATTTATTTTCATGATCATTTTACTTACATATGAACAATTATTGTTCTATGTATTTGCAATCCTAATGTCTAAATATAGATCTAAAATTAGTTAATTAATTTTCTATACATCTTGAAATTAAAACTTATTATTTGTCGAGGAACTAGAGCTATACAGCTCTGCCAATCACTATATCATTCGTAGAAAAATGATTTCTTTTTAAATATTGGGAGTACAAGTTAGTACGGTTTGTTTTTTGCTTGTGAATAATACACATGGTTTTCAATGATACAGAAACGGCTTGTTGTGTGTAACTCCCAATAATTCTGCAAGCTCTTCTTGAGTTTGATTGAGATCTTTATCGAGTAATGTCTTCAATTCTTTTTCTTTGGCTGTCCAGAGCGGGGCTTGTCTTCAATGCTGAAATCACCGCTCTTGAAAGGTTGAAACCATCTTTTACATAATTTATCAGTTGGAACATATTTCTCATAAATGTTTACAAGTTTTTGATGGGATTTAGTTCTTTATTCTTCCAAATAAAACAGAAACATAAAACCTCACGCAAATGCTCCTTAGTTACCACAAAATTTGGCGTATTCAACAAAGTAAAAGAGGGTGTTTTTTTGTTTGAAACTTAAAATGACATAATATGAATATTATGGAAAAATGTCTAACATCTCCAAAAAGACCGAAACCAGCTGTTACTATGAAACATTAATCTTTTGAAAACGAACCGAACTAATTTGTACTTCGTATAGTTAAAATATAAAAAATTGAGATTTTAAAAGATAACATGTTTCCTTTATCATAAAATGCATCCATTAAAACAAATGTAGCATACAAAACACATCAATCATCATCAAAATTACCCTACTAACATAAAAAAAAAACATTACTTCAAATTTTTTTTAAAATATGGTTTAGTTTCTATCAAAAAATTGAGAATCATTTGTTTAAGTGATCAAATTTATCAAATGGAATTTTATTCATTAGCATTCATATTTGGTTTCATTCTGAACATCTTGAAAAAGGATTCATTTATCACAACAAGTATACAAATCTGTGTTGCTAAGTTCACTAAACTTATATAAAGTAAAGTTGATGAGTAACAGATGGTTCATACGATTCTCTGCCAAAATGACAGCTATTCCAAATACGAGTCTGAACCCAAATGAGTGCAACTTTAAAATCATAGGCTCTGAGTTAAATTTGACTCCATAAAAAACGATAAAAGTTCAGTACAGCACAAAATAATTATGGTAAATCTCTTTGGACTCAGAGAGACTCGAGAGGATGCCTTGGTTAGGGTTAGAATCCGATATTGGAGGAATTCATGGAAATGATTGGTCCATCTCAAAGCATTGAATCCCTAGATTTGGGTTCTCTTCTGCCCTTGAGAGATGTATCTCTTTTCATCTTAGTTACTAAGTAGTCATTGCTCTCTCTATGGGGGGGGGGGGGGGGGTTCAATAAAAAATATAGGCCCCTTCAACTAGAACAGTGACTACTTTTGATTTTAAAGCATATAACTGATATTTTTTCAAGCACCATATAACAACAGATTCTTGGTCAGTTTCCCTCAAATCCTTACTTTAACCGACCATCAAAACAAATAATCCAACTGACCTCAATTCCTCACTTATTTTCTTTCTAATAATTTTTTTCATAAGATCTAAAATATCATTCTGGATTTTATAGTGAGTGTATTTCGTATTGCCTGGATTATGAGATAATGTCGTCGAATTTGTCATTTAAATTCAAAACTTCAAGAAAATGTCCTTTCTTATAAGTTATATCATTTTTAGTGTCTGTTCTCTGAAAAAGATCTTTATATGTAGTGAAACACAATGATTTTATAATTCCTCACATATAGCCTCTTATTGTCTCTAACTGAAGTGTCATGTCCATTATTCAGCACATTGTGTATACTACTATGAGCAGAAAATACTGGGAAATTTGAATTACATTTAAGGATTCCAATAGGGATATGTAAATGTTTCTGTTTTTAAGTTGGCAAAACTGTCATTGACATCTGTGTCAAATTACACATCAAAATATGCATTACAATTTGAAAAGTGCTTCCTTTGTGTGAACAGCTAAAATATAGTTTTTCGGGTTTTTTTTAAATGTCTGAAAGATGATGACTCAAATGCAATTTAGAGAACTGTTTAAATGAATTTTCTAGATTGTATTTTATTGAAATTTTGAGAATTCCTGGTTTGTTTCTCTAGACACATAACACCTATACCTCAAGAACGGATTTTTAATATTAATAGCATATCCAATCTCAATATTTATTGCTCTGTAATTATTATTGACTTAATATAAATATTGTAGTTATTTTAAAAGTTCGAAAAAACGTTGGCACATGTCCTTTGCATCAAGGACTTCTCTTAAAAGGGGATGAAATGAATTTTGAGGATTAAATAAATATTTTTTGGCCATGGTAGTAGTTGAGCCAGATTCCTGTAAAATGGTTCATTCCTTCAAGGTAGGCATTTTACATCTATGTTCTGCTCTTGTATCATTTATCTCGTAGGAGACTGTTATCTTTCTTTCAGTTCCCAGTGCCTTATTCATAAAAATGCTGTCTCTCTATCATTTCCTTAATCGTTAAAAGTGTCGACATACAAAGTCAAAAGCACTCACCATACAAATAAAATATACAAGCCCCTTTAATTTTCATGTCATTTAGAATAGAATGAATGGGTTAGATCAGAGGGAAGTATTCTTCAGAGATTCATTTTTAAATTCAATTCGTCATGGTTGTACTTTTGGAGTGTTAATAATAATTAGTATTCATTTGTCCGTCAGCATTCTCTCCTCTTCTTATCACCACACAATTCAAACAAAAAAGTACATTGATCCTTACTGTTTAGTGCTGAAATTGTATTTTCTGGCTGATATGACCCTTTTAAGATATATTGATTCTTGGTAATTTTTTTCTAAATAGTTTTTAGAAAAAACAAATTTAATTTATTTCTTGCTTATGTCTTCTATTCAAACGAATTCCAGGATATAGATGAGAGTTTAATTAATTCGTTGATTTGTAACGTTCCCATTCTAAGCCATAAATTGTGTTTAGCTTATCCTGGATCCAATATTGTTTTTTTTTTTGTTTTTTTTAGTTTTAAAATTACACAAAAAGCAATAATACAATGTATGTATGTATGTATGTATACAGACAATAAAATAAATACAATGAATCACAGAAGTAGAAATGTAATTTCTAAGAACCAAACACAATGGCGCTAATAGCAAGTTGCTTAGAATGCTAAGCCATAAAATAGCTTGATACTACTATGGGCAACAATATTGGAAATCAAAAGAAAATCAATCTACATTTAATCATCGAAGTTCATTTGTTGCCCCTCAAAAGTAGATGATGTTAACATTTGAATTCCAATTTTCGAAACTCTAACAACATTTTTATGAAGTGAATAATTACAAAGCAATAACTGCTAAGTTTGGATATGTTATTGAATTTAAAAAATCAGATGTTTCGTTCTTGATAGAAATAGGTTATTTAACTCGGTAAATGAAACACGGATTCTCAAAATTTCACAAGGATATATATATGTTCTGGAATATTCATCTAAACTTTTTTGAACTCAATAGCATTTCTCTAAATTATTGCATTTTAATCATTTTATGTGAGACATTTTAAAAAACTAGATTTTAGCTGTTTACAAAAGGAAGACATGTATTTCAAAATCTTTTAAATATTTTGACGTGTAATTTGAAATCACGGATGTCAGTGACAGTATTGGCAAGTTAAAAAAAAAAAATTCAAATTTCCCGGTATTTTTGTCCACTCTTTCCAACCTGCCCAGTTGTTAAAAAATTTATCAAACTTGGCATACCTTTAAAAATTTGCACACAAATTAGGCTGTCTTTTTAGATCAAAATGAACAAAGAAGGTTTTAGGTTCCTTGGAAAAAGTTTGAGCTTTCATGTATGTAATTGTGTTTCTCCCCGTTTTTCAAATTAAATTTTATCCAAGAGATCAACAAGTCGAACAAACATTGTAAGGTGATGTTTCTTGCAATTCAGGGGGAATGCACAATTGCAAGACGTCCTGGACAAGTTTTTGCTTGAACTTATAGTTAACCCAGTGTTTGGAATCAAGATTTAAACATTAGAAAACAATGCTATTGAGTCTTGAACCCTGAACAAATTATTGACATAATGTCATGGAATTTAGAATAACATTTATAGCAGTATAAAATGTAGAATCTCATTCTATATATGACACACATATAAGAACTCTTTCATAGGTCCTCAGCTTTTAATATAAAAATATTATGGAAACCTATTGATGATACTTTTTTATTTTTTTAACTATAGAACTTAATGTTATAGATTACAAGACAATAAATTGAACATTTATCTTTCATTCCATTCGTTTTCATCATCCATTTTCATTGTACAACAAGGTTAGAAACTTCTCTTCTCTTCTCTTAGCTTTGTCAATAAGGAACTTTTGTTTCCATCACTGAAGTTTTAAATCAATTTTCATCGAATGTTATGGACCTAATGTAAAAAAAACCCAGTTATTTTAAGGTCCATATTTATATATATATATATATATGGTAGGCTATTGACTACTTAAAAACGAAAATAAAGTATTTATACTCATTAAAAACTGACCATTTTTAAACGACATGGACCATTTTAAGCTATATACTTTGACACACACACATTTAGTTCTAATGTTGTTGTTCAATGAGCCTTCAACTACAATAATATAAAAAAACCCGTCGTTGAGCGTTTTAACTGTCTAACCTTCAAATGAGAATCTCTCTACACAAAATCCAAATCATTTTAAACTGTATTTACTGGCATCAATTCTATTACATACTATAGATTATTTGAAGATGCATTTTGATTGTAGATACGTCATGGATACTACAACAAAGAGGGCCTTAAATGAGGTATATTCTTTGAATATTCATGATATGCATGAAAATATTTATATTTATTAGAAACATGAAATAAGAGGGAGGGGGGAGGGAGGATACTGCAGTAAAACCCTAGATAATAATGGTATGTGATAAATTCATAATTTTCATCAACAAATCCGCTACTTTTTTTTTTCCTTTTTTTTTTGTAGAGTCAATAACTAAACAGAGTGTCGTTTCACAAATATATATATATATATATATCTATTTTATATTGATTGGAATAAAATTTACATAATTCTCAAATTTAGACTATAATAGACTATATAAGTATAAAAGAGGCTGGAAAATGTGCCTGTGGAGGTGTGTGTGTGAGAGAGAGAGAGAGAAAGAAAGAGAAAGAAAAAGAAAAGATCTTTGAGCCTCAATTTTCCTATGCTCAAAACTATAAGAACATAATATTATATACACATTTAGGTGTAAATCATGAGATCAAGTTTTGATTCACTTTGTAAAAGTCTTAAAAATACAAATATATATATATATATATATATATATAAAGGGAGTAAAAGTTTTTCATGTGGTTTTATCTTAATAAACTTAATGGATAAAGAATTATTTGTTCATTTGTATGTGTGTTTTTTTTCTTTATATATATATATATATATTTATTTATACTATGTGAACATATCTACAGATACAAGAAGTGTATTCAATTTTTATTGTTTTTGTTTTTTGTAAAAGATAAGCGAATTGATCTTTTGATTTATTGTCGATAAATAATAGGATATATATATATATATATATATATATATATATATATATATATGTATTTGTAGCATGTACAGATCTTTTTATATGTGTGTGTATAGGGTATATATACATGTTATATGTACATACTCATTTGATCTCTAAATGAACATCATGAAATATACTTGTAAGGCAGTCTTGTTGCCGAGTAAATGCTTTTCGAAATTGATCTGGGATGTGTACTTTTATTTTTTGAAGGTCTGCCTCTGGCCCTCCGTCCTCACTCCTACAAGATCGTTTAAGAAAGTTTGTATTCGCTTGTTTTCTTGACTCCTTTGGTAGCCTAAACAAAGTCCATGCTTTTTCTCTTGACTTAATTTTTGATCCTTATATCAGTCTTGGATTTGTTTGACGTGGAGAGGGAATTGATGACGTTACTATATGCTTTTTCAAAGCCTAGTTCTATGAATTCATCATTGAATCCTACGTTAAATTACACTCTAAATTAGTTGTGTTTTTTTTAAAGAGTTTTTACTTTTCATATTTAATTATTCTGTTATGGTATAAATATGCACATAATTAGCTTTTGTCTTACAAGCTTTCGATGTATATTTCAATATTAATTTATTAACATTGAAAAAGTCGAAATATATCCTTTTTCTGACAATCAAATACGTAATTGTAGAGCATGTTCACCGTATTTAGAGCATGTTCACCATAAGCTTCTACAAGAATTTGATGTGCTTCAGAAGCGTTTTTCTTTGAATGAACACTGAAAATCAAGAATCGGTGTTTGAAAGCACGAAATTTGACATCTTTAAGAACAAACAAAAATGTGTTGTTGTATTTAAACTTCAGAAGAAATGAACTGAATATTGTTGCCAGATGACAAACAAAAGGAATAAAATATTTGAAATGGTTTAAAAATACTCCTAGCGACATCTGTTGCCTAATAGCTGAAAGTTTCATTTCATAGGTAAAGGCCTCATAATTCTGTGATGTCTTTTGATTTTTATGGTTTATTTTTAGTTATTATGACAAAATTAACACAAGTAAAAACAAAGAAATTACTTTTGATGTCTTGATAGTTATCTTTTTTATCAAAGCAGCCACTGATTTGTAATATTTCCATTTTAGGACTATTTGATTACTTACTAACATATTTTTGAGAATGAAGAAATATAGAAAAATAAAGGACCCTAATATTAAACTTATTTCATGAAAAATTACATGTTTTCTAGGAATGTGTGTTTATATATCATATATCAAATGATCGTATTATCGGAAAAAATAACGTTGAGTCTACTAAAATATCCTCAATTTATTCCAGAATAAAAAAATTCTTTGTTATTTATCTTTTCAAAAGGCTTTGACCTGGTAACACTAGCAACAATTTGATGAATGTTTTGGAGGAGAGCTCCATCACCTGTTATGACGTTTTACTATATCAGTTGTTATCTCATCATTTTACAGGGAAAGACATTGAGGGCCTTTGAGAGGATATCAACGCACATTCCCGCCTATATTATCTCAAAAGGATTATAAATTCATTCCATTCGACATTTTATTGATTAGTTATAATTTGTAGGCAGTATGTATTAGTCCATTAAACGTGGTTAGTTATATACGTTCTTCTCTTAACCATTATTGGATAATGGTTACATATTTGGAAAATAAAAGATACTATACAGATTGCCAACCACAAAAAAAAATATTGCATGAGAAAAAACGCTTAGGATTTATTGCTTTAATAATAATAATAAATAATATTTGACACAAGATGATGTTAAATGCCTGACACTATAATGAAAAACTTCATGCCGAGTTTTAAAACAGGGACCTGCGGCACACCATTTAATTCTAAAAGAGAACTTCGGTCCAAGAAATTAAACATTAAATTAGAATTAGTGGGAGTATCAAAACAATCTTCTTCAACTTAAGATGAATTTGTGGAGGTCATTTGACCCCATTCAATTTCCTAATTTGACCATTTGCTAAAACATTTTATTAAATAGACAACCTCAAATTCGGCTTTCTAAGCCTTTAAGCTGTATTTTGGCCGCAAAATCAGCCTCTTGCGACCTCAAACAACCTTGGGTCCGACAGGAAATAGTCTTTTTTTGGGGAGGTCAAATTATTTTTATTCCTTTTTGAACCCTCAGTCCTCCTCATTGACCGTGATGCTCCGTCAAACAAACGAACGAATAAAGGGACATGCAATTTAAGAAATAGAAATGAAGAGATTTTGCATCATTGAACTATTTTAAATGATATAAAGCTTTTTAACATACGTCACAGATTGCTCGATACAGTGTATGAAACGGCATGTTAGTCTATTGTGTACCTAGATACCTCTGAGTTGTTTATATTTATATATATAATTTAGTTGTTGAAGCCTCGTTCAAGATGACTGACTTCACAAATTATGTTATCACATGAAAGCCTTTAGTTTATTTAATTCTTTTTTTAATAGAATCTCATTCCTTTTTATGTGTGAGTAGAATAACAGTCTACGATATTGGGGTGTATGAACTATTATGGTCAAAAAATATCGGGAATTAAAAAATATTTATTTAATCTACAAAATTCATTTTATTCCTCTCAAAAAATGTGTCAACGTTTTTTTCATTTTTTTAAAACCGTAACAAAATTTTTCTTAAGTCAATAATTACAAAGTAATAACTGCTGAGTTTAATTGTGCAATTAAAGTTAAAAATCAGATGCTCAGTTTTCTCGAGTTATAGGATATGTGTCTTTAGAAATAAACTACAATTGCTTATAATTTTAAAATGAATATACATAGTTTGGAGTATTCATTGTAACTGTATGTCTCTAAATAGCATTTTAGTCCTTCTATTTCAGACATTTTAAAAAAAATGTAAAATTCGATTTTAGATGTTTACTAAAGGATGAATCGAATCTAAAAAGCTAATGAATATTTTGACGTGACATTTGGTAATTGTGTGTATACTTAGAGAGCAAAAATATTTATTCCTGCTTGAATCCCCCAAAAAATTAAATTCAAACTTCCCGATATTTTTTGCTCACAGTAGTACATTTCGAGTATTTTCCTCATGAAAAAAAAATCTAATCAATAATACTGCCTGTCTAGGCTTTTGCACATTAGCAGAAATGCTATTCCTATACATATATTATCAAATTAATAAATATACATACATAGGTAGGGAGGTATACACCAGTCATGAATTTTTAGTCAAGAGGCTATAAAAGAGAGCATAAAATAAACAATTTACTTGTTTACTCTATGCATATATTTTCCCTACGATGAATGGATGTTGTTGTTATTTTTTTAAATATAAAAAATAATAATAATAATAATACTCTACTCATCACGTTCCATGTTCCTAATAGCATTATGCCATTTCTGCGCAATATTGGTCTTTGTAGTCCCTTTTTACTTCAGTATAATCAACCTTCTTCTTTTTAAAATAATATGTGAATATTAAAAAAAAATATGTGATGTTGAAGATTCAAGTCCTCATTTATTTTTATAAAAGCAAAAGAGGAAATTATTTCCTGATTTACTACCCAGTACTTGCACTTAAATTACTTTGGTGTTAGCTCTTATGTCAGATGTGGAATATTAATTAAGAATTAAAAATAATATCTAATACTTCTATGGGCACAAAAAATGTACATGTGCCAACGTTTTTTTCCAATTTTCCAAGCTGTTACAAAGGCAGTAATTGAGGCAATAATTAGAGAACAATAACTGTTGAGTTTGGATATGATATTAAATATAAAAATATGAAGGTCAGTATCTTCTTGAGTAAAAGATTATGTATCTTTATAAATAAACAAGGGATTCTCAAAATTTCCATAAAGTATATACATTATGGAATATTCAATTACACTTTTTTGCTTTTCTCTCAATTACATTTGAGTCATTCTCTTTAAGACATTTTAAAAAACGAAAAATTATATTTTACCTGTTCACAAAAGGACAACGTGTATCTCAAACACTCATGAATATTTTGACGGTTAATTTGGCAGCAGAGATGTCTGTGACAGTAGAGACAACATAAAAACAAGAACATTTCCCGGTAATTCCTGGAACATAGTCTATTCCATCATGCTAGTGGGCAACACTTCCAAAAAAAAAAAAAAATTAGGTCCAATACAAAACTACCAGTTGGAATGATTTATGCAATTATTTTACAGTTGCCTCCAAAATTGCCTGTAGATTAAATATAAAATGCTTGTTTTAATAAAAGACTCTTGTATAGGTAAATAAAAATATGTAGGAGGCACAAAAGACCATTACGTTTACCAAAGAAATTTGCTGCAAGAAGGATATTTTGATCACTTACATGTTTTCAAAAAATTTTTTACTTTGAACCATTTCTTTTCAGAATACATTTTTCTCACAAAATCATTTTTACTGTGCCTACAACCCCAGATAAAAATATACAGAATCCTTGAAACTACATACATATGACTCAAGGATAGTTTTAAAGGTTTGCTACATGAGATTTTTGATGGTGGAAAACAAGGAGTAGAGCATAAAAGCTTTTTAGGTATTTATTATATTGAAAATCAGTTTCTAGGTCCAAGGTTCCTTCTTCTAATTTCTTTCTTTCTTTTTTTAAAAAAGGAAAGGTTTAGAGAGTCATTGAAGTTGGCATTGTGTGTAAAATAAATAATATTTGGATAAACCCCCTTTCATATACTATACCCTACATTACCTTTAAAAACTGACTATCAAAGACTGAGTAAAAAGTAAGAGGGAGGACTAGAAATACAGGATATGTATATTTTGTTATCAAGTATCATCAATGTAGAGTGTACATATATGCAACAAATTACGGAAGTCAAAAAGAAACTCTAGGATTTTTGTATAGCCTTAAAAATACTGCTCCTACACAAATTGTAAATAAAACTAAATAGGTTACATATAATAATCTATGTATGTCCAAGTCAAATCCCAATTCCTACTTTTGGATGATATAAACAACTTAGACAAGTGAGAAAAGTCATGTCTTTTTTTATGCGTTTCCTATAACATCTAAAGAACAGTTAGTTCAATACTGTATATATATATATATATATATATATATATATATATATATATATACAAATAAGTTGTCCACAATGAGCACATTATGATTGAAAAAGAGAGGGAGAGTTTTTGGAGATTCCATGATATGGACATGTTCAATATTGAAAAGAAACGGCCAAATTCTTTTATTTAAAAAATAAAAAAATCTACCAAATGGAGGCAATTTAAATTAATGAAATAAATTCATTGTACAATAAGGGAAGCATTTATACTTAAATGACTTGACTATATATATATATATATATATATGTAACATAAGAATGGAAATAATGAATAAAATATATTTTTTTATCGGGGAAACAGAGAGTCTGTATGTTCAATATTAAATCCTTATAGAATCTTAAAATAATAACATGTCATTACGAATATACAATATATTTCCATATATATATATATACTTGGAAAAATAAAAATAAAGATGACCCTAGATGAACGAACAATATGGGGCTTACTTCATTTATGTATATTTCTTTGCATGGAAATAAATTACCATAGAATCCAATGAAATAAGGAATTTTGTCGCATCAAAGAAAGGAAAGAAATAGAAAATGAACCATTTCATAACTGGCTCATTATAGAGTTATCATTCAAAAATATCGTTTACAAACTAGGGCTCCCATAATGTGTGACAATCCCTTCGTAACTTTAGGGAAATGTCATATCAAGAACAAACATTTCCTAGCATCCCTCTTTCGTAAAAAAAAAGAGAGGTTTTGTCACCATAAATGTTATTTGTTTGTAAAAAGAAATTAATGACGGATTCGTATTTAGTTGTGTCAAGAGCTGCTACTTGAATAATTTTGTTGTTTTTTTCCGTAGATTATTGCAAAAACATATCCAATCTTATATATGGTTGTAGATGCCAGTTTAGCAATTACATAATTGACATTCCTCATTAAGCAATGAGAGGTTGAGAGAGTCCATAAATATTTCCCCGCAGTTAATCATCCTATCAAGAGATACTTTGCTCTTCAAACTCTGAAATCAATGCTGAGAACAAAAATAACTCACAAGTAAAATTTCATAAATTAAATGACTTTTATACTTAGTAGTTCATTTTTAATTATATGAATAGTGAACTAACTTTTGTGTCATGGATCTATTTTGATTGTTGATTTTACATGGATTTCTTCTCATGCCTAAAACTATTTAACGAGCTACAACAAAAAAACCTCCTAGGTCCTAGGATTGAGCAGAACAAAAGTAAAAAAATCATCATTTGACATATTTCACTCTTAAATAATGAGACTCATAGCGAGTCGTGATATTTGTTACTCAGGAACTGAACTGTACCCTCAAGAAGGAAAATTTATGGATTTGTGTGTTGTAAGGGCTTTACTTTAAGTTTCAGGGTTTTTTTTCTTTTTTTAGAGGCAAAGAACGAGTTATGTGGTCTAATAGATATTTATCATTATATTCATATCTAGATAAAGGGGAATAAGTTGAATATTAAGCCTCAGTTAATGGATAGGATTAATTCTATAAATTTATTTTTATTTTCTATTGGTATGAAATTGGACTCTCTCTCTCTGGGTTATTGTCCATATTTCAATAAATGAATTTAAATCTTTTGTAGAGTCAAAATAAGTTAATCTCAATTTTCACAGAGTCACATACATTAGAACCCTTCTCAAATTCAGAAAAACCAAGAGAATTTAAATGAAATGTGATAAATGACTCAATATGAACTCATCGCAAAAAGTTAAAATGTAAGTAACTCATTTATCTTCAGACTCAAGACGTTGTTAGAGTCCTTGAAATGCATTTTTTTTTACAGAATGTTGATTTCAAATCTAGTCTGGCTATAAAAGAACTGGCTTGACTTTAAAGTTATTTACAATCGGGTATCTTCAAAAAATCAACACGTTCCATGTATTTTTTGTCAGCTCTTGACTTGTGTATTATTATGTGTATACCCCGTAAAAGTATTGGTACTTTATAGAACTCAAAAAAATCTCTCATTAATCTATTAATCTCATTAGTCCTCATTTCTGCACTGTTACATCATGGACTCAAAAAGAGGTTTTCAGCTGTCAAAATAGTAGATTCTATACAACAATTTTGTTGCTAAGGAGACATCATTGTATGTATTTTGTATATTTCTTTGTTTCAGACGTATAACTTTATTCAATTAATATTATATGTAATATAATTTATGTATATATGGATAAGTTGTCAAAACTTTTTAAGCAAACACGGATGATCTTTAATGTTAAAGAAGGGTAATTGGATACATAGGGATTTATGATTATAAATTGTTATAATCATTTTGAGGAGAGCAAATACACGATGCATACGTGATATTTGTTGTCCAAAGTCACTTTTTTGTTTCTTTCCTTCTTATTATTATTTTTTTCTTCTATACCAGGCACAATTCTACTCAAAACAATTTATACAGATAAAATTGTTTGTCACATGGAGTCCTTTTTAATTGTTTTTTTTTTTTTTTTTTTTTTTTTTCAATAGTTGAATTTAAAAGTTATCTTGTTTTTAGTGTGTCTCATTTGAAACATGCTGGTGACCTTTTCTATATAATATATATATATATATATATATATTGATACTTCAAATTCAAAAGAAAGCAAATGTCAATAATTGTTGGAATGATAACAGGCCACATAGCCCTCGGGAGACACCTCTACAAAATAAACAAAATAGAAAGTCACATCTGCCGGCTTTGTAGAGAAAACGAGGAGACTCCCTTCCACCTCATTCATCACTGTCCACGGACGCATTTGAAAATTAAAGAGCTCTATGACGAGATCGGGGACCGTAGGATTTTCCTGGAGGAGTTCATCTTCAGAAGCCATAAATTATTATGTACGTTTAATGAAATTTTTGAAAATAAAGTTAGCTCCTAGGTAGTTCACAACCGGCAGATACCGGATGTAGTTCCGGTGAGGTGGGGCTAATCTAGGAGCTAAACAAACAAACAAAACAATCTATTGATACTCTTATTTATAAATTTTCTAAAGAAATAGAGGGTTATATTAAGAGGCACTGAGCAGGCCTTTTGCCTTCAATATATTATATAAAAATATATTAATATAATATAAAAATTCTGACTCACTCAAAAAGTCTCTTGAAAGTGTATTCTTTTATGATATTGTAGAATGTTTGTAGAGTCACAATTTAGATCAAATGGTTTGATATATATATATATATATAACGTATATATGTACAACAAAAAATTGTTCCCTTCAAGCATTTTATAAGTCTTGGATTTGGCAGCAATAGCTTACAAAAAAAAGTCACTAAACAACAAAATTTGATTTTTTTTTAGTGCCCGGGCTTTAATGGTTATTTTATGCTTACAATTATGTCAAATAACTCAAAAAGGGAAAGAGCATCTTTGTTTGTATGGTCGTTTACTGATTGATTTTTTTGAATTTTGAAGAGCTTAGTTAAGGATTAAGCTTCAATGTTGTGAGGATTTTAATGATCCCGGACAAAGTCTATAAAAAAAGGATACAAGGCCATGAGATAACTCCTTCCTCCCATAATTATTTAATTAGGAACAATATTTAAAAACAAACTTAAATAACCGTATATCAGGGGATGTAGAATTTTAAGTTACTATTAGAGTGATCACAGATTGGTGGGTAACCATATGAAAAAATCAAAGAAATCAAGAAACAAAACAAGACCTCAATGAAAGATCAAAATCATTCACATGGCATTGTTTAATGTTTGGTTATAATTAATGCTGAATTTAAATGCGCAATATGCACGGTACATTTATTTTCTCTTTTCTATTTCTTATTCCTTTATAGTGCTAAAAATTCATTTTAAAGAAATTTAGTATAAATATCTTTTAAAGATTGTTGTTTCTTCTAAAAAAAGTTTTTTTTTAAAAAAACCATTATGTTTCAAAGGTTTTTGGATGATAATGAGAGAAGAGTGTAACATTTTCAGAAAAAAATGTCAATTTTCTGAACTTTGAAAGGCTTTGCACATAAATTTAAATGTCTTGATACTTACTTTTTCTTCCAATTTTGCAAATATTGAATTAATATGCACACTACAAAATAGAAGAGATTAGAGGGTAAAACCTTCGAAAAAAAGATTAATTGTTCAATCACTTCATATGGATTGGCACTTTTATATATATATATATATTAATTGTTGGTTGGTTGTTAGATATTATTTTAAAACAGTTAGAGTGTATATGACTATTTTCAAAAAATAGTATATATATATATATTTAATCAGTTATGAGAAAGCAAGAATAAGGGGATAAGAAAAAAATAAAGGATTCAGAATTATTTTTCGACATGAATCTTCACATAAATTTAAAAAATATATTTATTTATTTTTCTTTTTATTGAAACAGAGTCGTCCTCTTTTATCCTTGGATTCTTGACAATTTCAAGATTGTATTTAAATATATAAATATTTTAATACAAAAGAAAAATTTTTAGGAGTACACTGCTTGAGAAACCAAGGCAGACATTACTATAGCAATAAAAAAGAATAGCAAAATGCTCCTTTTAGGTAAAAGAGATTTTCTTTACTACCTGAAATTGTTTTTGTCTGCAAGACGTTGCTTTTGAGGTATTAAAGACGTCACTTAACTAAAAATTATAAATTTTGAAATATTTATTTTTGCCTGTTGAAGATTCGAATTCTCTATACTTTTGTCAATTTTTCAAGGTACGTAGTTCGAGGTCTTAGCTTTGAAATAACTGAATTTCATTAATATTTAATTACTCCTTATTGATATAATATATGAAATTATGGGACTGTCATTCAGTAGTCGACTTAAATCAACTCAATTCTCATTACTTATCAAAATCATGGGTGCTTATTCCGTTCTTGGGGTGTAATAAAAGAACTGAATCAAAAACCAAAGGGTCAAATACAGTGTTTGTTAAAATGGCCCAATGGCCCACCTTTTCCATGTCGAGCCCCAAATTTTCTCAAGTTCTAAATCCAATGATCTCATTAAAGTTATAAGGGATAGTGAAAGTGAAAATCTATTAAGGGTCTAATTGAAAATATAACATGATCCAACTTTTTTTCATTAAATTATCTTCTCCTTTTCCAATGGTAGACTTAATTATTGCCTTATCATCTACGAATGTCGACTACAAAACAAATATCAGCCTATCAAACCTGGATAAAGCCTCCCTTCATAACAAATTATTCGATGATTTCATGATGGTTTTTGAAAATGATCCCTATAATTTTTAGAATTTGATTTTCAAGAAGTAGTTGATAAATGGATGTTTTTTAAGGAATATATTCATGCTGACACATTAGGATACATGTGATGAGAAGAAAATAATTAAGTGATAAATAATTAATTAATCGAAGGTTTGGGAGTATTTTTGCAATAATAAATATTATGATAACTTTATAACTATTTTAAATAGAAAATGGACCAATAAGAATTCATGTTTATTCTGAATTTTTGTAAGGTAATAAGTCTTATTCATCTCTTATCCAAAAATCCGAATTGTTCAACGATATCTTATCTTCAATGCTCACCACCTCTATTTCCGTCATTTCTTTTCAATTTATAATTTTTATGTACTTACATAAAAATTTCAATTTGAATTTACAAGGTACATAAATGGAGACTGTGTTATTAAGTATAGATGATAGTGCCTCTATTGGATCGAAAAGTCAGCTTTTGGGTTGCTGAATTTTTACAAAAATTGATAAAGAGGTCATTTTTTTACTAATTTGTTCTAGAGCTTTAGTCATTGCTAGGGATAAACGGTTTATTGGGGTGAGTGAGTGTGTCTGCAATTGCTATCTGGTATTTCTGCGTTTTATTGACTGATTGTTATTTGACAATATTCAATAACTTTGAATTTGAAGTGTTGTATATCCTTGAGAAGGGAATATTTTCTTTTGTATGATATCTTTATAATCAGAAATTGAAGTACTCATGATTGTGGCAAGTTTTTGCTTCAACAATAGCAAGAAAAGATTGAATTAAAGTTGGGTATCAAGGTAATGGTACCAACTGATATTTGTCTTTTCTTCCTTGAACTCAACAATATCTCAACATTGTTGTCCATATCTAGTCATTACGAAAGTAATAATGAGGGATGCTACTTTTGTAGAGTGTGAGGAAAAAGCGGGAGTGAACATAGGGAATTCTTAAATGAATACCCTTGTTAACATTTACATGATATGTATAATTAATTAAAAATAGCATTTACTGCGGGGAGAATATTATATTTATAGATTTATTATAATTTTATTGTGCGTTTTTAATAAAATCCAACACAAATGTAAGCAGAAATTATTTTATTATTCTTTTGCAGATGTTTCCTCTCTAAGGATCAAATAACGAATGAACAGAAATTCAAAAAAGAACAAAAATACCAACTGTTTTTTTCTTTTTTATTCATAAAACCTTATTTTTCTCTACAAAAGTCACATCACTAGTAATAATATAAAAAAACAAAATGCACCTCCTAGGTCTTTTCTTCTTGTCGAGAAGACAACTTTTTCCCCTGCACCGTTGGTGATACATGGATGTATGCTTTCCTTTGCAGAATTCACTTTTTTATTATTAAAGTAACAAAGTAAATTTATGAAGGATAACCATAAATTGATTCATGACACCTGCACCCCCAGATGGAAAATAAAAGTCATCTTATGGCCAAGTACTCTTTGAACAAAAATGGTTGTCGTTTCCTCACTTTATTCAATAGCTTTGATCAGTACTACTTTCGACATAATACAACCTTTGTTAATTTAAAATGCGATTATTACTATCATGAACATTAGGTAATGGTTGGCCACTAAACTTTTTACACAAAGTATATTTCATTTTAATCGTAGGCAACGGGTAAAAAATGATGCTCGAATAAAGGAAAATAAAATTTGATTTAAAAGAAAAAACATGATTTATTCAATGTTTGAACTGAGGTTACAAGGATCATTCAAACTAGCATGAAACATGTAAATGAACTGATTTTCATATTAATTAATTATACATTATACAGAAATAATATTTATATGTCAACCACACAAAAGGCATGTACGTCAATAATTTAAATTAAAAGTCATGAAATGTACATATTTAATAGATGGTATACATTAGAGTCATGACATAAATTAATATCTTAATGAGTTACAAACTTGGTAGGTGTTACTAAATAAATAATTTGGAACAAAGTTATATAACTATAATCATGCAACCTCATAAATGTTTCATTTCCTCTTTTTTCTTCTGCAAATGTCTCACAAAAGTTTCTAATTTTATAGGTGTCATTGATTCCACTTTATGCATCTTTTGTATTAAAGCAATAGATAAAAAATACTACCAATTATCTTGGACTAGATAACAAGTTGACGAAGTACAATAATACTGAGGTTGCGTGATTTAGTATAGATTTGTTGCGCACTATTTTTCATATCTATTTTATAATATTTTTATCCGACCTTTAAATTATTTTATTTTCAAAGTAAATTGTCAAAGTCACACAACCTTTCTTCTTATCTTATAAGGCATAAAAACTATTCGTTTACACACATAAGCGACTTAAACTAAAGGGAATTCACTTTAGTTATGGGTAATAAAGGTTGAAGAACGTGTTATTTGATGACCTGTTTTCAATTATTTTTTTAGATGTATTTTTGTTGTTGTTCAAATATTGGGGTTTCCATTATTAGTCCCATTTGTCTCTTAATTATACATATTATGAATGTGTACGTGCATATATCATATTATTTACATACTTGTGTGGAAGGGGAACATTGTAATTATGACCAATAAGGAGGGGTAGGAAGTAAATGGAGACAAGGTATAGGTAATTGAAGAGTTGACTGATCGAAATGAAATGATTACTTTCCATTCATGATGGGGGGGGGGGGTTGCATTTTTTAATTAAAGGCTACATTACAGATTTTATTGATTAAACATTTGACGAGATTTGTTTTAGTCTTTTTGCAGAAGTGGATTGTTGTAAGTACATTTGATATCACAGGTGCATAATTCATAAATTTGAAACAATTATAAAGTATGAAAGTTGGTTTTTCTTTTGTGTGCTAACATTTGATATTTCCTATATAACATATATTACATGTAATGGATTAATAAGGAATGCATTCTAAAGCAGAGACTCACACCTTTCAAAAATTCCTTAACCAAGAAGAAATCGTCCATCTAAAGGTGTAAATTTTCATTCAAATTTCATTCAAAAAACTCACTAGAAATCAATGACTTACGGTAGAGCTTTCTAAAAAAACAGCTGATTAAGTAATCTGTCTGCTCGCTACTACTTTATTAGCTCTACCGTAAGTCTTTGATTTCCAGCGAATTTTTGCTCAAAATTAGATGAAAACTTACACATTTAGATGAATGATTTCTCTTTAGTTAAGAATTTTTAGAGGGGCCTTGACTTCTCGTTTGAAAGCTATGGGCCTCAGCTCTTTAATGCATTTCTTATTAATCTATTTTATGTAATATTCAAGGAGAGTTATATAAGTTATTTAAGTACAAACGTTTTTGCCGTTCTACGCTTCCAGGAGTCCCTTTAGATCAAAACAAAGACTGGAAATGGAACTTGCGTTCAACACACTAGTGGATCAACATTTTTAATGCACAAAATGATTAGTATCCTTTTCTAGGCTTAAACTGAAGTTGAAGTTGAAAAATGTGCTAAAAAAGCTAGAAAAGTAGGGACCGATTTCTCGAAAACTGTCAGACTCTTGAAAAAAAGAACTACAGATTTGAAATCAGGGTGTAAAAATCAATTACTTTTGATTTCACTTAGACCCCTTATAACTTTTGACTGTTTACTAGTGTAAGTTTAAAAAGATATAAAATGGTCGAGGTTCATGGGAACTTTACCGCTACGCTGACTTCTCATTGACTAAAATCATTATACATGTATAGCAGTCAAAGTTAACACAGATTAAGACGATAATGATTTTTTTTTTTTTTTTTTTTGAAAATAAATTTAATTGCTTTGGTCTTGCTTTTGTGACGTCAAGACCTAACACTTTGAGAAGTTGAGGCTGAAAACATCAACAATCAGTCTCAAGATCAATATCAAAAAACTACAGTTGTAACACAGAACACATGCAACATGGCTTCTTCTTTTTTTCAGAAACATTTAAAAGTCTATAGCCATGAAATGACCACACCAGTTGTATATTAAAATGAAAAGTATTGATAAAATAAAGGATTTCAAGGGGGAAAAATGCTAATATTTTTGTAAAATAGAGTCTTTTCATGATTGTTTTTGCTGTTTTAACTTATATGATTTGAAAAATTAATTAATTTATTTATTTTCTCCTTTCACTAGTTGTAATTTGTTAAAATACAAAGCTCACTTCTATAGTAGATATTGCAAATAGTGCAACCTGCAGAACAAAGGGGGGTATGTTGCAACACGTATTAGAATTTTCCACACGTTGCATAAATTTTTAAAAATACTTTATAAATACAGGAGCATTGAATAAGATTAGTGTGAGAGTGCATGCACTCACTTAAGTGGAGTGAATTTCTAAGATCTACATATTATATATAATCTTACAATATCGTAGCGTGTGCAATAATAAATTGAAATCAATTAATTCAATACATTGAAAAGTTTCGTTAATTATTCCTCAAAAAATATTTATTTGAATAACTTTGTATTAATTTCTTACTCAAACTTTTTTTAGTAACTATTGCCACATTTGGCAGATGATACTCCAATGCAATTTGTGTAGAAACTTCTGAATAATTTAATTTAAAAGTAAATTCAATCGATGACAAACAATTTGTTAAGGTTGGTAAATTCAATTTTGATGCATCTAACTGATTCCAGGTATATAGCCAAAAAAATAAGGTCTACAAATGTCTCTTGGTCTCTCCTATACACAGATCTTTTTTCTTTCCTTTTTTTTTCAGAAAAGAATTTGTATCTCTATAAACGATTTCGAATAGAAATCACATTTGTATACATTTTCCGATAGGAGATACTTTTAATTTTACAATTACCCAAGTAATATCATGCAGAAGGATTACAAAATCAGCTGAAATCCTTCTGCGCGCTACTACGTCAGTCTATTTCAGTTGTTTTTTAAGTAGCTCTACTGTGAATCATTGATTTCTTCTTGGTTAAGGATTTTTATCGGGCGCTTGATATCCCGTTTGAAAGCTGTTAGTCTTATTTCTTATTAATCTATTTTATGTAATATTCAAGGAGTTATTTAGCTACAAACGTTTTGGCTGTCTTTTGGGCCTACTCCCATGCTTCAAGAAGTCCCTTTAGATCAAAACAAAGACTGGAAATAAAATTTGCATTAAAAACACTAGTGGATTATTATTTTTTAATGCACAAAATGAGTATTCTTTTCTAGGTTTAAATTGAAGTTGAAGTTGGAAAATGGGGCAAAAAAGCTTAAAAAGTAGGGTTTGATTTCTCAAAAAAAAATACCGATTTGAAGTCATCGTGCAAAACTGAATAACTTTTATTATACTTATACCCCTTAAGATTTTTGACTGTTGATCAGTGTTATGAACTAATTGTGTAATAAAATTATCTAAGTAAACAAGTACATAATTTAATCAGAAAAATATTTTTGTAGAAATTGAAGTGTGTTGCCCTTATTTGGATTTCTTTGTGAATGTATAATCTATTGAAATGAAGACAGATCTGTATGAATGATGACCATTTGTTATTTACATAATATGTACAATTATTTGGACAAAATTTATTACGTCTTATTCCATTAAATCATTCACTAAACCTATAAAACGATGCGATCGATCTTTTGACAACAGGTTAAAAATTATTTCGACTCCATTGTTTAGTAATATTTTAGACGTTATCAAAATGTCTTTTCGTCATAAGATTGGTTTAAAGTTCGTTTCAAAAGTCCTTTTTTTTTTAAAGCAAATGTATGTCTTTTATATGAGATTCATCTCTATTTTAATATTAACTAAACCCTGGGATACCAAGGGGAGAGGAGGAAACACTGTAGAGAATGAGACGGTTGCGTCTGTTCAACTGTGTATATTACTAATTTGTCAGTGCTACTCAATAAGATCTTAGTTCCTTTAGACTTTACGTCAAGCACCAAGTTTATATCTGTGTCAGCCTTGAATGCAATGTGCTGACACAACATTAAAACAGCTTCAGTACGATCTTCGGAAAATCAGCAATCTAGCAAAGAGCTACAAAGTATTGATCCCAAACAATCTTCATCCATATTTTAAGCCCTATTTTAAACCACTTGTTATTTGTTTCATTTTGATTAGTATGTTTCAAAGTGAGAAAAATGTTCAAATAAGTAATCAATTATACAATGCAGGGCTGTTTTGGTTTAATTTTTTGCTTTAGATTTTGAAGGGATAAATCTTTGAAAAATATTTTTTTTGTATTAAAAATTCACTTGCTATCTGCCTTTTAAATTAATAATAAATTATTTGCATATTTTATTTCCCATAAAACACATTGGGATTGATCATATTACATGTATAAAGTGTATAAGCCCCTATCGTGAAATATGAAAACTAACGAATGAATTGAATTTCAAGCTGAACCAATTCTATTTCCAGTCCTTCTCATTAAGTAGCAGAAGCCCTTGATTATTGTGATGAATTAACTTTTTGAAAGCTATCACATATTTAAATAAGTCAAAACTGCATAAATTAAAAGCGACTATCTGATACTTTGACTCGTGACTGTTGCATTCTTTCAGAGTCCTAACACATACCACGGAATCAACACAACATCAGAAAGCAGTCACTTGTTTAACACCTTATGAGGTTCCTTTTGTAAACCTTTGATGCATATTTCAGGGAAATGTATCTTAATATTTTATAGCACTTTTCAATATTGAATAAACACAGGGTTTCTTCCTTTAATTTTTTATTAGATTCAATATTTTAAATGTGACGTCATCGTTGTGACGTAACTCTTGGTTAAAGGCGGAATTACAATACAACGTAAGGAGAGACATTGCATCACACACAGTTTTACAATTTATGCAATTAGAGAAAAGTTTCTTCTTCTAATACATGCATGGGCAACCAACGGCCTGCGGGCCAAATCTGGCCCGCGGAAGTTTTTCCTCCAGCCGTATCATATAACTTTTAAAAATAATATTATAGAATAAGTATAACAATGTATCCATACATATTTTGCAAATATATAATTAGGGCTCTTAGCCCAAAATCAGTCTTGGTAAACATAATTTGGCCCGTAAGTGAACAAAGGTTGCCCATTCCTGCTCTAATAGTTATTTTTACTTAGTACGTATCAACTAAACTGTTTAATTAAAAATAAATCAGCAGAGTATGTCCAAATGGATGTTTATGGGAGAGAAAAAGGAAAGAGTATACGTACGTCCACTTAGCTCAAGGAGTCAAGCGGACGTAAACATAATTACGTAAAGAAGACACCTGATGATGCTTCGCGCTTCACTGCATTTATTTTTGTTTATATGTTAGGTACATATTTTTAAGAGATTCTTAGATTTTAATTCACAAAATTAAACATTTCAAATCTAATTTTTACGTATTAAAACTTAAGAAAGTCAAAACAAGTCTTTTAATTGAAAAAATCACGGAACCAACCTACATATGAAGAAATGCAGAAAAAAAAATATTAAAAAATACTATTCAACTCTTTGTTTCTATCTTCCATGTTGTCTTTTTTTTCTTTTCGTTCTAGCTATTGCCTTTCTTTGAAGTGTGTGTAGCTACAATGTATTTGTAAGTCATTGTGGGAGGAATTTGTAAGAAGAAAAAAAAACAATATTTTTCATGGTTGCCAAGGTGAGGAGGATTTCCTTGTTCTAGTATTTATTATTATTATTATTATTATTATGATTTGGCCCACTTCATGAATAAGACACACACATACCAAGTTATAATGAGTGCGTGAGTGAAACAGACAGAGTCTTTTTTACTTCCAAAAAGAACACAAAAGCTTTCTCTGCTATTATACATATAAGTGTATTAATATAAAAGTAAATTCTAAGGAGTTGTTATTTTTATTATTATTATTATTATTATTTGAAAAGTAAATAAGAATAATGAAGCAAAAACACTTGGATATGACGCAAGTTAAATTCAGTTGAATCCCGTGAACAAAGTGAGAAAGAGAGCCATTGTGAGCCTTGCTTTGGAGAGATCAGTTGTTATTTTGTAGACTTTAAAAGGCAAACAAAACAGGAGGAAAACACGGGGTGAGACTTTTTTTTTAGTATTATTTCTTTTCTGTTTTTTTTTTATTTATTGTCATCTGTGAGTTAATTAATTTGGTGTCCATGTCTGAAACTATATTTTTTTGCGCACGCACACACACATTCATTATGAAGCATTCTTAACAGTGTCTTTAATACAGTGCTTCTCAAACTTCTCAAAGTGAGTCAATTCGCATGTGGTGAACGTTAAACTTTAAATTTTTTGAGAATATTAATCCCCAATTCTTTTGTCGTGTAGATTAATGTACTAATTGAGAAATGGAAAATATTATACTTCAGTCGTGGCTCCACGCATTTTATGTTCTGAAAATTAGCGATTTTTTTTGTTTTGGAAAAATCATCTTCTTCATTCATCACTATTATTAAAGTGCATTGAGATATAATGTTAATTATTTTGTAACTTTTTGTAGTTGAGTAAATCATTTTTAAAAAGTATTTTAACTAATTTTCTCTAAGGCGGTTTGAAACAATCCTTTCATTGAAAAAAAAATTAAACACTATGTTACATACACAAATGCTATCAAATAGTGTCTAAAAGATTGAGAAGCACTCTTTTAACATCATGAATTAGAGAAGAAAAGATTATTTTCGAATAGTGCAGTGATAAATGTATAAATATCCCAAAAGTTTAAACATAGAAAAGTCAATACAAAAAGAAAAACAAAGTTGATATGTGAGCAAAATTTAGGAGACTAAATAAATGGTTGGCCTTTGTATATATATATGTACAAAAAATAATAGGCAAATTAAGATTTTTAATAGAACAAATATCCACTTTCATAACAATGACCACTATAAATGGGTCATCATCCATCGCACAACATAAGGCAGGTCCTCTCAAACTTTTGACTTCATTCATAGTAATTTTTAATTACATTATAAAGGTTCTTAAAGAACTTAAAATTATTGTCTCACATTCCTTTGAGTATCCCCAGAGTCCCCTTTCTCATAGTTATATGGACCTCATAGGTCAAAAAATATAGTATTAACTAGTTAAATTACCGCAATATTGTATTACCGCACAATTATAAATCACACAACCTATCTTTTTTGGTAATTTAAAGTTTATTCATTAGAAAGGTAGTTTTTGTGAGATAATTTATACCCAATGATAATTAAGTTGGAACCTATTTTGTGCATACTTAATTGACTGGGGGAGAAATTAAAGTTTGTATTCATCAGGTAAATTCATAAATTTTTAAACCACTCTTTGCCTCTCTCTCTCTCTCTCTCTCTCTCATAGCCTCGATCAAATACATTTGACATTTCCTATAATAACCTACATAAATGAAGAGGGAAAAAAGGAATTCAATTATAAACATTCCATTTACCGGTTATTTATACTATTTTTTTATAAGGGTAAAAAAAAAGAGTCGATTATGACAACAGAGTTCATTCATATGTACATTGTTAATAAAATGAGACTAAATGCCCTTTCTTATTCATTGTATGTGGGTCATCAATATAAATTAAGGGGGGGGGGGAAGAAATTTAAAAAAATAAATTATAAGAGGTTTTGTCGTATTAAATGTGACTTGTTCAAAAATTGGACACCATCCATATTTAGAATTTAAAAGAAATAATTCATGAACTGACCATTAAATTAAACCATAAATGTATAATATAATTTAAAGTACAATGACCCTTAATCTCATTATTGTAACGCCGTTTACATTAACCATTTGTTAAAGGACTCTTAAATTAATGAATAATTAATTAATTCATAGTAAAGTGCTCCAAATGACAAACTCTGTGCATAATTTGCATTTATTGATTATATTATCATGTATGTTCCTACATAGATATCCATTTCTGCACTACTTATTTTTTTTTAAAGTCAACAGCATGTTTTCTTTTTGTGCAGTCCTTCTCAAACTATAGGATCTCCTTCATGATTTCCCACACCTGAATAGACTGTATTTTAAAGGCAATAAAAAAAAAGTTAAGATGATTCAAAGAACAAGATTGAAAAATCTTCTATTTGGAGCATGGTGTATACAAACTCTATCTGAGCCAGGGAGAAGTATAAAGTATGAAAAAGCAGTGATTTAGTACTTCATTTTTTCTAAGTAGATGATGATCAAAATTCATCATCATCATCACTAGCAAGGGAAGTCGATAAGGAATTAAAAATAACGATTTCACTTCTATCTACTACTTCATATATGTATCGATTTATTAGCCACTACAAACGAATTGATGAATTATTAAATCAAATATTAAATAAAAAAAATAAGGGAAATTATTTCATTTATAAAATATTCATCTTCTTTTTTGTGTATGTGTGTGTGTGTATAGTTCATTTATAGAGGGATGCATGAATTGAATTGATTTTTGTAGCCAATTTTGGCCGTTGAGAAAGGATACATATGTAGTATACGTACAAGTGAACACTACTTTAATTTGATTCCATTAGCTTTTTTCTTTGAAGGAATGATTTTTGTTGAGGAATTATACTCACTATTATTTGAGTCCATTGAGTTGTAATTAATATTAGTGTAATATGTAGGTAGATAAACGCAAATTAGTGATACTAAATCAACAGAACTTCTATCGATTTTGTTAGAAAATAATAATAATAATAATAATACGGACTAATTCAATATTTATAAGTAGGCTGCTTCAAACATTTATAATAGAAAAAAAAATGTATGTAGGTACACTGGGAAGAGAGATATACGCATGTTCTATCTATCCTAGTATACATATACAACATATACCTACATATAGTAAATATATATCTATAAGTGTTGTAAGTCATGTTTATTAATAATTATGACCCTTCAAAAAAAACCAATTTCTTCATTTCCTTTTACTTTTCTCAGTAGGGAAACGCATTTCAAAGGGTGAGGAGGAGAAGAAAGGATTGATCTATGTCGATTAAGCCAATGGGGGATGAACACATGATGGATCGGGATCCAGGGAAACTCAATGAGCATCTCCAAGTAAAATTCTTTACTTTTTTTTTCTTTTTTTGGGTGACCTTTTCATGTACATACATATGTTTGAATACTAAACAGGTGATGTGGGATGACATCATTGGTGAGCCTGAGGGTTTGAGAACGATTGACTGCGCCTGGAACTGCTCGCATAAATGCTTTCGTGGAACAAGGAATTGTTGCTACATTGTTCTAACTACACTTTTTGCTCCCATCTTTGCTTTTTGCTCAGCCATTAATCTGGCGTGTTTAGCATTTCAGGTATGTAGGGCCCATTGGCCTTTCACGTTTACTTATTTACGTACATCTCTTTTTTTGAGCTCTTTTGGAATTTTGGTTCATTGAATACTATGTGATAGGGGTCATTCCATATACACGTAATACAGTCATGATACCCACCGCCTCAGATTTAAACCCAATTTGAATGAAATGTTTATATATATATATATATAAGATATGCAGAATCGCAAAACTTAGATATAAATTTTCAGGCCCTCAAAAGTAACGAGAGGTTTTTTTTTATTGTATAGCCATTCAGTTTTCATATAAATACATACAGAACTTTAATTTCATGTGTATTTCTCTATTTTGGAGCTTAAATTATCTCAAATCTAGATAAAGTGTAGAAATGTTTTGTTTTAAAGAGAAAATACATCAAAATATGATTTGAATAGGGGGGGGGGGGGAACTAAAAAAAAGGTAAGTTGATATTTGTGCAAAAATACAATAAAAACAGTTATCGACATTTCATAGAAAAGGATGGATATTCAAATATTTATTATCGCAGCTTGGGCTGGATTTTGAGCCCAGAATAAAAGTACAGAGTAAAGAACTAAAATACTCCAGGATTCCTTTTCAAACCCCCACATGTTTTTGTTCAAATCAGGAGAGGATCCTTTGAGCTGTAGCTACTGTTCGTATTAAGTATGTTTAATCTTACAACCATGTAAATTAATGATTAAACAAAACCATAAAAAGCCAGAGACTCTGTCCATATAATTATATATACTAATATGTAGAGTTGAAGAGAATTTTTGAAAAAAAAAAAAAAAGGATTTCAAAAATAGACTCATTTAACTGTTGTCGTTTTTTATTGTTGTCATTATGATAGTTATAAAGAGTGGATTAGAAAAAGAAGAAGAAGACAAAAATAAAGGATCTACTCATTAAATGAAAAAAATATAATAAAGATCGAGCCGGGTTTACTTTTACCATTGCATAATGAGCTTTCATTCTTGTATACTACATACATATACTTAATAATAATAATAATATATAAAAAAGTATATAAATTTATTTTTTGTTAGAAAATAAGGAAAAGTAACTTTTTAACAAAATTTAATTTCTTATTTTGTCTCTAGCTTTTTTATTTCGTGAACCATCACGAAATTGGTCATCTTCTCTCCAAACATACAATATATAATATGTACGTAGTACTCCAATGAGTATTATTACATTAATTTTTTTTTTTTTTTTTTTTTACAGCTTTAAAATTGTCCCCCTCTCTTATTTTTAATGACATAGTCACTTCCACAAAAAAAAAAACATTTAAAAAGTCCATTTCTCTCTTAATCCATATGTGAATTGAAGGACTTTTACATATATGTACGACGTATATTATGCATTTTTATGGTTTTAGATCGTTAAAGGATTTTGCAGACTGCAAAAAAATGTACATCTACATATATAACTTTGCAAAACTGTCGGAGTTTTTTATTATTATTATTAAAACTTCTTACTAAGGGAGAGGAGATGTATGTATGTATGTATGTCGTCCCTACTCCTTTAAAAGAAATTAAATTTTGTCAACGAGAAGGAGATGATTTTTATTTTTTAATTCGTTATTATGTCAAGGAGAAAAAATGATACTCATTTATGTGTATAGTACTGTTTATTCATGAGAGACGTATCCATTAGCATGGCAATTCCCCATTAGAAACCCTTGTCATTGGGGGGGGGGGGGTGAGGGGCATTAGAATCCCCTTCTACAAAAAAAGTTGACCCCCTGGCATTATTCCTTTTCCTTATTTTTTTTTCTTTTTTTTTGTAGACAAAGTCAAAATGTCCAAAAGGGCACCCAAGGTTGCGTGATTAGTGTTAATAATAACGCATGTACTCTGGAGATCTATATAGATATTTCATATACCTAATCCCCAAAAAATATCAATTTGATCAAAAATTTGCTAAGGTGGATTTTTTCAATAAATTGTACTTATATTAATTAGGTAGATATATTGGCAGATATATTGATTATATTACCTACGTCATTTCAACATTAAATCAATTTTGTTTTGGAAAAAAAAATTTAAATCTAAAAACTTACATTTTGGACGAAAAGAATTGATCAATGGCTTAATGGCTTGACTTTTTCAAGGTATGGAGCAACTGTGTTTTAAAATAAAGAGATTTTTAAGTCGATAATACTTAGACAAAATTGCTCACCAATTCATCAGTAATAACTTTTTAATATGTATGAAACTACTCTCAGATTTCAGTAGCATTGAGCAAGACATGAAGGTTTTAGTTCATCCTTTTATAAGTTTGATGATTGTTTGGGATTTTTTAAAGAAATGAAATATTATATACGTTATATCAAAACACAGAAGTACTCAATTATGAGTGAATTTTGTTGTTCTTAGCTTCTTTTCAGCTTTAGCTCTTGGATTTGAATGATTTATATAAATTGTTTTATTTGTTTTTTGTTTAAAACAAGGATTTGTTTTGTTTTTTTAGGTTTTAAAGGTTTATGTATGTTGATCTTAAATAGTATGTCGATCATAATATGTTTGTCTTTTTTTGTTTTGTTTGTTTGAACTGGGTTTTTTCTTTTTAATGAAATCAAGTTTTAAAGTCAACTAACAATATTTATCTGACAAGAAATTAATGAATTAAAGTATGGGCTTGCACACTGTAAGAACACACTTTGATGGATGAGAGTCCATGTATGTAATGTATTTAAGAGCAATAATAGTTTTGGAGACGTCAACCCCAATAACTGGGTTTTCAATCCGAAACTAATAGAATATAATGCGTCTAAGAAGATAGCTCCGTACTTATTTAAATAATAATGATATACCCTAAAATAGGAAATTTGTGTTAAAACTAGACTTTTAATAGTTATTCATATATTGCGTATTCCACAATACTTGTTCATAAAATTCATTGAATCAAGATGAAAAATAAAATTGTATCCTTCACACCAAGGCTCAAGGAGTATGATCTTCAGTCAATGTATACTCTAGAGGTCATTTCTGAAACTCTGACCAGTTGAGGGCTCGAGTATACGAAGGGACAAAGGATCCACACTTCGGGATGTTGCTAGTAGCATTCTGATTTCTGTTTTTTATCTAGGATCTAGAAACAGTACTGCTTTTTGCTCTGTTAATTTTCCCTTTGGCAAGGACCATGAATAATAGGGGACTCTGATGGCAATTGTCTTATAATTTTATTTAGTTATATATTTGAGTTATTTAGTTACTATTATTATTTCTATTTCCTCCTTCCACCTTCGTTGAGGACCGATTCTACATTAATATGAGATTGAACAGAGAGGGCAACAAAAATCATTTTATATAAGCACTTTTTTTATAATTGTAAAAATATAAAAATATCGGTCATATTTAATCAGAAAAAGTTGACTAATAGCCGTTGGGATTATCAAACGGTCAATAGCTTATGAACCCTAATAAAGGTTAAACCATATTAAATTGCATTATTAGCTTACTCTGGATAGTGAATTATTTAAAACTATTACATAGATGAAAATTAGTGGTTGAATGTCCTTGAGAAGGGTGTATAACAAAGCGTTATTTTGTGACACGTTAGGTCCATAAAAGTGATAATTATGGTGGATAGGAAGTACCAAAAAAAAACAAAAAACAAGCACACAAGGAATAAAATTCTGTAATAAAGTGTTATTATATGTGGGTGGTGTATAGAACACGGCAAAACTGCCCTTTTATTAGTGTTGCTTTTTTTATTATTATTATTATTATTACTATTATCATATTCCACACTCAAAATACCTATGTGATGTCTGAAGGATCAATGTGTATCCTTTGCGTTTGTTTGTTTTTAAATAGTGAACCTGTTTAGCCTCCTGAAAAAAAAGTATCAAAAATAGTCAAAATACGTATGCATTTGTGTGTGTGTGTGAGTTAGGAGTGGACTCATATCATTTATTCACGCAACTTCTCCTTTTATATACACGGTGGTAAAAAAAAGTTTATATAGGCTTGTTTTGAGATCCCTATAGTCAAAGATAGTCACCTATTTTTAATGTAGAGTTTTGGAGGAAATTAGGATTTTATCTTGAGCCATCCTGTTTTCGTTATTTTACTAATGTTAAAAAAAAGTTCAGGAATGAATTCTGGTATTAAATAGGTACTTTAACATTTATTTTATAACAACAACATGACAAATAATTATATATATATATATAGATCTCAGTTATTTAGTTGTTGAAATTTTATTGAAAAATATTGAAGATTAAAAAATATCTTTGAGTATTGTGTGTAACGCACATAAAACATTTATTTATTTATTATAAAAAAAAACAAAGCACTTGTGTAAACTTTGAATAAAATTAAATGAATGGATGATGAAAATATCTATGATATGGAGTCTGTAACCCAATTACTCACATATTATATGTATATATATATATATATTTATTTAAATTTATTTGCTCCACAAGGAGTATGGAATATTTTGTAATCCTTGTCAATAAAAGCATTTGAATTATGTATAGTACTCTCTATATGAAAATTAAAGTCGTGTGTAGGGTCAACTATCTCTTAACCGAGTTTTGACAATCCGGATGAAATCAGAAATTTAAAAAAAGGGTTTGATTTTGTCCATGAGTTTTGATCCAGATGGATTAAGGCACCGGAAAAGTGTTATTGCATGCATAGGTATATATGACTGTTTAACGATATTAATGATAGCTCATTTTTGATACATACATTGATCCTGAAATGCCAATCAAAAGTGATGGATAGTTGGTAGAGGCTAAAAGTTTATTTTCCTATGTTTGTCAGTCAGTCCTATTATGACATATGTCCCAATACATCATTTTTCGAAATGAAAAAAAGAACTAGATTTGATACTACATCAAATTGTGTTTCTTTTTTATATGTTCTCCAAGATGGCTGACTTTTGTATACAATGATAACACCATGTGTAAACGATCTATTACAAAAATGTGCTGTGTTGAATCAAATATTAACTAATGACACAGGTCAACATATTTGACTTGTCAAAAATCCTAAGGGGTATAAGTATAATAAAAGCTATTCAGTTTTGCACGTCGATTTCAAATCTTTAATTTTTTTTTCCATGAGTCCGATGGTTTTTGAAAAATCGGACCCTATTTTTTGAGCTAATGTGGCCCATTTTCCAACTTCAACTTCAATTTAAGTCTAGAAGAATACTCATTTTGCGCATTAAAAAATAATGATCCGCTAGTGTTTTTAATGCAAATTCCATTTACAGTCATATTTTTTTTTTTGCCAAAAGGGACCCCTGGGGGCGTAGGGAGCAGGAGTAGGCCCAAAAGTTGACTACAACTTTTGTACTTAAATAACTCCTTTGAATATTACATAAAATGGATTAATAAGGAATGCATTTATGAGATGAGACTCACAGGTTTCAAACGAGATGTCAAGCATCCGATAAGAATCATTAGCCAAGAAGAAATCGTTAGTCTAAACATGTAAATTTCATCCAATTTCGAGCAAAAATTCGCTAGAAATCAACGACTCACGGTAGAACTACAATAAAACAAGTGCAATAGACTGAAGTTGTAGTGCGCAGAAGGATTTCAAGTGATTATTTTTGACTCTTGACCAGTGTAATTGATAGTAGATTTAAAAACCATAATGAAATTAAGTTGATTTTTTTACATCTTTAAAAAAATTGACTGATCTTCTCAAATTCTTGAATTATCTTATTTACACTGACCATGTATGATAAACATTATATCCAAGTCCTATATATATTTATATATATCAAATAATACTTTACAAGGATTTCATCAACTGTAATTTTCTTTCCCTTTCTTTCCTTTTTTTTTTTTTTTTTCGTTCCTCCATTAACAACTTACAACATCTGAAATAGAGGAGAGAAAAAAAAAAAGATTTTATTATGGGTAAAAAAAGAACATTGAAGCTTACTTTCGGTTACTTTTTTAGGTTTTCTTTTTTGGATCCTTCTTTTATTTTATTTATTTTTTATTATCTCACCCATTTTCTTTCCGGTGTCCGTTTTTATTAGAAGGACATACCTTTAAAAAAAAGCACAACATAAAAATACAAGCAACTATGGTGTATACATATGTATGATAATCACTCTTCTTCATGTAAAAAGACGTTTGATGGATCACATTTTTTTTGTAGGAGATTTATTTGCACGAGTATAGTCGGGATTGGGATTTCAGGATTTTTTTATTGAATTTACAGACACTTGATGTATAGTGCATAATTATTATGAAAATGATGATATGAAACCCTTTTTGAGTGGATATTTTTGGTAATCGTGTTTTCTCATGTCCCTAAAGAGGGGAACCAATAAATAAGCAATTAGTCATATCTAGGTCAATTTAAGGCATGTCTAAGTAATTTTTTTTTGTAAGAGTCACACACGATATAAAAATATAAAAACAAAAACAACAATAAAAGGTATCGGAACTTAAATGACTACTGACTACTATGAAGCCATCTTAGAGGTATAATAAATAAAACTCTTTCATGGGGCTAATGTTTTGTCACATAATAATATGCAAATATCAATAAAATTATAAAATAATCGGATAATTTGCTTTTATACTTTTAAAAGCAAAAATTATATATCTATATATATATATTCTTAGAACCATAAAGAAATAAAGAGATCCTTCAACATAGGTACAGAGCACGTTGATCTTTTTTGTGAATTCACAACCTCGATTCTCAAAAGGGAAAGGAAAAATTTGAAAAAAACAACAACTGGTAGCCAGTCCTTTTGTTTATTCCTTCTAACCAACTTTTAAATTTTGGGCAGAGATATTATTTGGATAGACTATTATACATTGATAAATTCTACCAATAAACAAATCAATATTTAATACTTGTATTTATAATATTCAAGAATTTTTTTTAAAAAAAAGGATGCGCAATCCTTGATTTAAAATATTGTTTATATATCAAATATCAAAATCATAAATAATAATAATACGTAAAGTCAGCTACTTTAAATCAAATGAGTTGACTGATGCAAAACACATCTGAAGAGGGGAATACAGTGTGTTTTTGTGTATCTCAAAAAGTTCGTCGTGATAGGTAATCAAAATGTTATTTTTGTAAAATATCAAGTCAATAAAATTTACTTCTCCCCTTTTTTCAAAAGTCGGCAACCATTTTGTTTTTCTTCCTTCCCTTTTCTTTTTCAGCAAAGATTTGACAAATATATTTAAATATTATTGAGATCGTGTTTCTAACCACCAGTTCTCTTGGATGTAATTTATTTATCTTATCGCAAAAGAAATAAAAAAATTTTATTACTGAATTGTTTTTATAGCACTCAAAAAGTATACTTAGATAAATGATGTTATTACTTTATTTTTTTATTTTAATAGTCACACGGTAGATGATGGTTTATTAGGCAAAACGATTCCAATCGCATTGTTGCTATCTAAATATCTATCCTGTGTGTGCATGTTTTTTTAAATAATGAACTGATGCTTATAAGAAAACATAAAACTCATATACATATATCTGTACGTATATTTGAGGTTTCGTGACTGTTTTATTATTTATATTAAGAAAAGAAATAAATCAATTTATAAATCGGTAGGGAAAACGTTTGATGATATAATGAGTATTATTTAACTTTTAGGTGGAGATAGAAGGAGTCACCCTTGGGGTAATTCCTTCGGCTCCTTTAATTTGAAATGTTTTTAACGCTCAAATCTATAAATAGATTGAGAGTTCTCCTCAGGGTCATACCCTGATAAAAGTATATGACTGAATTTGTAACTCCTTCACAAAAGGCCGGATATGTATTCAAATATCTCTTCAATCACAAATAATAAAAAATATTAGGAGTAGTCGTCAGCTTATGAGATGAGTAAAAATAATAATAATATCTCACTACGTGATCTTTATTTTTATCTTATTCTTTTGCAAATAAATATGCAAACATTGAGTGATTCCATCATTGAAAGCACGTAGGGAGTTACAAAGTTGACCTCATTTCTCTACTTAAAAAAAATAAATAAATAAAAGAATTGATTGGAGTAAAGAAATAAATAAAATACTCACTTTGACAGTTTTATTTTCTTAGCAAAATTGTAATTTTGATTATTCAAAGTGTGTTCTATTCGTCATGGGAGTTAAGTCGATAAATATATATATATATATATATATATATATATATATATATGTATTTATGCATAGTGGGTTATAAAGAAATTTTTTTTTACATATAAAAAAAAAAAGTTATTCATATATAGTATCACATAATTTTTAGCAAAATTCGTGAAGGATAGGTAAACAAAAACCACCAACTCAGTACTCCAATTAGGAAACAAACATAAATAACATGAGTAAGGTTTTTGATAAATTTTAATGCTTTTTCTTTCATTGGGGATCTCAAAAAAAAGAAGATAACTTTAAAAAACTTCCTTTTGTAATCAATCTTTGACTTTTGTTTAGAAGATTTCATGAGAAGATGAGGATAAAAAGACGAGTTGAAAATTATATAAATTCCCTCTCTCTTTGAGTTGGACATTGAGTTCATGTTTGTTACAAATTGGATATACAAAAACAACTTCTTCTTTTTTAAATATGAGGCTACAACTTTATATAAGGCAACATTGAGGTATATTTCGCTCCTATTAGGCTGTATATTTCCATTTTAAAATCTTTTTTCCCTCATGAAATCTTTCACCTATTTTTTTATGAACTACAAATAAAATGAAAAACTGATTATTGACAATACGTTATGAACTAACTTATTCCTTCACTCACAAGAATCGTGTGTGTTATTTTTACAAATTATTATTATTTAGATAATATTCCGTTTTATTAATGTATATGAGGTGTACTAACACGTAAAGTTAACCTGAGAAATTAATAAATAGGCTATTCATCATATATACTTCTATATTGATTGTAATTAATCATAATTTCAAAAATCTTATTCATCTAAAATACAGAGGGGGGGGGAGGAAGCCTCAAATACTTTATTTACTGCGATAAAGATTTTTCATTGCAGTTAACTGGTTTTTCTTTCAATCAATTTGTAAATTTGTCAGCTGTTGATTTTCTACTGTAAATAATTACCAACTCTCTAAAGAAGAATTTTTCATAGAGGGGAGGAAGAGTTGACCAAGGGCTAGCTTTTTTTTCTTCTTTTTTTTATTTTCGGAGGAAAGGTTGCGAGAGAGTATGTAGATGAAGATTCTGTTATTTAATTGTCTGATTCAGTGGTAACTTGAAACTACAAATATGTACATATATAGAGAGCAGAAGGAATAAGTATCTTTATTTTATATTTGTGTACATTCTAATGAAATTAATCATGGTGAGAGATATGAAAAAGAGGGATTTTTCTAGGTGTTAATCAAATTTCTTATCTCTATATCTGATTTGTATATACATATAATTAGCCAGGATTTACAAAGACCCCTCTCAATTCTTCCCTACTTCCGTAAACCCTTGCTGTGTAGCTTCATAGGAGACTTATAGATTTTTCAATCAAATTAATAATGCAAGCTATCGTGCCTTGCTTTCTAGGCATGATATTTATTTTCCAAACAACAAATCTATATGTAAAGCGTTAAATATTTAATGGATTTACGGACGGAATCCATTTATATATATATACATTGACTCCTTCAAATCAACTCTTAATTAATATTTTCTCTTCTTTTAGCACATTTGGTGTTATGGTCCCTGTTTGAGAACATGGAAAATCAATTGCGCCTTTATAAGGGCATTTAATTTAGTTTGCGCCACGGCGATTTTGGGACCTTGCATAGAGATTTTCGGTCTATACTTTTCAAAATTAAAGGTACGCTATCAACGACTCCCAGATGCTGTATCGGATGAAGAAAAGAATATAATGAATATTTAATCACAATTAGTTTTACTTATTTATCTCTCTCTCTCTCTCTCTCTCTTTATACGAATCATTTTTTGTGGATTGGAGTCATAATAAAAAAAATGATGGAAAATATATTATAAATTATGCATTAGTTAAAAGTTCAAATTTTCTACATATATCCATTTATGTGAATGAATATTGTCTTGTTAAATACTATTTGTATTGAATAATTGTCTATGTGAATAACAAAAGATCTCATTTAGTTATTATTATTATTTTTTTTTTTTTCAATAAATAATTTGTAGTTAATAGAATTTTTCAATGTTTGACAAATAAATTAATTAGTTTAATAATAATATTTTTTTGAATAAAGTTCACAAAACCTTCTCCTCTCCTGCTTTTCTTATCTATTCAAAAGGCTACAGAAAAGCCCTCAAAATAATTAATTTGAGGCACAATTAATTCCTCTCCCTGGAATTATTCACTTAAATTTGACGATTTATTACCGAACCAGCCATAAGAAATGGGATAAATGTATCCAATCGATGTATAAAGTTTGTATAAGTGATCTGTACTTTTCATTACCATTTATGTATATTAATAAAAGTAAGATTATCATGGATCATAAATAAATAAGTTGGAATCAAAAAGTATGTGAGGAAGGAATGTAAGCTCCACGCCTTGAATTGCCCTCTCTAGACCTACTCCGAGAACATAGGGAGGTAGGGAGTTTTTCAGTCCAGAATTTGGGTCGTAATTGATGAAACCTTATAACTAGTGAAGACCAAATTATGTAATGAGATTGTAATATTTGCATTTTAGAGCTTTATTTCCATTCTCTTTTTCTTTTTTTTGAGGCCAAGAGGCTTTTTGGGGATGTCTCTCCTACCCAAGATCTCACCTTGATCAAGAACAAGGACAAGATCCTGAAAGAGAGCATATGTCATCACTCAGAAGGTCCGTGAGAGCCTGACCATTCCCAAGTTTACTGACAAGCTGAAGGAGAACATAAAGAAGAACCCAGCACATAATAGCGAAATTATCCTGCACCCCCATGACATCCGTAGACTTCAAGAGAGTCTTCAACATCTTCAAGGACAACTTTTTATCAACAAAAAGGAACATGGAAACGGAGGACCAGATGATTATTCAGCTGAATAAAAAAGTGTAGCAAAAACTTATTTGCATTTTTGACCCTCTTTCCGCTTTTTTATTTGCATTTTTAGCTCCATTGTATGGAATTGTGGACATCACTACTTATAACATACAAGCATTTTCGTATATTATATTTATATACTTTGATTAGAGGGGGCAATACTTACTCGATCTCTATAAACAATATCCGAGAGGATTCCTTACCTCTGTAAATCCATGATAAAATAAATACTATTGAAATCAAAGCAATGATGTTTAATATGACAAGGTTGCGTGTGTATACAACAAAGTATAAATATTGCGTGAATTATTGAATATACTCATTTTTATCAAAATATATAACATGATACATTTTTAAAAGTCATTCTCTATTTATAGAATAGTATTTTAATTACGATAAAAGTACATCCAACCTCCTACAAGAAGAGAGGAAATGGACAGAAGCTTTTAAAAGCTATTAAAATATTTTTGAAATGGCATGAAGGTATAGCAAAGGGGGAATTATTCATCATCTCCTGGTGTGAAAAAACGACGTTGGAAAATGAGGATCCTTCTTTTTTTTTTTCTTCATCACCTTTATGCTTGCAGTGCAAACACCTTTTAGTCAGTAGAATTACTCCTAAGCTTATTTGGCTAATATTAATTTCCTTTTCCCTTAACATGAAGTATTTATGTACATTCATTATTTCAATAAATATAGTATCTTGCAAAACTGATGATGTACCTATCTTCATTTTTATTTTTCCCGCCTATTAAGAAACAATTTAGATACAAATACTTATTGTTATTATTAGTAGCATTTTAAGACGTGAATGAGTGAAAAACAGATGGCGTTGGAGCAAGTATGAAATTGATAACATAAAACTACCATATTGTATGAAGTCACTCGGATAAAATTTAGTGGGTCAATAATCCTTGCTAATCAACATAATATAAACTCCAGCATGTTACAAATTAGAGCCCTAAAAGACTCCTTCAAGCCTCATCGGCTACACATTTCCAAAGAATCCAAGAAATAAAGGACATACACCTCTTCTCCATGAAGTGGGCATATAAATAATACAAGGCATTGTAGCTTTAGAACATGATATCAATTCCTATCAAAAATACTTTTTAAAGAGTGGCGCTCCTTTTCGGACTCTCCACTTGAACATAGAACGCCCTCTAGCTATGTAATGGGAAATAATTACAAATATTATTATTATTAATGTATAAATGAATATGTATACATATATATATATATATTAGTGCAGTGGCCTTAATACGATAATACTAACAATTGATTGATATCCCATATATTAAGTATAACCATATTATCTGGTCGTAAATTGACTTGTTTATATATAATATGTATAGAAGGATATTAGAAGGTTCATAAATCAATGCAAAAATGATTCAAATGGATAAAACGAGCTTAATTATATCCCCTTTCTACATATATACAAAGCTACAGCCAGCATTTAAACAAAACTGAAAAAAAACCATAACATTACTACTGTCTAAAGAAAATTAATGGCTCTCATCAGAAATTGGCATAAAATATTTGCATTTATTCCAATGTGTATATGAATAATATTGTGTTTTTTTACTCCGAGTCCCTTTAATGAGTCAGGATCATTATGGATGCATAACTGCTCCATTATGTTACTACATATATGTACTTTGATGGTCAGCCCTCCCTTGGATCCCGAATCCTTTGTAAGCACACTTCAAAACCAGCAAGAAATCTCTCAACAATAATAGGATTAAAACGCATTTCCCTTCACTCTCCCTCCCTCCCTCTAAAATATAAAAAACTATTTTTGGGACATCACTCATTTTCTGTGTGGTCAATGTGGGGTCAGGTCTTCCTTATTGTGTGAAAAACATCAATATATTATGTTCATCATACCTAAATGTACATACAGATAGGAGTAACACAACATCTGCATATCTGAGAAAGAATCTGGTATTGAGTACGCATGCACTTTGATCCCAGGGTGTGGAATCAATAAAGAATAATCATAAATATTGTTCATCGACTTGATTCATTGAAGGAACAATCATTTATATTTATAAGTATGAAGGAGCTGAAAAACACTTTTACCCTAATAGTCCATGTTCCTCAGAACAATATAAAAAAATGCTCCAGCCATTTTTCTCATCAAATCCCATCATTCACATGATTTAATTAGCTATATGTACATTGAATAAGGGTGTACATATGTACACTATGGTCAAAGAGCACACACCCCCCACCCCCTTCCAAAAAAACCGATGAACAAAGACAAGCTACACATGTAGGTACAACGTCAAAACTCATGATTGGTAAAAGAATTCCGATTGATCCTCATCTAGAACACTCATTAACGTCGCGACATTAATGAATATTCAATGAGTTATAAATTATACCTATAGGTATTCAATAGTAGATATATATGATCCCAGATGATCTGAAATTTATCCAGAAAAAAAAGTCCAGTAATCCAGTTTCTTTCCTCATGACAAATGATCTTTTAACGTACGTAATATGTACAAACACATAGGTATAATAAAATATATATTATTATAAAAGAATTTCGTTAAAAGCGGGGCTTTTACCTCAATTCAAATGGTATTTACAATGTTTCTTATTGAATGAAGGACAAAATATGCTCATCGCTATGTAGGTTGATACTCTACATATGTAATAAACCTAATACATATGGGTGAAGGTACAAATAAATTGTTCTTTAACAGGTCAAATAATAATAATAATAATAACTTCTGAGTAGATTGTAGATGCCGGTAGTAGTAAGGCTCTTGTGGATCATACATATATATATAAGTGAGATTGAATTATTCCACTATATGTACACTAAAAATAGAAAAGTCCCAAAACAAATGTTTGAAAAATATATATAAACATCATAGTATGGAGTTTGGGGTTGAAGCCCCGAACTCAAAACGCCCATTTCACCTACTCAAAAGCTATTAGGTGGTATTTTTTGTTCTGGGGAATTAGGATATGACTGTATTTGTTCTTCACAGACTACATTGAGACCCAAACTTGAAGTTGCAATAAAGTTTTTTTTTGTTTATATAGGGGCATAAACCCAGAGATACATTTACAAAAGCATCAATGCTCACTTCTACTTTGAATCAGACTAGACATCATCGAACTCATGATAAAGATAGATGCTTCAGCTCAACATGACTCGGAGACAAATGATTTTTGTAAAAAGAGGAATGAGCACATCCGGTCCTTATTTGTTTGGAAGATCTCCTTGTAAGTACGTATATGTTTTTCGTCAATTAGAAAATAAATACACGAAAAATGAGTGGAAAAAAAATAACAAATTTAATTGTCCCTTGATTCCAGGTATCTCAACAAAACAACACAAATGATCCATTAAGAGTTTGAACACAGGCGAAAATTAAATTTATCAATGTGTATAGATATATTTACGAGCGAGATTTCATTCGAGACACATTCTGTGTGGATTAACATACTTTTGGTTGCAGATTCTATGTACCCAAATAAGGAGGTATGTATTTCCGAGTTGAAACCAAATATTATGTGTGTCGACATACATATTTTGTACATCCCCGTCTCAAGATTATTATTATTATTATTATTTCAAAGAACTTATTCATTCACGCAAAAAAATAAAAAAATTCCTTGCATGTCAGAAAAACACAAAGTTTTACAACTCAATGTCTACGAAGGAAAACAAAAAGACATAAAACACACACGATGTGACGGCCCTGGAAAATGCTTTTAAGACTCATTATTTGGGACTTTTCAAGGGATTCAAAGCGTATAATTAACCCTCCTGGTGGGTCGATGAACCCTAATGATGCATGGAGACTAAGTTCAATCATAGTGATAATAATAATAATTGAGTAACACTGATTCTCAGAGAACTCTAAAAATTGGAAGGAAAGGAATATGTTAAAAAGTTTATAACTACTCAAAACAGTTTGAACAAAACAACAAATTCTATATTTAAAAGGGGAGGGGGGAACCGAATATATACATATATGTACATACAAAGAAAGGACTCAGGGGCTCAGTAGGGAGTGTGGGCGTGTTCAGCTATGGTTTTTTTTACCTGAAAACTAATAATGAGCTCTACTACTGAGGGGAGACTTAACAAAAAAAGATAGCATTTGGGGGAGATTGCAGCAGATGTTGTTATTATGATTTATTGGACGTTAAAAAAGGAAAGGAGACAAGAGAGGCGGTGGTGCTGGAGGGTCAAGAGCAGTAGGAAGGAAGGAACGCGGGTCAGGAGCTAATAAAAGTTCCCCATTATTTTTAAGGATGAATGCTCAATCCCCACACTCCCCCACATACAGTAATACACATTTACCTGATCCGAGTTTAGTTCCCTCTTGTCGTTGAGTGCTGAAGCATGGCCCCTGTTTCACTTTTTGTATATCTTACCTTATTTGTTTTCTTGACTTTTGATCGCAGATCAGAGTCCCTTCCCATATCTGGATTTCGACTTACACCACCTGAAAATGTTTGGGCTCGTAGCGAAGAGACAGTGACTCTCCGATGTAAGTCGGATAAGCCCATTCGCTCTTGTGCTTGGACAACACCCTATGAAAAGAATTATGTGCTTGAAGAGGGACTTAAGGCTGAGGGCGGACGGCTCTCTTACTACTCCGAGGAGGATCAATCAAATGGAGTTACAGAGTGTGGTATACTCATTAAAACGATTGAGAGTCGAGATTTTGGTAAATGGAGCTGTAATATTGGTGTTGTGGAGGATGATGAAATTAAATCTGCTTCGGGCCAAGCCTCCATCCGTTTAGCTTCCCCTCCTCAAGAATTGAGCCTTAAATTTTTTCCTCAAGAGGATTTGAATGGTACTCAAAGTGAGGCAGAGGCAAGTTGTGAGGTTAAATATGCAAGTCCCAAGCCGAGTTTTCAATGGTTCATTGATGGAGACAAGGTCGTGATGCCGGAAGTTAGGGACTCTTTTCATGAGGAGGAGAATACATATGTTCAAATTTTGACGAATTTGGTAGATATAATGGAATCTCAAAATGCCACACTTACTTGCTCCGTTTCTCATTTGGCTTTGAATGAGACCTTGTCAGAGTCTGTCGAAGTGTATGTGGATGAAGAAGAGGAGACCTTTCTTGATGATGTCATTGAACAAGATACGACCATGGATTTGGATTATTTTGGACTATTGGAAGAGAGTGAGAGTTTGGATGAAATCCCAATCCTTGTCGTTATACTCATAGGGATCGCCATTACTCTCATTGGAATCTTTGTCATTCTCCATCGTCGTGGAAAGTTAAACCTTTGCAAGAGTGGTAACCATGAAGTCATTGCTCTGGATAAAAATACGAGTCAAGATTTAGAGGGTAAAATTAATCATCACATTGATGACTCCGAAAGTACGGATAGTATTGTCAAACAAGTTCCAGTCCCAGAGTCCTGCAGCATTTCAACGTCAGATGAAGAGAAAAAGGATTTACCGGAAAAGGCTTTCAACGACGTGAATCTCCAGAATGAGGATAAGTCCCCTGCTGGTGAGAACAATCATGATTGCAGCTCCGTTTCTAAAGATACTGATGTTACAGTTACTGTCAATAGGTTTTTGAGCAAATTTAGTCTGAAGAATATCATTCCCCATCCCGCAATGAACGACCATCCAGAGGACAAGGAAACAAAGAAGGATTATGAAAAGAAGGATGAAGAAATCATTTAATAATACCAAAGAATTCATATTCATTCTCCTTCTTATTACTATCACTTCAGCGTCTACTTTCGAGAGAAGAGGCTGATTACCTAATTAATTATACATTCATATTCCTCCTTTGCCTTCCATTCTTATTAAAATATTATAATTTCCTTAGTATATTATTCAACGCACATACTAGAATATATTATACGTATATATTTATACTTTATTTTTCGTAAAATATTATTATTATAATGTAATTACTGATGAATTAGAAATTGCAGCATTTTTAAAATAGCCTATTTTGTTAAAAAGGAAAGGTTGCGTTATTTTCAGAGCTAGTACCGGAATTTTGATTTATCAAAATAAACATCAACTGCACATGTATGTACGTGTCTATGTATTGTACAATAACAAAAGCTGGATCATAGATTTTCATAAGTATTTCAGTATGCAGGCTCTTGTTCGAAGATCATTCATTAGTCTTCGTCATTTGCGACACTCCTTATCTTCTTCATCTTCTCCTCTACGTGAAATGACGCGGCTGGAAAGAGAACTATGTCAAATGATTCGATTTTCTGGGCCTATTCCGATTGCTCAATATATGCGGGAAGTTCTCTCAAATCCAGTGTCCGGCTATTATGCTGCTCATAATCGATCGGATACTTATACATCTGATTTTATTACATCTCCAGAGGTGTCTCAGATGTTTGGTGAATGTTTGGGTGTATGGTTGCTAAATGAATGGGCCAAAATGGGTACTCCAAGGCAATGTTTATTATTAATGCATCTTGTTACTCTTTATTTGATTTTTGCTTTCTGTCAGGCCTCTTCAGTTAGTCGAGTTTGGTCCTGGAACCGGTTTACTCATGAGGGACATTATCCGGACATTCGAAACTCTATTAAAGACGAAGCATTTGTCCGATATTTTATCCTTACATTTAGTTGAAATCAGTCCAAATCTACGCAAACTTCAAAAAGTTCAACTCTCAGATCCCAACAGCTCCAAAACAGTTGAGTCATTCTATAGAACATTGGATCCCTGAGATGGTTCATATCTGTTTTCAGATTAAAACGCCCTCAGGAATACCTATTCACTGGCATCGCTCCCTTGACACAATTCCACGGGGTTTCTCCATGTTTATCGCCCATGAGTATCTCGACGCCCTACCTATTCATCAATTTGTAAAAAACGAAGAAAATGAATGGAGAGAAGTGCTCATTGATATATCCCCGGATGATGATGATCAACTAAGATTTATTAAGGCACGAAATAAGACTCCAGCCATTGCTCTTGTGTCGGAAAATGAGTCTCGAGATGCAATCGAAATCTGCTCTGATGCTCGTACTTTTGCCATGGATTTGAGCAATAGAATAGCAGAAGATGGAGGAGCGGGCCTTATCATTGACTATGGGCATAATGGAGATAAAGAACTCACGCTCAGGGCCTTCAAAAAACATTCCTTACTAGAGGACGCACTTCAATTTCCAGGTCTTGCTGATGTAACCGCAGATGTCGATTTTCGTCAATTAAGAGAGTATTGCTGTCCCGAAAAAACCATTACTTTTGGACCTGTAAGACAGTCTGAGATTCTAGAAGCCTTAGGAATACGGATTAGGATGGAGAAATTGGCTTCATCCTCAAATGAAAAGGTGGCATCAATTATAGAAGAGAATTACAAAACTCTAACTGCTCATGACCAAATGGGGGATAAATTCAAGTTCTTTTCGATTTTTCCTAAAACAATGGAGGAGATCCTTCGACAGCATCCTCCTGTTGGATTTCATTTTGACAGTATATAATTGACATTTTATAAATTTAACTCATACAATCATAAAAAAATAAATATATTCTATAAAATACCAACAAAAAAAACAAGACTTAAAAAATATTAAACGCAAATAAAATAATTGCTTTAGCGAAACTCTTCTTTTAGACTCCATTTACCAACACCAAAGGAATCCCTATTAAAATCGCATAATTGCTTAAGTAGTGCCTTAAATAAATGACTTTTTTGTGAAGGAAGTCGACTTTTAAATCGATCAACTAACTCCTGAGTAGTTGCCTCACCATCAACATTGGCTTGAAATGCAACATAATTACGAATATCCGCAAGTAGCTGGCTCCCTTCATGTGAAGAACCTTCATCTCTAGTCTCAGAGTAAGAATTTCGCTTTTTTATTTTGCTTAGTAACTCAGCTGCGCTCATGTTGGAAGACTCTTTCGACGAAGACAAAACCTCATCCGCCTCGGAAGACTTTAATTTCTTTTTCCCAAAATTGTATCCCGTTTTAACTCCTCCGTTTGAGCCAGTCCAAGTAGGAACTCCGGTGTCAAGAGGAAGGATCCTTCTTCGAGACATTTTTAAATTCTTGATCGCATCTTTAGCCACGTTTTCAGCCTCTTGTTCTATGAGACTATAGTCTGGATCTCCACTTTCTACAATAACATCGTGTTTTACGGCAGACTGTATTCCAGATTTCTTGAAGAGTTTGGAGAGAACATAATTGTCCTGCTCTACTGCCTGAGGCTCCTTCTCGGACTTTTTTTTCTTAGATGTTGTTTTAACCAGGTTGGAAATCCTAACTCCCTCAAATTTCTTATCTCTGGATTTGCTTTTTTTCTTCTCTAACTCATTGGATTTACCATTTGATAACTTTTGACTGATTTTTCTCGCCATTTCACGCAGTCGTGTCTTTTCTGGATCATCTTCCTCATAGATTTTTTCTAACGTTTTTTTCAAATCCGTTGGCTTTTTTTCCTTCTTTTTTGGTTTAAAACAAGCAACGTCTCTCTTGCTTACTTCGGATCCAGTGCCTGCAAAAATGGCAGAGGTCTCTGTACGGTCAGTGTTCCCTTCATTTAGTGTAAAAAGTTCATACAAATCATTGGATTTAAAAAATCTTCTTTGCTTCGGATCCTTCAAAACACGATTGACTAAGAATTGCTTAAAGATTTGACGATGATATATTTTTTCCTCAATGGTTCCAGACGTTATGAGACGATAAACAGTCACTTGATTCTTTTGTCCAATTCTCCAAGCTCTTTCACGAGCCTGAGTATCTGTGGATGGATTCCAATCCGGGTCAAAAATAACGACACGATTTGCCCCAGTTAAATTCACACCGAGTCCACCGACCTTCGTGGTTAAAATGAAAACAAAAACACTTGGATCTTCATTAAATTTGTCTATGAGGGACTGTCTAGAACTCACAGACGTGGTTCCATCAAGTTTAAAATAAGAATATTGCCGACTTTGAACAAAAATTTCTAAAATGCTTAGGAGTTGACGAGATTGAGTGAAAAGAAGGACACGATGTCCTTGTTGTTTCCAAAGCTTCAAAAGTGCTTCCACAACAATCATCTTGCCGGACTTTCGCCAGTGGCCATATTTGGAGACTTCGTTTTTATTAGCATACAGATCAGGATGATTGCAAATTTTTCTGAGATTGATTAATCCAGCAAATATTTTGGATTTTCCCTGAAAAATATTTTGAATGTCACCAGAGTCCAAATAACTCCGATAGCAGGAGCGTTGCTCCTCCGTGAGACGACAAAACAAAATTTGTTCACTTTTTTCGGGGAGATTGATATGAGATTTAACGTCACTTTTCATGCGACGTAGAAGATATGGAGTGATTGTATCACGAAGAACTGTAGCACATTTATAGGCAGTAGCTACAGCCACACGACTAGCATTAGAGTATCCTCCTTGAGTTATTGGTACGGAGAATTGTTGCATAAACACGGGAAGAGTTCCGAGCTTTCCTGGATAAATGAAATCGAAGAGGGACCAAAGTTCTTTAAGATTATTTTGCAGGGGAGATCCTGGTAATTAAAAATTACATATGCGCACGAGTGATGAAATGATAATTGTAAAGTAATTTAATATACAACCTACCAGAGAGTATTAATCGATGACATGTTGGAATGCTTTTAATGGCTAGTGTGGCTAACGCATCAGGATTACGTATTTTGTGTCCCTCATCGAGGATGACATAGTTCCATTTAAGGGACGTAATGTACTCTTTAAAAGACACAATACCATTGTATGATGTGACAAGGATTCCATTAGCTTCAAATATGGAGGAAATGAGGGCCTTTCTGGACTTTCCTTGATATGATCCACTATCATGTAATACTGCAACTCGAAATACGGGCCACCAAGCATGAGACTCTTTCACCCATTGATGCATGAGTGTGGCTGGACAAATAATGAGCGTAGGTCCTAAACCAATTGAGTAACTTAAAGAAGCAAGATAAGCAAGGATTTGAATAGTCTTTCCAAGTCCCATTTCATCTCCTAGAATCCCACCAACGTCCTGTTGATGTAACTCCCAGAGCCATTGAACACATACTTTTTGATACTTGTATAATTTGGACCAAATACGATAAGGAACATTGAGACCATTAGTAAGTTTTTCATATTTGGAGTCGAGTTGGGCATCTTGGGGAGTGAGAGAGGACTTCCAGGTCTTTATTCGCTCTAAATATGTTCTTTTATCACCATCATCTGCAGCGCTTTTTTTACGCTTCTGTCGCTGAGGACATTCCCCGAGTTCATCATCAGTTGACCCTCGATCACTCTCAGAACTACTCCAGTATGTTTGTTGATTGTCATGAACATAGTCTGGATCCTCGTTTCGACTTCTGACTCGCCTTTTTCTAGACGAATGAGAAAACTGTTGTTGAAGATAGGAGTTGAAGGAGTCGGCAGAGCCGGAGACAATATTGTCCTCTTCATTCAGCTTTGAGCCAAAGGAAGTCATTTCCCCAAGTCGGACATTTTTATCCTTTTCAGATTCTTCTTGAGCCTCATCCTCTGAGTCCTGTAGAGGAAGTAGCTGCTCTTCCTCTTCTTTGGATATGGAAATGTGTGGGAGAGTCACTGGAATGAGTCCCTTGGTCTCTTCAGATCCGAGGCGAGCAAAGAGCCTCTTTTGACGGATGAGATTCTTTTTGAGGGTATCCTCAGGAAGAGTGGATCTTTTTAGGGTTTGAAAAACGGTTTTAAGTTCTTTTTTGTACTCTTTGATTCGTCTCTCAGACTCTTTCTCTTGAATGGCCTCATCCATAGCACGGAGGGCTTGAGCTTCGAAGTCATCGCGATCAATAGCAGTGTAAGAGGACTCAGGCACTCTAATCTCTCTCTCCATCACTATTATTCTTTTTTCATTGAGGAAATAATCGAGTTCGAATACCGGAATACTCCAATCCGAGCGGTGAGCAGTGGACTCAGTGTTTCACTTTTCTTCTTTCTTTCTTTCTTTTTTCCACTCTCTTTTTCTTTCCTTCGCTGAGTGGCCGAGAACACGCCTTATGTAATTTCACAAGTTATGAAATATTTGTTTACATTCTGCAAAATATCACGCCATAGCAAATTATAATTAAGAGACAAAATAATCTGCAATAAATAATAATAGTGTATTTTCACTGACTTCACAGATTGCATAATAAATCGAATAGGTTGCCATGTTGGGGGTATATACATAGTTGGTATATTCATTAAATGAAATGGGCACATTTTACAAAAATTTTATCATAAATTCATCAAATGGCTTTAAAAATACAATAGAATGCCAAAGATACCACAGAATTATTATTATTTTATTTGAATAAAACCAAATTAATAATAGACGATAAAATTTGTTTTGTTACAATTAAGTTTGTTCCAAATGAACAACAAAAGTAGAATAATTGTTTAAAGATATTCGATCCTTACAAACGAAATAATTCAATTATTGACTAGAAACTGTGAATGCAAGTGTATAATGAATGACACAATAACATATATTTAATACATTTTAGGATATATTCATGAGTACTAGATTTTTGATAGACGGTAAAGGTTCAAGTCCTTTTAAATATATGTAGATCCCTTAGTAACATTCAAATGCACGGCAGTAACTCACTTTGTCCTTAATGTAAAATGAACAAGGTTTAAAATTGTATTTTTTATTCCTATTTGAAGATATTGAATTATAGACAAATATTTCATTACAAATAAGGGGACTGAAATTTCGTTAATAATATAATTAATTATCATACAAAATATATTATTTATTTGAATTTAATGTAATGATTTTAATTTCAGGAACTTTCCTTTCCATTTAAAAAAAAAAAAAAAGATTGGAACAGATACATGATTTTGAAATAATGGAAAAACCATTTATACTTAGTGGTTTTGATTGTACCAATTGCAATTTGCTCGTGTCATTCAACAGTTCATAATGTTTCATTTAATTATAACGCCAGCCATTTTAATAACGAACTATCATTTCATTTTAACTTAATAAAATTACTTATTTATAATATAATGACGAGAGATATTATGTGCAGGGAAGGGCGGAGGGGGCAGGACTCCTCTAGTTCCCTGCCAGACTCCCACTGTATTGAATTGGATTTCAATTCTTGTGGTATACATAATGATCACAAGTTATACCTAAAGTAAATTCTACATTTAAAATGTTTCATCTCATTTTGAGATTGTAATTTGTACAATCAAATTTCAGTACAAGTTACAACTTCTACACAACATCACAATTATAGTAAGAAAGGTTGACCAAGGATGTGACGTACAATATATAATTATTATACTTAATTAGGGTAACGTATTTGAGGTTCTTGTTTTTTTTTGTTTTTTTTTTGTTTTACAAATTTATTGTCAAGTTAAGAAAACATGTTATGTGATTGATGGAATAAATTTTAGAAGTTCCCACGTCGAGCTTTTTTGTCCACTCGCAACCTCGAATGTCAAAAGGGAAAGGAAAAATTTGGAAAAAACATAAAGTAGCTACTCTTCTGTATTTTTCTTGTTGCCAACTGGTTAATATTATGCAGAGTTTATTATTTAGATATACAATATATTTATAAATTCTACCAATCACAAACCAATCGTTACTACTTGTATATCAAAAATTCAAAAAAAGGGCGCGCAATTAAATTTATTTTTTATACATCAAAATCATAAATAATAATAATACCCTTTTTGAAATCATAACAACTACAGTCAGCTGCTTTAATCAAAAGAGTCAAATGATGAAAATCAGCTGAAGGGAGAATACAGTGTGTTTTTGTTCATCCCAAAAAGGTCATCGTGTCCACAACTGAATTAAATTTTGATGATTATTATTATTTTGAAAGTTGATTGTACAAATATGGTTAATGTTTAGGGATGGGCAGTTTGTTGAGGTGAGAGAGCGTAGCTTCAATTAGTAGCTGGTGTCTCTACATTTTATCACCTGATTATATTATTTGACAATATATAATAATACACAACTACTTATAGTTGTAGCTTGTCCTCAGCTCAACAGCACTGAAAAGACTGAATTCCTATATTCATGGATTCCTTATTACTTTAGGTATTCAAAACTTTGGAAATGCATTTAGGGATAGGAATTTTTTTTTTGGTGAGAGACGCTCTCTCGCTTGTAAATTGCTATCTGGTGCCTCTGCATTTGATTGATTGATCCTTATTTGGCAATACTAAATAATAGTCAATAATTAGGAATGTAAATAATATGCAAAATGCCGCGTGCAAGATTTTGTGGAGTTGGCACTTTCAACAGTACTTTTTCTTTTCCAAAGCTGTTATCATTTTTCCTTTATTACCTGATAGTAAATTCCCCTCATCTATGCTATTATTTATTGTTGTATATATAATGGAGAATAGCAGCTATTAGCTCAGTAAAACGTCATGACAGCTCAAGCTGCTTCCCCCCTCGACATTCATCAAATTGTCAAAGTTACAACCAGGTTGATGATTTTCTCTTTCTTTTTATTTTACACACCCTATTTGCATATTATTTACATTCCTATCAATAACTGTACTGAGAGAACGAAAGGGAATTTAAATTGTCAGAAATCCTGGAGAAGACTTTTTTTTAGTAAGATTTTTTAATAATCAGAAATTGAACTATGTACTATTGTAGCAAGTTCTTGTCTCATCGATACAGAGAAGACTCAATTAAAATTAATTATCAAAATAGTGGTACTAAATGTTATTTTACCTTCCTTCTTGAGGCTTCTTAAACCACTTTTAGTGCATGTTCATGTCACGCTTTTAGGAATGCCGTCCTGGGTGACTCCCCATATGAGAAATGGTTCCTTCGAGCAGTAGCTTTTAACTCAAATAACATAAAATTATTCCACATATTATTTTCCAAGTGAAAGGAGGAGTGTTTTTGTAAATATTACATATTTATAACTTATATTAATAATACAAATAATCTGTTTTAGACGATGTGGGAACTTTTCATTCAAATTATGTAGGAATTGTAATGAATGTACCATTTATTTTCTTTAAAGACCCCTTTGATCTTTCTTTTTTAAGCGTATAAATGCAGGGTAGACCTGTTCAAAATAACTCCTTTTTTATACTCTTATGTTTCCGTACTTTTTCCTATGCTTTTGGATACGTTAAGCAAGAATATTATTTATTTATTTTTTGGTTTAAACTTTTCGGAAACCCTGCCTCATAGACGCGCCGCATAGTAGTAGTAGTAGTGGGCACTATACGCAGTACTCTAATCGTCTTTTTTCTAACACATCATTTTTTCTTCAAAACAAATCTATTTTTACTTTATAGAATTTAACCAGGGCATTCAATCCTTGGAAAGTCAAGATGTTTTCCCATGACGAAGAGCAATTAATATGAAAAATCAAAAGAAAACTAATCGATAAATCCCTTTTTCTTCCTCTTCTTCCTCTGTCTCTCACTCTTTACTCACTCCTTGAATGAGAAAGCCTTTTTTTGAATGTAACACATACGTTCTGAGCCTTTCAATTATGAGTTGTTGTGTTGTTTTTTTTTCAAGATTTTTACTATGAAACTAAATATTTATGCACTAAATATATGCACAAAGGACATAATATTGAACCTATGACTTTAAAAGGAGGAATGAAGATACTATGTTGACACATAGTATCAAGCAGGATCATCAGTTAAAACATTTGACAAATATTTACTTAGCCAAAAAAAGGCACATTTGGCTTAAAGATACTCACACATACACAGAAGGGAGTGTAAAACCTTGCCTCTCTGCATTTTTTTTTTTTTTTCAAATTGATATGTATGTCTGAAACAACCTTTAGGGAACTTTCCTCTCCATTCCTTGCGTAGCACAAAATAGCTCAAAAGTGACGATGAAAAGAGATGAGAAGAGGAAGGATATTTGCTCAAAGAAACGACATTTTAGAATCAGTAGTGCATACCTACCTACATAGTTTCCTCATCACAGCATGAAGGGTTATGTCACGCTGGGTCAATATGGTGACATTGGTTCATTATTTAGTCGTGACAAGAGCCATTGTCATATGGACTTGAGTTTTATTTGTAAAGACGGTATTGAATTAAGGTGTCATCGCTTTGTTATTGGTGCTCAAAGTAAGTTTCTCAAGGCTCTTCTATTGAGCATTCCAAATCCAGAGTCTCCTGCTTTCATTTGTCTACCTGATGTGGAGTCGAAATATATGGAAATTGTGCTTCAATTTTTGTATTCTGGGCATTTGGTGATTGAGGGTGAGGATGTGGCAGAGATTCGATACTTGATTACGAGAATACTTTGTTTGAATGCCCGTGTATGTCTTCCTATGGATGAGAAGGAAGATCTCGAGTCATCTTATGAAAAAGTTCTGGATGTTGTTCCAGAGGAATTAGATAGTATGGACGAGGGTACAATATTTAGTTCGGAGTCATGGCTCAATAATAAGGACATTTCATTCTCTTTTGAAAATGATAATTTGGATGAGGAGGAAGAGGAGTATAAGAGTGAAGAGGGATCCGTAACTGCGGACTCCACTGTTGAAAAAAGACTTTTCATATATCGTGGTAATTGGGTAAAGGAAATCCCTAAAACACGAAAAAGGCGGAAAAAAGTACGAAAATATTCATTTTGTCCCTTCACTATTACCGGAGTGTATAAGCCCTCTACTTTAGAGGCATTGAACCAAAAGTCTGGATCCTATACCTGCAACGACTGTGATATAACTTATGACAAGGAAGCCTCCCTACGTCGGCACATATCCCGAACCCACAATACAAACTTGCGTGAGCAATGTCCTGAGTGTGGGAAGCGACTCTCAACTAAATCTACACTCAATAAGCATTTGATAAGCCACAGGCCTCGGAGTCAATGGCCCTTCGAGTGTCCTCTCTGTAAACAAGAGTTTCAATGTAAGGCTGATATTCCAAAGCATTTGATGACCTCTAAGCACAAGGATGAAACACTACCTCCTATGGGATCAAGTGAATGGATTGATCTCATTAATTCCTCAGCGAGGAACATACACTACAAAGAAGAAGGTGATGAAGAAGGGAGCGAGTCGGAGATAATGAGAAATGAGGTGAACATGAAGGAGTCGGAGAATGGGGAAAATAACTTTCTGGAGAGCTCGGCTAAGGATCCCCTCTCCCTCTGATTCTCATTTAGTTTTAAAATTTTAGATAAGTTTGAAGTTTAGATAAACTGTGAAGTGTGTAGTGATTGTTTTAATTTTGTACCTTGTCAAAAAATTTCATTAATAGGAATTCATTTCAGAAGTAAAAACGACAAAAAACCCTTTTTCTATAACAAAAACTTCATTATTTCAAATATTAGACAAAAATATACATAAATAGTACACTTGTGAAATGTACATGTGTTAGGCTCATGGGCATACTATACATATTATATAATTGTATTTTTGAAGGCCAATAAGTTGTATGTAGACATTTTATCGAGAAAATCAAGTGTATTAAACAATGTGGTTCATTAAATAGGGTACTATTAATAGTATGTATTATTTTTCTGCTAAACAATGATTTATAAATGTACCAGAATATATTCAACACATTATATATATAAATATATTTGAAAAAGGATCAGATGAACTCTGAATTCAAATATAGATTCTGAAATATCTATATAATAAGAGTCAGCTTCTTTTTCATAACAGGGCTTTTTCAATCGATTTTTTTGTTGATCCATAAAAGTGTATTTGAAATGATGAATTAAAATTTCAACGAGACATTAAAATAGTCTCAAAGGAACAGGATTGAGACTCTGTGGATTTAATTAGGATGTGTAAGTTTAGTTTTTTAACTAATCATGTGGTTTACCCTGCTTAGTGCATTAAGAATTACTACTAAATTATCCCTACCAAACGGTTATTTTAATAACTAGTTATTGAATAATTCAGATTTGATCAATTGATTTTGTGCGAAAACCTCCTCGATTAGTAAGAAACATAGTTAATTTTTAAAGAGATTCATGATCTATTTACACAATTATTTCTATCTAATCCTTCTTTTTTTGTTTATTATCATTTATTTGAGTAATTATTATTGATTGACTACTCGGGATAATTGTTACATAAGATAGCTTATTTATATCTTCCATAAAAATGTTTTCCAGCAATTAAGTAGTACTTAATAATATGTATCAAAACAAATCTTCTTGTTCGAAGTCTTAGGCTTTCATCATGATCATACACTTGATTAATCCTAAATATATATAAACTGATTGTGTACATTTATTCATAAGTTTATAAGTAGAAAGCTATCAAATGAGCGGAAGCTTATGGTTCATTTGTCATTCACTAAACCTTTCATACACTAATAAATCAATGCAGATCCCTCATGAATCATGATAATATAGAATTAATGAGTATGAGATGTATTTATTATTTTATTTAAGAAAACATTATATAATCAAGTATTTAATTTGTTCTTGCGGATATTTTATAGATTAAAGGAAAAGAAAAGTTAAAGAAGAGGGTTCAATCATTAAAATTAATTAGGCATCATAAAAACTATGATGATTTTTTTAGTTCTATAAATAACTGGATTTTATATTATAGGAATATTTTTTTAACATATTATGTTCTAGCAAACAAGTATGATTCTAACTCATTCAAATCAATCCATTTTATTTCGTTTAATGACAAAGAAGTAAAATGAATAAATCTCAGAAACAAATAATACAACGTAAAAACGCTTAGTTGAGGACTGGCCATTTTATATGAGTATGTTATTTTTGCATATGCACTGATATGCGCATAAAAGACCCGACAATGTAGTCAATTGTCATGACGATGAATTTCTCAATTGATCATGAAATGACACTCAGTCTATTGATTGCTTTGATTGGCTTTAATTAAAAGGAATAACAAAAGAGAGTAAAGTGGGTCCTCAAATTTCGTTTTTTAAGGACGTGGAGTCATTATAAAATTGCTGCGAGTATAATGTAACAATCTATTTCCGGAGTATTCATTCTCTTTTACTATAATATCATTAATTAATTAACTAATTATATATGTACAGAAATACACAAAAATACAATGAGAATGGTCATGTTGGATATGTAAATCAAGCATCCTCAAATGGCTTTACGGATTTCTTCCTTTGCTGCCAAGGTAGAGCTGGCTGTATTTTCTCAGAGTCCTCTATTGAGTCTGGAAGTTGAATGCCCTGTGTTTCGGTTAAGCAACTCACAAGGAAGGCGGAAATAAGAGCTCCAACTCCAAATATAACATGAGAGTATTTTCCAATCATGAGAGCATAGGGAGCAAGGATACTCCCAATCCGACTCACTGTCAAATTAAAGCTAAACCCTATTCCCCTCAAAACTGTTGGGAATTGTTCGCTTGAGAAAAGACAAAGGATCGTCAATGAACTCGTGGCTGAGAGTCGGCCAAGTAGGGATAGGGAAAAGCTAATCCAATAAGTACTTCCTTTTGAGGAAACAAAGGGATGAGTTATGAGACAAATTCCAGCAATGACCAAGAGGATAACAAGAGATTTTTTTCTTCCAATAGTTGGGTGATCTATTGTAAGCATGACATAGATGTAGCATGGTAACTGAGCAGCAACCGTGATGAAAAATCCAAGATATGGATTACTAGAGAGATCCGATTGATCCAGTAGCATAATGTAGTAGAAAGAGGCTAAAACAATCCAGAGCCAGTTAAGAATGAGGGATTTGATGCGTAGATTCGGGGTTTTATAGAGGTGAACAAATGTGTAGTGATGCGTCTTTATTGACTCTGCCTTTGTGTTTCTCTCCAATATTTCGACTATATTTTCATCCGGTTTTTCGAATCCATTGCTTTTTAAGATTTTATTAATTGTTTGTTCAGCTTCCTTGGTTCTTCCACGTGAAACGAGCCATCGAGGGGATTCTGGAGTAAAGAAATAGTACAGAAGGAAGAGTATTAAAGGTGATGCGAAAAGTCCCTGTAAGAGTCTCCAATTGTCATTAACATTGTATGAAATGAAAACAGTCGTCAAAAGACCCAATGACTCAAAAAACCAGCAAATGAGTCCCGCCAATGTTCTCTTACTAGGACCAACCAATTCAAGTCCCATTACAAAACAAGACGTCTCTATCCCTGGAATAGCGATCCCTACCATCATTCTTAGAATCATATATACAAAAGCCGTCGGAGCAAAGGCACAAGCTCCACTAGAGATCAGAAGAAGAAACACGCTCAGTAAAAAAGTATATTTCCGTCCAATTTTATCAGAAAGTGTTCCAAAAATAATTCCACCAAGGAGATATCCAATCATTGGGGATGACCCAATCCTCGCAGTTATTTCCTTGTCATTGCAAACAAGATCCCATTCTTTCACAACGGAATCTCCAATCATTTGCGTATCATAAACATAGGTGCTACAAGTCTCATTCCCGTTGATGAAACAACTGCTTACTTCATCAAGCCCAGAAGAGTTATAGAGAGCAGTGGAAATGCTTTCATTGGATTGAAGGCATCGATGTGGCAGCTCTGCTCCGACAAATGTCCATCCCATCAACTGCATGGAAGTGAAGATATAAGGGCAAGAATATAAGATATACATGAGCTTTTGATAGTTGCCAAACTCTCCATATTTGATGAGAACATCATCGAAGGTTTTGATAAGGGAGTCACCCATCACATATAAATTTCTGCCAGTGGTTTTCTTTTTACTGAGTAATTTGTACCTATTATATATTTATGTATATATATAGGTAGGTAGAGGATGAGATGCGTCAGGGGCTGCTGCTGGACTAAGAGTTTCTAGAACATCATTATACCTATGTCCAAGTGAAATGATCTCTGAAATCTTAGATGTCTCACAGTGGAGTGACTAGAATATATATTTGTGTAGATAGTTAACTATAATGTACATATGTGATGTTACTGTGAATAAAAATTAGTAGTGCTCAAAGCATATTCAGGCAGAAAAAGTGCAAGGATGTTGAACATATATATATATATATACACACACATAGGAAAAGTGAATGAAGTCATGATTGACAGCCTCGAAGAGATTTCCCTCGTATAGATACACATATTATGAATAATCATAGAGATGTGTATATGTATATATTTATCTCATGTCCTTGTATTGGAAGCATTCATATTAATCTATAAACCAGTTCAAGATGCATAATTAAAGCAAAATGGATTTAATTCGAGAGGATGGGAAAATCACATTTTTTTCAGTGACAGTTTTAATTAGGATTTTTTTCTTACTGACATAGTAACCTACATAATTGACTATATATATTTATCGAATTGAAAATCATTTCTAAGATCAAAGAGACAATATTCTCTTTGATTTAGATTTAGGGGAAAGTGGTACAAATGGGTAAAAATATATGAAATAATTGCTGAGTGCATGTAAATGCATTTGGGAACTTGAATCTTTGTACTCTCAAAATAACCTGTGTATAAAAGATCATGGGCAGACGGTTTGTACTCGTGCGAAATTTTTATGATATATTGAGGAATGAATATTGAGATTTGTGTACATTAGACCCGTACAAAAAGCACACAGATTGGATAAGATGAAGAATTACTCCTGATGTTCCAGGACATGACTTCCAGTTATATCATGAATTATTTCTATTCCAAGTAACAACATGTTATTTTTTTTTAACTAAAAGACTGAGTAGTCAACAACAAAAAGTTACTCTGAAATGGTAAAATACAAAAATTTCAAATTGCAACAGTATTTTTCCGAAAATAATTTATCAAAAAGTTCTTTAAATCAAATTATAGGGCATTTAGTCACATTTTCCAAGTAACATCCTTAATCTTGGGACTGACTGGCCTATGGAGCCAGTTGTAAAAGTTGTCAAAGTAATGAAAATTATATCAAAACTCAATATAGCATGAATACAACTTGGGTAATGAACATAAAGGAGCTGAGGGGATCTAAGATGACAGGAGATAGTACTACTGATACAAAGCAGAGAGAGTCATTAAGTCTGATCTGTAAGTAGACTATCATGGCTGATCCTTTTGGTAGTTTCAAGAAAGATATTTCGAACAAAACAAGGGATAGCTTTAGAATCAAATAATATTTAGACATAAATTTGTTTGTCAAATCTTGTATTTTATAAATTTACATACATTCAAATCCATACAATGAGGAAAATAATATTATTATCAATGTTATTGAAATGGGTTATTAATATATTATGATTGAATGAATAGTGAATTTAGATAAATAACTTACTTATACTTATTTTGAGAAGAAATGACTTTTTAGCTAACAAAAAAAAAAAAAAATGAAAGATATGTAAGAAAAAGATAATTATTGTACCTGGGATAACTCTCACTGCTAAGCATCTCTTTCTTGATATAAATTTCAAAGTTTTGTGTTTATAGGATAAAATTATCATAAAATATTATTCAAATGAGTTTAAATTTCAATGTTATTGTCAATTTATCACTTTATTATACTATTTAAGAATATTTTGTAGTCTTAAAAACTATGGGAAATCTCAAAATAGGTAGTTTTTCAAACATTTAAGGCACATGAGACAGGATCTTCGTAGACTTTAAACTAACAATAATAATTTAGTATTCTTGGAGAGAAAGTGCAAAAACATAAGTATATCAGAGACGGTGTTTGCTTTTGTAACAGATCTTCTGTAGATATAAATAGTTTGCTCAGTTTTTGTAAAGCTTAATTATGTAAAATCATGTAGGTAATTTCTCTAAAAAAAGAACTTTGGATATTTAAAATAGATTTAATGATTCAGCAAAAAAAAAAAAAAAAATTGAACTTTCTCCCTCTTTAATTCCTTAAATAAATGTATTTGAATATTTATGACCTCAAATGATAAGAAGAATGAATTTCAGCCCACCATATGTAGGTGTGACAGAACATAAATACATAATTACTACGTACCACTTTACAAAGTTTTGATGATGTTTAAAATTGTGGACCTGTTTGATGCTTGAACAAATTTGGAGGACCTTAAGGGTCATTGATTCGTAGTTATTTTTATGAGGGATCGTTGTTTTTAGATAGTTCCTACACGGGTGGATCAAAAGAAATAGGCAATCGGCTACTTTACTTGTAGCAAATTTATAGCTATATTCGAACTTTAATAGCTATTTTTCGTTCTCAATTTCGTTTACAATTTTCCAATATTTCATACTTAAACCATTCAAAGTATCGAAAATGTAACTGAATAACTGTAAAAAGGACTTATTATTAGTTATTTGACAGACCCCAAATTGTTATATTGCGAAACTGAATTAAAAACAGGACAAATGTATGGATTTTCTTAGGCAATCTTCAAACTCTATTCATTAAGTAGCTATTTTCCCTTCTCAAAGGCTTCTAATTTCTCGTTCTTAGACCATGAAAAGCATTAAAAGTGCAACAGAATTACTTTAAAATCACTATGTGAGTTTGTCATTCTGAAATACAGGTTTCTGCCACTTCATTGGAGAAAGAGTCTTTGAACAAGTATCCTTACACATAAATACAAGAGGCACATAGTGAGTTTTTATTTCCATTTGGACCATTCAGGTAGGTTTCATATCGCCCAACATTTAGCCCTTTCAATAAGAGACTAACCTTTGAAGGAGTTAAATTTACTCCAAGTTACGTCTTTTTACTAATACATATATACAAATTTAAGATAAAAACAGAGAGTTATAAGGATTTGGACCTTGTATAACATTAATTAATTAATTATATTAGCTGTATCTGTTACAATCGTGTGTTGACATAAATTACACGTTGTTGTAATATAATTATTCTTGAGACGAGATTCTTGAATGATTACAAGTGTTGTATTAATCGCAAAATCAAACAAAAGTATTATTAGGGGAGACCAGGAGTAGTTGCAATATTTTTTGTTCAATGATAAGGAACTGATTTGATTTAAACTCACCAAAATTTAACACAAATATATTATTGGTCTGCTATTGATTGAATCCATTGAAGGATTTTATCAGTTTGTAGTTTTTACTCAAATGGCAATCGATTACAAACCTTAATAAATTAAATTAAAAAATAGAAAAAAATTACTCTACAAGAGACTGTTGCTTTAATCACTTAACTGAAAAATAATTGAATTGTCTCTATACAAAACAATTATTTTTTTTTTGCACACACAACCTCGACTCTCAGACGGGAAAGGAAATTTTTGGAAAAACAACTGGTAGCTGCAACTCTTCTGTATTTTCCTTTTTGTCAACTTTTTAATATTGGACAGAGTTACTAGTTCAATCTACCATACCTTGATGAATTCTACAAATTATTAATACTTGGTTATTATTCAATAATTCAAAAAAAGGGGTGCGGAATCTTTGATTTAATATATTTTTTATATAATATCAGCGCCTCTCTCTCTCTCTCTCTCTCTCTCTCTCTCTCTCTCTCTGACCAATTTATGGAAGATGGAAGATTTTTCATTTCTTTTAATATTTCAAAGTTTGATTCTGGTTTATCAACTTCTTTGAAACAAGTGAGTTTTACATTTACTTCCTTTTTTTTTTCTATAAGACTCTTCAGTTGCAGAGTAACGCTTATTGTATTTATTTTTCCAAAGATTCCACTCTCTGTCTAAATTATCTTTATCAAAATTCGATGAGAGTAAAAAGGAAAAATTAAAAAGAAAATATTTTTGTTCAAAATAACTTTATATCAATGTTAGAAAATCATAAAAGTCTTTGTCTTTTAAATAAATAATGCTCATAAATAAAAGTACAACAAAATATTGTCAAAAGATTATTGCGATATTGAACATTTAGACAAAATCTTTTTACCTCTTTTTGATGAAACTAAAGTAGTTATGTAAATATTTATGACAATGAAAAAAATGAACGACACCCTTTCCGCTTACTCTGCACACATATATGTGATCAGTAAAAACATACATAAATATCTATGTGTATAATATATTTTCGTACACTTTTAACTAAAACATATGGTGTACATAATACTATATGAAAGAGTCGAATTAGCCCTAGAACTGAATGTCCCTACGTGGTGGTCTCTCCTTTCACCAGAGAAAAAGATTAGTTAAGCAAATACAGCTGAATAGTATTTGAAGTCGATCCAGTCTGCATGAAAGGAGGGACCGCAAGTGAGAAATAAAAGAAAACCGAATTTAGTTCTAAGAACCAAAAAAACTGTATTAAAAAATATGTTTTTGACCACGAGTAAAATCAAAAGGAAAAAAAATATGGTTTAATGGTTATTTTATATCAAATAATACGAAAATATAAAGTTTAAATAATATTTTTTTGGTCTAAAAATTGATTCTTTAATTTTTTTAGAGGCATTTTAAACTAGTTTTTAACCTTGAGGAAAAAAGTAAATGAAAAAAAAAAAAAAAATAACAAAAATAATATAAAAAGTTCTTTAATTTTCAAGATTGTTTTTAGTATTTTAGCGTTTTGTTCGAAAATATAGAGAAAATTGATTTCATGTGAGTAAAAATGCTTTGTGACTTTCTTCTTGAAATAAAAAAATTTAACTTATCAAAATTGTTGTGAACACATAAATAAAAAGAAAATCTTGAGTGAGTATCAATGAACATGGAGTAGGTTTTTTTTATTAAAAAATGAAAGAAATAATCAATTAAATATACGTTTTAATTGTCAAAATTCCCCATAATTTTTTGGGTTTTTTTTTTTTTTTTTCAAAATAAAATGTCAAATAAGTTTAAAAATGTTTTTTTTTAATTCTATGTTCAAAATATGTGTTTTTTCTTCCACATACATATAACCATATTTTAATCATTACAACCAATTATGAGTTGTCAATATCAAGACCTTGAAGTTGATTGAGAATTAAAGGGTCAAAAGGAGCTTTAAGTTTTTTTTTTTTTTTTTTTTTTTTTTTTTTTTTTTTTTTAAAGAGATTTTCTATCTCCATATATAGTAGTGTTGGATCAGTCCTAGGACTGAATTTCTTTATTAGTTCTTTTTTTTTTTTTTCATTTCCACTCCCTTTTTTCAGTGAGAACAGGGACAAAATCAACGAAAACACTAGATAGCTGAATAGCATTTAAAGTCTATTTTGTTTCTTTGTTTTAGGTAATAAAACACATAAAGAAGACAAAAAGCAATTTTGCACCTTCTCAACAAATAAAAATATTTGCTAACATTTCAAAACGTTGAGAATATTTGTTAATAAATTGTTTATTTCAGTCATTGGGTTTTTTTTTTTTTTTTTGTAAATGACTGACATGGATGAAATGAAATAAAATAAAAAGGATAATTAATTTTTTAAATGTGTCCTTGTTTGAATTTGAAATATAAAAGGAATACTTTAGAGTATCGGTTGTGCTAAAATAAGGTGTACATTGCATCTAGACCAGCGTTTCTCAACCTTTTTTCCCTTTCGGAACCCTCAAAATATATCCCATGTCTCACGGAACCCTAGCGCAAAAAATGATCACTAATGAGCAATAGGTCACTATAAAAAAAGTCAAAATTCTGGTGACAAAATTTTACCACACTGTAGAAAAAGACTGAAAAGTGTAATAGCTTATATAATCTCTTTTTTCTCGCGGAACCCTTAAAGACCGTCAGCGGAACCCTAGGGTTCCGCGGAACCCCGGTTGAGAAACGCTGATCTAGACGATGAAAGATATCTTTTCATTTAGTGTTTTTTTTTTTTAATGTTTTTATTTTTTAGACTTGAGTGAGCTATTAATCTATTAATGTTTTATTTTTAGTATATTCTGTGGAGTAGAGTAATATTGATTATATATATATGGTACATAAAATCAAATTGATCAATAACAAGGAAGTCACTGCATCTCATTCTTGTCAAAGACATTCTGACACCGCCATGTATAAAATTGCTAATAATACTCCAATATTTGTAGAGAGACTTATTAAGTCTGAGAAAATGTATGTTATTTATTTATATTTCAATAAGAGTAGAAGAGTTCTCTATAGGTCAGTTTATAAGAGGAAATAAATTTAACATTTTGTAAATGATGTCTATTTCATCAAATAAATTTTTAATTTTATTTGTTTTGATGCATAGAATCAAATTATCCATTCATACCTCCAAGCTAATTATATTAACCTACTCCAAGTACACGTCATGTATACTCGAATCCCATGATGTGAAATCTCATCAATCCGTACTCGAGTTTTGTGAAAATAGGCAAAGAAGAAGGATTTGCATGGTATTCTTGTAAGTAGTTATGTGTCATGATTCATGACAGACACAAGAAACATTCCCAGTACATTATATAGTGAGAGGTGATCATCCTTCAGACTCATTCCTATTTTTTTGACACTATATACGAGATAAATTAACAACTTCTTCAAGATAATTAAATCTACATTCATGATCCTCCCAAAGGCTAATAAGACTGGTCAACAGTCAAAAATCCTAAGGGGTATAAGTAGAATAAAAGTTATTCAGTTATACAAACTGATTTCAAATCTGTAAGAAAAAATTCGAGAGTCCGATGGTTTTACATCTATTGTGAGAATTTGATTTCTAGCAAATTTTTGCTCGAAATTGAATGAAATTAATTTCTTCAAAGCTAAGGATTTTTATCAAGCGTTTGACATCTCGTTTGAAAGCTGGGGGTCTCAGCTTTTGAATGAACTCTTTTTTAATCAATTTTATGTAATATTGAAGGAGTTATTTAAGTACAAAGAATTTAGGCGACTTTTGGGCCTACTCCTGCCGCCTATGCCCCCAGGAGTCTCTTTAGGTCAAAACAAAGACTGGAAATGGAATTTATATAAAAAAAAACACTAGCGAATCATTATTTTTTAATGCACAAAATGAGTATCCTTCTAGGCTTAAACTGAAGTTGAAGTTAGAAAATGGGCCGAAAAAGCTAAAAAAGTAGGAAATTACAAATTTGAAATCAACGTGATAAACTGAATAACTTTTATTATACCTATACCCCTTAGGATTTTTGACTGTTGACCAGTGTAATTAATTCAAGAATTCTAGATTAACCAAGGACCTGAACCAAAGCTGTGAAGCAAAGTAGCAAAACACAACTGTTATCTTTAAGATATTTCCTTGGCTACAAGACAATACCTTCGGCTAGACTACTGATGAAAAGTAAGAACGAATTTTAGTGTGTGAGTAAATCTTATAAACTATATATATATTACATTTGATAAATGTCATGTCTGTGTTTTTAAGCTAATAAGTATTTTCAAATAAAAGATCAAATTTGAATGATAATAATAATAATTAATTAAAGGTTGCTCCACTGATGGAACCAAAAAGCTGCTGTTTGCTTTTTCTGTCTTATTTTGTCTTTTTATGAGCTGTTTATACATTATAATAACAGATTAGAAAATAGACAAAAGTGACTTTTTGTTTCCATCAGTAAACTGATCCAAAAGGTCAACAACAAATGAATATAAACAGCTTTAACAAAGTAACATATTTAGAGCAGACATATCTAGTCATAGAATCTATGAATAGAGCTTATTACATACAAAGTATGTTATTTGTTACTTTTGCTTCTAAGTAACGAGTAATGTAACTAAAGTACTTTTGAATGTAATTACTTAATATGTAAATGTTGCATTTAAAATAGCTGTCTACAACACGTTGTTTTAAGACTCTCACCCACTTCCCCTACATCGGTCCTTTCCTAATACTTTTGACTTCATAGGCAACCTCAAATTCGGCCTCCTAAGCCTTCAAATTAGTATCCAGCAACATTTAAGCTAACATGACAAAGCCTATGTTCTTTTTCTGGGTCAAGTTACTCTTAGTCTACCTTGCCCCTTAAGGTGACCCTGATGCTCGGTCAAACAAACGAACCAACAAAGGGACATATTTCCAAAGTCTGGTATAAATGAATGATACGGGAAATACTGGAACAGACACCTAGGTACTTGGTATCGATAGACATAAAATCTCGTGTTTCTCTTTAATGAGTGAGTTTCAAATTTTGATTTATCATATCTATATATATTAATATATATATAGATATGATATATCATTTGAATTATTGATTTATTTCCTCTCTATTCAAAAGTTAATGTGAAAATTATGAAAAACTGACAAAATATTGTTTTTTCAAAAATGACTTTCACACCTCAAAATCAGTATTTATCACGGGAGTAAATATTTAATTACATTTGATAAATGTCATTTTTTCTTGATTCTCTGATAATAGAAAAATCAAAGCTTAGTAAAGGTCGGTTCACTGACTTTTCTGCTCTTTTTATGTTTTGCTTTTTTATAGGCCCTAAAGGTCAACAACCAATAAGTATGTGCAGCCTCTAACTATGTGACATGAAGCTATACATACTTATTTATAGAACACACAACATATTATTTTTGTATGTAATTTGTATCATGTATATTTTTAAAACTGATCACTTAATTTCACTCCTTAAAATCCGGGTTTTTTTTTTTTTTGAGTAAAAAAGGTTTTAAGCACTCTGTTTAGATAAGGAGTGGTACAAAGTCACATATTTAGCAAGTTTCTATACCCAAGTGAGTTTCATGTTTGTGTCAAGTCACCATACTTTATGTCAAGTGAATACAATCAACTCATTCCTAGTATGTTGTTCCTTCCTCTTTTACAATACTACATACCACTTCTATGAACAAAACATTAAATTTGAATTTAACTTTTTTTAAAAGGGATAAAGGATTTTGTGTTGTAGTTGGCACTACTGTCACTAACATCTGTGATTCCAAATTACACGTCAAAATATTAATTCGTGCTTAAAATACTCGTCGTCTTTTTGTGAAGAGCTACATTTCTCGTTTTTTAAAATGTCTGCCAGAGAATGACTAAAATGCAATGTAGAGAAATATTGTGTAAACAAAAAAGTTCAGATGAATATTCCAGACTCTATTTTTTTTAAATTTTGAGAATCTGGTGTTTATTTCTTGAGATACATAACCTATTATTCAAGAAACCGAGCATCCCATTTTTAATTTTAAGGGCATAACTAAACTCAGCAGTTATTGTTCTCCAAGTATTATTGACTGAATACAAACGCTGTTACTGTTTTGAAAATTGGAAAAGACGATAACACATGTGCATTGTATCAGCAGGGGGGAGGAGGGTGACTACTTTTGAGGGGAATGAAGTGAATTTTGATAATTATATAAAGATTTTTTCCCCCATAGTAGTACTATCAAAGTATAATTTAGGATATTGAAGAGTTATGTGTGTTCTCGAAGTTATTTTTTGCAAGGGCACTTACTATTCAAACTCTGGGGACAATGGTAATAAGTAGAGTAATCTAATATTTGTGTAGTCTGCTCCTTAAGAAACAAATCTTTATTTATAAGATAGAAATTGTTAGCTAGACCAGTCCGAAAACAAAAAATCATCTCGCAACCTTTCGCCAAAAAGGGTAAATAATGTACGTAGGGTCCAAAAACAGTTTCTATTTAAACAATTCCTACCAATTGTTCAAATAATAAATTGTAAATAACACTACCTTAACAAGAGCTAATTCAAGTCGGGTCAATCAACGTTTAGAATACTATACATATAATCTACCCCTATATACTTTTTTACGAACGAGTCTCTCACACGTAACGATATTCAAAATGATTTGAAATTTCTAAGAGCGGGGGCTAAGATGATTCCATAAAAAATGGATGTAGAAATTTTCTATTTTACAGTAGTAGACTAAAATCGATTCCAAGTTCGTAATCAAGTCAAGATTTCAGGCTTAGATATATTATATCATAATTTAATTTCCATTTTGACTATATGTAGACAAAAGCTATAGTCTACACACGGTTTTAAATGGGATTTTATTCCATAAACGTACTGCTTAAAATACTTGATTATTGCTGTATTAAAAAAATGGATTTAAAATAGTCGTGTATTGATTCCATTGACAATCTTAAGTTTTGTGTTATAAATTTACTCAAAATCCGTAATCGTGAATCGTCTCAGTTCAATGACATGTATGTATCTATGTGTGTTCAATTATATATTTCAACTCATATCCAATATAAATAAATATGCATATTTAAAATTTTGTTTCTTCTTTAGAAGGTTTTTGTATACATGGAATGCAAATATTGAATTTCTCCGACTCTTCAATTGTATCGGGTAATTGAGTACCCAGTGTCTCTGGTAAGAAAAACACGAGGCTTCCTCCTAAAATACAGCCAATTCCAAACACTAGAGGCCACAAAGGGCCTATCATGAGAATGTAAGGTCCAAGAATGCATCCAATTTTACTCAAAGTAAAATTGAAATTTAAACCAATACCTCTGATGACGGTGGGGTACTGCTCACTCGAATAAATACAAAGGATCGTGTAGGCACAATTCGATGAAAACCGCCCAATAAGCGAGAATGTTATTTTGATCCAATGATATGCTGGATCATGTCCCGGAACCAAGGGGTGAAGGATGAGGGATAAACCAGTTAGAAGTAGCATTAAGATGAGAGACTTCTTTCGACCAATGTATGGCCGATCGAGTATGAACATGATGAGGAAATAGCCTGGTATTTGCACAATGGCTGTGAGGAAAAACCCGAGGAACAAGTCCTGAGAAATATCACTTTGATCAAGGAGTAGAACGTAGTACAATGAGGATATCACAATCCAAAGCCAATTTAAAATGAGGGTTTTCATACGTAGATTGGAATGTTTGAAGAGATCCAAGAGAGTGAAATTGGATGGGACGGACTTGTCTTCATTAGCATGTTTTTTTAGAGAATCGATTATATTGGCGGATTCAACTTGTATATCGAATTTACTTTTATCCAATATTTTGGAGATAATTCGGAGAGCAGAGGAATACTTCTTATGAGAAATGAGCCATCTTGGAGATTCAGGCGCAATATAAATGTAAGGAATGAATATAAGGAGGGGAATGGAATAGATGGCCTGAAGTATCCGCCAATTTGAATTATATGTATATGCAATGACCAAAGTCAAGAGAAACCCAAAAGACTCAAAATACCAACACAAGAGGCCAGAGAGTCCTCGTTTACTCGGTCCAACAATCTCCATGCCCATGATATAGCAAGAGGTTTGAATGCCAGGAATTGTAAATCCTACAAGGATTCGAGACGCTAGGAAGGTATAGTATCCCGGAGCAAAGACAGTCAAAATACTCGAAAGAAACATGAACAAAGTTGATAGAAGGAAGGAAAGTTTCCGACCCCATTTATCTGAGAGGGGTCCAAATAGAACACCACCAATCAGTATCCCCAACATGGGGGCCGCTGAAATCCTTGCATGCAACTCCTTTTTCCCACATACCAAATCCCATTCTTTCACCACAGAGTCACCCATGAGTGAGGAGTCATAAATGAACGTCTCACACACTGTTCCATTGACAGAGCAGGTATTACTGAATTCCTCCTTTTCCAGAGACAATGAAGAAGAAGAGAGGCAATCATATTTGGGCACTGCCCCAACAAAGACCCATCCCATGAGTTGTGTTGATGCAAATATATAAGGAATACAGTACAAGAGATACACTACTCTTTGATATCTTCCAAATTCTCCATATTTGACCAAGACATCATCAAAGGTCTTTAGCTCTGTCATTACGGACAAGAGATGGAGGAAGGGAATTGGAAGAGGGAGGTAATGAGTTGGCTGAGGATTTTTCACCGACTGATTAATTATTCTCTCTTGTTCTAAGGTTTAACTCATATCGATAAAGCAGAGTATTTGCAACTATATAGTAGAGTTCGTGCGACGGCAAAATGGGAAAAAACTTATCAAATTGATGCTTATATTATTATATTATTTCGTTTCAAGTCACAATTTCAAATAACACAGGGTTCAAAAGTAATTTTTACACTCCTCTAGAGCGTCTCTTTCCACATAACCTACAGGTACCTTTAAATGAATAAACTTGTTCATAATTTTTAAACCCATTTTACATATAACGATATATTGGGCCCTTTTCCTTATAAATTAATTCAGTAAAGAAGCTCCTTAATTAATGCTGAAACACACAGATGACCTTACTCTATTCATACTAGATATGCCTACTTATAATCAAAGCATATTAGGGTAACAAGGTGCTAAGGGCTTAAATCCTCAATTCAGGGTTTCAATATCTTGAAATATAATTTTATTGTATGTATTTTATTACGTAACAATTTAGTTATATTATTCACACACGAAAATGATTAAATTATAATAAGCTATGCATTCGAAACTCATTGATGTAGTTGACACTACCTAATTGAGGATTTCTAAGGAGTAAATAATAGTTAAAGTGAGTTAAACGAAATACACTATACATATTTATATTTAAATTATGCCAATTGGAGCCGTGGCTCCTCCGTATTAAATTCCATTTTCATGAAATGTTTGGGATCTATGTATTAACATTTGTCTGAATGAACATTGGAGGGAAAAATTGCCTTTTTAATGGAGCACATCTATATATTTATATATATATATCATAAAATTTCAATTTTGATCTAAAAAAGAGGTATTAAAGACATATCAAGTTTAAATGATGATTTTAGAGATATTCATTGGCATTAATCTCTGTGGTGAATAAAATAAACAAAATCGGTTGAAAATCCATAAAATAAGTAATAGCCAAATATTTATTGATTTTAACTAATTTACTAAAATATGATTCAGTTTAATTAAGGTTTAAAATAATGGAAAAGGGTTAATGTAAAATAGACACCGAGTTATCAATTTCTTGCTAGATCTGGAATGGACCTATATCAAGACCTTGCAAGATTATAATTATTATTAACTCGAGAGGCCTATAACTTATACCTGATACAATTATGTACTTTACAAAATCAATGTAGCTTTTATTGAATATTCATAAATAAAGAAGAATTTTACACTGATTGCCATCGACGAATGAGGGTTATTGATTGAATATCCCAGAGGGTCTAAAAGCAAAACACGCTCTAAGTCCAAGACTACCCTAAGTTACTGTAATGAGAACAAAAAGAAATTTTTCCTTCTGAGCAGAGGGGATAAATAAATAATTTATATGAGAAATGATAATGACTCAAGAATATGCAGATTTTTTTTTTTTTTTGCATAAGCATAATAAAGTAGCGAGACAAAACTATAGACGATCTCTACTCATTCTAATTCTTTTATAGTTTAGGTAGCCATGAATTAATAATTATGATATTGATGTCTATAGACTATAATATAATTAATTAATATGATTGCACTCGTTAACATTTTCTGCCTTAGCAGAAACAAGTGAGGCAATAATGTAGATCTTCAACCCCTACCATGTGTTTAACCGAATCGCTATTTTCATTTTAGTTAAATCATGATCGTTTTTTCTTGATTTCTGTATAATCTATGAATTTTGTTTACTAACTTTTGTAGAACTGATGTACAACAACTATGGCATACACAAGAGTTAATTCCCATTGATTGCTTTCTATTTATTTGGATCCATCTGGATCCACTGAAGTTGATGAGGACTTGATAGGGATCAATGACTTGCCAAATATGCATATGATATGTACATATTCAACAGCTGTATTTAAAAAATTCGGTATTGTTGTCAAGATCAAGAACAAAGCAATAAGTATAAAAATTTTCTTCACTAAAAAAGGCATGCACTCTTTTTATATCTTGATATCGATCCCTTAAAGTCTCTGAACCACTGGTATAAGGCTGGATACAATAAATCTTTCAATTTCATGAAAAAATAATGGATTTCTTTTTACTTCACCTATAATACATTGATATCCGTGACAACTGTATATAACTACCAATATTTTTGAATCCATTTTGTTTAACAGCTGAGGCTGTCTTGCTCCATGTATGAGTCTGTGAGTGTTCCTTATAATTGGTACATATTATAATGAACTGCTTTCATAAAACATTATATATATTTTTTTTTACAATATCACAATGTAGCTTTATTAAATGGATACGAAAAAGGACACTAAAATTTACCATTATCCAACGACTAACGAACACATAATAAATTAATGTATAAAATATATGTACAATCAAAGTCAACTTCAGGAACAGATTCCTTTAAGCAATATATTTACAAGAAATGAGTTCATTGAGTGAGAGAGGGGTCAGATTAAAAACGTCTTCCTGTTCCAAACTTTCCTTTAATATTGTTTAAAATTTTGGTTTGTTGTTTTTCAATTTCAACAACGCAAATGGGTATCAGGGCAAGGGGGCATTCGAAATCAATGCTCAGATCAAGTTCACTCGTCACTTCGTGAATTTGTTTAAGTGAGCTTGACTCAAGACAATAATATTTTCCCATGATTAAGCAGGTGGAGTGTGTAGACTCTATGATTTGCTTGTGAGGCTTAACGAAAAATTTCCCCTTGGAATGGTTCATGAAAATCGAGGGAAGAGTCTCAAAATATTCTTCATATTCTGCCTCTTGATGAAAAAGACCCTCGTCGGTAATGTTAATCTTAGTAATGAGTGGATTCAATTCTTGATAATTTCTGTAATGAGAAAATAAGTTGTTCGAGGTGATTTTAAACATAATATGCGACATGAATTATGAATCATAATTCATAATAGGATATCTGACTATATTATATATATCACATGATTTATGAGTACGCACAACCAACAGAGGCGCCATCTGTGCCATGTATAAAAATTTCAATACTTTACCTAAAATCCTTCATAAATTCAAAGAGCTCCTCGGATCTTTGGATGTAGGAGATGTACTCAAAGTGTCTAGGGACTTTGATAGACCCAATTCCAATTAATAGAGGGATAAGGATGACCCATGATTTCGAATAATCCATGACTGTTCTTTAAAGATTTATTTTAGAAAAAAATAGGTACAAACAGCTAGATGGGTAGACAATTTATGTGTACTATGATATATTCTTTGCTACTAAGAAGAGTGCGATATTTCCATAAATGGTAGCATTAACAGTGACAAAACAACATATATTATTGTAGCCTAAAAATAAAAAGGATACAAAAGAATACATAAAATAAGTAGCATTATTTCTTCTTTCTCCTCTATAGATAAAAACCATAAAATAATGAAAATGAATTACGAGAGATAACTAATGAATATTGAACATGTAATCATGATAGTTACTACGATTGGGAGAGTAACCTCTTTATTTTCAATCAATGAGTGAAAACGTTTTAATAATATTAAACCTATCAAAGTTAGAAATAGTGTTCCTAATCAATTCCTGCTCGGATATTGTTCCATGCTTTAGTCGCGACATTGTTTTTAGCTAGTCTTTTATTTGACCCAGACTCGTAGTATGCTTTATCTTTAACCACGAGTTTCATGGTGTATTCTGTCTTTTTAAGAGTTTGTTTACCCTTTAGCCATGTTTCGACCACGTTTTCACTAACACATTCAAAGATGGGATCATCGAATTTAGCTGAAAAAGAATTGAATATACGAATGAAGGGGTGGTTAGAAAAGGAAGGTGTAAAAGAAGACTGTTGCTACCTTTTTTGCAGTACTCATAGAGACATGAGATGGGATTGCATGAGGTGATTTGCTCATATATGGGCGTATTAGAGTCAAGCTGTCCGGCATTCGTGGTAGCTGGAGCAGGAGATGAATTATTTTCAACTTCAGTTGGAACTACCTCCTCGGAGGAGATGACTTTATCAGAGTGCAGATCCTCAGGACTACTCAAATTTGCTTTTTTAGGAGGGGGAGCCTCTTGATCTGGCTCCGTTTTATTTGAATCATCCGCAGGATTGATATTATTTGATGCAGAGCCCGACTTTCTCTTTTTCGCTTTCTTCTTTTTTTTACCATCCACCTCGATTACGGCCTTTTTCCATTCATCCGGAATAATACTCAACATTTGATGAGCTGCATCCATTTTGGCAATCTTTTTTGAGCTCCCAGTTCCAATGGCCTCATGTTCTCCCAACTTTAAGGACCAAGTGAATGTCCTTGCATGAGGTAATCCCTGATCCCCAACCATGTTCCACTCTGGACAAAGTCCATTGGTCATTGATATTTCATTTAGAGCCATGATGACGTTCTTTCCCTCGAGTAAACCATCAGTCACGGTGGTTTTGGCTTTTGGTATATCAGGTAGGGCTTGTATGTATGGAAGTGCCTCATTGGAAGCAATATGTTTGGCCTTCTGAGGATGATCTGCTTGTCCATAAAAGTCGTAGGATGCAACTTTTAAATGAACCTTGTAACTTGACATGATGTCTGTTTTCGCCCATGCTCTCATTGAGGACTTGAATTTAAAGTTATACGGCTCAATGAATTTGAATTCAACGTTAACTCCCTTTTTAGTGGCAATTTCGTGGAGTTGGGAGGTGGCCGTTGTGCCAGAGTTGGAGCTTTTGCATTTGGTATCGTTTTCAATGTATGTTGTTTCCCTGTTTATTTTAAACATGCATTAAATTAAATTAAAATATATATATATGTATATAATAAGTGAAGTAGAAACAAAGAGTTATTAAAAAGCTTCATTCGTTCGAATTTGAATTTTCTCAGATTTCTTACGAGATGATTTATCTTAGTCAACTCTCTCTCTCTCAAGTATCTACCTTCCTCAAACTCTTCATATTTACCTCAATGCTCTACCCGCCGCAGCCTCTTTAGCCATTTTAAGAGTTGTTCCATTCCCAAGGAACTGTTCATTGCCAAGGGTGAGTGTGACTATGTAGCCTGCACTCTGACTCATCGTGGAGTAGGACTCCAGGAGATTGTTTTGAAGTGCAAAGTTGTGGAGTCTAGCACAGGCAGACTGTGATGAGTTGATTGTAGGATACGTTTTTTTCTCTTGATAGTACATGGGACTCTCTTCGTACATAGCGCCGTAGCCATTACCATCCCCATGGTAATTAGAATCCATGGTATATCCATAACACCAATCGTTGTAAGAGGTCATCCTTGTTATTAAATGAAGGAAACAACTAAAACATAACAATAAACAACGAAGAGCAAGGATCGATGAAAAGAGGCTCAGGCTTACCAACCAAACGATTGAATATTATACAGTCACTATAGGTCAGCAGCGTCTATAAATAAATTACTACCCCAAAAAAGTACTTTTTAAAAGAAAAAAAAACAAGATAATGATGATTACAATGTATTTTTTCGTAATTAATTATGAATTACAATATCGACTAGAGCTCGACTCACCGATCCAATTAATTATAAATCCTTAACAAATTACTTTTTGATTAAAAAAAAGGAGATCACATTTAGCTTACAACATACCAAATTGTAATTCTTCATATTTGACCAACACTCACCAAGGGTACCTTTCGAAAAATCTACGTTTCAAATATGCAACATACAGAACTGTGAATATTCTGATTTTGAAAAACTTTAGTCGTTGATATCTCACAACGCTGAAACTTTATGATATTATTGGGTTGTATTCTCTAGAGCCACGACTTATACTCTCCAACCCCTTGCTGCCCTAACATATTAATTAGAATAATAATGGAATGCTCGAATAGACTAGTATTTACTATATTTCACTCATTGGACAAAATTTGAATTGATACAAATAATTAAATTCTTAAATTTAATAAGAAAGAAACTCAACTACGGCTACTCCAGGAGAGGATAATAAAGATCCTGGACAATTTACCTACACTATGAGATGAGCTCAGTTAACATGGACATCTGTATACGTACATTAAACGAATAAAAAAATATAATTAGAGATAATAAATGTAAGAAATGATCAGAAACGAATGATGATTATGTAATACTAAGTGAGTAGAATAAGTCGCTCCTCTTCAGTGTAGTTTATCACGTCCAAAGAGCCTACTCAGTACAAAGTCAAATCCCTCTGTTGCTTTAATACAATTACTTTTAAACCGCTCCACTCCAAACTTTTTAATGGCTCTTCGAAACCCATATATATCTGACTCGATCCAAACTTCCTTTATGACCTTAGTATTGCCGTCTTCTTCATCACATAGATATGTAGCTCTCTCAGTCGTACCCATAAAGGTCCTCAGACCAATGTTACGAGTATAGGTTATAATTTCTTTTTTTGAAGCGTCTATAAAAGCTTCCTCAATGACAGGAACTCTGCGAGCACTAAAAAAATGTCCACCCCAGGATGGGAGCTTGTTGGTCTTCATAATGATACGTTTTGTTCTTAGGACGGAGCCCTCCAAGTTAGAGGTAATGATGTCTTCAGAGAATACATGCCCACTGTTGGGATTGGGATAGCGTTTCCAAAAAGCTTTCGCCACGTGTTCCCAACAGTAATAGTGTTTATGCTCCGTTTTCCAATACATGGCCGACATTTTATTTAATGGTTTTCTTTACATGGGTATAATACAATAATTAAGAAGATTGTTCCGACTCTGAATCCAGTATATCGAGTACAAGATCCGCAAACTCTACAAAAATAGGTTCTCTCATCACAAGCTTCATGAATCCCTCTGGATTATGAGTCGTATTCACTCTTTGCAAAAAATCTCTAAGGCATGGACTTGACTTGAGTAATGCCCTAAAATTCAAATAAAAAGAAAATAAAGGAACTACATATGGTACTGTACTTAGAAGGAGAGACAATTGTAGACATACTTTAATTGATCATTCTCTTTCAAAGGGCTCAAATCAACTATTTTGTCTTGAAAGATGGTGGACTTTTTAGGATTGGAGTTTTCCTTTGGAGGCACGTAAGGTACGCAGATATGACTTACGAAACAAGCCGAAGAGCAGCTAAAAATAATAAAATCATCATGAAAGGTTAAATTTATTTAGTCATCCTTTTGTTTAAAAGAAAAAAAGTTACATCACATGTACTTTGACAAATTTATTTAAAAAATAATGTAGATACAAAAAATAAACTAATCTAAACATTGTCAAATCGTTGTGACATGAATTTTGCCCATAAATAAAAATTAAAAGGAATATTACTAAGGAACGTAGCACGTTGGACACTTGTACTTCCGGTCCTGGATTTCACATACGCCACACTTTCTAAGGACCCTAGAAGATGGGTCCATGCTTCGTTTTGTCAAACTTTTATTTACGGATTTTGTTTTTATTAGTATGTTTTGTTGTTCCAGGGTGACCAATTGTTTCTTTATTTTTCCTTTTAAACAACTATAATAAAATATGGCCAAGAACCTAAATATTATATATCAATGTACGTGTATTTTATTCAATGTATACATTTTCAACAAATGAATTATATTCTATAATATCAATGCAGTTTCAGACTCGGAAATCATGGAAAACAATCGATTCAAGAAGACCTTTATTCATAATCAAATCATGCAGCCTTTTAATGATAAAGAGAACGTGTTCTATGCTTCGATTAATCATGCTTGGTCCAACTTTTTCCTTATTGGACTCGATACTTTGAGAAGAGAGTTTTTTCCAGATTCCAGTAACGATGACTCGAACATAGTCGCACCATACCAAATCGAATTGAGACCTTAGAGTATCATAATTCAATGACTTATCTCCCAAATATTTAGTTAGTTCTTGTATATAGTAGTCAACCAAGTTATCCATTTGAGGAAGACAAGAGGGCTCTAGAGAAGTTGTAAGAATGTAGGCCACGTCCTGGAATTAAAACTTTTTTACTTTGAAAATCCCTGGATATCAATCACATACTTGCAGGGGATGTCCTTTCCCTGTCCATTGCATATCAATCAAAAGGGCATCCTCTGTGGAAAGAAATATATTCCATCCCTTGAGATCTCCATGAATTCGAGTGACACAGCCATTCTGAATGAATTTCTCAAGTTGAAGAGCCTTTGAGCATAAAAGGGGTACCAAATTCTCAAGATCAGCGAAATTGGAACACTCCTGGCGTATAACTGGAAGTCGTTTCAAGAGTGCAGACCATGATCCTTTTACTTCACTTTCTTCGAGCTCTATTTTTAATTCAAAGATTAAGCATGTTTTATTAGAAGGGATTGTTTTTATAGTTATATATGTATTTGTTTAGAGTTTAGTGTATAATGAAATACCTCCAGTGATGAGTCGTCGCTCTAAGACCCAGAAACTTCCTCTCTCCGCTTCTTTGGGTAGTTTATTCCAATAGAAAGCATGAAATTCCGCTATATCTGGAACAAAGCATTATATTTTGTTACATGAGTAACATGGAGAAATATGATTCGAAACCTACTCTTCAAAACAACTTTAGCCTCCTGTTCATTCATTGCTGGTTTTTGATAGTATTTATCTGACACATCAGACATGATGATAAGACTATTCATGCTCAACGGATCCCTGGCAACTCTACAGAATTCAAGAAAAAAATACACAGTTAAAATAAATGCCTTCTATCTAGGCACTTAGAGGGATAATAATTACAATAATTACTCGTATTCATCATAATTTGTTAAAATGTCGTATAATTTGGGGAACAAATGAGCAATGCTATCCCCTATATGGGAGAAGAAATCCTTGTAGAAGATGACTTCCCTACGGACAGACTCGATGAAATCTAACCAGACATTAGCATTCTGCTTCTGTGGTAACTCACGAGGGTAAATTCGTTTGATGACAATGGACAGTGAATCCTATGAAACAAGTAAATAATATACATTATTGAGCAAATCAAATATATAAATATATGTATTCATATAAACCTACTCCGCTATCATTCCTCAATAATATTTTAAATATGTTGGCTTGCATGCCACGAACAACGGACTCTGGAGGAAGAACAAAGCTAGAGGTCTCCTTCCATACTTTTTGACGAAGATAGTCGAGGTCAATCACGGACTTCCCGTCAGGAAGAGTTAGTAGGGAGGGAAGAAGTGCTTTGAGAGCCTCAGGGTCCTCTTGATCCGGATAACTCATGCCTTTTTCATAGAAATAGGATATAGCACAAAATATACATAAATATTGTATTATTAATAATAATAATAATAATTTATTATTTAGTACAATCCAAGGTGTACTACTACGTCATGCATTGACGTATAAACTACACAAGTCCTTTTGAACTACTATAAATTATACTAACTTATAGTATATGTACAATAATATATTAGTTACTTATGTAGATATCGGTTTAATTAAATTAATGCGGATTGAGATGGCTAATAAGGGAGTAGTTTATTAAGGGGATTGAGGAATTTTCAAACTGGCCGATTTTCAAGGGTCTCACAACATTCATAAATGTTGTATTCTTGGGAGGGGAACATCGGCCATCGTATTGTACCTCCCAACGCAACTGCGCCCATATATAAGAAGAACGATGGTGTCAATACTAATATTAGTATGACTTATAATAACAAGTGATCATCATTGATGTAGATTGTAGAAGATTTTTGTACAAAATTCATGGCTATATTAATAAAAAGGGCAGCAATACACACACTTGTGTAGGTGTTGGTGCTATAATGCAATACTAATAACTAATATTATGTATGTACCTTTGTAGAATTCCTCTTACATACACACTCTTGTTAAAATCCCATTATAAATAGCGCAATCAATTGCTATTTATTAATATTAATAAGACGTATACATATGTAATAATAAGTCATAATAACAGAAGAGTTGTTATCAAAAGACAAATAGCACTCAGGCAGGGAGCAATGCACATATATACATACATACATACATATATTCTAATATCCGGATCTTAAACAATATGATCAAACCTTATGATAAATTATTTCTTTTCTAATTTATTATTATTATTATTATTATTTTACACACTTATCAACTAACTCTCCATTTTATTTTCGCAAATCTTCGGTCAATGACTCTTTCATTTATTGTTATTCTTCTTCTTATTGTTATTATTATTATTACTATTATTATGTATGTACAAGAAAGAATTATACAAAGTAACTATAATATGTATGTAGTATACCTATTATAGACATAGCACTACATAAGTTTGTATAGATCTAGCTAGGTATTTATTTATACATAGGTATAATATTGATTATTACTATAAGTCGATATTTTAACTTCTACACTCACTCAACCTCTCCTTCTCTCCCAGATTCAAAAGTGAATTAATTAATTATTAATGTATAAATAATAATATTTAGTATTACTTTTCTATTGTATGTATAAGATTGGTGTTTGACGAAAAACAATTTAAGTTATACACTTCATTTGATTCTCTCTCTCTTTTTATTATATATATATATATATATATATATAAATTAACTATTACGTAGCCGAATCATTGTAGAATTGCAAAATTTCATTGTAATAATTATGTGAAAATATGACTTGTAACATGTATAAATTTTGAATCATAACAATAAAGAGAGTGTGTGTTTGAAGGTACATATACACATCTCATTTATAATTACGTTTTACCTTGATTTTATGTATGTATTATGTATAATACACATCAAGTATATATATATATATACATATATAAAGACCATGAAAAAAAAAATAGAATTATATAATATGGAAAATTTATTTGATAGTTAAAAAAAAAAAGATGATGTAAGAAAGACAGAACAAAGTACCTACATACATATAATAATATGTATGTATGTATGTATATAACTCAATTTTTGACCTGTAAAAAAAACAAAAACAAAATACCTTCCCTCACTGCTTTAATAATAATAATAATAATAAAAAGAAGAATAACAACAAAGCATAAACTCACATATTATTATGTATGTATGTATATAGAAGTAGTCAAACATAAAATGATTTCATTATATGAACATATTTTGTGTGTAGACAAACTTTGTTTTTACAAAAGTCTTTTGCATTTATTTATTTATTTATTACTCCTTATATGTAGATTGGATCAAATTCCATGGAAAAACTGCCAAATACTACACAGTAGTAAATAAATAATAATAATAATTATTATTATTATCATTATTTATCTATCTGACAATGACTTATAATGACTATTAGTTATATACATGATGAGTACAAAGACTTGCTGCCTATGTTGTATCATGCACGCTTATGTCAATAATAATAATAATAATAACATGTTGTCCACTGCGCACCACAAGTGTCTTTTATTAAGATTATTGAGTTACTTAGTTATTTATAATAGTTAATAATGCTCCTCTGGCTTGAAGAAGAGGCGTATATATGTACATATATTTAACTATTTATGTAAAACATATATCAATAGTTCAATATCAATTCGTATTCATAACATTGAAAGACGTTTATTGTACATAATATTAAGTTTGACAAAATATTTAAGATAGTATTGACATAGCTGTCTGTATTCAATGTACATACAGCATACTACATACAGTGTGGCAAAGACTCTACCGAGAAAATGGCTCTTTTTTTTCTTCTTTTTTCTTTTTCCCTCTCTCTCTCTCTCTCTCTCTTTCTCTAGCAAACTCTTTTTAACCACATAATATATACATAATTATAGTTAAAATCTACGGTCTTTCTCTTCTTTTATAATATGTAATAATTAACCTTGCCATGAATGTACAGTTGGGTATGTTACTTATACTTATATGTACTTAGACTTATGTGTATGCAGTGTGTAGAGAGGGGCGAATGATAGTAATAATAATAATAATAATAAAAACACATACATACACAATCTCTCTCCTTCTCTCTCTCTCTCTCTTGTGAAACTCTTGTTCTTTTCATTTTATGTTTAAATACAAAATGTACATTCCTCCATTTTTCAATTCTTTGTTCCACATGAATCGTCGTCATATTATTAAATTTATAAAATATGTAGAATAATTATTTGTCAATGTACGATTGTTTATTTATTTAAACTATAATATAATATACCTCCTGATTTCATGACTCTAGCTTCTGGACCCATGGCCCGAATAAAATATCGATAATGACAATTATTTACATAATAATCATACGTAATAATATTAACATGTAATAACGGTGATAGATGGCAATTAAAAATTGCTATTCATCCATAGCTAGATGTCGTTGACCATTAATTATTATTATCGATGTCACTCCCTCCTCCCCACAATATTCAGCTCCAATCATGATCCCCCATTATGCAAAAATCATGACGTCACCAAATGGGTCAGTTATAATTTGTTAACTGCTCTATCCACCATTTTGATAAAGTGGACGGCAATCATTAATCATTATCAATCTACAATCTACTTAACTCTAGTACTTATAGACTCCCAAGAGACGAACAAACGTAGTTAATAACAATAATAAGGTACTAAGTAACCTTCTCCACCGTCCATGATTCGGATCCTGATTCGGAATCCCCTTCACTGCTAATATCTATCAGCTACTACGTACGTCACTCATTAAATTAATTATAATTAATACATATTCATTTCTCTTCTCCATTTTCAAGTGCATTCAACTCAGAAATCATTTCATCATCATCATCATCATGATCCCTTTACGGATGCGCCTTTACGGAAAGAAGAAGAAGAGTGGACCCCCCCCCCTTTCTTTGTCTTAGCATGAGGAGGGAAATCATCTCATAATATTAGTAGGTACTCATAGTCACTTCGTTGTTATTATACATGTATGTATATAATACGTACCTAATGCTACGTATTATTATATATAGGTATATATAAATCAATTTCCTCATATGCATACATGAAATGTGTACGCCGTCGTCACTCACACTCACTCACTCCCTAGTTGGTTGGTTGGTTGGTTTGTTAAGTGAACGCTGAGACTCTTTGTTCCATTTGCTTGTTGTTGTTATTTTTATTATTATTATTGCGAGAAAGGATCCTCATCCTTGAAAGTTAATAATAAAGGGAAAAGAAATTGTATATCTACATACCTACATATAAATACTATATAAGTAATATGTACACTGTACAATGTTAAATGTACATATATGGCTTGAAAAATGCGCGTGTGATTTGTAAAGTCGTGTCCTTCAGGCTTTTATGATGATGATGATTATTATTATTATTAATACTCCTCTCTTAGCTCCATGTATGTATATTTTTATAATTACATGCATACATGTTATTATTATAAATATTTTTATATGTACATATAGATTGATACATACCTATTTAAAAAGATTATCTGTTTTAATAACTATTATTAGGTGGGTAGGCGATGGAGACAAAGTATTATTTCGTCACTCATAAATCACTTCTCTCATATTTCTGTTTCTACATATATGATATATTTATTTATTTACATATACGTATAGTACAGGAAAAGACCAGTCAGTAGAATTTAATTGGAAGGAAAATAAGCCATTTGTGGTTTATCTAATCATTTGATCATAGCATGTACCTATCATATACATATTATGTGATGATAATAATAATATTCCTTCCTAAAGACAAGAGTGCCAAATATGCAATACTTCTTCACATTTAATGCTACTCTGTAGGTAGTATTATCTGCCTATAATACCTAATCGAAGGTTTTTGTGCTTCTTCTCCCTTTATGATATTTTGACATTACAGAAGACATGTATCTACATACATACCAAGTATGTATGTATGTATGTATTATAGTAGTTGTGTATGGAGGGATAAATGACTTATCTACGAGGATGTAGTTATGCCATGTCAACACAAAAGCAATCTTGAACAATAATCAAGAAAATGAGAATACAAAGTAAACTAATACAAAGACACCACTACATAAATGCAGTAAATATTGGGGGGAGGGGGGGAGAAACATTTCATGTCCTCTCCGTCAATTGTGACTTGGGATTTATTGGAGCTAATGAGCGCCATTTGGAGTGCCTCCAAATGATATATCATAATAGTTTTTAAATCGAATGGGAAATAATAATTAATTGAATACTCGGGGGGGCAATCCAGGGTGTTTTTTCTCAAAAATCATTATGTTACTAAAGTGTTGACAAACCACCTTAATGTTGCCTCCGAGTATACATATATTTATATACATAGCCCATAGGTACATAATACAATATGTAAAACAAATGCACATACATAATAGTAAACAGGTGTGTTTTGTTGATGCTTCATTCCAATTTTTGTAATTATTTATTCACTCCAATCTTTTCTATATATATATATCAATGGATAGTTTCCCTTGTATTTTAAAAGCTAATTCTATTTGTATTTAATCAACAACAATTATCACAAAGCCATTTATCAATGTATAAACGTAAATTGATATTTTACATCCGCTTAAACTAGATGTTTATTTATAAAGAGATTTCAATTGAAATCCTTTGTCATTATAACATAATATTAAACAGATCTTTTAGAGTACTTATAAAATCAAGGAGTGAAAATGCTCTTACGTATGTGTGAGTGTGTTTATTATTTAGTGCCTATGTAGTATGTGTACAAACATATTTATGACTGAGTGACAATTGTTCTTATTGATAAATGTATAATATGTGCATCATCTGTACTGTGTAGGGGATTCGTTTGTTCATCCTTCTTGAACCAAAATAACAGCATAGAGTCAAATAGGAATCAAGGAAAAACTTGGTTTATTTATTAAATACTCACTTGATTCATTTATTTAGCTGGCCCATGATTATCTTACGTAACTCCCTTCGCATTATTATTGATTGAACCAGGTAAACGGGGTTAGATAGAAGATACAAACATATTATTATTATTAATATGTATGTACTGTACATGTAACACAGGCAGCCGCCCATAGGTACATAAGCAGGGTGAATGTTCATCAAATACATACGTTTACCGTACATACGCGCATGATTAAATGAGGTGTCGCACTGTATATGTTGTGTATATAGTATGTACTAAATATTATGGGGAAGAGGCAAGGTTTCTCTCTTTGAGTAACTCTCTGTAATATTTTTTTTTTTATAATTTTTTTATTTTTTTACTATTTGATACATGAGTAAAAGTAGATACATAATAATATACATAAGTAGGTCATTTCTTTGTCATTTGTGTGAGTTGTGAGTTTGATTCATCTCAATTGAACTAATACAATTGAAATACTTTTCTTTTTCGGTTATTAAACATATTTTACCTTCTCATATATATATATATATAGGCCTAATTTTTATGCCTTGTATGTACATATATATATATATATAGGTTATTTTTGAAATCATGTAGAGAGCTAACGAAAAAAAATGCCACAAATGTTTTGAAGGCGTCACACTAAGGTACAATGTACCTTATAGATATTATTAAGTAGATATTTAATTTGATAGCATTATATATCATGACTCTCTATGTTATATAGTCATTATTTATGTAAGTACATACAACTGATATCTAACACTTGAATTGATAGGATTATCATTTCAGTTCCTGGAATTATGAATTGTTCAAAGCTTTTGAATTTATCCATGTTGGTTTCATGAATAAATGAATGCCATTCTCATGTCCTTTCTCTTTGTTTAAACATTAAATAGGTATCTTAATCTTTCTTACAGACTCCATTGCTGCCACTAATATTAATATGTAGGTAAATATCGTTCTTGAGTAAAGAGGGAGCACCTTCCCCGCTAGCTACCTATATTAATGTACATATATTCCCTGTACATATTATGTACTCGGTTCAAATCGAAATTTGCTTATGAAACAAAATGGTACATACCTACATATTATTATAATTAATGTGACTGACTGAGAAGTGAAAATCTTTTCTATTGAGGAGTGAAAAGGGCGCTGTTTTCTTTTTGATGCATATCTACTATGTATGTATGTACAATATACGTAGTTGTTCATTGTTATCTATGTATGTAAAAAATTTGAATTGCATATAATGATGATAATTAATTATTATTATTATTTGTCTAAAGATTGTCATCATTTTGGCTCTTTATATCATGCATATACACAAATTGTGATCCTACGTACATAGGTAGGGATGTATGGAATAGCGGATGTGAATGGACGTAAATCTCTCTAAAATACAATGATTTGTGGATGCAAGTTTTTATCGAAGAGAAAGAAAAATAACTGTAGAGGTCACAAGGATTTTTACTTGCCCGCTTGCCTATGTTAGGCAGAGAGGGAACACATATTCTGATCGATCTGATTGATATCTTGAAAATTATTTAATACAGCTGCCGTGTTTGGTCAACTATTATATGTATAATTGAATTAATAAATAGCAAAGAACTATTCAGTCTATTAAATTTATGGCTGTTTTTTGTGTAAAGATTACCAAAGTTACCAGCTGAAGGCAATGAAACAGTTTTTTTTTGCCATGACTTGTAACCTCTAATTATATGTAATATGTATATTCTTCTCTATCTATGGTTTTTATTGTCTAAGCAATAGATAATTTTGGGTGTATGTTAGTGATGTATCGAATAGAAATATGCGGATAAGGACATCAATATTTGACATATTTTACTCATATGGATGTGTCTAAAATGCGGATAATTTGCGAATGCGAGCGTTCGATACATGCTACTGTAATGTATCGAATATCTAAAAATGAATGTGGATATTATTCCGTGGAGTCAAGTGTTCTTTGAAGGAGAAATTATTTTTTTTCTCTGATGCTGTATGAAGTATTTACATACAAATTTAGAAATATGCGGAATTGGATTCGATACATCATTACTACAATAATACAAATGTGTTATGACGTATCAAATCCAGCTTGAATCATGATGAATCCATAGGAAGTGAAGAAATCGAACAACAACTGACGTACATAATTTATAAATAGATACTTAATATCTACATATAAATGGATATATATGTATATATAATAAGCATTGCTATATTGATTCATTGCTCGTAATTGAGAGAAAAAATCCTCATCAGTCAGTATAGTTTACAAGGAAAACAGTTAGTTTCGTGTGTGCAAATATATATATATATTTGAGGGGCACAGATAAAATATTTAAACTGGGAGCATTCAAGGGCGTTATTACATAAATGTTGTCAATCTTGGGGATTTGATTGCACCCATGATTTTGTCTTCTATTAAGAGCAATTTACATATGTAAATCTATGTAAATTGACAAAATTATATGATATATTTGATATAAGTATCTACTAAGCAATTGATGAGTGTTAATAATTACATGAACTGAAATAGCAAGGAGTCAGGCTCAAAGGTCACATCTACTTCAATTTGAAGACAAATCATTTTCTATCAAATGAAGGCAAAGAAAAACGAGTTTATTTTTTTGTTATTATTATTATTACTATTTTGTATGCATATCTCAATTTCATTTTGTTATACATAATATGTACAAAAATAATCATATGAACTCGTTGTAATTAGGTCAGAGTGTCCTTAAATGCTTTAAAATAATTTGTTTATTTCTGAATAATAAGCAATTTTTTTCTCCTTCTGTATTAATAGAGGGGAAGATTTTGTATCACCGTAATTGAGAGAGATTGAATTGGATTTGTATAGCCTGAGTCAGTGTTTTTCAAACTAGTAAAACATTTCTATCTCAGATGGATGCACTAGGACTCATTCGATAAGGGGACAGATAATATAATTATTTGGGGACTAAAAAATTGTTAACCCATCAAATTGACAGATTTTTTTTCTACTTCAAATTAATTTCTTAGGATCCTTATTAAAATAATCACATTAAAGTCCAAAACTGGCCCCTTCAGCAGTAGCTGCATGGTTTTCTTCGTTACAAAAGCGAAGCAAATAAATCATTTATTAGGATTTTGAGAAATAATATCACAGAGTTTTCCATATTTGATTCTTAAATGTTGGGTTCCGTTTTATTATATTCATGGCCGATTTTGCACTAAATAAGATTTATACTAGTTTTAATATTAAATGACAGTTAAAAGTGATGTCATATACCTTAAGTTACGTTGATTATATCAGAGTGAAATAACTTTCAGAATTGGCCGTTCAGGCCACACTTGGTTTTTTATGGTTCAGCAATAAGAAACTTCTCATCTTTAAAAAAAATATTTTTAGATTAATCGGTATTTAGCAACTTTGGCTGATTACCTATTAATCTAAAACTGCTTCAAATCAGTGGATTGAATTGGCTTATCGAAAAAATCGAGAAAAAAATTTGTTGTAATTATTGTTTTATAATTTATAAAAATTAATACATTTATAATTTTATTATTAATATTTTTTTATAGTTTTTATAACATTTAAAATTTTAAACCACACAATTATTTTTTTTAATTAATATGTATTTTTGTACAAATAAAGGATGATAGATCCTCGATAGGGTGCACTTGCGGATGTTTTACTGAATTTGTTTCCAAAAAATTATAAGTAGTTTAGAAAAGTTAACATGCTTCTTAGTAATAAAGTAATAAAATATTATATTGTACTCAGCGGTACTTATTTTTAGCGAGAAAAAGAATGACAGCAAATTCAATGGCTATCCTGGGCCCTGTTTATGGTAGCTACGGTGCTGAGTGTGCCTCATAAAGGGGAAATGGAGCAACTCTAAAAATGAAATTATTTTCTTTATTTAAAAAGAAGGTCCAGTTTTTAAGTTTATGGAATAAAAATATCAGTTGATTTCAGTACCTTGAGTCTTGCAACTATTATAAGTTGCTATTGTACATTATTTAATATTGTCGAATAACGATCAGTAGATAAGATGCAAAGGCACCAGATAGTGATTGCGGGCACGCTCTCATACCTCAACAAAATGCCCATCCCTATCTATACACCATAAATGTAGGTCTCAGTTAAGAGGTGATGCCTAGAGCATTTTGTTGAGGTGAAAAAGTGTGCCCGCGATGACTATCTGGTCACTCTACATTTTATCTTTCATCGTCGTGTTTTACATACATACTTTTATACTACCTCATGGGGAAGTGTCTCAGAGTCTGAGAGACTATTTCATTTAAGAATCAAAAAGTTCTAAAATGTGATAATTTCATTAGCAAGTAATATGATTTCGTAATTTGTTAAGCAATATTTAATTACTCTTTTAATTATGGACACCTATGTAAGCATGTACATAGCTGCTGCTACATACATTAGTTCAACAATATTATTATGTGAGTCTCTGACATCTCTCGTTGATTAAGCGATACAATTATTATTAGAGTTGAGTTAATGAAGCAATGTATGCTCATAAAATATACTAGATATTTTGACATAGCATTATGTAATTGAATTTGATTTTTGATACGAAGAGCTGTGACAATAATATTTATCTATTAAAATCCCTTTTTTGTATTCCAGATCTATCCGGAAATTAACTCTGATTAATATATACATTGTACATACATGAATGATATTCTTATCTCTAAATATGTATATACATAATGGAATTCATCACTATGTATGTCAATAAACCTTTATATATTTAGATCCGTAATTGAATCAACTGTCCATCAATTGATTTATTAATAATATGTTCATAATAGAAAGTTTTGGAGGTGTATGTACATTAGTCTGTCCCATTTTCGGGTGATCTATAATTTTATATGCTCCAAAGAATTTTCTGATGCTTACTGATTAAAAAATGAGAATTGGAGAATGTTTGCCTTCAAATACCATTTTTGTGACCTCTTAAGCCATTTGAAGTTTTACAAAATAGCACTTTTTGAGCGAAAATGAGCCGTTTTCAATGGGCTTGAGAGGTCAATTTTGAAGCAATCAAGTCCGAATATTTCTGAATCTCTTTTGAGAGCTATCTTGCCAAAAAAAAGTCGACCAAAAAACTATAATCTACTAGAAATCTAAGACTCACGGTAGAGCTACAAAAGTAGTATCTCGCAGAAGGATTGCGAAATCAGCTGAAATATTTCTGCGCGCTAATATTTCAGTCTTTAGCACTTGGTTTTTAGTAGCTCTACCGTGAGTCATTTAATAAAGCTGACCTTTTTATTCGGAAAACGACAAAACGTTGGACTGGTGTGTTCCACTATACACCTATTGAGTTTTTCTACTCTAAAATTTCTACTGGTGGCTTGGACTTACCTGAACTGAGTGTGAATTGTGTAACTTTGCCCTTAACACCCGAACACTGCACTCAATAAAAGTAATGACCCAGTTTATGGGGCAATTATTAAACTTAATCCCCAATTATTCCAACAAAGAACTGTTAATGTTCGTGGTACTAATTGCCTAAATAAAGAATCTCTAGCTACCCTGTACTCTTCCTCGTTATATCAAAAGGTAGATACCCGTGGGTTGAACAGTACTAAACAGGGCTCTAGAAACTTCCAATTTCCTATACGGTCAGATATAAATGCTGCTAACCATGAATTTACCGCTGCTGCGCAAATAATGGCTGGTTGTGTTTCAACCAAGGCTAAGCACATCAATTGATTACAATTTTTGTTGTACCTACCCATATAAGGTCTGCAATCTCTCACATATTCTGCAGGACTGTCCTTCAGCACAAAAACTTGGGATTGAAAGGAATGACATCTTGCAGAAGATGATAGTTGACTCACTCACAAGGGCTGGCTTCACGTGTAAAATTAACAATCATATACCACTCTCTCCTACATTTATTAAGCCATACATCATTGCCACTAAAGGACCAAAGGTCCCCGTCATTGACCCTACAATTTTCTCCTGCCATTACAGGAAGCCTATAAACCAAAAACTGACAAAAATCTAAATCTGCAATTATAAATTCCTTCAATTTAAACTTTAAAGAGCAGCAGGTTGATTATGAAGTTATTCCGGTTGCCTATAATTGGTGGGCCATTCTTTCCCCGTCATCGGTAAATGCCTTACAAAAACTGTGCAATACGTCTTTACTGTACATATATTACATATACCCATTTGAGAGTTCTTACATCTTCTCATTGGGCAAGTACCGGGATGCCTCATCACATTAGAATACCACATAAATAACCAATTAATTCTTATTTTGTATCTGTTAATTTCATTGCAACACATATATACTTTCAATTGTAAATATCTTTGTATATTATTACTAAGATTTTTTTTAGTGTGTTGCTTTACATGTTATTTTATTCCATTTTTCACTTACATTACTTAAATAATCGCACTGTGCAACCATGTCTTTACAAGACAATAAATACTTGATAGGGGGTTCATGGGAAGACACTGCCGACACAAGTATTACTATGCTATTATAAGCAAGCAATGTGCCCTGTGACCGGGCCTTAAAAAACGTCAACTATTCCGTGTTCGGCAATTGTTTTCCCATGGGTCTCACGTTTCTATTTTAGTGGGATTGAATGAAAATTTACATATGTAGATGGATCATTTCTTTTTGGTTTATGAGTCTTCGAAAGCTGTGGGTCTCAGCTTCTGAATGTATTTCTTATTAATCCATTTTATGTAATATTCAAGGAGTTATTTAAGTACACCCTTTTTGGCCGACTTTTGACCCTACTCCAACCGTCTATACCCCCAGGAGTCCCTTTAGATCAAAACAAAGACTGGAAATGGAATTTGCATTAAATACACTAGCGGATCAGCATTTTTTAATTCACAAAACGGGTATCCCTCTTGGCTTAAATTGAAATTGAACTTGGAAAATGGGCTAAATTAGCTCAAAAAGTAGGGTTCAATTTCTGTCGGAATCTTGGGAGAAAAAAAGTTACAGATTTAAATTCAGTGTGCAAAACTGAATTACTTTTACCCCTAAGGATTTTTGACATTTCAAATTTGTTGACCTGTGTTATCAGAGCTGACAAAATATTCTTACGACTCCACAACATAGGTTGGTAGTACTTGTCTATGTTATTCTAAAATTTTTCATCAATTGCTGTTCCGGGTTTGCCTTCAAACTAAGTTACTGTGTGTAGAACCAACACCTTTTCTCTGTTCTATCTATTATTAAGTCTGAATTACGAGGAAAACTCTAAGAGATCTGATTATTATAATTCTCTTTTTGTGAACTAATATGCAATGATTTTTATAAATAATTATAAGCATTATTATTTATAAATAGTATTTATTTGATTAAAGTAATAAAGAAAGATTTAAAGAAGAGAAAAGTATCAAACCGTCATAGATATGGTTTGATTATATTCTCAGAGTATATGAAGCCTAATGATTGAGGATCAATTGCTTAATTTTGAGGGGTTGAAAATATAAAAGGTTTTCCTGGAATCAAAGTCAGCCTTGGAGTCACATAGTTTTAAATTGTTGAGTCAAGTGACAAAATATCTTTTAATTCTATATACAATCCTGTTTAAATCAAATGTAGTACTTTTGATTTTACATACCCCTTTAAATTACGAATAAGTAAAGTCATTTACTTCCCTTCGTCATCTCAATCAAACCACATCCTTTCCGTATTTAGCTTGCATGTAACAAGTCCCTGTCAAATCTAAAGTTACAGTTTAATAACACTTAAGACGTAAGGTAAAGCGTCGCGTCGCGAAGCTTCTTCAGACTCACTTTATGAACATGTGACTATAAAATTTATGCTTAAGTTCACTTGACTTTTTAAGCTAAATGGACGCACGTATGTTCTTCCCTTTTCTCTTCCATCGCGTCGAGCTTTTTTGTGCACTCGCAACCTCAACTCTCAAAAGAGAAAGGAACCATTTGGAAAAACAACTGATTGCTGCTACCCTTCTGTATTTTCCCTGTTGCCAACTTTTTAATACTGGGTAGAGTTATTATTTAGATATACTATGCATTTATAAATTCTACCAATCACAAACCAATATTTAATACTTGTATAATATTCGAAAATTCAAAAAAAGGGTGCACAATCCTTGATTTAATATATTTTTTATATATCAAAATCATAAATTATAATAACACCCTTTTCGAGTTCATAAAACGTAGAGTCAACTGCTTTAAATCAGAAGAGTTACTAATGAAAAACAGCTCAAGGGAGAAGTCATAGAGTATTTTTGCTTATCCAAAAAAAGCTCTTTGTTCAGACTGCTGCTTACCATGTACAAATATTTATTATAGGTTGGGTCTCTACTTTACTTGCGTGTAAATTGTAAATCGCATAATGTTTGTGAAAGGTTCTCTAGATAAAATTTTGCGGCGCAATACCTCTCCTTACACCGTATTGTAATTTCCCTTTAACTCCAAACTCGTAAGTGCAACTCGAGTCTGAGCTCCTAGCTCTGGTACATATACATGTCAAATATATAATTGATATAATTATTGAGTTTCGATACATATTTAAAATGCAATAAATATTGAGAATAAGCTCTGTTGGACTCATTTACATGTATGTGTCGGTTTAAGGAGGGATAGCATAGCAAATAAGTGCACGGGCTCTGATTCCTTAATATTTGAATGTCTTAATCATTTTGAACGAGGGTCACGTCAACATTACGAATGATTAATGGTTGCCCTCAAAGGGTCATTTATAACTATAAAACACCACCAAATTTGTAGATATAATGCAGTCAAATGCAAATACGAGAAAACTAGATACTACCAAAATGTTGCACGTATCCAAAGTGTATTGATTAATTTTGAAAAAAAAATGTGTTTTAAATAACACACAGTTATTTCTGTACTAAGTTATTAACTAAATACTTCTAAGTCTATCTAAAATCAGTTTTTGTTTTTGCTTATGAAGATAGATAAATAACGATTAGTCCACCAATTTGAGTGAGTTAAAAGTGAAATGATGGTGAAATATATTGAATTAATGAACAGTAGCCAAACCACCTCTCTTGAAATCTAGACAATAATTGGACTCTAAGGGATTAAGATCAGAGGAAAAAAAAACCCAAAAAATTATATTTCTTCTGCTTTGATTTAGGTGTTGAGTGCACGATATTGAAGGTGTAGAGATCAAAACCAATCTCGAGAATATCATCATTATCTAGTAGCTTTAAAAACTGTTTTTCTCTGAAAAATTTATATTAGTGTTCCTAAATTATCCGAAGTCATTTACGGATACAAAAATTTGTTTCTGGAAAAAGTTGATCCATTCTAAATTTTTCTTTTATCCTGGATTTGTCCGTATGTAATTAATAATATATTGCAGACCACGAGCTTCATATTCCTGATTTAGAAGATTAAAAATCATAAATTGCGTCCATGTATTTCCAAGTTAGACTTATACGGATAAAAAGCTATTTTTTATTATTATTGAGTCTAGGGACTGTTTGAATGGGGAGCTTTTGGGGACTCAAATCCCCCAAAATGTTAAAAAGTTGAAATAATAATAAATATTTTATTAAATATGAACTTTTTGAAGCCTCTTTTGCTCAAGAACTCTTCTTGATCAAGACCAACTTCAAGATCCTGAAGGAGAGCCTCACTCAGCTCGAAGAAAGACTGTCTTTTATTCAGGCCTTCTCCATTCTATAAGATGATGAGTAATATTGGGTCAGTGCTCATCATCTGGGGAGAACGTGCCTGGCTTGAAGGAAGACATAATAGTGAATTTCAGCTGTGCCCCCCATAACATTTGTGAACTGTGAGAGAGCCTTCAGAATCTTCAAAGACCTCCTTACCAACAATAGGAACATGGAAAAGGAGGACCACCTGATGGATCAGATATTATTCAATGGAGCAAGTGACGGCCTGTATTTTATCTTACAAAAATGCACTCTAATTTGCATTAAGGGAAGTCACTACTCGAATTTTTTTCTTCTGAACTAAATGAGGGATATGATCCAAAACTTCAATATATATCAAGTTACATTTGCTGAATTCAAATTTACCAACAAAAATTTAATTAGGCTATTAGGTTTCCATGGCAACCAATTACAATAAGCCAAATAGCTGTTTCCTGAACAGAATGCCCCATTTTTTATTAGAGTGACAAAGTCAAGTAAATTTGATATCAAATTGTTCAACACAGCCTACCGACTGAGAGTATCTAGTTTATTTTCTCACATCGTACAAATAACTCATTCTATTTACCTAAACCTGAAGAAATTCAATTTTTGTCACTAGTCACATTTGTAAATTGATGACAGTCATCTCTATAGTACATCATATGAGAAAATAAATGGCCTAGTCTCATTCTCCAATAAAAATACAATAAAATGATGTATAGCTTTGCTGTATAGCATGAATTATAAGAAAATGGGGCATTCTGTTCAAAAGAAACTTTTCGATAATTTATGTTCCGAGAAAAAAGGTTGTAAAGTTTGAACAAATGTACGTAGCTTGTCTATAAACTGGCCAATGAGAAGGCAAATCTCTTTTTTAAAACTATATGATATACAAAGGAGAGCTACATCTTTGAGTAGCTCAATCTTTGTGCTTCAGATTGATATGCGGGGAAGCAACATCGGATTCAAAATGGCGTGGAAGGCTAGGCCTGATTACGGTAACTGATTTGTCAAACCGGTGCAGTTACATACTACCTGCAACATTATAATGCCTCAAATAACCCCTTTTCATCCCATTTTTCGATATAAAAAGGTCTGAATCATAAAAAGCAAGAAATTATCTAACTTTTTGTATACAAAACATAACTTTCAAAATTTGACTCAAAAACGCCATACTTCGAGTAGTGACCTGCCTTAAATAGTTACCTTGCAGTTGTCATCCAAGATTGAAGAATTACACTTTGTCCAGAATATTTTAATTATGAGTAAGATTGACCCGGTACTCTGGAATAAACTACTTATCTCCGAGATGTATATTATGTTTCGTATTGAATGAAACCCCTTTAACCTTATTTTTGTATAACTGCTGTAGAGACTCTTTCACTCAGGGTCAGCTCTCGAATATAGATTTCTGGTTTTTTTTATAACTACATTTCTGTGCACAAAAGCAAACGGTATATATTTGTTTATTATTGTACAATCCCTTCCACTACTGAATATTACATAACATCATTCAATTCTTACTGAATGATTCCCTTTTAAATTTAGTTTTGTAATTGTTATTAAATCAAGTGTGATATTGAGGTCATTCATAGATTATGTCTCCACAATTATATGTATATACATAAACATATGTATACATATATAATTCATTTTTAAAATACCAGTCATTTGAATAAAATCGTACATAGACATTATATTATCATTTCGATCTTTGTATGTGTTGTATTTTTTTTGTGTAGACTCTTGAATTTTGTAAAGTTTCATTGAGGAGTGTCTACAAAAAAAAATTCTTATGAAATCCTTCTGCTCTTAAACCTATAAACTTGGGGTGGTAGAAAAAAAAAACTCCCAGCTGTATATAAATAGTTAAGGCCAACAAATTTACCAGAGCCGTTGTGCTCACCCCTTAGTGCCACAGAATAATACTTAATCATCCCTGAGACAAGTTAAAAATTACACCTTTAACTAATGCAAGATCATATCAAACTTGATTTCATCTCATTTATTTATTGCAACTTCTGTATAAAGGGATCTCAACTGAGACGCACATTTCCGCATGGTGATTTCCCTTGCGACCCCTTATTTTTATTACTATTAAAGCCAAGAAAAATAAAGTATTTTATTTAGAGATTGACCAACTTTCGGTTGGCCCTGACATTTGGAAATTTGCACTGCTATCAACTGACTTTAAAATCAACTTTGTGTTTTTTAATCGATAATTGCTTTGAATGATTTTTTAACATTACTTCTCTTTAATTGAGGTTAAAATAGTCCTGCACCCCCTTGTTTGAAAACCACTGCTCTGACGTCATAATATATTTAAAGTTACAACTTATGCTAAGACAATAAAGGTTTAAGAGAAGGGGGAATGAAGGTAATTGACATGAGGATTGACATTCCTATAGGTAATTAGGCACTACTTGATAAGTGTTCTATGGTCATAGTTCCATTTTTCTTTTGTAATATTAAAAAATCAAAATTAAACGATAGTTTCAATTGATAATAATAAGATGTTAGGAGAAAAACAAATGCAGCTTGCTTATACGCAACAGCTGTCGTTGGATTTTGAGCTTGACATTTTTAATATGATTTTCAAAAGATCAAAACATAATAATGTGTATATTGATTAAGAGCGGGGTTTTCAAAAACTGAGGGCCCTGAGAATAAAAAATATTATTTTTAAAAAAATCAGAATTATTATTATTACTACTAACCTAAAAACAGCAACACGCCGTTTAATGCGTTCATTGAATTTGGCATATAATTATAATTAAAGTTACAACTGTTGGGAACGTCAAAACATCATGGAGCTCATATGACCTTACCTGAACCAATCATTTCCCCAAACTTTTGATTTCATAAACAATCCTATATTGGGCCTCATAAGTCTTCAAATCGTATTTTGGTCTCAAAATCAACCGCCAGCAACCTTGTATGTCAACAGTACATAACTTATGTCCTTTTAAGAGTCTAAATATCTTACCCCTTTCCTCCTGATGTTTCCTCTAATGCTGAGTCAAACAAATGAAGGAACCTTCTCTTCCCCCCTAAAATGGAGAGTCATCGAGGAAATTTTCCGGTTTTTTTTTTAAATTAAAGTAGGTTCACACTAGAATCAAAGAAACCACATTTTTTTTTTTTTTAAATCCCTCAAAACCTAAGATTTTGTATAAAGTGAATAGCATTACCTTCTACTCATGTAATTTGTAGACATAGTTAATGATGTTAATGATTGTAGTTAACCTCTCATGAATGATTAATTAATTATTATTGTGTAACTTATTTTTGGGATGAAATCCTAATACAAAGTTGGTAGCAGAAATTCGAAGGGATTATGTGCATATACATATAAAATTGCGCCATAATGAATTCTAGCCTTTTTTTCAATAAATACATTCTTCCTTGGGATTTTTGGAATCATTACAACATTAATTACATACATATATGTATAAGTAACATATTATTTCTCCATCTAATCACCCTTTGGTGAGAGGGTGGGTGAATGAATTCTACAAGTTCACAACAAGATCAGGAGGAGATGGCTCAAAATAAGAATGGTATCACAAAGTGCATTAGTAATATGCGGATCATTATATTATTGATAAAATGTGGAACAAGGGATAATAACTATCCAAGGGGGGATCTTGAAAGAAAAAAAAGGAATGAATTAAATATAGTAGTTCTAGATTTGAAATGATGAGATTGCAATCCATACAAAGTTAAGACATTTAAAGATAAATTCTCAAATGACTCTTGAATATATGTAAATGAGGTGAGCAACTAAGCGGATGTTCATTTTCAACATTTCATACTTGATATGTACAAAGAAATAGGCCCATTTTGGCTCATCATATTCACTCACTATTTTGCACCATGATATTTTGAGCTGTTCACTCACTCTTTGTACAAATGTTAATTATACATATTATATATATATATATTGTGTCCTTGCTATTTAAAAAAAAATAAGATGCGTTCCTCTCTCTCTCTCTCCTTCTTTTATGTAACCTCGAATCATTTCTAATATATGTATAATTTTGCACAGAAATATTTGTATATATACATAATATGTAATACTATGTATGTATACAAACATCACTGAACGAAGGAACTTCCTTTCAAAAAAAAAAAAAAAACTAAAAAAAAAGATACGTATTTATGTAAAAGTTCTATATATGTATTTATATGTGTACCAGTCGTGGTGGTGGTGGTGGTGGTGCTAGGAGTGAGTCGCGTTGATTATGAAATTTTTATCTATTTCTCATAGGTACATTTGTATATACCTATTAAATATATATATATATACCTTCCTTTTTATTATTATTTACGTCACTCATCATCATCATCATCGTCATCAATGAACTCTAGATTGTGAAATCAAAAACATACATTTGTGTATGTTACTCTCTGTTTGTAGTATCATAATAAGTATGTATATAATTATACATAAATCCCTAAATGATGAACAAATGTAAATTATTGAATTATGAATAGGTGTATATGTATGTATGTATGTATGTATAAACCTGTCAGAGATCATTGATATGTTGCTGTAAATTCATTTGTACATATATACATATATATATATATATATATGCATACTTAAATGGTTGGATGTTTATTCAGGTTGAATGGGACGTATTAAAATATTTAATATAGGGAGAGAACACATATTTAATTGACTGATTTTGACTATCAATATGAATAAGAGATAAAGTACGTACGCAATTTGGAAGAAAAGAAATTTGAGAAGAAGAAGAAGGGTGCGAATGTCTGAATAATAATAATAATAATAATGCCACCTTCTTCTTCTTCTTCTCCTCCTCCTCCTCCTCTTTTTCATGAAATAAAATATACTTTAAAGCAGCAATTAAGAGTATGTGTAGTGTAAGTAGACATATCAATAAGAGGTAATCACGTCATGACTACTGCCCTAGAAATCGTTTCCTATGATCACTTTAATCATTATTATTATTATAAAAGTCACGCAAGATTTGTAGCTCACTCACGGAATCTCATCTTTTCTACATATGTATAAGAGAGGGAAAAAATATCATCAATGAAATTCCCGGGTAAAAATATACACATCCCATATGCATCTTTGACATCAAAACATCCGAAACATAATCCACGAAATCAAACTTGGATGTGATTGACTTTCACAGTATGAGGACCTATCAAAGTTAAAGCCGTCTGGCATGCGTTAGTGCGTGCCTCCTTCGAAAAAACCCGATACATTTGGCGTATTTTCTCTTTGCTCCGTTCCCATCTTTACCGCGCGCTCAATCTATACTGAGTGTAACAATCACAAAAACTATCTTTAGAAGTTTTTGTTAGTACGAAATCTTATCTATTACACGCCATCTAGCGTAGTCCGAAATCACTTTCACACATTACTCAAGTCATCCATTGGAAGAAAAAAAATAATGGATTTCTTTAAACTACTTTTATACTACACCTATTCTGTACTAACATATACATATACAAAAGTAAGTAAGTAAGTAAAAAGAAAATCCTGACGTCATGCATGTATTTCCCTCTCTTTCTGTCTCTCTCTCTCTCTCTCTCCTCTAAATATTTAAAGTGGGCTAATCCGGTTACTAACTAAGTTTGCTCCCTCCCTCCCTCACGAAACCTTACTTTGTCATGACAAGGATAATCTCATAGTATCTTTATTTACTTTCTGTTTACCCTACAAAATAGCATGAGGGACATCACTCAACCTCTTGCATACTCTCAATGCATGGTGGGACGCCAATCAAATCAATAATAATGAAATTAAGCAAAACTTATTATTGTTTTGACTCTTGCCGAATATTCAAAGTATGAGAAAGCAAGCATTTGATACTCTTTCGCCAATGAAGGTCAGGCACAAATATTTACCAGTAATAATAATAATAATAATAATGAATTATGTTAAGTACCTCAGCTAAATATTATGTATCATACATACATACATACGTACAAAATAATATCTAACTAACTAAGTAAAAAGGGAGAAGAAAAAAAAAAGGGAGAAAAAAAGAAGAAGAAGAAAAAAAAAGCAACGCAGCATAGCACAAAATAACAATAAAAACAAAAATAATAATAATAATAAAAACAGAACGCGTACTCAAATTATTATTAATGTCGTCCGGCAAGGAGCGAGGGAATGTGGTGAGATGATGAGGATGGTAGTAGTAGTAACTAGTTACTACTACTACTACTAATAATACTACTATGTAGTTGTAGTGACTGTTTACCCTATGACGAGTGAGTGACTGAGTAAGAACTAAGTAGGTTAAGCCAAATCTGCCAGCCCGAGTCATCATTGTACTTGTTATTTCTACAACACATTTATTTCAGTGAATAATATATTTATTACTTTAAAAAATAGGGAGAAGAAGAAGAAGGGAAATGATTGAAAACAAAACGTACACAATATTATATCGACGACCTTTGTCGTTAATTTTCATAGCGTGGGTAGTCAAAAAAGGAGATATTTCATACCGTGCGTTCTTGGAGATGAGAGGTGGTTTTTTATTATTACTAGCATTGCAGAAGACAGCATTATTAGAGGTTATGAATATATATAAAGGTGGTCTTTTTTTTAACCATTATTTTTTATTTGATTTTGCAATTAATTAATTCATTCCTACAAATACAATTTAGAGCATAATTATCCGATGGCCGTTAGTTTAGAGTTATTTATATAAGTGTTGAGTTGAAGGGGATATGTACGTCATTCATTTGCATTTCTTTTTAATAATAATAATAATAATGTGACGACGACTAAGTTAATGCATGCACTTCTCTCTTTCGAGGTTAAACCACCAAGGAGGGGGGGGGGGGAATAACGCTTCATTTTTCTTTCTTTCTCTCTCTCTCTCTTTCTTTTTGTTGTTGTTGTTGTTCTTAATATATTTATTGTTATTATTATTGTTATAGCTAGCCTTGAGTGGTGAAGTGCCACTAATGCTATTATACCGACGATTGTACCTTCACTCCAATTGTAATAACAATAATCAAAAGAAGAAGATAATGCTCCAACTAAAGTTACTCATAGTCAGGGCCAGGGAGCTAGCTATCTATCTATACATAGATTTAATAATAACTGAAATCGACCTATGATACACACTAATATGAATGTTAATAATAATTCGCATTAAAATTTGTTAAAAGGAGAACGAGCGCGTTGCTCAATGCTGTCTCGTCACTGTTCATTATTTATATAATAAATAAATAATAATAATATATATATATCTAGATAAAGTATGTATAAATAAATAAATAAATATATATATACAAGTGTTGTATGAGGGGTAGGGTGGGTGACTTCCGTGCCATGATGATGACGACAAACCCGCTTTTACACAAAGATATTATGTATTGTTATTTAACTATGTACATATATAGATGGGTCTTATTCTTATTATTGTGTAGGTGGCTGCTGTTGATGCTTGCTTGCTTGCTTGCTTACTTACTTGCTTGGTGTTGTATCTATATATGTATCTATCCATCTATTGTTTTGAAGGAGAGATGATCATTACATTTTAGGCATTGTGTATGTACATCTAAATTCGGTTTGTTATCGGGTGATATTCAAACACACACTCGAAATAATAATAATAAACAGGTAATGAATGATGGCGATATGATGTGTAAGTTGTACCTACATACATTTGTACATAATAACAATAATAGTAATAATATGTGAACTGCTGCCTCCCTTCTTCTTCTTCTTCTCCTCCTTTTCTTTTTCGTCTTCTTGATCAGAAAAAGATAGAAGAAGAAGAAGGATGGTGGTGACTGATAGTGATAGTCAATGTTTATATGTACGTATGTATGTATGTATTTAGAATGTAATGCATAGCTAAAAAGGAATAAATGACCTTTAAAAGCAATGATGATGATGATGATGATGAGAGGGGAAGTGGAACAAAGAAGGTCACATGATCTCATCCTTGTATGCTTAACAAATAAATAAATAAATATTCAATAGATACACGTACATACATTTGTACAATACATATTCTTTCTTCCAGTGTAAGTAAGTAAGATTTATGTTGTACATATGTAAATAAATAGGTAGTTGGCCGATAGACTATGTATGTATCTAAGTGACACGAGGTCATCCCTCCCTTCTCACTCTATGGTGCACGCAACCTTTCTGTTTCTTTGAGGTAGTACATCTAATCTAATATTAATAAGTATGATCATCATTAAAATATTTTGATAATTATTATTATTATTCATGATATAATTACATATAATGTGACACGAGGTCAGAGCTCTCTCTCTCTCTCTCTCTTTATATATATATTTGTATATCACCCAACCTACAACTTTGATGTATTTTTTAAGGAAATGCCTTTGATATTTATTTTAGAGATTCACCATAATGTATGTATGTAATGTGAATGGAAGAGGGTGGGGGACTCATTCCCCTTCTCCCCCCCCCTTCCCCCTCTTTCTCTCACTCAAACACGCAACCTACGTCTAATGTTCCTCTCCTTTTCTTTGAATAGCCTCCTTACAATAATGGCTAATAATGATATAATGATCTATGTATAGGTAATTAATATACTATATGTATAGATAAATGAGAACCTCACGCAACCTTCCTGCATTTCCTTTGAATATCTTGCAAAAAGTCAATATTATTTTTTCAAACTGATGCTAGAATATAATAATAATATTAATAATATAGAATAAGGAATGGAATAAAGTCAGAGGGGGGGGGGGGGGGCTCATCAGTCATCCCCTTTCACCCTTTCTTCTTTGTATCTCCCACGCAACCTATCGCCTCGTTTATTTGTGTCTATTATATCAAGTTAAAAATTCATTCAGTGACCATCAGAAGCTAACATAACACAACTTATCCTCCTCCTCCTCCTCATCAAAAACAAGAACAACAAACATCATTCACACACACACAAGACTCAGTCACTCACTTACAGTTGAAGGCAGTTAACAAAAAAAAAAAAATGGAGAACTACATAAAATAATGTGTATGTACATACATATGTAATATTTATGTAGAAGAAGAAGAAGAAGAAGGTCTCCTCTTCTTTTTCTTCTTCTTCGTCCTCTTCTCCACCCCTTTTTTTTCTTCTTCTTCTTTTCAGCGTGCGCATATCAAATCGACAACAAATAAATATGTAACAACAACGACAACAACAACAATGAATAATACCTAGATATTATTTAATTTAGGGGTCGAGCACTTGAGAGGTCGTATATGCAAAATGTATATTTTATTTAATATCATGTCGTTTTGTTCACCGTTACATCTTTGTTTTTCTTTTTTGCACGTTTATGCCCATACATATAGTTTTTACCAGAATGACCGGATGTCTCTTTGAGACTGTCAGTATATATGTATAATTTTTAATATACATATATATATATATATATATATATATATAAAGGCTGGGACAGAGTGTTGAGAGAGGATAGTATATACTCAGGGAGTACAGGATGGTGGTAAGTCCCTCTTAATATATCTATATGATTAACCAATCCATTGAAGCCGGATCTGTCACCTTGTCTACCGTTATAATTGCTTTACTTTTGCACTTATATATATATATATATATATATATAAATTATGTATTTATTTGCTAACATGTGTGTGTATGTACTTTTATAGAATGGCGTAGCCAATTGGGGTAGGAGGGAGGGGAGACATTCCCTAGCAAAAAAATATTATAAATAATAATAACTGTTAAGCAGATTAAAACAAGTCTCAAAATTCAGAAGAAGACAATCAGTTGTAAAGATCAAAATGAAATTTTGTATGGGAAAATTTTGACTCGAAGGAACTTTAAAAAGAATTTGCGCGATCATAATAATTGTCACCACGATCGAAAGAAAAAAACGTAGCTAACTAAGGAGAGTAACACTATGTTTGGATTTCCAAAAGGATTGTTCCCACTTGTATTAATATGATTGACTGTTAAGTATTTGTTGTTGTTGTTGTTTTCAAAAGTTCCTTTTACACCTATCCCAAAAGTGGCTACGCCATTCTGCATAATTACATTTGCATGCAAACATATGTATATAAATAATTCTGAAAACAATGCAAGCATTAACAAACTTATAACGTTGGACAGAGTGACAGATCCAGGTTTAAAAGAATAATTAATTAATTATGTACCTAGCTATTTAGGAGTGACTTACTTTGCAGTCTCAATTCGTGCAATAGTTAAACACATATTCATTTGTTTTGTGTTGTGCCCTAGCTATTTCATAGAGTTATAACCCTTAACTTAATAAAACTAGGTACTTGGGCATTTTGTATCCAAGATCTCTTGGATAATCACCATACACACCTATATATATATATATTCTATTTCTTAGTTATTATTCTAATGAATCTTTGTCTATTTATGTTTGAAGATTTCATATTATGGAAATAATAATAATAATAATAATATGTTCATAGTCATGTTACACTTCTCTTTTTGCTTTTTTTTCCCTTCTTCTTCTTTTTATTGTTATTATTATTATTATTGTTGTTGTTGTTATTATTATTTTCTTTTTATTTCTTCTCCTTTTTTTTCGGGCTGATGAATCGGCCGAATTATACATATACATACATACATGTATATTTTGTGAACACATAATATGTGTATTTGTATCCAGTATCTATCTTCTTCTTCTTCTTCTACGACAACAACAACAGCTACCTCCTACTACAACAACTACTTCCAAACTTACTGTTATATATATATATATGTATCTATATAACATTATTATGAAATTGTTCCTTTAATTATTTCATTTTTCGTCTTTACTGACTTTCTATAACATAATACCCCTAATTACTTTGTAGTTGTCGTCGTCGTCGTCGTCGAACTGGGCTGCAAACAGAAAGAAAGAAAGAAAGAAAGAAAGAAAGAAATATGTATTTATATTGAATCTATGAAAACAATAACAAGTAATAACTTTATGTAACTCCAACGATCACACTCGCCTGGGCAGGCCCTCATTATATTATGTGCGATTATTATTATTATTTTAATTCAACTTATGGTCATATTAGGTATGTTTGAAGAAGAAGAAGAAGAAGAAGTAGGAATGATTGTCTTTGTGATGAGTATTATTTTGATGATATTGTGCCTATTATTACATAATGAGCATTACATAGTGGTGGTGGTGGTGATGATGATATGAATATACTCCCTCCTTGGCCGCACCGCATAATTGCCCCCCCCCCCCACTCCTCTTCTTATTGACAAACAACAAACAAATGGGGATAAAACACACACAAAACACACAAAAAGGAGAAGAAGGAACCCGAAAATTCATCATCAAACGTCTACTAAAATAATAATAATAAATATAACTTTGAAAGGGGGACGCCACCTCCTGCCCGAACGCCATTTATTGTTAGTTGTTATAAGAAGTTACATACATACATTTAAAGAAATATGTACGTATATGTATAACTAGGGGGAGAAAGACAAAAAAAAATATATATTAACATACATAAAAATAAAAAAAAATGAGGAGAAGTGAAAGAAAAAAAAAATATATAGGAAAAAAGAGAAAAAAAAAGAGAAAAACGTAACCTATGTATAATGCTATAGAAAAGTACATTTGATTTGAAAAAAAATAACTTTATTTAAAGAAAATGACGTTTCATCTATACTTGAAGAAATAATAAATCAAATTTGTCAAAATTAGTACCTAGTAGCAAATAAAATAAGAAAAATTATCAAATATATATCGTCAAAGTGCAGTAGAGTAATTTCGGAGAATGTGACAAAATATGTTGGACAACTAGGTAGTTGTTGATTCATAATAAATTAAGTCAAAAAATATTTTGTCAAAAGGGGAGAAGAAGGGAACACAAACGTCATTCCTTATTTCTTCTTCTTTTTTTCCCTCTCTCTCTTCTCCTCATTCCATAAAAAAAATATACATACATATCTATAACACAAAGTGATCACAACGACCAAAAAAAAAAAAGAAAAAAAGAAGGAATTTGAACTTCTTGAAAGAAAAAAAAGGAGAGAAGAAAAAAGAGAATTATACAACTACTTCCCCCCCCCCCCCCCAAAAAAAAAATAAAAAAAAAAAATATATATATAAATATTATATAATATAATATAATTGAAGAAAGAGAAGGCGAGGGAGGGAGGGAGTTATCA